>CM037155.1:16628340-17374486 GCA_020921065.1 Vaccinium darrowii
TTCAAGACATAGTTCTTGGCCAGATAATCAGCATTCTTCCACTGATCCAGAGCTTGTCGCTTCTGGTTGTCCGTCTCATCATCAGCAACAACTGGGGCATCCTCAGACAAGCACCCAGCAAGATGGAGAGTGGTCAGATAGAACTTCATCTTCTGTTGCCATCTCTTGAAATCAACCCCTGGACCAAACTTCCCAGGCTTATCAACATGGGACATCGATATCGAGGGGACTCCATGCAAAGGAGTAGTAGCACTCGAGCTTCCTGCATTTGGAGTCTCATTGCTCTTTCCAGTTGTCATCTTAACCTGAGAAATGACAAACCACAAATTAGTGAAACTATTTTCACAATCATGACAATAAGTATAGATTAACAATCTAAACTTAGCAACCAAACATGGTCTTGCACCCACAATGCACAAGCGTACCCTGGGGGTCCCAGGGGCTTGCCCCCTGGTGGGGGTTCTAGGGGGTCGTGCCCCCTGGCGGGGTTCCTAGGGGCAGTGCCCCTAGGCGGGAGTTCGAGGGCAGCGCCCTCGACGGGGTTCCAAGTATACCAATCCTTGCGCCAAGTTACTACACTAGCCATGTACTAAGGCTGAGTAGTTTACCTTCCACTGGTTATATTACTGCAGGCAGACCACACGCTTAGGCCGAACAAGCCCAACCACTGGCTGTTCTCAAACCCAACACAAAGACTGCTATTACAAAGCAGAGATCCAGAGGACTGTGGCTAAGCAACGTCACTGCTTAAGCAGAGTAGGTTGCTCCAGAAGCCAAACAATCCACTGATCACAAGTTGCTGGCCGAGCAATGTCAAGGCTTAAGCCAAGTAGGTTGCTCCAGAGGCCTATCAAACTTGACAGATCAAGGCCAGTTGCGCACAACTGCCTAAAGTCGTGGCTTAATCAGTGAAGTTCAATCGTGCACGATTGACTTAGGCCGTAGCCTCTGATTTTTTAATCTATTTCCCACGAGTAATCTGGTCAGATTACTATATGATCTCAATGAGATACCACCAATCCTGTCTCTACTTCGATTTTGTTCTTGCAACTCAAAAGTCAATACCAAAACAGAATTGTTTTTTCTGAAATTCGATTGCCAATCGATAAGAAAATCTTTGTTAAGCTTGTTGGAAAAAATACAGCGGCAATCCGAATTCAAAAGAACAATTCCTCGGATATATAATACATGAACAGAATACAACGAAACAGACATACATGAACAGAAATAAACTTGACAGAAACTAAAAAGAAATACAGAATTGAAATTGAGATACAAACAGTGGAGTGAAAAAGCCGAGTCGTGTGTAACACACTCTCCTTAACAAAGATTCGCTGCCTACCGTAGGTGTTGTAGGTTGAATCGACGTCTTCGTCCCAGGATACAACGGCAAGAACCACGGCCAACAAAATACCGCTGTTGACTGCCTTGGCGAACTGAAACAGCGTCTACCTCTCTCTCACAAAGACGAATTTCTGGAGTATTTGTGGTGCTCGAATTTCTGATGTTAAACCAAAAGGCAGAGCTATCAATTTATAGCTGTAGGAGGAGCTGAGAACTTCAATTCGATACGAACTCAAATTCTGCCAATGAATTGTGCAATCCAATTCCGATTCTGAAACCCCTGCCCTTAATCCTAATTTGAATGGGACTACAATTCTGCCATTTATCTCCATATTCATGAGGGAGTTACCTAGCGATAATTGCATAACGTGTTGAATCCGTGGGGTGGTCTCGGTTGCCCCTGGAGACCCTCCGAGTGCCCCGGTTTCATTCAAAAAATTCCAACAGTTGGTGGTGGAGATGGCAGTGGGGTTGGTGGTGGTGGAGACGGTGGCGATGTTGGGGGAGAGTGTGGAATCGGTAGTAGCAGCAAAGGGAGGAGTCGTGGTTCAGATGAGGGGGCAGCTCATGATAGAAAAGAGTATTCAGGGCAATCTCTCTAGGACAGTTCATTCTTATTTTATGCCACTTTTTATGGTTTGTTACCGCTAGTTATGGTTTGAATACAATGTCTTATATTCTTAGAATGTTTGTAGTCTCCATAGATTGTGTTTTTCTAGATGTGGGTGGTATATTATTTTCAAGTACTTATTCAATAGTATGGGAGCTCTGGCCCGTGGTGCTAAAGATCATTTCAACACCAAACATTCAAATGGGTCCATATACTTAATCATGGATTCTACAAGAATATTTTGTGGAGTTTCTGAGAGGACGCGTGGCTGTGCTCGGGAGCCCTGTATATTATTTTCAAGTTACATCTCTTGGAGTTGGCGGTTATTGGAAGTTACATCTCTATTTTGGAGGCAAAAGGGCCTCCTATCTTCATGGATGGTGGGATAGTGGGGTTCGAATGAGGCCACAGGATCGTGCCATGTGGCCATAACCAACTCCCTATTTTTGTGCTGATAAGCACTAGTGATTTTCACTTATTAATTTCCTCATAACACATGATAATTCCCTTCCTTGTTTTAGGGAAGAAGATAAGAGCAAACGGTTTTTAAATCCTCCATTTTTACTCACGTGAATGGATTAACTCGGGCCATTTATAGTTAATTAAAAATGGCCTTGAATAATATTAAATCACCAATGTGTTTAAAAATGGCCTTAACTGCCATTTTTTGTAGCCCTGGGTCGTGGCACCTAACTCATTTATGCGCTAAATTTTGACATGAGCCCTGCGGAGGAAAACAGAAAAATGCAACTAATATAGGCTTTGTAAATTTATTAGTCTAATTAGCTCGATTAAATTCACACTTGACCTTTTCGGCCTTTGAAAGGGTTTTGTGCCAAATTTGAGTGTAAACAGGAATCATTCACTTGCGATACTCACATTATGACTGATGTACACTATGAATACAAACGAAATTTAAAGGTTTCACCTGTAATACTTAATGATGGAGAACAAAAGATGATATCCTACAGTTTTGGTAAGGATCCATTAGCAAAGTGGGATTTCTTGATAAAATGATTTTCTATATAGATGATAGTCCAAAGGAATTTTTATCGATAAACTGGAGTCATATTTCCACTAGGACGGGCATAGATTTAAGTATTTGTTTATGTTCGATTGCGGAAAAATTTTCTTGTTTATTAAAACTTTTGATGAACAAAATAAAGCCACTTAATTACATAATCATAAGTACCTTTTTCCGAATATTTCATCTTTTATCCGGTTGCCCTTGTAGGACCTTGGGGGGGTGTTGTGCATGGGATGCACAGCACCGTGCTGTGCAGCCATGGCACGGCGGCTCCAGCCTCGTTCCGACGATCGGAGAAGTTCATTGCGTAGAGTTCGTCGAGTACTACAAGTGTACCAAAAATCAACTCGATTGGATATCTTTAAGTGCCTCATCAGAACACAAATAACTTAAAAAGAAATGGAACACAAATGGATACAAACACGGGATCAAAACCACTTTTTAAGTTATTTGTGTTCCGATGAGGCACTTAAAGATATTTGATCGATTTGATTTTTTGCACACTTGTAGTACTCGACGAGACCTACGCGGTGAACGTCTCCGATCGTCGGAAAGATGCCAGGGCGGCCGCGCCATGAGGCTGCACAGCACCCCCCCTGGTTCCGTTTTTTACCTTTTGTCTGTTACCTTCAATTCCTCACTTAGCAATCCAAGCATCTTGCCTCCTCAGTGATTCACCCTTGCAACTCTCTTCTCTATATGTGTTTTACTTTTGTGAGACACTCAAAAATTCTAATGGTCAATCTCTTGTGTCTAACGTCTAATAAATAGACTCTCATAGATAGAGTTTGTAATTAGGTGGGATCCTTAGGGATCTCTATCTTTTAGTTGTGGAAAACAAATAAAAGACTTATCTTTTATTTGTATCAGGATAACACTTATTCTATGTATTCTTTCTAATTATCACCTAAAGAGATAATTATATAGCTTCCATCAATCACAATAATGTCCATCAACACATTCCAAATGAACCCCTGAAAATAGAGAATTACAAGTGAGGCCCTTTCCTACAATTGTCTACTAATTTCCTACCACAAAAATATATTCCCATAAGCTAACAGGTATAGATAAATGCACGCCGTCAAAACCCTAGCTCATGCACGACATTCTTAAGGTAGTTTAGAGATATTTATCGTAGACATGTAGATACAGTAGTTAAGAGAGTTGATATGATGATCTTAGGTAATAACGCTACGGGGACGGGTAGACCCAAATTGACATTGGATGCTATAGTGCATGCACAAGCGTATGGGTCTACTACAAGAACAACTAGCTCTTGACAAAGCTTAATGGAAAAAAAGATTCATGTAGTCGACCCCAATTGATTGGGACAAGGGTCGATTTGGTTTGGTTTGATTTGATATAAAAAAAAAAAAAATGGCATTATTCATTTTCCTTCATCATTCTTATTCCTCCTCCTTTACGCTTTCACCCTAAATATATTGCCCAATTGATGCATATTTCATTGCCTTACACAGTTACATTTTAAAAGATCACATAAATTTGATCAATATTTGGCAAGAGTTTGAGGTAGTGCAGGGAAGAATTTACTTCACAATATTCATTCCAGCCAATCGGAAATTTAAAATTCAGAATCATGGATGATTTAATTATTTTTGTGTAACTTATTATATGAATTCAGTTCGAATTAATCATTGGTTTGTACAATAATTTTTGAGACTACGAAGACTAATACTATTTTTACAATCAATTTTACCACTCTGAGTAGTATATGTTTTTTTTAAGAGTGGGATATAGTATTTTGCTCTTCACAGAATATATATATACTTCAACTCATTCCATGCACAGCACAGGTTATTGCTAGTATATATCTATAGATATATTAGTAAATCTCAGGTGAATCTTGTTGATGCCTTCAAAAAAAATTGGTAGAGTAGCAGCTGCAATGGCAGATCTAAGCAGAACACACTTGGGGTGTTTTTGCCTTGGTGGGGTTTTGGGGGTGTATCTTTGGGCTTTTCTTTTTGGGTTTTTTTTTTTTTGGTTGGTTTCTTGCCAACCTCGGGTTGTTTTCTCTCCCTTTGGGTCCTAGCAGCATATGATTGTCGAAGTGTGGAGGTGTCTTGTTTTTAGGTTGCGCTTGCTTCGATTTGATGCTTCATGCTTAGGGTCCTTTTAATCTTTGTAATTGATTTTCAAAGAAGAGTAAACTCTTTTGCCGTTAAAATAAATAAATAAATATATGTGATCCAAGCTTTTATCCCTTCCTCTCCTCTCTCCTCTCTCCTCTCTCCTCCTTTCTATAGAGATATAGATATAGATATAAATGCTTGAGAAGCAAATGACATTAGCCTCCGGAAGACTTTCTTCAACAACTCAACCAAGAAATTCGATTTGAGAAAACATTCTTTATACCAGCATTGTAAACTAAAGTTTCCTCCAACTCGATTGCATTGCGTTCATATGCCTTTTGAGACTACTGTTTGAACACATGGCGCAATGTAATAGATTTGGAGAAAATTTTGATTTACACCGCCGATGTGAAGAATGTTCTCCCATTGGATTTATAAAAAGTAACAATACACACCTCTCAAAAGTGTGTACTATCTAGCTAATGCCACATCCCCCTATCCCTATTCAAAAAACTTAAAATGTATTATTTTCTTGTCTCTTTCCCTCCAAACAACAGTGGGGGAGAAAATATGTAATTTTCCTTTTCTTTCTTTTCTTTTCCACAAATTGGTCTCAAGTGTATCACCGTCATCGAATTCAACATCTAATTTTACCCAACACAAATAAGTGACTTGCTGTCACCATGAGTCGAAGTGTTTTGACCAATAACCCGCAAAGAATAAGTCTACTAACACATCTATTGGGTCACACCCCAACCACAACTCATTGTGTGAGACCTACTTTGGGGTCTCTTAAGCCTTAATATCAAGCCTTTAACAAACTTATCAAGTTTTTACTGATATCTGATTGAACTGATTTTTTTCATAACCTTCGGAAAAATATTCTAAACAATTTGAGCGGCTCAGATCATTCATGTGAGATCCCGAGATAAATCCGACACAATGGTGTGTGATCAAGGTTTGACCTAATGGGTGTGTTAGAAGACTTATTGTTCTTGTATGCAAATACAAATTTACAAGTCTAACGCATGCATGATCAGTTCTAATCAGTTAAGCATAAGTACACATTAAAACAAATTAAACTCCTAAATACATATTTTTAAAGAATTACTAACGGCTGGAGTCACTATAATTACTGGTCTGAGAGAGGCAATATAATTGGTTTCTCTCTTTTCACAAAGGAAAAGTCTAATAAGACCAAAACGTGTTTTTTTTTTTTTAAATGGCGGAGTAATTTTTCATTTGTTACAAGGTTTAAAAACAAATGAAAATAGTACCAAAAAATGCATTGACAGAGCCTCGGAAAGTGCCCAATACTCTTCTACAGCGGTTACTCGCAAATTCTTAACCTACCTCTCTCCCTTTTAAGTTTTTTGATTAAAAAAATAAAACAACTGCAGTTAGCAAAAAAATTTAACTACACAAAATAAAAATGGACTACCCAAATATTCACTATAAAGCCCGATCACCACCAACCCCAATGAATACGCTCTCTAATTCCCGCAAGAAATAATTCTTTCCCATGGAATAGGACCTAAAACTGTGACGTGTCACAATGGCGTGATAACTCATACAAGCAGAAAACGATTCTCTCTCTTTCTCCCTGACACATGTCCATCCTTGATTCATCCAAAACTATAAGATCCCTAACATTCCTTATTAATCCACCTAAAATCTTACCAGTTGAAACTCCTATTACGAACCATAATTCAAACTTCCATGACCTGAGCCTAGCTCTCTCTTCTATTTTCTAGCAAAATCTAATATTTGGTACTGGTTTTTAATCTTCTACGAGTATATTTTGCTTCAGGCATTTTCCATCGAAATCTCAAATATTTCACAATGATAATTCGTAATCACCCATTTTAGGTCATAATCACCCATTTTAGGTCTTATCGCACGAGAATTTACTTCCAAAAAAAGTTAATTTGACCAGTATTGGTAGTCTCGTGAACAAATCGCCCATCAAAGTTTATTTGAATAATGAACGATTTTTAAGTTCCAAATTATATGTCATCCATTTTAGAGAAAAAGATGCAAATTATTCATAGTTGTATCAATTTGCAGAGATAGTTCTTCCTCTGCATTTCACAAAACAAGTGATTGAATTATCATTGCGGTCGATAATTTTCGGGATGAACTCAACATATACTTTCAAATGTCAAAATTCCCCCAAACTTGAGCTTAATTGCAAGTTTCACTAGGGTACCTAAAATATTGATCCCAACGACTCAAATCATAGACATCGCAGAGAAAGAAACTCCTAATGATCGAAGAGAGAGTGAAAACAAATTACTCATATTTTTATAAACGGTTAATATAATTTTAAACCTAATCTACCTATTTGACAGTATAATATTTAACTAGTTTGTGGGTGTATCTGTGTCCCATGAGAATTTCTTTTTGCCAAATAATTTTTTAAATTTACGAATTCAACATTTTAGATCAAAATGAACAATTTCGATTTGGAGACCCTAATGTGATCTACGAAATTGAGTTTGAAAGGGTCTCCAAATGAAGATAGGGTTTCGAGGTGATTTGCTTTATAATTTTTCGGGTATAAAGGGAAGCCGATTCCCACAGGAAATATTCTTTCCCATGGAATAGGGCCTCAAATTGACATGTCACCATTCCATGATAATGGTATGAGATTGACGTGTCAACTTGGCATGATATTGTTATGAGTCATACAAATTGAATACCGGTTCTCTCTCTCTCTCTCTCTCTCTCTCTCTCTCACACACACACACACACATCCACAACTATAAATCTTGCAAGCCGATTCCCCTACTACGTACAAACCATAATCCAAACTCCTATGACACGAGGCTCTTTCTCTCTCTTTTGTTTTGCAGCCAAATCTAGTCATAGGTAAACACGTATGCTGTGCTTTCTAGCATGAAGATTATTCTAGCATCAATGGTTGATGACAAGATCATATATTTTCCTGTTTCAGCTATGTTTTACGTACTACCTCTAGCACCGCACCAAGAAATGAAGCTCGATCATTTAGAACCGGTCGCCCATTGTAGCATTTAGGACTGGGTGACGAGAGGCGCTGTGAGACAGGCAGCAACAGCTAGGGAGGTACAGTATGCCGAGAGAGCCCTAGGCCCTAGCAACCGCTAAGAAGTTGCCGGAGGTTGAGAGGCCAATTGCACGTGCAAGCGAACCCTTTGGCGCAGCGGGGCTACTTGAAGATCAATATTGGAGGCACAAGACCCTGCTGCAATTTTTTTTTTTTTTACTAGAGGCACAAGCCCCCGCTGCAGTTTTTAGTTTGTTTTTATTTTTTTCATCTTCAGTTTTATTCTTATTATTTACACTAGATAACTCTTTGTGTCCTTGCGGGCATTTAATGCTTGTTTATTACCCCGATCAATAAATAATGTTTCTCAAAATAAGTACAATTCTGAGAAAAAGAAAAGGAGAAGAAAGGAAGATGGTATCCTAGCCGAGTGTCACGTGCAAAAGATTGCGGTATATGCGAGTGATTGTAACATTTTGATACCTTTGCAAAATCCTGTTTCTGTTGGCTTATCATGGGCTTTACAGTGTATTGGACTTCTATATGTTGTACGTGTTCTTCCTGTTGTGCCCAAACGCGCACCTCTCACACAGAAACAGTAAATCAAGAGAAAAAATACAATACACAATATACGTGGTTCGGCCATATCCACGGGGAGGGGGGTTTCACTATAATCCGGAGTAAATCCGTGATCTTGTGTTACACACTCACACTCTCATCTCACAATAATGAAACTTCACAAGTTCTCTCGTGTATCTCTCTCTTCGGGGAGCCACAACCGGCCCCCCTCTCACACTCTCTGCCTCTCTCTCTACATTGTGCTACCACACATAACTTAGGCATCACAGAGTATTTATAGAGATACAATAAAAACCCTAAATCACTCCCTCGGGCCTAAGCCCAACGACCCACACGGGGTGGACTCTCAACAATCACCCTTTCCAACCCGAGTGGGCAATGTCATCCGCAGCACCCCCATGTTGCTATCTCCAATCAGCTGTCTCTAACAAGTGCCTGTGTCACTAACCTATCGAACATCCATGCACCCCCAATCCAGAGTACAATAGCCCGAACGAGTGTATCCTTGCAAAACTAGACTCCGCAGCCAATCAGAAAATCTGAAAATCCGAGCACCGCACCCCCTCAACTAGAATGCCTCCGCCCGTACGAGTACTGCACCCCCTCAACTAGGATGCCTCCACTCGCACACCTCAAACCCGAGATGTATGCGCTCACCAACAGAAGTGCTCGCACTCACCAACAGAAGTGCTCACACCCCTTCAACTAGGGTGCTCGCATCCAAACCCGAATGCAGGACATAATCGGTGACACCTTCTCTCCACCCCATGCGGCCACATATCCTGGAGAGGATCCAATCACAAAATCACAAAAGAAAGAGAATACCTTGATGCATCATCTCATCTCCATCTCAATCTCTCTGTTCAGAGCTCCTGTGAACATATCCTGAACAACCAATTGCATCCCCATTGCTAGCTATCATCCTGCACGCTCCTGATTCGACTCTCGGCGCATCCAGTACCATCCGGTCATGACTCCAAAGTACACTCTAGCGCCTATCTTGTGTGCATCAGCAACTGTGCTCATCCTTTCCACGTCACAAAACACCCATACTGCCTGACCATGCCTGACATCAGCTCCATCTGCCACTGCACTCCCACAAGCCTGTATGGTGCCCCTTCATCCGTTAGACCGAAAATCACCATCCGATCAGCTCCTCCTACATCCCGAATCAAAACTGCATCTCCGGATGATAGGTCTTTCCGATTGAACCAGACTGCTTTCGATCTCTGCCGACCACTCCGACCTGTCACTCTAGTAAGCGCTTGTGTCATTAACAAACAAGTGTATCTGCACCCATCAACAAAGATGCAACACCTGAGAGAGTGTATCCCTGCTCACTAGCTTCTCCGATTGATCACCACGGCTTCATCGCCGCGAATCTGCAATCATCTGATTGCCCCGATCAACCTCCGATCTCTGCAAAGTCTGTCCAATACTCCAGGTGTGTAGCTATCCAACTCTTCTCACCTATTTTGCCACCTATTCACCACTCCTGCCACTCTCCTGGTCTCCTGCCACTCTCTGCCAGCTCTCCCGGGTCTCATCCTGCCTCCTAGTTCACTCACGTTCCATACCCGGCTCTCCTAGCACCCCAGAACTCCCATCGGATCTCCCAAAAAATCACTGCTCCTGCAAGCGCCTGCTGTCACTAACTAGACGAGCCTCCATGCACCCCTAAACCAGAGTGCAATAACCCGAAAGAGTGTATCCCTGCTTGCCAAACGCGATTGATCATCCCTGGTCTGCCTCCGACTCAACAACATCCCAATCGACTAACCTGACCACGTTCAATCCTCCTCAATATCTCTGGATGTGTCTAAGACCGCAAAATCTGACTCGAATCACTCAAATCCAAGCCCACCAGTGAATCCGGAACCGTTCAATTAGCTAGGAACAGCCTCCTCACAACCCAAAATGCCTTCGAACATCCAAATCCGGCTCAATCCAGCAATAACACATACTTCTGAGCCTCAACATGAAAAACAGAGCACATGGTTGGATCTGGAACGAAAAATCTGTCAAAATCCCACTGAACCGGTAAAATAACATAATCTGGTCTACCTCCGGACCATTATCTGGTCTGGTCCGGTCTGAACCCGATCTTCCTTTTGTCTGAACCTCCAATCTAATTGGTTTGACCCCTTTGACCTCCAGTCTGACCCTTTTTTACCTGACCTCTGATCCCTTTGACCCATTTGACCTCGACCTTGACCCATTTGACCTCTTTGACCCTAAACCCTTACCCTTCCGACCCTTTTTGCTGACGTGGCACTAATCGCTGATGTGGCATCACCGTGGCTCTGACTTGTCGTCCACGTGGTGCTAACTGTGCATCCACATCATCATCTTCCAGAATGACCCGCGCGTGTGCTACACTCAACCGCGGATCTAACACGCCATCGTACCGGCGATGCATGGGGGCGCGTCCTACGGTTTTCGTCGACGGGGCTTGCACCCCCGTGATCGTCTCTTCAGTCCGAACAAAACTATGTGGTCAAATATTGATTTCGACCACTCTAGACCAGACCGCCACACCACTGTTCCTCCGCCTCTTTCCGCCGCCTTTCAAATCGACCGTGGGACTCATTCCGGTGACCAAAATTGACTTCGAGCACTCCGTCGAACTCGTCTCTGAGAGTAGCACCTTTCCCTCTGATCAAAAAACAAGTTTCGTCACCTGTTTTGTCCAACCAAAGCTTCAAACAGTGCTCCAATGGCCTCCGAGTGATTTTCTGACTGCTCTGCGCTCTCTGGTGCTTCAACCCAAGCTCTGATACCAGTTTGTTATGCCCAAACGCGCACCTCTCACACAGAAACAGTAAAATCAAGAGAAAAAATACAACACACAATATACGTGGTTCAGCCATATCCACGGGGAGGGGGGTTTCACTATAATCCGGAGTAAATCCGTGATCTTGTGTTACACACTCACACTCTCATCTCACAATAATGAAACCTCACAAGTTCTCTCGTGTATCTCTCTCTTCGGGCAGCCACAGCCGGCCCCCCTCTCACACTCTCCGCCTCTCTCTCTACATTGTGCTACCACACATAACCTAGGCATCACAGAGTATTTATAGAGATACAATAAAAACCCTAAATCACTCCCTCAGGCTTAAGCCCAACGGCCCACACGGGGTGGACTCTCAACACTTCCTCACCTAGATCTATGGAATCCACGGGTCGGCTTCCTGGGGAGAATTCCGTCCACTATTGCTCTCTATATAACACAGGCCAACCCTTTCCCTTTGACCTAATCCACTCGGGGAAAGTACGGGCCAGTCCAGGAAAACTGCCCTGTTTACTTCTTTGCTTTTTTAAGAATGCACTGCCTACTCATTTACTCCTTTGGGCTTGGGTTTGGGTGATCACCCAAGCTTCCTGATTTCCCATGCTACCACAACTCCCAATATATTCTCTCTCTCTCTCTCTCTCTCTCTCTCTCTCTCTCTCTCTCTCTCTCTTACATTTTAAATTTTAAATCTCCTAAACCGTATGAAAGTATCTAAATTCTTAACCTTATGAAAGTGTCTTAATCCCCAAAATCGTATGAATGTGTCTAAACTTTTAAAACCCTATGAAGTCATATGATAGCCTATAAAAGTGTTTAAACTTCTAAAACCCGAGGGAACCGTGTGATACCTTAAGTGCCTAAACCCAAAAACCTTAATGAAAGTGTTTAAATCCCCAAAATCCTATGAAAGTGCCTAAACCCTCAAAATCCTATGGAAGTGCTTAAACTTAATACCCCAAGTGCCTAAACCCAAAAAAAAAGAGTGACTGGCATAGATGGTAGTAATTACGGAAGAGTAACTGACATAAATGGTAATAAATATTTATTTTCTTACCTTAATGGTAATTTTTCCAATCCACGCACTCTTTGCCCTTTCTCCTTTCCCTTTCTCTCTCTTACCCTTTCCCAAATCGATGGCTTCTATGGATTATACTAGTTCATTAAGCGGCAAAGTGGACTCCTTGTCTTCGTGGGATACCAATACCCCTCCACGCATCTAACGCCACTACAAACCCCAGAAGGAGATTCTCAAGTTGTGTTAACTACAAGGTAAAAATGGACCTCCCAAACACTCCTTAAGTTTCCATCTCACCTATCTATAAAAAAGAGGAGATAAAAAGAATAAATTAATTAAAATTTCATTTTTTTTCAATATCTGCGAACAATTAAACCCCTTATATAGTCGACCGAGATAGAAATTTCAGTCTGTATTTTGTACTATAACTTTGTTTTAGAAATTATACTCAGTTCTTCTTAATAGTTGTATTGCACTACTAATTTTTTTGCCTTTCTGTAATAGCGAAAGAAGACAAAAAAGAAAAATCAAACAAATAAAATAGAAAAAAAAAAAACACAACTAGGAACTTACGAGCAGGGTCAACATTAACTGCACTAACAAGTTGTAGCGAAACTTTCAGGCCGGCCTGGAGGGTAGAAAAAAATCACAACTTGTTCATTTATTCAAATCAATTTGTCATGAGACAGTATGTTGACACCCAAATTTGGCCCGACCACTCGGGATTTCAACATTCAATGACGCCAATTTCACCAGATTTATCTCCGCGTCGCAACAAGAATTTTGGCTGTTATTTGGGTCCTGATTCGACACCGGCAGAGAACTCAATCGAAAGCATTGTGTTGCGTGTGCATGAGCGCGTTGCACTAGATCATTTTCCAATCCACCCATTGGCCTCGATTATTTAATGAACCAGTGGAGGAATTTTGATTATTAAAACCAAAGTGGAGCAGGCGAGCGACCGGTAAAAATAGGGGCACGACAGCTGGCGACTCCGCTGGGGAATTGACTAAGCAGATTTCAGCCTTGTTCTCAAAATTGGTCTTTTCAAATAAATATCCTTGGCATTCAAGTTACTAACAAAATTTGTTTTCGTGCATCTTAGGGAAAACCAAAAAACAAAAAAATTGCAATCGCGAAACCAAAAAAAAAACTAACATTTGTTTTGCAGGGCATACATTGCACATATTTGCCAAGAACTCCCTCCGGAGGTTTCAAAAAAATAATAATAATTTTTTAGCATATCATTCAGAACAACATACCCTCTCTTCTCAATCTCCATTCTTTTTTACAACCTTCAACCTTGTAGGACTAGAACGTGCTCTTAAGTATGCCGGTACTATCGGAGGGCAATTTTAAAGGTAGCCTACGGTAGTATCCGTCGAAACGGAGCCAACTCACATCACCAACCTGAGAAGGCTCCATCTTTTATGGGACTGGAGGTTTGAAGATGTCGGAGCCATAAACCTGGAAAATGCATTAGTCAAGGCAAAGCCATCATGCTGCATGTAGCACCAAAAAAAAGAGTTAGCCTAAGCCCTTGCATTATAAGGCATCATGAAAAATGGAGGAAGTTCTGAACTGCCATTATCCTTAACCTATCTGACAGTTTTCTCTCCTCTACCACCCAAGGTAGTAGAGAGCTTTTTGTTGCAGAAAAATGGCACACCGGAAAGCTCCCTTACTCCACCCAGGAATCCCTTTGTTGCCAGGTCTCGGTCATCGGTAGTGGTAGAGAAAAACCGATTTCCTCGTGTTGATCCTGAAATCGTCTCATTAGCCGACCACCAGGCCCTTCGCAAGGAGGTTGAAGATCTCCAAGCCGTGGTTCAACAGTTGTGGACCTAAGGGCAGCCCAACGCTGAGCTTTCAACACCGCAACAGTCCACCAGGTTAGAGGCATCAAATACCCAACACCTTCCAGTAACACAATTCAACTTTGAGTTACCCTCTCAACCATCTCTGAACACCTCTAGTTTCTAATCTCAACCACCTCTGAACACCTCTGGTTTCCAATCTCAACCACCTCTGAACACCCCTGGCTTCCAATCTGGACCATCGCTCAGTACCCCTGTTTTCCAACCACCACCATACCAGCCCTCATATCAACACCCATTCTATACTCCATCAGCTCAAGTAACACTACATGCTACGCATGCTCAGAATCAACCACCAAGAAGACCACGCCGCGGAAGAAATTTCACAGCTATAGCCACTCCTTGGGCAGTTGTGTTTTATCCCTTGGTAGTCTCTGGCCTCATAAAACCAATGCCAGCTTTACCACCCCCAAAAATACTGCCAGCAACCTGCAAAGTCGATGTTAAATGCACTTTTCATTCTGGTCAACCGGGGCATGACATTGAATCTTGTTGGACGCTTCGTAATAAGGTCCAGGACTTAATCGATGCCAAGGTCATTGAGGTGGAAGAAATTAATAGGCTAGCTACCCCAAAAAAACAACTGATTTCTCAACCATCGAGAGGTTAACATGGTCCTTGGTGAAGAAAATTCAGATGTCTTCCCTCCTCAACAGCTTATTGGACCCCCAGGGACTATTGTGGTTTGTTCTCAATTGAAGAAAGCTCCAATAATGTCCATGACTGGCCAAAATTCTATAGGGAGGGAGCAAAGCTGGTACAAGCAAAACCCTGAACCAGAGTATTACAGCTACTACCAACAAGAAAGCCACATGTCAACAAGCTTCTCATCCAGGCCTACCACCAACCTACCATCAATACCACAACAAATCACTGAAGCAGGGGGAACCATCATCCAGAATCCCCCACCAATTCAAAACAACACTGGGGCAGTCCCCATACCAACCATTCCCAATTCCTCCTTACCAGTCATTCCCAATTCACCCAGGGACATAGACCCAGTCATAAACCAAAAAATCAAGCACTTAGAGGAAGCCCTCAAAGCCATGCAAGGGCCAAATGCTTGCCCCTCCACCTAATTCTCAGATCTCTGCTTTTTTCCAAGCCAGCCCCTTCCAGCAAAATTCAAAATACCAGACTTCACCGAGTTCAATGGGACCACCGATCCCATGACTCATCTCCGACTGTATGCCGGGGCACTCAATGGCCTTCCCAATCCAAACAAGCTTATGATGCAATTGTTCCAGCATAGTCTTACCGGATGTGCCGCACATTGGTTTGCCCGATTAAACCTTCAGCGCAGACATGGACTGAATTGTCCATGGAGTTTGTCAAGCAGTATCAGCATAACACTGATGTTGGCATTGACCACATGCACCTGTTCAGAATGGAACAAGAGTCGGAAGAAACATTCCGAGCATATGCCTTGCGTTGGAAAAACTCAGCCTCCCAGGTCGAGCCCGCACTACTTGACTACGAGTTTGTACATCTGTTTGTGCAAACCATGGATGGAATCTACTATGAGAAGTTGTGTACTTCCATTGGGAGATCCTTTTCAGAAATTATCCAACAAGGAGAAATGATCGAGGAAGGGATCAAAATTGGGAAGATAATCGACCCCCATGCCTCCTGGTGAAAAAATCAAGACTCTCATTTTAGGGCCAAATCTGAGGTTCATATTCCTAAAGTTCTTAGGATTTGATTCCAATCATAGTTTGTGACCTCTTTGAGGCTCTCTCTCTCTCAATGCATTTCTTCTCGTGATGTAATAGTTCCATCTTTTAATCTTTGTGATTGATGGAATTTTCTCTGTTGTTCCAAAAAAAAAAAAAAAACAACCATTGTAAAAAAAAATCAATAATTATGGATCGCTATAAATGAGTCCACTCCCAGCTCGTCTCCAAAATGTTGCTCAAGAAGTCTGTCGAGGCTTCCACCAAAAAGAAGGTCAACGCTGCCCTACCAGCAAATGCTCAAACCTCTGAATGCGCCGAGTTGCAAGACTAAACCTCTCAGGATCAGACACACTCACAAACCGACAGGTGGAAACTCAAATTAAGAAAAAGGGTAGTGTCCCGCACAATTTGCAGACGGTCTGTTATCCCCTTGCCCGAGCAGCAGGGTAACCTCCGGGCAACTCAACCGGAACATGACAAACTCTCGGACATCCAGCATCGATGAAGGGGGCAAGGAGTCAATCAATGTGAGTGGAAGAAGACCTGATGTTTAGCACACCCAGGATCTCGCTCATGCTTTTAGGTTTTTTTCATCAAGAAATGTCAAACATGCCAAAAGTCATCATTCTCTCAGCTTATCCAGGAAGAAACAGCGGAGCAATACATCTCAAGAAGATGGCAGCATTCATTCTGCCCATTTGAGTCATTCGATGTAAACATTTGTGAGCAATAGAAAGTGTGCATATTTCTTCTCGCACAAAAAAAAATGTCAAAAATTTTACAAAAAAAAAAAAAGGAAAAAAATTTCAAAAAAAAAAAACAAACAAAAGCAAAATGACCAGCGTAGTCAAAACTCAAAAGAGGGCTACAACAAAAATGGCAAAAACATGCATGGTAAAAACCTGAAAAGGGACCACGGTAAAAGTGGCAAAAAAAAGGAAGAAAAAAGGAAGAAGCAAAAAATAAAAAAATGAAAAAACACTGGTGTGGTTAAAACCCGAAAGAGAACTACAGCAAAAATAGTGAAAGCCGGCACTAGTGAAAACCCAAATAGGCATTAGTGGTAAAAATGGCAAGTAAAAAAAAAAAGAAAAAAAGAAGAATCAAATCAACAAAGGATGTTCGTACCCTCACGGAAATCACAGTCTTCAAATTGGAGCTGCATAACCAAGCTACCGGAAGTGCATCAGTATTCCCTTCAAGAGATGCCCAAGCATCCCCGCCTCAAAAAGGAGGACTCCGAACCCCTGATCATCAAGGAAAGCCCAATGGGTGCACTCTCCAGTCAAGAAAACATCAATGGCCCCTGCCATCTCCGGAAGGAAAGAAAAACTAGAAAAAAAAATGGCCCAACCTCAGCAGCCTCAATTCCAGGTCCAGCCTCAGCGGTCTCAATTTCAGGTCCAGCCTTAACAGTCTCAATTTTAGGATCCAGCTTCAGCGGATCACAATTTCAAGATCCTGCTTCAATGGCCTTATCTCAGCAGCCTCCATTTCAAGTTCAGCCTCAGCGACCTCCAATTCAAGTTCAGCCTCAATCGGCCGTCTCTCCCTCACAAAAAAAGGTCCCTACACACAAAAATCTTAGATCGAGAGGATCCCGTAGAAGCAACAACCACTGCGCCTCGACAATCAGAAGCCATCCTAAAAAAAATGCAGCACAATTGCTCGGCATCACCGAAAAGGAGCAGGAATGCAACCCCCAAAAAAAAAATCCGAATTCACATGTTCAATGGAGCACAACAGCCAGACTTTGGTTCAAGGCTTCTGAGCTCAAATCAACTTCAGGGCCAACCCCGAACTCTCCAGTTCAACTGCAGAATCAAATTTCTGAACTTTTCAAATCAACTTCGGGGCCAACCCCGAACTCTCCAGTTCTATTTCAGAATCGAATTTCGGAACTTTTCAATTCAACTTCGGGGCCATCCCCAAACTTTCCAGTTCAACTTCAGGGCAAATCCCTAAACTCTCCAATAAACTTCGAGGCAAATCCCTGAACTCTCCAATCAACTTCGGGGCCAACCCCAGACGATCTAGTTCAACTTTAGGGCCATCCTTGAACCTTCAAGTCAACTTCGGAATCGAATATCTGAATCAAATATTCGAACTCTTCAAATCAACTTTGGAATTGAATATCATAATCGAATATATGAACTGTCCAGTCAACTTCAGAGTCGAAACTTTGAACTCTCCAGTCAGTTTCGGGGCCAACCCCGAACTCTCAAGTCAACTTCGGGGCCAACCCCGAGCTCTCAATTCAAGTTCCAAGGCCTCCTTCCAAGTTTCTGACGACGCAGCCAGAGCTCAAGTTAGACTTTTCCCCAAGGGTTTTGAATGGACCATGTTACTCAGATTGCAGCTTTCAAATTTTAGCCTCGTGGTCAGTCAAAATTAAGGTCTTCAAAAATCTTTGTTTGATATTTCCCTAAAAAATCAAACAAAGAAGGGCAGCTGTTGACAGCCAAATTTGGCCCGACCACTCGGGATTTCAACATTCAATGACGCCAATTGCACCAGATTTATCTCCACATCGCAGCAAGAATTTTGGCTGTATTTGGGTCCTGATTCAACACCGGCAGAGAACTCAATCGAAAGCATTGCGTTGCGTGTGCATGAGCGCGTTGCACTGGATCATTTTTCAATCCACCCATTGCCCCGGATTAGTTAATGAACCAGTGGAGAAATTTTGATTATTAAAACCAAAGTGGAGCAGGAGAGCGACCGGTAAAAATCGGGGCGCGACACAATACAAAAGTTATAGCTCAATCTGATAATGGTAAGTGATTGATCTATAAATCTATTTTGTTCCGTAAAAATTCTGGGTAAAGTCAATTGGAATAAATGAACAATTATAATCATCAAACTGGGATCGAAGAAAGGGTTTCATTTAGAGTGGCTAAACTTACCCTCACTTATGAGGGTAAATAAATTATGCACCCTATAATACCCTGAGAGATCAATGATTAAATATGAGGTTATCATGCACCAGTTTCAAAATATATGAGAATTCGTCAGGGTAATTGTAATTTCTTATGTGTTTTGACAATTTTCACATTTTTCATCAGACTGTTAATATTGATATTTCTTTTTTTTTTTTTACTTTTACTTTTTCTCCATTGTTGTTATAGTGCTCTACAGTTTTTCCATTTTTTGAATACCCTACTTACATGTTCCTGGGGCTGTCAGGATGAGATTTTGTATTTTGTTACAGATTTTTGTGCATTCAGTTCTCATGACACTTTTCCTTCTCATATTTTTGTTATGTGGTTTCAAAATGACAAATTTCATTTTATACATATGGTTGGTTTCTTTCGTCGTAATTCCTAAATTTTTCTCTAAAATATGTAGTGAAAAGACAATGCACATTTTCCATTTTACCAATCTACGTCTCCAACAATTCATCTCTATTACCCTCCCTAATTTTAATTAAATAATGATTATTGAGGGAGGGAGGGAGAGAGAGAGAGAGAGAGAGAATAAAAAACTGATATGGTAGTGAACAGTGCTCCCCAAATGGGGAGGATTTTGGGGAGGTACTGTAGCATTTTGTATTTTAGGGAGGGATTTAGAAAGGCTCTTGAAGCTTGTTTTTTGGGTTTGGCTGAGTAAAATAGGGATAGGGAGGGGTTTAGAGAGCCTCTTGGGCTTGCTCTTACTAGTCAAAGGTCTAACACTAAGTGATTTACTCTCTTAAACTCAAAGGGTATAAGATGAGTTGGTAAGTACTCCTTCTAAGGAAGAGGTCCAAGAGGAGGTCTTGGGTTCAACTCTTCTCAACTTCTTGGGGCTACCTACACATTAGTGCAATACACACGCGGTACCTAGTAGTCTATTATCAAGGTTTTCAGGACCAGAGATGCTTTTCTAAAATGACATGTTAAAGGCATCTCCAGTCGTGGAGTTAAAAAAGTAGTATTATATGAACCAATGGCCACCCCTAAACCTCCAAGAACCAAGGAATGCTTTTCTAAAATGACATGTTAAAGGCATCTCCAGTCGTGGAGTTAAAAAAGTAGTATTATATGAACCAGTGGCCCCCCTTAAACCTCCAAGAACCAAGGAGCTACAGGGACGTTTTGTTGCAGAACCATGCTCCCAAATTAAAGCCGAAAGGCATCAAGGAGAACAAGCCTAGAGACCCAAATCAAATTTATGTGCTCATTACCATGTTTCTTTTCATTCATGGTCCAAAGCATCTCTAATGAGTGATTGAATTATAATTGCGGTAGATAATTTTTCAGGAGGAACTCACCTTTTCAGATGTCAAAATTCCCCCAAACTTGAGCTTAACTGCAAGTCTTACTAGGGTTCCCAAAATATTGATCCCAACCGCACAAATCATAGACGTTGCAGAGAGAAAGACACTTCTAACGATCGGAGATAGAGTGAAAAACAAATTACTCATATTTTTATAGACGGTAAACATAAATTTAGACCTAATCTACCTATTTGTCAATATAATATTTAATTTGTTTGTAGGTGTACCTATGTCCCTTAAGAAACTTTTTTTGGCCAAAATAATTTTTAAATTTACGAATTGAACATTTTAGATCAAAATGAACAATTTCGATTTGTAGACCCTAATGTGATCTACGAAATTGAGTTTGAAAGGGTCTCCAAATGAAGATTGGGTTTCGAGGTGATTTGCTCTCTAATATTTCGGGTATAAAGGGAAAACGATTCCCACATGACATATTCTTTCCCATGGAATAGGGCCTCAAATTCACGTGTCACTATTTCATGATAATGGCTGGTATGACATTGACGTGTCACCTTGGCATGATAATGATATGAGTCATACAAATTGAATACCGGTTCTCTCTCTCTCTCTCTCTCTCTCTCTCTCTAAACTATAAATCTTCCATGCAGCTGATTTTCGAGTTACAAATAATAATCCAAACTCCAATGACTTGAGGCTCTCTCTTCTATTTTCTAGCCAAATTAATTTATTTGTTGGTACTTATGTTTGGTGCCTGATTGATCTAACATCAATGGTCGACGAGAAGATCGTATTGTTTTTTGTTTCCATCATGTTTTACGTATTAGGCTCTGGCATCGCACCAAGAAATAAAACCCAATCACCCTCTTTTACCATGCTAAACCAACTAGTCTGTTGATCAGGAAAAGGAATTGAAGTGCTTAAAGAAGAGCAGAAGCATTTTAAAGAGGAGCACAGAAAAGCTCTAAGCTCCAATCTGCAAAACAGAGTTGGCTGACAAAGACCGAGTAATCTCCAATCTTGAAGCTGAACAAAATTTCCCCGGAGAAGGAAAAAATTGCGAATAACAAACACCTGGTTAAGGAAATTGAGGTTCATAGTTACTGGCTATGTCTCATCTCCCACTGGGAGAGCCTTTATATGTAGTAACTGGATATTGGATTGGCACTGTTTATTTTTCTTGTACTTTTCATTTGATTCAATTTGTAATGTCAGCAAGATGCTTCTAATTTGACGGAAATTCGAGTGATTATATTAAATTGTATACTAGGCTTTTTGCATGTGGTACTGGCGTTGAACCTTTTTCTGTACGGATATTGTGAATCTATAATTAATGGATGCTTAATATTGTTCATTTTGGTTTCTTATAGTCTGCTCTCCAAATTTTTCTCAGTCCCATATGTCGTACAAATGTTAGATACCACAGATCAAAACTAAAATGAACAATGATTTAAACAGTTAACCATAGCCCATAGGTACGTCAAAAGAAGAAAAAAAACTCTCCACGTACCAAGTTCTCCTCTCTAATCGATTTCACGATAGCCACTTTGTCAACCCTTCAATTGTATGATCAATAGAAGTTTAAGAAGTCAAAGAAAGTTCGATGGGATGTCTCTCCTTTTGTAGTATTGTGGACAATAACGGGTGGTGGTTTCCTCTTCTTTTTCATCTTCATCTTTATCTGCTGCAAGTGAATCTCTTTATTTGAAGGAAAACCACCAAAAAGGGAGGGGGTGGGCGACCATTGGCAGACACAAGGGATGCCGGGGGGCTGCACAACTCCAAATATTTGCACTAATTATACTAGTTTTCAAGTTAATTTGGAAAGTTCTATGGGATACTCCATTGGAAAAAGTCCCTAAAATTTCCAAGTTATCAATTATTTTTTGGTCACGCGTGATAATACACACTTGTAGAACGTATTTTTTGTTACAAGGTAGAAATAAATGTGGTTCAACTTTCGAGCCCCCGGTAACCCCCAGTCAAATACATAGTGGCTACCTGGATTAGGAGCAAAGCCGTGACCAGAAACATACGTGAGACATTATTTTACTTTGAGGCTTTGAGATGGGTGTTGAGAAGTGGGATGTATCTTGCTGCAAATGAACTACTAGTATCATAGCCACTAGAAGTTCATTCGGGGAAGTGTAAATTTCGTTTGTCCTGCTGCAATTTTGTGAATGTGTAGCAGACTGAGAAGTGAAGATGCAATGGATGTTCTGTTTGTAATGAATTGGTTTTGTGGTCCATTACTTTGTGTTTCTGATATGAGCAGGTGCCGGCGAAGATTTGAGGTTAGTCTCTAGTGATGGTAACGCTGAGTGGGATTAACTATTGATGCGAATTTGACCCCACAAATAATTTACTAGAATTGTTATACATGCAATATTTTCAAATACTAGTTAGGTGGCTTAACAATTCTAGCTCTGCCCTGTTGCAGAATCAAGCCGTTCAAACAAAACGTAAAGTGAAAAGTCAAGTTCAATTATTTTAGATCATCTTCTAAACTGAGACGAAGAATTTCAATTTAGATTCATCGCTTGCTTAGTTTTGAGAGTTCACTTTTGTATTCACCATATTAAGAGGGATGTGTCAAATCTACCATGTGAGAGAGGAAAGCCGCAACAACTGTATATCTAGTTAGGGTGATGTGTTTGAGATCAGGTCTACATCTACCGTTGTGTTTGGAGCAATTGAGTTCTAGTTTGTGTTACGAGCAAATGAGCTACAAATCACAGCCGTTCAAATGTTCAATAATACACACTCCAACTTATACATCAACAAAGCAGTTCGGAACCAAGATCTATCTGTTGAAATATAACTTATAACAAGTTGCAGGTCAGGTTGAATTACAACAATAACAGAACAGCAGGAGAAACCCTCGCCATAGTTCGAAAATCCTCCAGCTTAATAGGGAGCACACATCAATAGATTGATCCCCCAATCTATACATAAGTGGCCATGAGCAAGAGAATTGCAGCACATCAATATTATCCCCCACATTTATTTGGTCCCCTTGAACATGTTTCACAAAGTTCCAACAAGTCCAAGCCTCTCCGGAAACATCCCAATCTTTGTCTTAAAATTTGCTGTTAGGATTGTATATCCTTAGCATACAATATCCAATAGAACATGGCATGTACTGTAACTTAGGGATGTACTATTATTAATCCATTCACTTTTACTGCTATAGGATTATGTAGCCCATGCGAGAATGTATCTCCTCACCAAACAAACAGCACCTTATTGTTTAATCATAAGCTACCAACCTAGGCCAGTCCAGACTGCCACTCCCACCTCAGATCCTCCGAGAATTCCATAAGTGCAGCTCGGGGGTCACCGTCTGAAACAGACAAGTAATATTGAGCAGTTCCATCATCAACTTGCATGCTTCTTTTCAACGAGTCAATGATCCTTCTCTTGCCTCGGTCAGAGGACACCCTATTGGGGCAGTTGACCATCAGATCAGGGCCTCCCTCGAGATAGAGTACGGCCACTTCCCTATTCGCATAGGCATCAAGCTCAATGTAGCATGTGCTGCCAATCAGAAGGTCAGGATTGCTCACGGGGATTAGCAACCTTGTCCTTGAGTATATCCCATGGTCGCTCATCATATTGTTCAAGCGTTTTATGTCCATAACCTACACATAAAGGAAATAGTTACTTCAAATGCCATACCTGCCTCGAAATTAATTACAAAGGAAATTTAAGGGTTTGAAAATACCAGTATATAAGTGATGTTCAAAAACAAGAAAACCTTACAGAATTGAGGAGAGCATTACTACAAGAAATGAAAGTGAAAAGGCAACTAGATACCAATAGAAGTAACATAAATCAATCTATGGCGGGTGGAGGTTTTCCAAGTGTTGACAGCGGTGGGTTTCTACCAGGTGGTCTCCGGCTTCTCTGATGGCCGTGGAGGGATGTTTTGAACCGTTTCTCCGAGGCAGCAACAGGGGCTTGCTCCCTGGGTTCCAGTGACGGAGGTGGCAGCGGATCGTCCCTCTTCTGGTGGCTGGTAGCTGGTTGTTGTTTAGGGTTTACTTGGTTGGGTTTGGCCCAATTTATCAGGGCATTGATAGGCCCTTAGGTGTTTTATGAGCTGATTGTATTTTCTGTGTATTTTTAGACCCATAGGTTGTTGGGCTACGGCCTTTGTTGGGCTTTGTCACAAAGGGTGTCCTCGATTGGTTTCTTGCCAATCGTTTGATTGGATCTCGGATTGGGCAGATGATTGCTCCTTAGGCATGATGTTGTTTCCTTACTCATATTAGAGGGTGTTCCACTAACAAAAAACAATTTTTTCCAAAAACCAAGACAGGTCATCCTCTCATAATACATCATATAAAACTATGGTTGCACAAAAAAACCGGTGAATCATGAATCCAGTCCGGACCGAACCAATCCGTACGTTTTGGATTTTAACCGTGGATTAATGATCCGGACACGGATTCAAAAAATAATAAACCGTGACTCGCGGTCTGGACACGGATTTGATTTTGAAACCGTGGATTAACCGATCCGGACCGTGAGATTTTTATTATATATAATTCTAAAAATATATATATATGTATCTATATATATATAAATAATTTTATCACTTTTATAAATATTGTCAATTGGATATAGAGTAATACTGTTATCTCCTATAAATATTGTCAATTTGTATTGGACTTTCATGTATTCCACTGCCTTGCATTTGTATTGGACTTTGATGAATTTAGTAGTTGTTCACTATTTTTTTTGTATTAAACTGTCTTTGTTTCTATTCCACTATGTAACTGAACTAAGCTATATGCTTCTACTAGTGCTTGTTTAGGCCCTAGTTGTGGCTCTATCACGTGCTCCATCTAAGGTCTCTTTGTTTTCTACTTTGGATTTTTTAGGATTTTATTTTAATCAAACTATTTGTTAGTTATTTACGTATGACATGTAATCCATGGATAAAACTGGAACCGATCCGTGACTCGCAGATCGGATTGGAACCGGACCGTGAGACTTTTGGTTCGGACATGGATTGGATTTTCTAAAAACTATGACTCACGGATTAGGATTGAATTAATGCCAATCCGATCCGATCTGGACCGTGTACACCCCTATATAAAACACCGTGAAAAACCAGTTTATTCTTAAAACACCCTTAGCAGAACACCCCCTTAGTCTTGTAACAATTTCAAGATTCATTAAATTTTTTTGCCATTCAAAATAAATAAATCAAAAAACATTTGTTTTTTGGGTTGGGGGGTGAGTTACTAAGTTATGGTGTTTTGAGAAGGCATGCGCCAATGCATGGGAACTTCTTCTCATAAGAAGCGGTGTTTTAAAACTCAGCCTAGGTGGCGCCTGGCCAAGGCGTGGTTAGGCGGGTCATATAGTTGCTGGGATGATTAGTCGGGAATAAGTCGGAATTAGTGGGCGACTAGCCGACAAGTCGGGATTAGGCGGAGAAAGTAGAAAAAAGCTGGGGTAAAATACAAAATTTGCAATTTTCAGGAGGCTTTAGTGTAGTTTTATAAATGCATACAATACGTTTTGTACTAAGTAATAAATAAATCTCAATCGATCTGATCATCTCACATTCTCACAACTTGGAGTGCTGATTGAAATTGATTCTCTCCTCCAATCTCTCTTTGATCGTCTCACTCTCAGTCTCATCGGTAAGCTCTCGTCTCTATCTCTCTCTAGTCATCTATTTCTGTCGAAGCTTAAGTCGATCCTCTCCTTCAATGGGGGTGGGGTCTAATTCTGATGGATGGATAGAATGATGAATGTTCAATATTTTCATAATGGATGTCATTTGAGGATGGGGTGGAGAATATTAAAGTAATAATTCCAACAAATTGCTGGGCGCCGAGTACTAGACGTAAGCGCCTTGCCACGAAATGAGATGAAATGAAAGAAAACAAAAATAGGATGCACTTGTCATACGCAATAGTATGATAGGTTTCGAGTGGAAATAAAGGTATTGGATTCGATAGGTTATATATACCCCGGACGGTAATCAGACTATCGGTTCCACATGAGAGCTAGCACTTCAGAGGTTCTCTAAACTTCATGATAAGCACCTAATAATGTATATTCTTAGTGATTAAAGACCTTAATTATGTTGCATTTATGATCATATAATTGTTGCTTTTAGTTGATATTGCAAGTTAGATGTTTTCCGAGTGTTTACAGGAAATTCAAGTTAAATGGTGATCTGAGAGCGTCAAGAGTTGTCGGGGTAGGCCAAGGTCTCGAGTGTCTTTGGAAGTCCCTTCCCGAGTCTTAAAGGTTGCGTTTGGTTTGGGTTTTGGATTTTGGTTTTTGGTAATGATTAGAGGGAGAAATAGGTATAATTAAAAATAGGGGTTAATGATTAGAGAGAGAGAGAGAGAGAGAGAGAGAGAGAGAGAGAGAGAATAATTGAGAAAACCGGGTCTTGAAACCCAAAACGAACAAGGCCAAAGTTAATATTGGAGAAGTGTCGAAGTGAGCGAGGAAAGACCAAGAGCTGAAAGGAATCAAAATAGGCAATTGCAGCATTTTGAGGAAGTGGACTGGTACAGGAAGTGGCTGTTCCAGTACAAAAACTCTGATTGCATTCGAAAACAGCATTGGACCGGTACAGATAAAAAGTTGTACCAGTACAACTTCCCTCTCCGATGTGCAACTTTGACCAAGTCTCATATGCTCTGTGTGGTTATTTCCTAGGCTTTTTTAAGCACTACTAAGACATTTTTGGGTCATTATTCAGATTCCCAAACTCACTCTACATTGCTTCAGCACTCTCGCTCTCTCCTACGGATTTTAGCCCAAGTTCTCCTTAGTTTTGGAGTTTCTAGCCAAGATCTTGTCCAAGGTATTGTGAATTTGTAATTTTCTTCTTTAATAAAGCTGCAAGTCTTGTTTAGTACAAGTTCCACGTTTAAAATTCCTCATTTCAAGTTCTAATCATTTTCCTAGTTTTTCAACACTTAGCTTAAAATTCCCTAAAATGTAAAGATTTAAGTTCTATTGTGAGTATTCGGAAACTATTCAGCTGTTTCTCAAATCGAACATGGATCTAAGTTTAGTAATAGGTAGTGATTACCATCTAAGATTGCCGGTATGGGGGTCTTTGGCCAGTCCTGCCTTATATATCTCCATGGTTCACTTGATCTGAATTTCTTAATCACCTAGTGTAAAGAACATGTCTAGCATAATTTTCATCGTTTTCTTGTCAAATCCCTCTTCTATGGAGGGGTAGTCGCCTTAGGCTTGGCCTAGGGTGATTATCACTCTATGGCCTAGGTAGATTCATGAGTCTCACACCCATGTTATCAAGCTTGTTCCGTTTTAAAAAAAGATTGTTTCAAATAAAAAAATTGTTTGAAACAAGATTTTTGGAACAAATTAGCTAAATAAATGGCGATATAAAAACGGAAAATCATCCTATACAACCTAAACAAATGGAGCAAGGGTACTTCTAAAACCCGGCATTTTAGTACCTGTAACATACGAGGTACCGATCTTTGCATGGTACTTCTGAATCCATACAGATACACAAAACAAGTGCCGAATCTTTTCTCTTTGACTTTCCGTACCCGAATCTTTTCTCTTTGACTTGCCGTACCTGAATCTTTTCTCTTTGACTTGTCGTACCCTAGAAGTACTCCACTATACATCAAGGCGTATCAAACATATAAATGAAAACTATGTTGATAAGAATACCCTTTTTAAGTTTGGCGTGAAACTTTAATTTGATGTTGGATTCCTAATTGCCCCAGTCATTTAGCTATTTTATTTATTTGAAGTCTAATTATATATGGGTAATAGCATGCTCTATCTATAAAAATACATTTATTATAGCCGGTATCCCAGCCGTACCAGTACCCTACATTCTTTTGGTCTTGCTGTATGCCTGTATCCCCACACCCTTATCACACTAGTACCCGCAAGGAGAACATATTCAGCCCATATAGACGATGCTAAAACATAGAAGAAAAAAATAAAACACTGTCGAGAAGGTGAGAAATGACGTGACTCCCTTATATTTTATAACAGGAATTAATTTTAGTACCATTTCAGGAAACAGATTCAATGACAAAGTAGTTGGAACATAGGAGTTTTACTAGTTGAGTTTGAGTACACATTTGTCATTTCCATCCTCAACTGCCTCAAGTTGGATAAGGGCAGTATAAAAGCTAAATCCTAATATCTATATCATTTTAACCTCTTCCAAAACCTATTCCCTTCACTGAATTACTAGTACATAAATTCCATGCACATACCCTAGATAACTTGATGCACATGGAAATAAACTATTGTCAAGTTTATTGTTTTGCTTTGACCTCAGTTCTATTTTATCAATAGCACCGACTCTAACAAACCAACGTTTTCAACAAAAAGTTCAGTACTTGATTATGGGAGTCTTCCACAGAACCTATGAACAAGCTTCACCTACTAATCACATAATTAATCCACATAACAAGGCTAAACCAAACCAAGCCTTACATTCCAATTCATTACTGTTGGCTACATGCATCAGTTTTGGGAAATGCTAAGATACACACTGTAGTGGGCTGGATCCAACAAGGATTGGTCAGGAGACCTGCCCCACTTGGGTCTGTCATAATGGAGCAGCCCGTGTCGCAACAAGGCCGTTGGGCTGAAAAGTTGAGCCCAGCCCTTTTTGGGTAACCCAACATCTGATGGACGCATTGGGCAGAAGGGTTCTTGGCCGAAACTCAGTGTTCGAAAACTCGGTCTACTCGGACGAGTAGTCGTTAGTTGACAGGTGAACGAGGCAAGTAGGGTATAGTTGTTTAGTATATTCAGCCAGAGGAGTACTCGGGAATTAGTCGGAAAAAGTCGCCAACTAATTGGCGCGTCGTTAAGTCAGGAGTAATCGCCAAGTCGGCGAGACGGAAAGTAGTCGCACGAAGTCAGAAAAAGGCGGAAAAAGTCGGGGTATAGACAGAAGTTTGCAAGTTTTAGTTGGCCTAATTGTAATTTCAGGGTTAGGGTAAAATACTAACCTAAAGGGCTTCTGTTTGATCATCTGTTCCTTCACTGTGGCTGCTCTCTCTCTCTCACACACACACACACTCACATCGATCGATCAAAATTTCTGGTACCTTTCTTCTCCTCTCTGATTGTCTTGTATTCTTTCTTTTTGTTTGGTCGATATGTTCTATGTCCAGCAGAAAACCAGTCATAGGTTTGCTTTTGGTGGAGGAAAAAAAAACGAGAAATTGTTGGGCACCGAGTAGTTGGCCTGGAAGCTAGAAGGTGCCTGGCTGCCCAGCTAGCTCCTAGCGAGTTTTAGAACCTTGCCGAAACTTAAGGTCCGGACCGTCTAATGGCCCAATGCCTGTTGGATATCCGTTCGGGCTAAATGGTTCCGGTTCCGGCCAAAGAGACCCGACCCGGGAGGCCGTTAGAGGAGTTACGGATAGCACGTGGTTTTGAACGCGTGGCCATTAAGAAGTCCCGTCTGGAACCTTCTATAAGCACTATGTGGCAAAGCGGTAATTTATGGCGTCACCTTGGCTGTTATTAGTGATATCACGTGCATGTGCCTAGCACATGTGGCTTGGAGAGCAAAAACATTGTGGCCTATAAATACCAAGGGATAAACTTTAGGAAGGTACGCAATTCTAGATGTCAGAATACATTTTGTATTTCTCCTTTCTTCTCCAAGTACTAACTTGAGCTTCAGAGTGCCCTCCGGCAAATGCAGCCGGGTGCACTAACTGGTTGCTCCATGTTGTAGATGCTAGGAGCAAGGAAGGAGACGGATCTAAACCGACTAAATATTTTGTGATCCACCACCCCACAGACACCCATTTGGGTGTGTACGGTATGCACCTCTTTCAATAGAGAACACAATGAATTTTGGGTCAATGTTGTGCTTTTTCAAAAAAAAGAAGTCGTGAATTTGAGATTGATTTTATGAACTTTTATCCAAAATATTATGAGTCAAGAGCTGCGATCCGTACACGCTCAATAGGTGTATGTATTGAAGCATTTCCCATCAGTTTTTTCCATTATGAAAGATTAACAGATTCCTGGTGAACCATTTCTACAAAAGAAGGATACTATGTCAATTTAGGCCTTCTCCTACCATTTCCATTAACTCCCATTAGAAAGTAACTTTGATCCCTTGAGTATTTACCAATACCCAATTGAGCTGAATTTTTTAGTAGTGTTCTAACAACCAATTCATAAATAAAAAGCGGTTCTGATTTCCAAATCACAAGATACAACATACCTCGCCAAATATGGGTAAAGTTATCTGGCCGTGAAAAAAATTGCTCTCTAGAGAGAGAGAGAGAGAGAGAGAGTACCTGAACAGAGTATTTGACAGCGAGGCTAGCCACAGAGTCCCCGCGAGCTAACCGGTGCGAAATCGCGAACCGGCCGAGACCATTGTCTCTCCAAAATCCACTCGAGCTAGGGTTTCCGATCACTTCCTTCAACTTCCAGGGCGATCTGAAGGCCCTGGTCTGCATATCCCGATCGGACGCCAACGAGAACCAAAGCCGGCACACGCAGGCAGCCCTTGCTAGATCGGCCAAAGGGAGATTCTCGAATATAGTCCGAAGGACGTCCTTGCATGCTAGAGCTTCAATATTGGAATTCATCGGAGGCAGGAGGGCAGTCTAGGGACGTGTCGTCGGATTAGCTCCTCTCCTGTTCCGTCGTGCTCTCGCGCGCGCGCGCGTGTGAGAGAGAGAGAGAGAGAGAATTAGTGCAGGATCATCAACCAACCACCCATCCCGCATCTATTTCATTTTCCTGGTCTGTTTATTTTGGAAACTCAAAAGTCAAAATTTTATGTTATAATAAGGGTGCACAAACACTGGGCCCACGGGCTGGGTTCAGACCAAAGTTATACTAGATAATACTCTGTATGAGATTTGTCCATTCTCAAGCCCAGCTCATTAATAATCGGCTTCATTTAATATGCCCAAGTCCGACCCAGTTAGAATTTTAATTTCTCAAGCCTGTCCAACAAGCCCGTTTATTTTTCTAAAGCTATTACAAACATGAATTAATCAACCATAGCAATCACAATAATAATTCATAACCGTAATAATATATTTAAAGTTCTAAGTTCTCCCCAAATATTAAAATCAGCCCCATAAATTAAAGTGCTCTAAAAGATGGGACTCTAACATGTAAAAACGTCTCTTGAGTATCTCTCATTTAAATTCACATTTCTTCACAACAGATCTTGTAAAGCATAATAAAAATAAAAGGAGGAAAAAACTATGAGTTACAGTACTATTATTATAAGACAGTAGATTAAGGGGGAAAAAAAACTTCAAAGTTTTCTAAACAAATTGCTATTACTTCAAAGGTGTTCTCTATATAGTATTAAAATAAAATTATTATTTAAATCCGGCCGGGCCAGGCCGTAAAGAAATTTCCCAAGCCTGTCCCAATTAGTAAACCGGCTTAAAATCTCAATCCAGCCCGGCCCTATGGGCCTAAATATTTTTCTCGAACCCTAAAAAAATCGGGTTAGGTTGGGCAGACTAGGCGAGCTACTGAGCCGGTGAGCACCCCTATGTTATAGTGGTATTTATAAGAAGAAAAAAAAAATAGAGAATACAATTGTTTATGGGTTTTAACTTTTTAGTGTTGTGCTCTAAAGTTCTAAGAGCATCTTCATGTGGCTACTCAATTTAACTTAAAAGTTAAAAGTTAAATTGAGTAGCCAAACCCCCCCCCCCCCCCCCCCCCCCCCCCCCCCCCCCCCCCCCCCCCCCCCCCCCCCCAAAACACCAAAAAATCAGCCTCTCTATTTTCTTTACCCAAATTATTTTTGCTACAGTGCCGCACCAAATTTGGTGCGGCACTGTTCATTTTGTTTTTTATTATTTTTTCCTGGTTGCTGCGTCTGCTGTGTCAGAAGACATCTCCCCATGCGGGAGAGTCATAAAACGTGGCTGGATATTAATGGCTGAAGGGGGAAAGGTAGGTGGGGGGGGGGGGGGGGGGGGGGGGGGGTCCACTCCATTGCTTGGAAAGAGAAAAACTTATTCACAGACGGGCTGCAAACAGCTGATTTGCAGCCAGCCAATGAACAGGCGCCACGTCATCAAAATGAGAGTGCATCAAATTTTTCCCAAACGCCCGCATGCATCTGATCCCTCCCTTTCAAAACTCCTCCCCTCCCAGCAAACCCCTCTCTCTCTCTGTCTCTCTCTCTCTCTCTCTCTCTCTCTCTCTGGGATGAGGTCCCATACCAGCAACCACCACGATCTCCAGCCACGCAGCACATCGATCAGCTTGGCGTCGGCTCCGGACGTCGAGGTTCCCACCACGGCTCGGATCGAAGCCGAGTTCTCCTTAAGGAATTCCTCTTTGTTCTTGACGATCCAGAATTTGAAGGGCTTAAAACGCTGGTCCAGCTCTTGCTCAAGGCAGGGGTCGACACACCATCAGTACTCCACAGCCTCCATTTTTCTATTGGCGGCGGCGGCGAGTGGGATGTGGATTGGGAGGGCTAGGGTTTGGAAGTGTTGTCATTTTAACTCATTTTTGGCCTTCGATTGGTGACGATGGTGTTTCGATTGGTGGCTGCCGAGGCTCAGATCGGAGAGGAGTCTGGTGGTTGCTGGCGAGAGAGAGAGAGAGAGAGAAAAGGGGGCTCGATGGGGGAGGGAGGGGATCAGACGCATTGCAGGTGTTTGGGAAAATTGGATGCACTCCCACTTTGATGACGTGGCGCATGTTCATTAGCTGGCTGCAAATCAGCTGTTTGCAGCCCGTCCGTGAATAAGTTTTTCTCGCTTGGAAAGCATCCCCAGGCGGGAGATTAACGTTTTGGGAGGATTTTTTTTTTTTTAGATTTGAGGGGAATAGTTTAATATAGTAAAGTTAAAATAGAGAATTTGATTTTGTGAGTTTTTGATAAAGTGACTTGCTAATTTATAAAAGGTGGTTTTGAAGTTAAATTTGGTGAAAATTTTGGTTCTCCTGGTGAGATGCTCTAAGGAAGTAATCTTAATTCTATAAAAGAATATGTTTCAATTCCATCTCTTAAAAAATATTCATTACTACATTTCTTTTCTAATCTTTCGAGACTTCTGCACTCTTAATACTCTTTTGTAATCTTCTCTCCCCTTAATACTCATACGGAGTATTTAGCTTTAAAATAAGTATGAAAATGCAAAAAATTCTAAAATCACAAATCATCAAAAGACAAAAAATTATTTTTGATACTCCCTCTATCCCTAATTTCTTGTCCATTTATAGGTACTCGTTCCACTTATATCTTTTAATTTGTAATATTTTTTACACTTTCGAAAACTTTGTTTAGTAGTATTAATCAAGAACTATCAAACGAGACCCATATTTTGAATATATAACCAAATTTTTGAGGTGAAGTGAATAGTGCAAGTAGACAATAAATATGGGACGGAGGAAGTACCAATATGTTGATGAAAGCACATAAATCATCAAAAACTAAGAGAAAAAAGATTACGCTAACTTTCAAAATACATGAAAACTTATTAAGCAAAATTCTATCGTACAAGAAGAAAAATAAAATCTATTAGGAGTATAATTTTTTTTGATAAATTCAATATAATAACAGCATCTATTACAGTATAATACGCCACCAAAACTAATTCGAAACACAAGTGCTTATGAATCATAATAAGGGCAATGATTTTCTCATCCCCTTTTCAATAGATGCATTTTATTTCTCGTCTTATAATAAAAACATTACACATAAAAATTACATTGGAAGACAAAAAATGTAGCGCATTCATTAAAAAAGAGAGTGAAAATTATTTTCGCATAATAAATTTATCACAATAACTGAATCAACCATAAGTTAAATCCACTAGCTCGAAACACAAGGGGCCAAGTTCTTTAGAATGTGGAATTCATTCGGCATAGAAAAACGGGTAAAAAGGCTTTCTTTGCTCTCAAGCTAGATATGAATAAAGCCTATGACAGAATTGATTGGGGTTTTCTAGTGGCGGTGTTACGCAAATTGGGTTTTAGTCCTAAATGGGTGGATCTGATTTTTCAATGCGTGTCATCAGTTTCCTTTGCGGTCCTGGTTAATGGTGGAAGATCAGAATTTTTTCGGCCTGTATGTGGATTGAGACAGGGTGATCCTTTATCGCCCTATTTGTTTATTCTGGTCAGTCAAGTGCTTTCATCGTCCATAGCATTTCTAAATGTGCATCGTGTGTGTAGAGGTGTGGCGATTAGTCCCAGCTCTCCCAGTGTTTCACATTTGTTTTTTGCGGATGATAGTTTCATTTTTATGGAATTTGAGGAGGACCATGTGTATTGGCTTAAATGGTTATTGGATGAATACTGTCGAGTGGCGGGCCAAAAAGTGAATTTTGTAAAATCGGAAATTTTTGTTAGCCCAAACATGCGGTTGGAATTTAAAGAGTTGTTGGCTGGGGTTTTGGGAGTCCGGGTGGTGGATAAGCTGGGTATTTACTTGGGGGCGGACTTAGATTTCACAAGGCGAAAGGGGGATCTTTTCAAAAGGGTTTTGGATAGAATGGGTTGTCGTTTAGAAAATTGGAAAACTGAATATTTAGACTTTGCAGGGAGAGTTACTTTAGTAAAACATTGCTTGTCTACGATTCCAATCTATCTTTTTTCTGTATTCCGTGCCCTGGGGTATTTTACTTTGAAATTGAAGAGCATTATTTGTAGTTTTCTGTGGGGAGGGGGGATAGGAAAGGCATTCCATGGATGAGATGGTCTAAACTTTGCAAACCGCTTGGTCTAGGGGGTTTGGGGGTGCGTGATTTAAGTTGTTTTAATCAGGCCTTGCTTGCTAAGGCTGCTTGGAGAATTTTTGTGAATAAGGACAGCTTGATAGCTCGAGTGCTTTTGGGTAAATATTGTAAAAAAGATGAATTTCTTGAGGTTAAGCTGACCTCTAATTGCTCATGGGGCTGGCGGAGTATTTTGTGGGGACGGGACTTGCTAGCGAAAGGGCTAAAGTGGGAATTGGGTAATGGTCAAAGGATCAAGGTGTTTAAAGATGAGTGGATTAATGGGATGGGTAATCCATTTGTAGGACGAGAAGTAGTGAATTCTTTGGGGGATATGAGAGTGGGATCCTTAATTGATTGGAGATCCTTTTCGTGGCATGAGCCTCTAGTTAAAGCTTTTTTTCCGGAAGATGTGGCTAAAAGGATTGTATCCACCTACATTCCAGGAAATAACAAGGAGGATAGAAGGTATTGGGAGGGTACTAAGAATGGTGTGTACACGGTCAAATCAGCCTATGCTCTTGCAGCACTAGAGAAATATCCAGATCAAGTGAGTTTGTTCTCTCATCAGTTTTGGAAAAAATTATGGGCAATCAATTTGCCACCTAAATATGGGTTGTTCATTTGGAAGGTTCTTCATGGGATCATCGCTGTTAAAGATGGTTTAAGGCGAAGGAAATTAGTGATTGATAATTCTTGTGCTCTATGTGGAAATGGTATAGAGACTGTGGACCATATTTTCCTGCAATGCATATTTGCTAGAAAATTGTGGGAAGCATCTCACTTGGGCTTGGCTTTCAATGAGGGGCACAGTATAAATTTTAATGAGTGGTTTGAGGGATGGTTTAATGGGGCAGTGGAGGGTAATTTTTATATGCTGGTTTGTTGCTTATGGGAAATTTGGTGTGCGCGCAACATGGCAGTGTTTAACCATTCAGCTCCTACTTTGAGTTATTGTCTTGCGAATGTTGACAAAAATTTCACTATGCTGTTAAAATCTATGAGGAAGGCAGGCGATAATGATGGCAGAGGAGGTGTCAAGACTCATAGCAACGGAGCACATCAACCTGCTTCTTTTTGCATGGAATCTGGGGATGATGGCTCTCGGATGGTGACGGTGGTCACAGATGGGGCTGGGAAGCAGGAAACGTTCCAAGGAGTGGCGGCTTGGTGTGTGGAGGACGATCATCCAATGCAATGTGGTAGTGGATACACCATGGTGCAAGCTCAATCTTCAACTGGAGTTGAGGGTTTAGCTATCCTTCAAGCTCTTCGATGGGCCAAATCCAGCAACATTAAGAAGTTACATATTTTGACGGACAGTTTAGAAATTGTCCAAGCTTTGTGTAAGGGGACTAATGCTAATGTTTTGTTTAGAAGTGTAGTGTGTGACATTCTAGATGTAATGGCTGCCTTTGTTTTTGTTCGTGTATCTAAGGCCACTCGGCAAGAGGTGAGAAATGCTCACAATCTTGCACGTAGTCGCCTTTGTAATGGATTAACTTGATTAAGAAATATATCTTATGTTTATGGTTCAAAAAAAAAAAAATTGAATCCTATCATAAATAGTTCATCACTTTTACCAGTTGATAGACTACAGAAAGGCGTGGGTCTCTGAATTGAAGCAGTAAATAACTTCTTCTGATGAAAATATGGTGCTCTCACTAGCATCACTTGTGACTTCTCATATCATGATTCAACAACTCGAAGCAGCAAATCATATTAAACAAATCTAAGCTTGAGGGTTACCCAAAAAAAACCCAATTTCCAAAGGTTAACCCATTCTAAGATGGGGTAAAGGTTTGTCTAGCAGCATATGATTGTATACAGAAAAGGGAGTAAAAGCTACAAAGAGATTGAGAAAAGATCAAACTAGATGATTGGCAAACCAGAAGAGAGTTGGATCCCCGGAAAATTAGATACAAGCCTAGAAAACATGCGGTATTATGTTGAGATTTGTATCCCCGGAAAATTAGGTACAAGCCTCCAACAGAAAACACGCGGCATAACACAACATAAACACGGTGTCTTTCTGTTTAAAGTAACTCCCTTCCAAGATGGACAGCAAAACCATCACCGGCCATAAAGAGTAACCATACGTGAAAGACCTCAACTTGCCCATCCGTGACCAAGTCCATATGCATCCATATAGCCAGCAGCGTGAGCATGATCATGACCGTGACCATGATTGTGATCATGTTCATGGCCACCAAGAACATCATTAGAGTGGGTATGATGATGGAGGCTGCCTCTTGATTCTTCGATCATCTTCTGAATATGCTCTGGTACTGGCTCTTCCTCGCTAGGTCTAACTGATTTTGGCAATTTGGAAAGAAACTGAAAAATGCTTCCCGCTATATCATCTGCATCATCCTAAAACACACAAAGAGTTGGCCTTTCAGAAAATTTGACAGCAGTAACATGCAAGATATGACTGGAACACCACATTTCTATAACTCCGTTAACATATACAGAATATAGTCTCCAATTACAGACTTTATCAGAGTAAAGCTACCTTCCCAACTCCCAAGATTGTACAGTGAAACGACATTTCTGTAGCATCAAAAAATTCAAGTCTTGGAGTCATTACAAAATGTGGTCATGATTTAAAGAAAATTATTCCAAAGTCCCTTCAGAGTTCAGACATCATTTAATCTCAACTCCACTGGAAATCAAATCCAAGAGAGTACCCACATTTCGTGCTTGGATAACATTTATTTCAGGATAACAGCCAAGTACGTAGCTCTCCTTTTCCATTGACATGAGAATTAGGAAGCATCAAGGTCCATGATATATGCATGTTACATAGACTCTCCTTAAGGTGGGGTGTGGGATAAGAATGTGTCAGACATGCAAAGCAAACTTACTAATATTCAACTTTAGCATATAATTAGGCAAAACACTCCCATATTACCATTGGCAACGCCAGAGTAGAAAGTGTGGGGTCAGCCGACCCACGGGAAAATTAAAATTTTACTACTATCTTTTTTATTTTTTAAAAAAATTCAAAAATGAACCCCCTAAATTTGTTGGTGACAACACCGGATAACTCCTAAAAATTCATAAAAATTGCTTCTTTGTGTGGCTTGTTTTAATCCTAGTCATTCGTTTTGTTCTTTTGATAACAAGAGGTTGATCTGCCTTGCTAGGTTGAACTTTAAATGTGATTTTTGTTGGAACAAGATTTTTAGTTGCCATTATTGTGACGTTTTTCTTTGATTTATGGTTGATAAAAGTATTTGATGTTTATGAATGACTCCACGCTTCTGAACTCATGGAGTCGCCACTGCATATTACGCATGAAATGCTGTCTAAGCCCTTGAAAGACCATTTTATCCAACAAAATACAGACAGTAGATTACAGAATATAAATGTTCTGTAGTGTCCCCGAGTTCTTGGACGTGGAATTTTAAAGAATTATGAAATTTAAATAAATACCCAAGCCCATGCTAACTTATCAAATAAGAACTTGGATACAGCAAGGCAAGTTCTTATGGAACATGAGTCAATAGCAAGGATTCTTGAACACCTTACACACCTGAACCTGAACCATCATATCCTTTTGCCTCTAATAACCATATTATTCATGTAGGACCGCATGGAACCGAGTATATGTTCACAATCCTAGGTCTACTTCTACCATGATAAAAGTACTTGTCAATAGTTTCAGAAACACTCAATCAAGGACAAAAATATGAAACTAAGAATCAAACCAATCTAGGAGAACTGCTAGTAACTAAAAATCAAACCACCTACCATTTGGTTTATGGTGGGTTAGATTCGCAAAAACCTAGCAAGCTGCAAAACTAGGGGTTGATTAGAAGAAAGTACCCTCGTCTTCCAAATAAAAAGCATAAAAGAAGCAGCCAACAATAACCCAACTCTGAAAATCAGAACTCGAAATGATCCCATGGTCATTTTTCTTTGTAGTAAGGGCCCGTTTGGTTAGCTTTAAGCAAATACAACAGTTTGGCTGACTGCTAATGTTTATGTGCTTAACTCGTCAACTACAATAGAGCAAATAAGCAAATGAGTTTCCTAACAACTTTTGCTTATTTGGTGTCTTGCTCATTGCTTAGTTTAAGCAAATAAGCAAGCGAACCAAACAGACCCTAAGAAGTTTTCTTGCGAAGTCTAGACTCGTGTGTAGACCACATAGGCTTTGTTTTAAGTTTCGAAGTGGGTATCCTCTGTCTTACCAAGAAGAGGTGGTAGCATCATGTTTCTAGAAAGTAAGTCCCACACTGCCTGCGTACAAAAGTGCAATATAATATATGTTAGGAGTGCACCCTCACCTCAAGAGCTACTTTTTGGGGCTAAGTTCTGAGCATGACTGCAAAATGTTCCAGACTGTAGGGCTGTGTAAGGTGCATGTCCCTGGCCCACACGACAGTTGTTGCCGAGTGATCATGTTGTGCACAAGTGAGGCTTGTGAAGCAAAGCCCCACCTCTCCGGTTACAAAATGAAGGTGCCATAAATAAAAGTGGAAGGCACCATCTCTAATAGGATTTCAACCAATAAGCTAAAGATGAAAACGCAATTTTGAGATTGGGTTTACTAAAAACCTATTGAACGTGATATTCTTATTCGTAGCCATGTTTATTTAACATGATCACTGCTTGAACAAACCTTGTACGAAGCTTAGGAATTGGAGGGACATTTCTCTCCATGTAAAGTATTCTTGAAAGAGCCTTGCAGGATGCCGATAATAGAAACCAAATGCAAGAGATCAGAACCTCCACATGGAACAAGGTAGACATAACACTTTCTATTTCTAGTCTCTCTCTACTGAATTTCATTTACATCAACTTCTTAAGGGCTTACGTCCATGTATCGCCTTCTTTATATAGGAGCAGGAATAATTGAATGAAAAACAAAGAAAAACTTTATTCACAAAACATAACACATGCAACACACATGATGCTGCTGGAACAAAAGGAAACCTATAAACAGAATTTAAAAAAAAAAAAAAAGTGCCCAAAAGAATACTTGCTTTGTCGTAGCCTCAGAAGCACAGATATGACATGGACATGCGGAGCAGTATGACACATTGCGGACATGTCGAATAAAAATATATTTATACACTGCAGATGTATCTTATGAACAAGTATAAAATATCAAAACATATTTCTAGCAAATAAAGCTACAAATCACATAGTACTAATATCACGAAGATACAAATCAACAGTCACAGCATGACCGTTCATGAACTGAACATCTAGGAAATTTTGACTCCGACCAAGTTATAAAATATGTTCTTAACGACTTAACCCGGCCCAAGTGTGTTCTGGGGTGTCTACATCACCTCTGAGTAAAACAAATAGAAAATTTGGACACGTATTTAGGCATGTTGTATCCGACATTTGTCGAACACGAATACGTGAGGCCGGTAGATGTATCCCTACTTCCTTGGTTGCAGCCACCCACGTTTTAGAAGCAATCCTCAAAAAAAAAAAAAAAACAAACAAACAAACAAACAAACAGAGCCTGAAGGTTAAGGTTATCAGAAGCACTTCTTGGCTGAAAATACGACCTTCAAAAGGTGAGTTCATCAAAGAAGCAAGGGCTGAATCCATGTCAGTTGAAATGATAACAAGTTTTTCTTTGATGAGAAGTGCGTGCAAGGTGATGTGACGGAGTCAAATGATCGAGTAACTAGGTGTCTATGCACTCCACAGATATTTTAATCAATCTTTTCCAACTATCATTGATCAACTGTTTTAAAGGAATTTCAGCTTCACAAGTCATAAAAGATTAGATAAAATCAAATACTTTCTGTGGCTAACTGGCAAGGCGTCCTTTCGCAATTTGAGGTTCTAAGGTCATGGCAGGGAAAACCGATTTTCTTTAATTGAACAAAGGGACTGCCCAGAGGCCCCAGACTTCACCCTTTTTTCCTGCAAGACAGTGGAAGTAACTATTTTTCCTCCATGCAACATCCCCAATATATATTTCCAAATTATGGCCATGATTTGTAATTCTGTACAATAAAGCTTATTGCCCATAAAACACACCCAAAATCAGCCAGAGTTCCATACCTAGCAGGCATTGTCCAATTGTGAACGTTATCAATGGCTAGAACAAAAATTAGCAATCCAAACAGATAAACCTATACCTCCTATTGTACGATGCTAGATTGCCAACAGGCATTTGTGAAGCCATTGAAATCCAGAAACTCATTACAATTCATAGAAAATCAACAATTTCTAGAAGCAAAATCAACCATCACAATTCACATCATGAACAACTAAACATGTAACATCCAATTCTTAGCAAATGCAACAAAATGCGGTCAAACATCTGAATTCATCATATTCTTCCCAAACACAAATACAAAAGAAAAAGGGGACTTATGATGGTCACCTGAGGCCAGCGTCCACCAGAATGTGTGACAAATGATGCCTGCGGGAGCACACTGGCAACTCGGTGGCCCTCCTCGCTCCATTCCTTAGACCAACCACTAGACCAAACCACTTGCATTGGTAAACCCTTCACGTCCTCTGAACTACTCCATTCCACCAAATCAAAACTACAATTCATCTTCATTCCCATTCCCACTACCGATCTCCTCCCATCCCTTCCCTTCAAAAGAATCCTATGAGCCTCCACGTCCAAACCACCACCACCACCAACTGATTTCGAACAGCACAATTCAAGGACCCGCCCAAACACAAACCTAAACCCCAAAATAATTTCCCTAACCACCGGAACTCGCAATACCCACAGAGGCAAAGCAGTGAAAATCGATGTGGTAGTATCAAGAAGTGTTACACTCCTCACTAACCCCGGATTTTCCAACACCCAATTCGCGCCCAAACCCAACGCGGAATCATGTAAAACCAAATCCACAGGTGCTAATCCTAAAGAGTCAACCACTTGCCCTAAAACCCTTCCCATCTCTTCACTGCCCAATTCTATAGCCTTAACAACCTCTCTCCTCGTAACCCGAACATCATTTCCCTCATGATTCACATACCCCTTTTCAACCAACTGATCAAAACCCCAAAACAAACCCTTCTCTTTAATCTCCTTATAAACCTTCCAAAGCCTCTCTAAACCCCCACTCTCACTCTCTTCCATAACCACAAACGATTTATCCGAAAACCCAGAACCGGGAAGATCGATAGCAACAGCATTAAGGCCTTTTCGCCCCAAAAACTCAACTATATTCCTAAAAGTATAAGAACTACATCCCAACCCGTGTACAAAAAGTACACTGTCTGACTTAACTGGGCCATTTTGGATAGTGAAGACTTCAATAGGTGGGATGTTAGGGGTAATCTGGACCTTAATGGATCGACCCTTGGAGTAGTGGGTGCGGAGGTTGGTGGGGAGAGAGAGGAACCAGGCTTTGGGGTCTTGTGGGGAGAAGAGGGTAGAGAGAGAAATGAAGAGGAGGGTGGTGAGAGAGACTAGGAGGGTGAAATAGAACCAGAAAGTGAATGGGTTTGGTGTGGGGGTGGGAGCAGGGGATGGGGATGGGGGTTTGGGAGGTGGGTTTTGCGAGGGTGTTTGGGGTGGGGGTTCTGGTTCTTCAGTTATGAGTGCCATTGGTTAGTATTGAAAGGTCGTGGAGAACTAGGAGGGTGTATAGACTATGGACTGTGTTCAGATCGGACTACGATGGAAATGAAATGGGATGAGAGAGAGAGAGAGAGAGAGAGAGAGACAGTGGGGGGAAGAAGTGAGAGCATAAAGTGCGCTTTTCCATTGCAGCATGTCAAGGGGAACTGATTTCCGAAGAAAAAAAAAAAAATTGTCTACGGGAACTAAGGTGAAATTCCACAGAGGCCCATCATCTATGCCTCTTTTCCACAGATTCCCTTAACGTTTGAAAATTCCCAACTGAATCCCATCATCTATGACCATTACGCAGCTTGACCCCTTGTATTACATTTTCGTTAAGTAGCTAGGGAAAATGTTACAAATTGGATGGAATTACCATTGTTATTCAATACATACACACATACTTAAATTAAATTAAACTACCATGCACTTTTTTTTATAGAAAGAGAAAGAACTTCATTGAAATAAAAATAGTACAAGACACAAATCCAATGGGAGACAACTAGAACCAAATAACAAAAAAAAAACAACCATAGTGCGAACCCCAATAGGATTGTAAAACGACACATGGCACAGAACAAGAAATAAAATCGCCCATTATAGCACCTACAAAAGACCATTATAAAATAATAACAAATAAAGGATACTAATTAAGTACATGACGTTGTGGTGCTCAGAGTATATAAGGGTCACTAAAGGTATCTTCAATTATATGAATCGTTCGCATTTAGTGCTTGCATATATTTGCAAGGTGTGAGCATTTAGAGCATTGCCAAGATTCTCAAGTCTTGAATTTCGCTTACGTTTAGTTTGACTTTGACAATATCCATCGTCAGAATTGTTGTTCCTCATTGTCCAGATCCATTTAGACTTGAGATTCCTCATCTTGCGATCGGCTGCATCATTCCAATCATTGTCCCTAAAGGCCATGATTCGCTTAAGTCCTGAGATTCCTCACCAACCTCCATCTCATCTATTTCTCTCTCTTCCCTCCATCTAGGCTAAGCCAAATCAAGCCAAGTTCTTTATTTCTCCAATCCCCTAACACATTAAAATAATCTTTCAAACACTTTATGAGCAACCAAAAACATTATTAACATCAATCGCCAATAAATCAAAGAAAAATTTTCAGTTGAGTTTTCACCTCAAAACTAAAGCAGTTCCAACACATGCAAACACATACAAATGAAATTTAGTTACCAATAGTTAAAACTAATGCAATAATTAAACAAGAAAATAAACTATGCAAAATTAGTTTAACTAGCTTAGTTTTATTTCTAAATTTTCTACAAATTGTGCATGCATTCTAGTATTTTGTTTATCCCATCCCAGCATAAATTATTATGAATGTCTAAAAAAAATTTATAATTATTTCTAAAGACAAGAAGAAGTAATTATAAGTTATTTTCATGCCCTAACTTTTAACTTCTAATTTTACCCCATTTATACGTGTTTTTTGAACTTTTAAATTATTTGTAAAAATATTATTTTAAACCAATTCGTGTCATCCAAAAGTGAAATTGTTTGACGAAAAAAATAAAAAATAAAAAATAAGTATAAAAAACAACTTTTTGCCCATCTTTTATGGAATATATTTTTTTCAAAGTTATGTTTCTGTTTTCTAATATTCTAATCTTCTATTCCTCTTATCCAAACATGTAATATTATAAATAAATAAATTATGAATTTTTATCTGCCCCAAAATTCAAAAAAACGAAAACTTTTATAGATCAGGTGTCAGTGTGGGTGATTTTTATAGATGAGGAAGTTAGTGTGGGCAATTTTGAAAGGGTAAAATCATTATTTTCTTTCATCCCGTTAGCTAGGGGTGTACACGGTCCGGATCAGATCGGATTGGCATGAATCCAATCCTTATCCGCGAGTCACGGTTTTTAAAAACTCCAATCCATGTCCAGACCAAAAGTCTCGCGGTCCCATTCCAATCCGATTCGCGAGTCACTGATCGGTTCCGGTTTTATCCACGGGTTACATGTCATACATAAATAAGTAACAAACAGTTTGATTAAAATAAAATCCTAAAAAATCCAAAGTATAAAACAAAGAGACCTTAGATGGAGCACGTGATGGAGCCACAACTTGGGCCTAAACAAGCACTAGTAGAAGCATAAAGCTTAGTTCAGTTATGTACGGGGATAAAATCCACATAGGGTTTTGATCACGTGTCTTCTCGCCGGAACCCTAAATCTGCAAGACAAACAAGGGTTAAAGCACCTTTGCCTCTCATCGGAAAAGGCCCTCCGATACTTAAGTTAGTACTAGGTTACTAATCAAGTAAAGAATAGTGCGTATGAATAGGTTTCACAGGGTACCTTTTTTCATGGGTTTGATGCTATATATATAGGTGGGGATAATTTGCCCATTAGGGCATCATGTTGCCCCTGTTTCCTATTTGCTTTAGCTAAGTTCTCCAAAAACATATCCAGATTCATTGGAGATAAAATCACCTCCCCACCTCAAAAGATAAAATCATGCTTGATTTTAGTAACTTGGTTGCTAAATTTTTTTGGAGAACTTAGTTAATAGGAATCCTCTTCCTAATAGGACTTTCTGATTAGGCACATGCTTCCAAATACTGCTAGATCTTGTCTAGCAGCAGTCCTTCTTTCCATATAGGACTCTTTCCTTTATGAAACCAATCCCTTATCATGTTAGGAATGCTCATACTAATCCCATATTCTATGGGATTGCTTCTTATCCCATAAGGAACCGACATAGAGTGTTCTGGAATGTCTCACCGCCTCATTCGTGGCGGTGCCGTGCTTCCACATAGCTCGGCATGACACGTACATATCTCAGCCACTCATGCCGAGCTGAGTCTATGTATTCCAGAATGTCATTCAAGCTTTATTCGTAGCCTGACTAGCTCGGCAGGGTTAAGGGTATCCCTTTGTGACTTATACCAAGCTAGTACGTCCTGATATATCGACTCGTTTAACCACACTGACCCTATTCATGGTCAGTACAGCTCGGCACGGGGCTAGAGTTTCCCTATGTGGTGTCGAGCTACTTACCCTCTCGTGGTGACTAATTAGGGCACGTGCTATGCCCACTACTAGGGTAATCGCTTTTTACCCACTCCAAGTTACATAGTGGAATAGAAACAAAGGCACTTTAATACAAGGGGGTTTTCTTGGACGATTTTAAACATTAGGGCTCGATTGGATGAGGGATTAATTTCGAGTGGATAAAATTTGGACGGGGCATAAGATAGTAGAGAGTGTTATTTTTGGAGGGTTGGCCAATATTGATGTGACTTTTATGGAGGACGGATAAAAAAGTAATTAGTTTGGATAGGTATAAAAAAAAAGGGGGATAAAATAGTACTCTCTCCGTCCCAAATTGTGGGCCCCTCTTTCTATTTTAGAATATCCCAAAATGTTGGTCCTATTTCTAAAAACAACTATCCACATATGTCAAACTTCTAGTTTTACCCTTAAAAGTACTATTTCTCTCCCAATTTATTTCACAGGTTTTGAAATTCGTGTCATTTTTAAATCGTTTATATCTTATAGTATATAATGTTTTTCATGATTTTTAAAACTTTGTATAAAACAACTAACTGAGATCTATCAAACAAGATTCATATTGCATATTTTTTGAGATCCATCTTGAAAGACATAAACAATTTAAAACCACTTAATAAACTTCTCAGTCTTCAATGATAATTTTGGAACTCTAAGATAATAATTTTGTCTCTTTAAAAAGTTGGATGCCCCAAAAGAGGGATTGGGGGTGCCTATAGTGACTCACTAAACCTATGTCATGAAATCAGATCGTCGATTTGGTAATCAATTTATCCTACACATAAATTGGTCTGGATTAAATGTAATCTAGACCGTTGATTGCCGAATTGACGGTTGTGATTGCTCACTACACTAGTGTAGTGAGCCCCCCCGTTCCCCAAAAGGGACGAGGAATTTGGGATGGGGGAGTACTTGGTTTGGATGAGGGATAAAATGGAATGGGAGTAAATGTTCTTTTGTAATTGAAATGGAGGAGGAAGGGGATAAAACAAGCCTTATTCGGCCAGATTATTTTTGGACACCTCGAAACCCATCTAAATTTTATTCGTCTACACCCTCCTTCAGTCGTGTCACACGCTCGATTTTCAAATTAAGTAAATAAACATTTTCTCCATGAAACTTCTCAAATAAATTCATAGTTTAGTCCCAAATAAACTCACAACATTCATATTAAAAAGGAATGATAATATAAATTCGGTACCCTGTCCCATAAAACTTGTCTTAAAATACTACATTCTTTCAAAAAAAAAAAGCTTTACAATGCTTCAAATAATCCTTCATGTCCTCACTCTATCATGCACATCAACCACTCCATCTAATCCAAGCAATGCCTAAAAACAACATGAGTAAGCATTCATTTCATCCAATAGAGGTTTTTTTAACAAATACATAAATGTATAAGCAAAGCATAACAATAACGATGAGTAATACGTTTCAGGATTTACAAATAAACCTCTAGGCATAATACTTATCACTACTACTAGATTAATCGTCCTTACATATCTCTTACTCGCCCTACATGACACAAAATTTAGTCTATCTGTTATAGCCCTCCCATCGCTCTGCGTAACTCGTCTTATTATTACCACTAAATGTTACTTCACACTTTCCTCAAAACCCTACAACTGGGTCTGACGACCATCACAAACCCATCTTTGAAACACCATCAAGGTCAAACTAGCACATTCACCATTTATTTTCCTTTCCTTCCAATCACTCAGTAAATCACAATTTCATTATCATTCATTTCACTCAAGCACAATTAATTATCATTTATCAAGTTCATAAAACATGTCTGTCAACTCACTCCAATCAATGGCATATGGGTAACTACTACTTATAGTATAGTATTAAATACATGTCCAAGCATTTCATAAGCATTCACACACCATACACAAATCTATGTATTCCTTATCCATCCACGTGTCATACAATACTCATCATGTGTCTCTTTGTATCTCACAAGTACCCATGTGTACTATAAGTCCTCATATGTTCAACAAATACTCAACAAGTCTTCACTTGTGTCCCACAAAGCACCCAAGTGTCTGACATGTATTCAACAACACCTCACTGTATCCCACAAGTACCCACGTGTCATCTAATTATTTGACAAGTACCTTATCGGATCCCACAAGCACTCTAGTGTCGTATGTGTACTCAACATGTATCTCTCAAGTATCCTGCAAGTGTCCCATAGTATCTCGTGTCCTACAAGTGTCCACGTTTTCCATAAATACTCAATAAGTGTGTCCAATATCCCGCAAGTGTCCACGTATCCTACAAGTATCCTTATCAAATATAACTCATTCATTCAAATAACATATCCATTGTCCATTTTGTTGCGTATCGTGTGTTAAGTGTGCAAGAGTGGTGTGACTATCACCGAACTCGAAGAACAACCGACAACTATGAGCAATGATTATGAGATAGGCACCATGATCAAGTAAAAAAGCTTAAACGACAATTATTTCATGCCCACGATCGAACAAAGATCAAAAGAGGTTGAAAGTAGTATCAAGTCCTTAGATACTTGAGGTATTCAAATAAATTTCCTTGGTATCCATACCAATCAGGTTTTAAGATACTTGAGGTATCCATACCAACCTTCCTTGGTCTCCATACCAATTCAGTTAGAAGGCGAACAGACGCACGCTGGGTATTGATACCAACTTAAATTGGTATCGAGGTATCCATACCAACCTTCTTTCGTATTCATACCAATTCAGTTAGAAGGTGAACAAACGCACGCTGGGTATTGATACCAACTTAAATTGGTATCGATACCTAGAGTGTCTTCGAGCAAATTTTTAGATTTTGGTATTTTCTCGCAAACTCAACAAGCATGGCTTAAACCCAGAAATCTAAGGTATCAACTACCAAAATACCAATAGAAGGTGAGATGATATATATTGTAATCTAACATGGGGATTAAGTCATCAAAGCAAATATTCAAACAACACCCAAGTCAAAACCCTAGAAACATGGATTCTCAATAAATCAAAGAATTATGATCAAAGTTCATGTATTTGTACATCATAAACACCACAATCAAAGGTAAGAGATGCAAGAAACCCCTACCTCTAGGATCTAAATCTCCTCCAAGCCTTGAGCTTAAAACCCTAGCTCTTTTAACCTTGTAACCCACCAAAAATCAGCCCCTCAAGCTTTTCCATGTACAATCCGAGCTCCACAAGGTGTAAGGATGGTAGATCTATGTTGGATTGAGGTGAGTTTTATGTAGATGTGGGTGAGTTGGGAAGATGGTGGAAGAAATCAAGATATAGAGAGAGGAAAGGAAGGGTTGGCCAACATGTGGGGAAAGGGAAAAATAAATTTCTCTCTCCTCTTCCTAAAACCTCACACCCCAATTACACCTCACATTCGTAATCTCCGTAATGTGCTACTAAAAGGCCCAAAACCAATTCACTTTCCATATTGATCCGCATTCCAATATCTAAAACAATTTCTCAGTATTCTCCTAAATTTAAACCAAAAAAATTTATACGAAATTCTAGGTGTTCACAAGTCGGATTAAAATCAGGAGGGGAGAAAGCTTATCCGGGGTGCATTTTGTGCACTCAAATTAAGCCAAACCTTTCACATCAAGCCCTCATTCAAGCAGATAAGTTATCCGGCTCTCCCTTTTACCTCATCCAATTGACCCATTAGGGGGTCTCCGTAGCAAAAAGATATAAATGAAAAGTCTCTGTGGAATTTCACCTTTTTTATACTTCCTCTGTCCCCATTTTATAGTCTGTCGTTCCATTCTAACAGAATAGAAAATTGATTATATTTTTCAGTTGGTAATACTTTTTATAAGCAATACAGATCTTGTTTGATAGATCTGAATTAGATCTATTAAACAAATGTTTCAAAATCACCTAAAACATTATAAATTATAAGGTATAAAAATTAAAAAGTGACACAAACTTCTAAAAGGGACTATAAAATGGAGACGGAGAGAGTATATATATACATATACATATATATACATGGGATAGACCTCTAAGAGAATCTCCACCCCTTACCCAAAATTTTACCTAAATTTGAGTAAAAACTTGATTTGGTATGAAGCATTCCAATGGGCAAAAGAAAATGTAGGCATAAATTTGAGTACAACCTCATTAATGACATTGTTGTAAATTTGAGGAGGGAGAAAATGGCTTTCAAAATTTGATGTTCGATTTGGTTCTCACCAAATTTGGTGAAAATTTTGAGTAATATTAAATTTGGTGAAGGAGTAGAATGGGTTTTTTTTTGGTGTTTTTTACTCAAATTTGAGTTTGCTATAGGATTTGGGTAAGCAGCCAAGTCTGTGAACTTCCACCCGAGCCTCATCTTTCCATATAAAATAGGGTGATTCTATTAACAACCCATCATTTACTCCATGTAACCCATTTTCTTCATGCAACCCACACTTAAAATTTCCTCAAACCAATTTACTCCATACAACCCACAAAATACACCTAAACTACCCAAACTACCCTCGCGACTAGTATTCATACTTTAAATGTCGAAATACAAACCCATTTTCGACAACCACATGTCGATTTATATTGAAGGACGAATTTTAAAAAATTGGACCCTGTCTATGTTCGACATCCTCATTTCGAAATTTATGTCTATATTCAATTTTCGAATGTCGAACTAGATACATATGGATAAAATATTGTTGTTTTCGACAATAACATGTCGAAATATAACCATATTTTCAGCTTCTTAATGTCAAAATTTGTGAAATCAAACATGTGAATTTCTCAGGTTAAGTGAAAAGTTTCAACATCGATATGTTGAAAAAGTTTACATATTTCGGGGTATGAATGTTGAAAAAAAAAATGTAATTAGGGGCATTTTGGTCTTCACACAATAATAAAAATTGAGGAATTTTTTACGGATTACATGAAATAAATGAAGGGCTCTCCATAGAATCACCCTATAAAATATATATCTCTCTCTCTCGCTCCCTCCCCCAAAATGTTGTCGAATGGGTTTTTTTTGCTATTTTTCACTGAAATTTGAGTTTGATACAGGATTTGGGTAACCAGCCGAGTCTGTCAACTGTGAACAGCATCCACCCGAGCCTCATCTTTCCATATAAACTCTCTCTCTCTCTCGCTCTCTCCCCCCCCAATATGTTGGAGTTAACAGCATCTTCTCTCTCCCTCTCAACGCCCACCATAATGTCTCGCTGTTCTTCTCAGCTCCACCCCCGCTACTTCCGCTTCTTCTCGCTCTCGCTACCCATTTTCAGTAAATTCAAAACCAGGCCCTCGATTTCCAACACTTCCCAAAAACTCCCCCTCATCGTCGTCCGTAGTAGCTCCGGTTCAGTTACCGCCAAACCCTCGTCGGAGCTCAGAAAGAAGCGCGCCGATTCGAATCCGGACGACAAACTTCGAGCCCTCCGTGAACTGTTCTTGAAGCCAGGGATTGGCATCGATGCTTATATTATCCCTTCTCAGGACGCCCATCAGGTCTTTATTCGCAGCTTGTTTTTGCAGTTTTTTATTGGTGTATTGTAAAATTTAACCTTGGTTTTCTCGTTTTTAATTCTTTTGATATCCAATTGGTCCAAACAATAAAATTCAGTGACTGCTCCAAAAATATTTTTCAGGGTAATTAGTAAGTAGCATGAACACAGTGCCATGCACTGCAATTGAAAGAAGAAAGATATCAAGAACGTATCTTTTGACTGCAATGTATGTAATTATGTAAATACAGATAAATAGGTAAATTGTTTTGATTGTTCCCTAACTAATAGGGTTTTTCAAATTCTAAGTTATGTTATTGTTTGGACCAATTGGATATCAAAAGAATTAAAACCTAATTACCTAAATGTATTTAGAAAATAAGTTAGGTCTCTTGTCACACTCAGGCTTCTCTTGAAAACACCCCTGCAATGGTATATAGTATGGATTATCGATGTATGCACCAACTTCAATTATATGTTATATAATTAGTGATTAAGTTTTATACAGTAAAAACAACTTACAAACTCACCAAACTTTGTGACTGCCTCTGTCTAGTTTTTCTTTTGAAATCGTAGCATAATTGCTAACTGTCAACGGGTAATTGATTTTCACATTCTCTTTTTTAATTGTTGCCCTCTTTTTTTCTTTTATATTCGATTCACGTGATTTTCTTCAAGTATCTTTTATGAAAATTGAACAAATAGAAGGGTAATGTCATATAATATAACATGAATGATGGTATATAAAAGTGCAAATGGTTTAAAGGGGCGTGTTATAATCACTACTCATATCAACCAATTAAGTACATCTCTTTCAAGGGTTAAGAATAGAAGAATTAAAATAACTTATATAGTAAAAACTAAGGGATTATCTATCTTATCGTTAAATAATAGTAAGTTGTAATCCCACAGGTTAATATAGCGATAAGTAGAGTATTTTGGTAAATCTTCCAAGCTATGACGGTCTAGAGCCTTTCTTAGACTTGGCACCTGAGCAATAGCTGTGGTACCATAAAAGTTATGTACACATACTCTGAGGAAAAGATACCTTAAATGCTATAATACCCCCTGAATTAAATCAAATTTGAAACAACACATTATGTAGGTAACAACTCAACAACTTGTTTGGATGCTTCCAAATTTGCAAGTTGGATGCATTTTTACTAGTGATGAATATGTTTGCCCCTGGATATAAACAAGAAAATATATCCATTGCCAATTATAGCAGAGACACAATAATTTCACATACCAGGGCATAATTCCATTTTTATGTAGATAATCCAACTTTATATCTCGCTTGTGTATAGTTTATATGTGCCTTATTGGACTATATAATTGGCTGGGCTAATTATATGCACATTTTTAGTCCATGATTTAGAAAGTGGGATTGTTTTAACAAGAACGAGGTTATGCACAGGAATTAAAATTTCTGAGTGTATGCTGTCTAGATCTAGGGTTTAACACCTCAAACAGGCTTTATTTTTACAGTATAGGTTGCGATTGGGCTAGGCCTATCAAATTTGAATAGATCTCAGCAAAATACGTAGAGAGGTGATTGAAGGTTTTAGCGAGATTTTCCTGCGAAGTTAGGGTTCTGATGTCTCTGGTGGGTCTCCGGCATGATCAAGGGCCAAGTTTGGCTCTGGTACCCAATTCATGTAATCAAACTAAGGGAAATAGATTCATTTGAGGGAAAATAGATTGAGGTGGTTTGGACATATCTATCGTAGACCTCCAGATGTAGTAGTCATGAAGAGTGATATGATAGTGGGGCTAGGGGAAGAGGAAGACCTAAATTGACTTTGGATGCCATCATACGAAAGGACTTGGGCGTATCAAACCTAAGTGAAGAGGTTGCCCTAGACAGAGTTCAATGGAAAAACAGGATTCATGTAGCCGACCCCAATCAATTGGGACACAGGGCTTGGTTTGGTTTGGTTTTTTCAAAATGACAGAAACTAGCACAAATAGCTATATTGCTGTATGGATGCCAATTTGAAATTAAAGACCACACTTGCCCGTTGCATCTTTGGACTGCCTGTAGTTAAGATTTCTAATTTTCTCGGAGTATTGATATTTTCAATGGCATGAATAACATTTATAAGTTTACGACAAATAAAATGACGTTACAGTTCAACTCCGATGGCACATTTAACTAGTCCCCCAAGAATAGTCCCTTTTCCAGTTTTCTGAACAGTCTGGGTTTCAAGAAATTATTGTGTATGAGCTTGTGGGGCAGATCTAGGGATAAAGCTTGAAAGCCTGTGATTTAGCAACCTCTGACCATTAATGTCAATTCCAATCTTTCATTCACTCCATGAATAAGTAAGTATATGCATATGTTTTTATATATGTTCAATATGTAGTGTAGACAGTTTGTTTGATGTTATATTCAACACCAACCTAATGTTTACCCAGGGCTAACTGCAAGGGAAACTAGAGCAACATTGGTTTGTGAGATATCCAAATGCCTAAGTTGAACTGATTTGAGTTTCTTTTTTTGATTGAAGTTATCCCTAAGCTCCTCCAAGTGAAAGTATTCCATGATCAATCCTTACTATCATTGGGTTTGGCTTTCAGAGTGAATTCATAGCTGAAAGTTATATGAGGAGGGCCTACATATCAGGATTTACCGGTAGTGCTGGAACTGCAGTTGTCACAAAGGATAAAGCAGCTCTGTGGACGGATGGACGATATTTTCTTCAGGTTTGAGAGAAAAGCACAGTGTTAAGTTGTTAACAATCTTGATTCGTAATTTTTGAATCTTGATAATTCTCTCTAAACATTATCGTTAGGCAGAGAAACAGTTGAGCTCTAGTTGGATTCTCATGCGGGCTGGTAATTTGGGAGTGCCTACCACTAGTGAATGGCTTAATGATATTTTGGCTCCTGGTTGCAGAGTCGGGATTGATCCTGTGAGTAGTAGGCGAATTCTAATAATGTGTTGATCATATTTGTTAAAACAGTTATGTTCCAACACAAAGCAAGTGTTGTGAGAACTTTGCAAATTGATTATTTCCCCTTAATATGCGGACTTGTGACTTGCTTTAGTTTTCAGCAATTGCAAAAATGTCTATAATTACAAATATTTTTTAAATTTTAGATGGTCAGAGAATTATGATTTTTTGAGACACTTAGAACATTAATGGATTTGTGCTAAACTTTTCATTCTGCACTTTAGCTGCTTTCACTGCAAATTGTTATTTCTTCTCAGTCCAGCAAAGTAAATTTCTTTGTACTTTCCTCACCATTCTCTCCACATCTTTTGTTGTGCTGTCTGTCTGTCAGGGGCGACGCCATGTAGGAGGTTTTGGGTTTAGCTGAACCCGTTGAGTTTTGAAAATCTTTTGCTGTCCGTGTATAATTTGTACCCCTCAGACCACTGACATTTATCATGAACCCAGTGATTTTTTTTTTTACCTTGAACCCATTTATTGTATTTGACAGTGAAAGAAAAGAGCTTTTCGTAATGGTTTGCCCCCCTACGCCTTTCACAAATGCATCATTTCTGCACTGATTTATTATCCTTTTAATAAAATTCTTTCAACCAAGACCAATCAACGGGTGACAGTCCATCAAAAAGAGTTTGGACAGCATGTTAAATTTGCCTCCTCCATTTTTCTAGTCTGATAATCTATAGATAGACGGAGTCTCGAGTTTTCACTCTACTTTTCCCCTTCTACTAGGACAGCTGTACCCTTTTCTAGGAAAATTATTATTCCTCCCATCTATTTAACAAATATATTGGTATTAATAGGTATGAGCTCAATCAATGGCTGAACCCAGTGGAAACTTTTCCTAGCATTGTCCCTGCCTTCTGTTGATTGGTTTTCGCATATTATACCGCTAGCTTTTGTCTGATGCCACCTTATTTGTTTCTGAGAAGGGAGCAGTTCCTTTTTTCTTCTGATGCTGCAGAGGAATTGAAAGAGGCCATATCTAAGAAAAATCATGAGTTGGTTTACTTGTTTGACATAAATCTTGTGGATGAAATATGGAAAGGCTCAAGGCCGAAACCTCCAAGCAGCCCGATAAGAGTGCATGACCTAAAATATGCTGGTGTCAATGTGGGGGCAAAATTGTCTTCCCTGAGGTCTGAGCTCAAAGATGCTGGTTCGTCTGCCATTGTTATCTCTATGCTTGATGAAATTGCATGGCTTCTGAACTTGGTAAATGCTCTAACCAACATTATCAATCGTGCTTTAGTAACCTTGGCTTCACAATTACATTATTGCCTTTTCTGATTCTGTCTATGTTTGCAATGCAAAATTAATGTGTTTTTTTTTCCCCCTTAATGGTCCGTGATTTTGTCTTATAGTATGCCAATAATGGTTTAATCTTGTTTTGTAGAGAGGAAATGATGTCCCACATTCACCTGTTATGTATGCATACTTAATTGTGGAGATGGATGGAGCAAAATTATTTATTGATAACTCGAAAGTTTCCCTAGAAGTAATGGATTACTTGAAGAATGCAGGCGTAGAGTTGCGACCGTATGAATCTATTCTCTCAGAGATAGAAAGGTGAGCTTGGGAGCTTCAATTTATGTTGGTTCGTGAGCTTGCGTGTGTAGTCTTCATGTTTTCTAACATGTGTTCATCACGTTTGACTCAAACACAAAATAAGAATAAAGTACTCCAACTGTGTTGGCGTGACCGTTTGGTTATCAAGAAAATGGAAAGTGTATAGTTGTCCATGATATGCAGACCCAAGTTTTACCACAGCAGAATTTTTTTGTAAAAGCAAATTATCCTCATTGCATTCGCTTAACCTACATATATAAGGGGTTGACCTGGTGCATAACTATGTCTAATCCATGATTTCCTTTGTAGTTTGGCAATGCAAGGGGCACACCTTTGGTTGGATACATCATCAGTTAATGCTGCTATTGTGAACACATACAAGTCTGCCTGTGAGAGATATTATGGAAGCCTTGGAAATAAAAGCAACAAAAACAAAAATATATCCCTGTCCTATGATGGCACCAATGGTCAATCTGGTGGACCTGCTGAAATTTGTAGGACTTCCCCTATTGCTATGGCAAAGGCTGTGAAAAATCAAGCTGAATTAGAAGGAATGTGTGGCTCTCATCTAAGGTAGATGGAAACTTCCTTGGAACCTGATATTCATGCTGCCAGTTTAATCACTGTATTGATGTTTATTAGATGGTTTTCATCTTGAAGACAACATTTTCTATGCACGAAAATTGTAGTAGATATGTAAACAAATGCGAGCTTTGACATTTTATGATAAAAAGTTAACTCCTTATTGCTTGGTCGCTGATTTATTTTTAAGACCAAGCCACCAAGGTAATTATGGAGATATTTCATTTTGGTAAAATCTCATTCTGCTCAGCATATTATTTTGATATTTGCGCATTTTAAGGGGTAAATGGTGGTGTCCCAAAATAATAATAATAGTAATAAAAAAATAAAAAAAAGGCACCACTCTTGAAATTCGCAACTAGCTTTAATAAATACAAAAACTTAATGGTGTCCATTGTAATCAATAACTTTTCAAAGTTTTAAACCCAGAAACTACTTCCCATCATCTCTCTAATAAAGTACCCCGGTTACCTATCTCAGTTGAAATGCACCATGCATGAGCCTCAAAAGAATTTGAGTAACCTCTTGTCTACCTAATAAAATTAAACAAGTTGAAGCCCCGTCCCTCTCCTTTGTCCACGAAGTGTAGTCTTACAAAGAGTTTGTTAGAGCTTGTCCTACATTAGTTAAATTATAACCTCCAAAACTGGTATATGAGACTGCCAATTGGTTTTTATTTGAATGCTTTAACAGAGTTTAAGTAAAAGATTGGGGAATTTCCGCAACCATTCCATGACCTGTTCGAATATCTTTTTTTCTCCTTTCTCGTGAAATGCCAAGACACCATACACACCACCTTTGTTAGAATTGTATACTGCATAAGAAGCATTGACAGTACACAGTTTAGTTAGTCACCTCTGAGACATACACCAGGTTGACAAGTGTCACTTTCAATCTCTCCCACTTATCTTCCTTTTCCTTTTATATTCATTTATGATGTATCTTCCATTCTTCCATGAATCTTGTCATTCTCTTCAGTGGATAATATGTCACAGCAACTAATAATTAGCAGGCAAAGAAAAGTTTGAGGTGGCAATTTGATATCAAGGAAATGAGACAGTTTCTTGTTTCCATTTCATAGGATGTTTCCACTAACTAGTTAATGCATGAGGTATATGTATTTATATATAGCAGTGCCCTATAAAGAACGAGGTGTTACGATGCTATTTTTTGTACCGCTAATTTTATCAGTAAGTGGAAATTATCCAAGTATCATTTAGGCTTCATTAATGTTGCTTCTATAAGTTTGAGGTTGCAATTAGATATCAAAGACATATGACTTATCTTGTTTCCACTAACTAGTTCATGCTTGAGGTATATGTACGTATATATAGCAGTGCGCTCTAGAAAGCATGAGGTATTAAGATGCTTTTTTTTTTGTACCACTTAATTTTATCAGAAACTGGAAATCGTCCAAGTATCATATAGGCTTCATTAATTGTGTTTCTACACCTTCTAAGTCCTGTTTGAGCACATGAAATTACCACATTTTGATGTTCCACAAATTAAGTCCAACCAATCATAACCTTAACTATATACCCACTTAAAATTGCATTCCTGATTCCAGAGGACTTATCCAACAATGAAACAGTATTACAAATGGAGAAATGACAAATATATGATTTGTATTTTTTCACTTGCAGGGATGCAGCTGCTCTAGCACAATTTTGGGCCTGGCTGGAGGAGGAAATTCAGAAGGGCATGGTATTAACAGAAGTAGAAGTTGCAGACAAACTTCTGGAATTTCGTTCAAAGCAAGCTGGTTTTATTGATACTAGCTTCGATACAATAAGTGGTATATTAACTTCTGCATCTACCATTTACCTTTAAAATGTCATTGATTTCTCTCTTATGATAGGTAGGCTGCCAAAATATTATATATTTTTTCCTTCTGAAGTTTCAAAGCAAAAGTTAGTTCTTTGACCAATTCCAACAGAATTAACTTGCTATTCCTGCTTGTACTGTTAGTTGACTTGTTTGTACTTCAACCATTTTCCGATGAAAATCTTCGAATTCAGACCTTTGGGGTCTGAAGTATTAAGGCAGATACCAACATATAATGGAATAGTCATATTAGCTCATCTCCATGTTAAAATCAATGTCCACATCGGAACTAATCATTTATCAGGCATTACTTTCTTTTTCCATATTGTACTTAGTAAAATTTACAAATGTCCTGTATAATGTTAAGAAGCTTCCCTACAAAGATTGCAATGGCCATGCCATAAAATAGGAACTGCGCTATTCATCTTATTAAGAAGCATGAGCCTAAACAATATCTGCACTTAACGAGAATCAAGCCTCAAAAGTGTGGAATTACATTTCGATTAGACTGAATCGTTTGTAAGAAGTTTTAAGCAGTTATTAAGATAGAAGTCAACCATGAAATCACTTTAGTTTCCTAGCGAGTATTTTACATGGGTTGGAAGATGTACTATTGATCTCTGGGCTCGAATACTGAAGAAAATAGGTGCTAAAAATGCTTAGTTGAAACTTATATTGGAATTGGCACAATGTACCTGTTGAAAATCGACGCTCCTTCTCGCTCTCTCTCTCTCTCTCTCTCTCTCTCAACACATTTCTTGTTTCTTTGTTTGCTCATGAGACACTGAAACAGCGATCTAAATTCTAAATACACTAGCTGCAAATTTCAATGAGGAAGTTTATGCTAAATTATACACAAAGTAGCAATGTCAAAGATAATTATGTGTGTTTGTATTTCAACATACTCACCAAATTTTTGGGTTCAGTAATTTTCTAGTAATGAAATGATTGCATATCTTATCACAAACTTCAGTTATCTCAGCTACTTTCATATAGAGATGAAGATGTGAGGCAAAACACACTGGTGGCATGTTTAACCGGAATATAATGTTTGAGAAAAATACTGTGACTAAATTTCTAATCAGCGTAGAGTTCAGATGGTACCATTTTCAGACTTCTTTGTTTCTTCGAATTTGCTGAATATTGTTTGAATGATGTTACAGGTTCTGGTGCAAATGGTGCTATCATACATTACAAACCGGAGCCAGGTAGCTGTAGCATTGTGGATGCAAAGTCACTCTTCCTATTAGATAGTGGAGCTCAATATATTGATGGAACAACTGATGTTACAAGGACGGTACATTTTGGGGAACCCTCTGCAAGGCAGAAAGGATGTTTCTCTCGAGTTCTACAGGTACCAATTGTCATAGATCTGGCTTGTCCCTGTATTTGCTCAGGTAGTAATTTGTATTTAGGGGAGAGAGATTATGGTTTCTCAAAGCAAAAAGTGCCTTCAAAAGTTGAAGGGGGAAGACAAAAAAAACACAGTTTTAGCCTTGTCTATAAATGATGAACTAGAAAATTGGTAACATTTGATTTCACCAGGGGCTCTAGTTAGGACCATTGCCTTGCTGTCTATTGGAGCCTTTATGCCTATCCTCCTATCCTTTCTATGACCTGCTCTTAGGAGCACAAAGCGGGTGCGCGAACGGGAGCGGGGGCGGGGGCGGGGGAGCGGATGATCACAGAAGTGTGGGAGCGCAGTCGGGAGCGTGCAGGAAAAATTATTAAAATTATAATTTTTTCAATGTTTTTTATTAAAATTAGTTGGAAAAGGAATCCAGCTTTTACAAATAAACTTTAAGACTTTACAGATGTCAAGCAACCCAGCACGATCAGGAAAATTTTTAATAAAGGCTACACAACCCAGCAAATGACTCCCTCTGGTCTTTACGGCTTCCTCTGGTCTTTCTTGGTTTCTCCCCTCTTTCACAACCCAGCACCACTCTGAAAGACCGACGATGGTAAAATCAGAGATAAAGCCGGCGATTGGAGGAGACAACGACCGTGACAAGGAGCAACAGTTCAATCAGGAACAAAACGGCGAGGGTGACGACGACTGAGACTGAAGGAATCGACGTCGGAACTGCAAGGAATGACGACGGCGCCGGGAAAAAAGGTACGCTTCCATCTTCCTTTGGAGCACGATCCTGTTGTTCCCATCCGCAATCCCGTCTCATGGGTACGTGTTTCCATGGCATTTCGGAGCGAGAATCGCGTTTCTCGGGGAGGAGCGTCACCAAGTGAGGCATTTCCTGCAACCAAGGGCCTGCTGCTTCACAACAGGGGGTGACCGGGTGAGGGATGGTTGTTGGGGTACCGACGTGACCTGTTCCAAATGATGTCGTTGATTTTACACAGATTTACGAGCATTCCCTGCCCAAATTTGAAGAATTGGAATAATTGGTATTTGAGGGTTAATGTTTGAGCAGCTTGTGAGTTTTTAGAAAACATGTTTATATTTTTTGTGTCACTACTGTTAAAAAGCTAACTTTGAAAGCCTAAGTTATTAGCTTGTCTATGTCAAATGGCATGATGAGGTATCTTAAGTGAAGGAGGCACTTTTTATGCAGTTCAGTATGGATCTCTAACTATTTTTGCCTATAGTTGTTTCTACAGTGTATATTTTTAGGAAATGCTTGTAGGTTTAGGGTGTTTCAGAAGTTGAAGATAGCTTGATGGCTTTATGGAGAAAAGTTAGTTGATGGTTAGTTTTTGGAGAATGTATACTTCCTAGTGTTTCTGAGAACTAGCTGCAAGAGTAATCTGGACAACAAAAAAGGGGTATTGATTTTTAAAGTAAAGGCCAGAGGTGTGAATTGAAGTTCAAGGATGGCAAGAGAAAGGTGTATATACTATATAGTACCTAAGATGAATTACTTTCGCTTAACCACTAAGGTTAGGCTGCGTCAAAGTTCACACAACACATCACCTTTCAACAACACATTGGCTCAGTAGAAGCTTGGTTTCCACTTGTGTTTCTTGCTGGTTTCTCAGGTAACATTAGCTTTTCAGGTGTTTCAATACAAACTAAGCTAATATTAAATGAATCAAGTGGATAAGCAATGTTATAATTGAAGTTCGTAAGTGTGATTTGTTGATGTTGGAGTGCCCCTATGAGGATGCGATCTCCAGATGGTACCTACTACCTAGTAGTGGTGAGCCGCTACATGCAGTTGTTCTGTTTTATATGTTTTTTTATTCAAAAAGTGTATCCTTATTGTATTCTGTGATGCTTTCTGGCTGATAAGTGATAATGGCCGGCGTTTTTGCGAGATTCAATGATGCAGGATTATTGACAATGTTTTCGGCGGTTTCTGATATTTCTGGTTGCAGGGTCATATTGCTCTTGATCAGGCAGTATTCCCGGAAAATACTCCAGGTTTTGTATTGGATGCTTTTGCCCGTTCTTTCCTTTGGAAGATTGGACTTGATTACCGACATGGTATGCTTCATCCTTCTTTGTTCCGTATATGACATGGTGGACAATATTGCACCATGTGCTATTGTAGTGAACCTTAAGGATGTAAATTTATGGCATGCATTTTGCTTCCATATTTCAGGAACTGGCCATGGCGTAGGAGCAGCACTGAATGTTCACGAAGGCCCTCAAAGTATTAGCTTTCGATTTGGCAATATGACCCCCTTGCAGAAAGGCATGGTTGTTAGCAATGAACCTGGCTATTACGAAGACCATGCTTTTGGCATTCGGATTGAGGTACAGTACCTATTGTGCTTCATCTTATATTTTGCTCAGAATAGGTACAGTCCAGGGGACAAATCAATATGCAATGTTTTTTTTTTTTTGATCGGCAATCAATAGGCAATGTTATGTGCTTCGTAAGAACAAGAATTCACTTCTGTGAAATGAAAGAGTTTCACGGGAATTGTCTTGATCAAGTGTTGTTATCCATGGGGTAGTGAAATCGAATGCGAGGTATATATTGGGTTGTTTGTTAACATTTGCAATACTTCACATTACCAAGGCAGCCATCCTTTACAATTTTTTTTTTGAATAATTGGAAATATAGGACGTAGCAAAATCTAAGTGTGTTCATGCGTTAGGTTTACCTCGACATCCTTTGTGAGATTGGCTATTCTTCTTCCGATGTGATGCTTTCTTCCTGTCATCTTGTTTTAGTTCTTCATTTGAGTTGTTTCTGTGATGCAGAATCTTCTTTATGTGGAAGAGGTTGACACGCCAAATAGATTTGGAGGAATCGGATATTTGGGATTTGAAAAGCTTACATTTGTTCCCATACAGGTACAGTTACGTATGTGTGCTAAAGTTCAACTTACCCTTGGGAACTTTTTACATTTGTTTCCATGGATTCCATGGTTCAAGTCCTTACATTTGATTATAGGCGACTGTTTTCCAGTTTCTCATAGTGATGATGTCACTCTTAAGTTTTCCGCTTTGCCTTTTGAGATTACAGTCCACTGGTGCTTAATCTCCAGTTAGGTCTCATGTTCAGTTTATTTAAAGATCAACTAAGTTCACATTGAATGTTTGTTTTATGAACGTTTCTGTTGGTGTCTATGCAGGCTAAGTTGGTTGACTTATCTTTGCTCTCTGTTGCCGAAGTTGATTGGCTGAATACTTACCATTCACAAGTTTGGGAGAAGGTAAGCTTACGTCTGTTAACTGTTCTTGATCATCTGCACTGAAATACCAGTGTGCATCAACACCCTTACTGAGTCAATCTGGAAAAGGGACTTCCTCATAAACCCTGGCTTCTGAGGAATCTCTGATGCCGTCAAATGCATAAAACCTGGAAATCGTAGTAGTAGTAGTAGTAGTAGTAGTAGTAGTAGTAGTAAAGATCTGATCATGCTTTGAAAGTTGCTATTGAGTTTGGTTTTTTGGTTCTCTTCGCTTTTTGGTACTGTTCATAATTTCATTATTTTCCCGGTGTGCTTTTCTTTCCTTTTTCATAAGTTCAACTTTTCATATTCTTCTGGACCAGAAGCACCAGAAAAGTAAGTCGGAAATGAGAACAATGGCAAAAATAAATTAAAGAAAACTAAAAACAGCCATGTGCACAGTTAATAGGCATGTTTCGGGATGCTTTGCATGGTTTCTCTATTCTCTTGCACCTGGGGGATATCAAACGTTTTCACTCATGTATTTCTGCGCACATTTGCAAAGGGGTAAGAGGAAATTTGGTCACGCCATTTAGTTACATATTTACAGGTACAAGGGAACTGGGAGTTATTCTTCCTTTGCGCGTATTTAAGATATACTGTTACTTCCTTCTGTACAGGTTTCCCCTCTGCTGGATGGTTCTGCACGTCAATGGCTATGGAACAACACACGACCACTTGTCAAACCCTGAATGTCTTTTGATCATAGTCAAGTTGTTTGTGAATAAGGTATCGAAATTTGTTTGTGCTTATTACAAGAATCATCTGTATACATCATCTTGTTATAAGCATAATCTTTAGTTTGTACACACTATTTCTTAGCAAAATAAGAACTTCATTAAAGTGTAACAAGTGCACAAAATATTCCATGTCTTCCATTTGCTTTGCGTTCCCTAGTGGGGTAAGGTTTATGTCCCTCTCTTTTTTCACTTTCCTTCTTTTGAACGAAAGTATCACAATAGACAAAAGTAAAAAAAAATGTTCCGAAGACAGTAAGATCTCAAAAGATGCTTCACTTCCGCAACTAATCAAATCTAAGTCTTGAAACAAACAAGATCTAAAGAATCGAGAAACTGTCCCTGAAAAGCCATCGCTCACTTGTGCGACTGGATAAGTACTCGCAAATTTAATGGTGGATAAATTGATGTTTATGGGTTTCGAAATGTATTTGGGACATTAAAAGAGAGATTTACATCAGTACATACCATTTGGGACAGGACCAGAGTTTGTATGCACAATTTTAAAGGGCTGATTATAGCACTTTTGTTTAATTTGAATTAATTCATAGAAAGTCCAATAATAATGTGCTTCAAGAGTTATATGATTGTAGTGAGATTCAATATAACAGAGTTAGATGAATGGGAGACGTAGATTCGAACATCGGTGTTCTTTTTATTTATTTTTTAGAATAGATGAATTGGAGGTGGTTTTTATGCGCGTGCAAGGCAAAAGATTTGAAGAGGTGGTGAGGACGAAATTGACATTTTGTCTTCACCACCAAGGCTAATTTTTAAAAATGTGCATCTGTTACATGAGCCAAAATAGAGGGTAAAACTATTGGTAAGAATTTCTTTTCAACTGCCAAGAGATCAGTATAATTTACCCTTAAATCTAGTTTTTCTCCAGCTTTCTTAGAAGAGACGCGAACTCAAATTCACTGTTTTTTGAAATAACTAAAGTTCTCAAATACATTGTGATATTGGTGGTATTACAGAATTATTTTACACAACTGAGATTTTTTTTTTTGAGGAAACCCCACTTACAAAATCAGATACAAATCGCTGCACATAAGCCTAAAAATACCTAAAACACAAGAGATGCAACAAATAACTGAGATTTGGAACCATAACAAAAGTTGGAGCCAAACTTGAGGATAAACAAATCACGATGTTATTAGAACACTCCACAAGAAGAGCAATTAAGTACTCGTTCCATACGCCAAAGGAATAACAGATCCATGTCATTGTTGGAATCATTTTTCTTTATGCCCTCCACTTATGACCTTCAATAGCGACAAATAGCGACATTTATTGCTGTGGTGTTGGATCGGAAGTAGAAACCTCAGCGTACATATCTGCTATTGCTTTGGCAAAGTATGCCTTTGCTTGAGGCCTCTTGATCTAGAAGAAACAGGAAGCAACTGGTGAGGAAGAACGAACTGAACTATAGGCTCTGTTTGGATTGAGGATTTATGTAGAGATTTCTCAAGGCAAAAAACAATGGCGAAAGAAAATATATAAATTTAGCCTCTTTACTCCTTTATTTCTTCCTACACCTTTTCCTTTCCTTCCGTAAATCCTCCACAAATTCAGTATTAAACCTAATTGGGTCTGCAAATGCTCGTTTCATTACCCATGTTCTGGACAACCAAGCAAGTGATTGGCCTTTTGGCTGAGGTACATTCAAGCAGAATTTCACAGAGAGAGAGAGAGAGAGAGAGAGTACCTTGAATGTCGGAGTGAGAAGACCATTCTCCATAGTGAATGGTTCGAGCACCAAAGTAACTGCTTTTGCAAATTCAAAACCTCTCAACTGTAGACAGAGAACATCGAACAAAATAAATAATTGAAATCAGAGATAATCGAAGATGCTCATGGTTGCAGAGATTACCTGAGCTTCCCTTCCGACAGCATCCATTTCAGCAAGGACAGCAGCCCTTGTTCTTCTGTCATTACATAGTTGTCCTAAATTCTCGTACTGAGCAAATCCAAAACAATTTGTGATGGGCATAATTCCAGAGTCATAACAGGAATTATTTATTGAATTCTAGATATAGAATCATTTTTAAGTAGAGTATTATTGTTGGTAACAATCATCACAAAAGCTCTAAACACTGGTTTTGTTCTTTCTTTGAGTGTATGCAAGAACCTTATCTAACATAACAAAGAGGCGGGGAAGGGGACCCCACGATAAGAATCAAACCCGCTATCTAATCCTGGTGAAGGGAAAGCCTTGCCACTTGTCTATCCTGTTGTTCTCCACCGTAGTTTATTCGTTGTGAACTAATTAGAGCCAAAATTGCAGGTTAATCAAAACCATGTTCTCAATTATATGGCATAATTTCTGTACTGCTTATAACTGCTATGACTGACTGTAGGCAATGTTCCGTTTCCAAGTCCCAACAAGAGGGAAAAAAAAATGGAAGTCGATGGAGTTATTAGGTGCCTACGCGAATGAAAATGCCATCAGTATGCAACTCTTATAAGCTTGCAAAATGAATAGAATGCAAGGAAAATTACACACAACTCTAATAACCTCCTAAACTTTAGTGTTCATTTAATTGAAGGTATTAGGGTCAGGAAAATACCTTGATACCTTCAGAAGCAGCCCAATCCTTCAAAACATCTGGGTCAACGGACACCACAGCTACTAAACACGAATTCAAACTATCACCTATGACCACAAAGACAGTCAGCAGGAATATAACAATAAGTTCCAGCATTATGCACAGAATAAACTCCCATCTCCTTACCATATATAAAACATTGGGAAACAAATCTGCACTTGGCATATACGCTTTCAACCTTCTCTGGTGCTATGTACTCGCCCTGTGCCAGCTTAAATATGTTCTTCTTCCTGAGACAACATGATTGTACTTTTCAATGAGAAGGTTTGCAATTAGAAATCCTCAAGCATTGTGATTGGCACAGTTAAGTGAACAGAGAAGATTTGTCCATAATTCTTGGGAACGAATTTGTCTCAGAAAAAACTCAGCTTGCCCAAAAGACAGACTACTTAGAACGATCCTTACATTAGACGTCAAAGCCATGTATAAAGGCTATCCTTTTCCCAATAGACAAGGAGACGCCTCTTATTTCCACCGCAACAATATTTTCCTCCACATAGAACATGGTGATGTCAGATATAGAAAATCTCAAGCTCGAGTAATTGAAACATGTCAAAACAAGAAACTCCACCTTCCAGGCTCCAGACATTAGATTGTAGAGATAACAAAATGTGGGCTCAATCTTCTAGACAATGTGGAAGTGTACCAGTTACACGGTCTGGGTAGAAATCAACCCCAAAAGCTAGCTCATGAAGTGAGGGTACCCTCACGCTTATATATTTCATATTACTTTGGTATCCAGGCGATGTGGGACTTTGCTTTACACCCTCTTTCACGAGTAGCGTGCTCACTCGGCAGCACCCGCCGCGTGCAGGCCAGAGACATGCACCTTACCCATCTCTGGTACCCAGCTTTGATACCAAGTTACACGGTCTTGGGTAGCACTCAACCCCAAAAGCTAGCTCATGAAGTGAGGGTACCCTCACACTTATATATTTCATATTACTTTGGTATTCAGACAATGTGGGACTTCGCTTTACAGTACCATCAACTCAACTAAATAGGGTGATAAGATCTTACCTATCAATAATCCTCAGGCGACCACCATGTAACCACAATCCAATGTCGCCTGTATGCAGCCAACCATCATCATCAATTACTTCTCTCCTGTTAAATTTACTTCCAGGTTAGGAAAATTCAGTATTCAAAAAATTCAAATAACAAGAACAAACATTGTGCGGAAGGTGACTACGTCTGCACATCATCCTTGAAGTAGCCTTCGAAAATAATCGGCCCCCTGACACAAATTTCTCCACGAGGGAAGGGCTGATCGTCAGAGGTGTAATTCATCTCTGGAACATCCACAAGCTTTATTTCTGAAACCATAGAATGATATATCAACTTAATACAATGACAGGGTCAGACAACTAGAATAAGCGAATTACAATTGAAGTTCTGCTTACATCTTTCTTGCCACTTGAGCTAATATCGGATAAAAGGTTATTGCCAAAAACAAATAAAGGGCCATACATTCCAATAAAAAGATTTTGAAATGAATTTTTCTCTAATTCTAATTTATAGATGTTCCTTCTTTTTTGATAGATGAAGCTTCCAGTTGCAATCGCACAGCTGAATCTGACGAGTATCAGACAATGTGATTAAACACTATACCAAAGGCCACCAACTCCAATCTCTATACCTCTGGAGGAGAAGTAACATCCTAGAGACATCTTGGAGTGTTGCTTCTTTGTTGTTCTCTTTACCGAACAAGACACATGAAATGGCATCGTTGTGCTCAAATACTCGAAAATTGAGATTTTCAAACACTACAGGTTTTGGGATCTCAGATGCTGTTGTGTCAGTGGTCCCCTAAACCAAAAAGTTCTATCGATTACATGAAATTTATTCCTTCTTGAGCCGCTTCTTCAATCTACAACCAAGGCCACAAATACAAACCCAACTGGCACAGGTTGCTATCCTCAATTAGTATTCAGTATTACAACGATGAGAATAGCCTGCAATTCCTTGCTTTACATAATTGAGTTGTCCATCACTACGGTCCATACAATCGTTTAATCTTCTAAGGGAAACCACTTACAAATATTAACTCCGCAAGGACCTATAAAATGAAGTTAAGTCTAGGAAACAAGTTACTACTTTTTCCTAAAAGTTTTGCAATTATTACAAAAGAATGTTAAAGCATAAATACTTGGATAAACATCATGATCTTTAACATTTTTTCGCTCTGGATATACACATTAGCATCTCCACAGGCAAGACAGGATTGCAAGTGCGGAGAGTGTTGAACAGATTATTATACATCCTGGCTTGTTTCAAAACAACTTAAGCTTTCGAGACAACGGGTGATCAAACAATTATCACTACTAAAATAGGACCTGCCTAGGAATCATTCCAATTGCCAAAAGTTCATCTCTTTTATCATTTACTTTGCACTTGTCCAGATAGAAACAACTAAATTTCCAATTGGTGGCCAAATGCCTCCTCAGGAACTTACACCAGTTACCACTACAACACGAGTCCTCTTCCATTATTGTCTTACCTGGTTTAATTTGAAATGTTCTGTTAGCTACTCTTGGATGAGTTTGGGTAGACTCAACCCCAAAAGCTAGCTCATGAAGTGAGAGTGCCCTTACGCTTATATATTTCATATTACTTTGTTACCCAGGCGATGTGGGACTTCGCTTCACGCCCACGTCTCTTGAATACCAGCTAAATCATATTATAAACCAACTAGGACTTGCCAAATATGGAGAAAATTCAAACCAGGAACTACAAACAACATCCATGTGGATTGTTGATCGATCCACGTATCACCAATGTTTGACAAAACTCAAAATAAACCGATACATTGCGGATCTACTTTTAATTCAGATTGGGGCTATACGCCTCCCTATAACTGATAGATGACCATACTATACAGCCAATGGATGTGGCCCACTACACGAACTTCAGATGAATCATGAACCATTCGAGAAGGATAGATAGTTAAGGCCAAGGAAGGCACTAAACTACAACTTAATGCCTTCAAAATTATTGAAGTAAAAAACAACAATCGCCATTCAAACACAGCTACATTTTCCTCTATACAGATGCTCACTAAATTTAACTGAACAGCGCTCTGAGTATCCCCAAAAAAGGTAAGCAGAATGAATTCTCCTTTATCAAGATCTTTACTCCCTCTGTCCCTTTTTAAGTGTGTAGCCTCGTAATTCCAACTTATTTTCTCTCATATCAACTTTTACAATTTTTACATCTACCTTCCGATACTTACCCTTATCAATATAATACCCACTAACTTTTCAAAAAGGAATCTACTTTCAATGGCAAAATAGGAAATGTACCCACTAACTTTTCAAAAAACACACTTATTAAGGGACAACCCAAAATGAAAAGTTTAAGTTAAAGACTATAAAAGGGACAGAGGGAGTATTAAACAGCTTACCACAAGCAGGATTTGGAGGGCCAACATGCCCAGTCAAATTGTCGCCATCTTCCATAGTACTAATAACACAAGAAGTCTCAGTCATACCATATCCTTCAATGACGGAACAGCCAAAGCATCTGCAAGTAGTGATGAAAGACAAACAGTCACCACCAACATTAATAAAATGCCAAGCTCAACAATAAAAGTAGTACTGCAATATCATCAAAAGACTAATCAACTCACATCTTTAAAAATTCCATGACATTAGGAGACAAAGGTGAAGCACCGGAAGCCATAAAACGGACTCGTCCACCAAGTTTTGCTTTTATTTTGTTGAATACCAACCTGTCCCACATTGGCGGTGATCTCCGATCTATAACATTCACAAGAGAATGAAGAAACAAAATAACCAGAAGACATTATGAATAAACACAACAGGAAATCTCAAAATAAAGTGGGTAGCAATGTCATTGAGTGTGCACTAATGGGTTTCTCAGCGTGCAAACTTTAATTACCTCGTGGTTTGGCTCTATTGCACATTACCACCCTATTATTATTGGTTCCTTCCAAATGGAGGAGAATTGTGCACATGCACCAATCTTGAGACTTGAGAGTTAGTTGGAAAAATTAGTGAAATTAAACCTCAAAAACCGAACAACAGTCCTGCATACATTCTTGTTGTCCACTATAGTACAATAAGCAGCATACCAAAGCCAAACAGAAATGCTGTATTGCGAAGAATGAATAAACATGTAAACAGGGGCGGCGGCACTATTATTTGAGGGGGTTTGCTTGAATCCCTTGAACTCAAATGCATTAAATTTTGTAATTTTTTTTTCATATAATTCAATTTTTCATTAATATTGTTGGCGCTAGGTTACTCATACATAACAGAAGTGGATGAGAATTTAACTTAAATTTGTGAGCAAGTCCATAATATAGCTCAACAAAACATAATAAACTCAGCCCAATAAGCTTTCAATTAAAATAAATGTGGTTAACTTTAATAGAGCTTTGATTGCTGGATATCACCATAGGAGAAAGAGGCAATAATTGAGTTGCTGGCTTGCCGCACTCAGGGGAGAAGGCCCGAGATGGTAGTTGTCAGTGTTTTAATTGAGGAGAGCCCCCTTTGTCCAAGGGCCAAACCATGGGGAGATGACTCACCTTCAACAGGTGGTGCAATCCCATTAGTTCAACGATAAGACATCGTTTCACTTCCATTTTGACGACTCCGGGCATCCTGTGGTAGACCTTGGAAGTCATATATTAGGTGACACCCAATAGATATGATGAGTCCTTGTTACTCAAACACAAGATCCTTGATCGCGTCACGGTGGCGCAACGAGTGGCCCATACATACTGAAGCAAGTTGAAGGATGGGCCGCTCTTAATTGGAGGAGAAGGCCGACGAGGATTGTCATCAGTCAATCTCTCACCTCATGATGCTGACATGTGGTGACATACAGTCTTGGACAAAACTCAACCCCAATAGCTAGCTATTAAAGTGAAGGTGCCCTCAGGCTTATATACTTTGGTACCCACTAGCTAAGTGATGTGAAATTTCGCTTCCCATCCTTCCTCAGCTGTAGTATGCACACTCAGCAAAACCTGCCACGTGCAGAGTAGAGACACACACCCCACTCATCCCTGGTACCTAGCTACCATGTTGCACGGGAATTGGAATATTGGATAGAAACTCAACCCTAAAAGCTAGCTATTGATGCGAGGGTTACCTCACGCTTATATACTCCATGGTATTACTTTGGTACCAAGGCAATATGGGACTTTGCTTTACAGCAACTGCATGAATGTGAACTTTGTTGGTTAATGCGAACTTTGTTGGTGTAATTTCGAGTTGTATGAGCTAAGAAAATTTGAATGACCTCTTGGCTCTTACAACTCCCGTTTATAGGTGTTTTTATTCCTGTGCATCATTAATCAATTATGAACATAATTACGTGAGAACCATCTCTATTTCGACATAAGAGATTAAATAAACCAAACTTATCAAGCGGTACCAATTCTCTCAGACGACCACAAGCCATTGATCTCCTCCATCACAGCTCTTAACAAACTGCAATCTACAAATGATACATTTTTTACATAAACTTTGACCACAACCGCTCTGTGATGATGGCTTCAGTACTCAGCTGGTCAAAAGCCAATGTCCAGTATCAAAATATCTGGAACCCGCAATTAACCGCCCAAGTGAACTCGATTATTACTAAAGCAACAAGTCAACCAAGGAAGAACCAAAGGCTCATTGCATATCGAAACGATTGTAGACAATATTGCTAAAGGCTGGAGGGACTATCAGACTATGGAATATGCCAGCCTATTAAAATCTCATTTTGTTTATCTTTCACTGCTCTTATGTTTGAATGCCTACTAAGCTTTTTAAAAAAAGTTAAAATCTGGGTCATACCGCTCATCATTGCTTGCTTCTTGGAGTGGTAAGCAGCATTAAATAGCCTCTCCCTTAAAGCTCCAGAAGATTTTACAGCGTTTATTATCCTACCAGAAGCAAATTAGACATGTGTTACCATGCAGAGTAGCACTGAATGGATTACTCAAGTAACATATAACTTTTACGAACAACATACCCATCATACATTCTGTTATACAAGCGAGGAACACTGCAGAAAAGTGTCGGTCTCAAAACAGCCAAATCATCCATCAGTTTCAAATTGTCCTGCAGATAAGGTAAGACTGTTATATACATGAACATTATCCATAGTATTATTTTATTTTATTTTTTTTGAAGCATGAAACTAACATTATCCAAAGTATAACTACAACTAAATAAACACTTCGCACAATAAATTCAGAGAAGAATAACCCTGTGAAGTAAATGAAAAGAACATGTACGTATAAAGGTACAAAATTAGTGGATGAAGACTAAAGAACTAAAGCACATTTTTTTACCCTGATAAGTACGAGTAGTTCTTTTTGCAAAAACACAAGTGCTTGCTGCCCATGCACATTTTCATAAATATATTGAAGAATCCAAAAGACTACATGAAAAGGGATACTACTTACAAATCTGAGTTCCAAGTATTACATACTGTGAAAATTGACCCAGTCAGGTCTATTCCCGACCCCCAAGAAAGATAATGGCCATTACTATTGCAAGAGAAATAAGAGTGGCAGATATACAAGATTGTGACAAACACTGGGAAGTGTTACATACTCCGAAAATTGGTCCAGTCAGGTCTACTTCTGACCGCCAAGAAAAATAATGATCATTACAGAAGTAAGAGAAATAATAGCAGCCAACTATCCAAGTTTATGATAAAACCACTGGTTAGACTATAAAAGGTTCCTTAACTCCAGCAAGAATACAATTAGAAATCCATAAAGCGGAACCATTATGATCTACAAGAAGCATAACGCGGTCAAAAGCAAAGCCTTTCTCCTCCTCTTTCCTATCCGCCACCCCACCAAGCATGTTAGAAGTCAGTTTACTATTACACGGTCTTGGGTAGAACTCAATCCCAAAAGCTAGCTCATGAAGTGAGGGTACCCTCACGCATATGTATTTTATATTATTTTGGTACCCAGGCAATGTGGGACTTCACTTCACACCCTCCCTCACGCGCAGTGTGCTCACCCGAAAGCACGTGCCACCTGCAGGCAAGAGACACGCACCCTACCCATCTCTGATACCTAGCTCTTATACAAAGTTACACGGTCTTGGGTAGAACTCAAGCCCAAAAGCTAGCTCATGAAGCGTGGGTACCCTCACGCTTGCGTATTCCATATTACTTTGGTACCCAAGCGATATGGGAATTCACTTCACATTTACACCTTGAGGAAAGCGAACACATACATCAAAAGGACCAAATTATGATCCCCAGCTGCTGTACAACTTAGAAGACCGTGAACATCATTCGCACATGCAACAGAAGGGTTACCATAAAGCACTAAGCGATCTGCAGTCCACACACACATTAAACATGGTCCGCTTCGTTACAGAAAGGTGAAAAAACTAAAGTCATAACTCCTATATATTTTCCTAAATGTTCTCTTCAGAATAAAAGTATAACATAAAATGCACCAAAATCCAGAGAGAAGAGTTTGGAAATCAAAGAATTGACCTTACTGAATTTTGGGCAAAAAAGGGGGCTTATCTTAATGCTCCTAGAGTTGTGTTACTGGCAACAATAGAAAGGAAGATGTCCGTGTAGCTACTGTGCCCGACCCCTTCTTGGTCAAGGGGGCAGCAAGTTCGGCTTCAACATCTACTACAGAAGAGAGAATCCACTTCTGATAACCATGCCTAGGCAGCGTGTGGAATGGCTGAGAGTGGACCTTTTTGAATATCTATCCAAGTCGAGAATAGAGTTAGGGGATGTAAAATTACTCTCACATTCCAACTATCTCAATTCTAAATTCTAATAGTCATACAACCCTACCCACACTACATCACCTAATTAGCTTAGCATGCTTCCTTATGTTACTAAGGACTCGGGTACGGGTGCCGGGTATGTATCTAGGTGTCGGATTCAACTATTTCTCATTTCAAGGACATAGGGACAAGGCAAAATATTAAAATTTGTTTCAATTTTTTGTGTATTTTCTTATGTAAAATGGTGCTTTAAGGTTCTATAGCGCATTTCACGGATAATAAGAGAGGTTCATGCATACTTCCATGATTAACTCGAATTACAATTAGGTTTTCTATAGAAGTGTCTTACTAAACATATGGGACACATATCCGACACTCTTATCCGAGTGTCGAGTGTCCGACACGGGTATTTTATACCATTACGAGAGTCAGCGTAACATAATGTGAGCTTTCAAACAGAGAGAAACTCGAGGGAGCTACCAAACAAACAAACATACTTTCTTATTGCATTGCAAAGACTTAGAGATCACAAGACTAATCAAGGGGTTATATAGGCTAAGTCTAAAACCCTAGCAAAACCCTAATAACATAAAAGGACTAAATTACCCCTAACATAAAAGATAAATAACAAATTAATTGAAACCTAACAATTGGAAACCCTAAATTATAATTCCTAAAGTTATACTTTCCTAAATTATACTTCACACCCCCCCTCAAATTCATGATGCGAAGCATTGTAAGTTTGTTAAAAAGATAACAATTGCAAAGAAACGACTGCAAATCCACTGCTGCCAATGAATAGGTGCCGAACCATTGCCAATACCAATGCCAATACCGATGCCACTGCCAATAAACTACTGCAAATCAACGACTGCAAATCATACTACTACAAATAAACTATTGCGAATCAAATGCTGCAAATCAACTACTGTGAAGGTGTTGACCAGTGCAAAACTAGAACATGCGAAGAAGAAGAAGAAGAAGAAGAAGAAGAAGAAGAAGAAGAAGAAGAACCGATGTCGAACAGATGCAAATAGGAGGAAGAACCAATGCTAAACGAATGTCAAATTGCCGACGCAAACAATACCCGGAGAAAAAAAAAAAGGTAACTAATTTAAATTGAAAGACGACATAGATGTGGGAGGTGGCTGCTGCTGCTGTGCATGATGCTGCTGTTATGAATACTGCGATTGCAATGAACAATTCATATGAATGCCCGGCAGACGGCAGCGAGCCTTACGCCGCTGGCCGGAGAGCAAATATTTGACAGGCCTAGATCTTATTGCTCTGATACCATGTGAGCTTTCAAAGAGAGAGAAACTCGAAGGAACTACCAAACAAACAAACATACTTTCTTATTCATTGCAAAGACTTAGAGATTACAAGACTAATCAAGGAGTTTTATAGGCTTAAGCCTAAAAACCCTAGCAAAACCCTAATAACATAAAAGGACTAAGTTATCCCTAACATGAAAGATAAATAACAAATTAATTGAAACCTAACAATTGGAAACCCTAAATTATAATTCCTAAAGTTATACTTTCCTAAATTATACTTCACACATAGATGCTTCCTAATTGTTCCTCACTGAATGATTTGAGCATTACCAATTAACTGTGCCCTAACATCTGGTAATATTATTAACAAACAATAGTAATCTTCTCACAAGTTGCATTCTGCACTCAGAAGACCCCTTTTGTTCGAAATCCAAGAGACCACACCCAACCCAGGGAAAGATGGCGTAAGGTAGTGAACTCTGTAGATGGATGACATCTATCCATGTACTTTTATCTTTCTTCATTTAATTGCATAGAAAATGGTACCATATTTGCTAACAACGACAGAACTCAGCTGTAAGGACAATAAATTCCGATTGGACCTTTTCTAAATAATGAAAGATTGTCACATTCAAGGGAACTTTCTAAATAATGCAAGAGATTGTCACATTCTAGGGCATTTTCTAAATAATGCATCTGATTTGTCACATTCAACACTTGTCGCATAATTAGCAAAATAACCTGCCAATGTTGAGCTTACCAACCGAGTTGTAAGAAGACTACAGAAATCTAATAACAGTGGGAAAGAAATATGTCCCTCAAAATAAGAAAAAGTAAATAATATACTAAAGACGGACGAATTTATACATATTTTAGCTTTTGTTCCTACATGGGAGCACATTTTCAAAGTTCCTTAGTTTCTAAGAACTAAAAGTAGGACTTGTGATATTCAAGCCACTCTTTAGAATAAAAATAAAAAAAAGACGATGACAATACGATCGTTAGTTTTCTGCATTAGATAGATTACATAAGGCTCCCTCAGACTTTTAGTAAAAGCACCATGGTGAATCGGTAGAACCCAAGCATTAAATAGTGTTGACATTCAACATGTATAATACATGTCCAAACAGGAAGTCATCAGCAAATATGCCAATAGGAATTTGCTTCCTCAGCTTCTGACATCAAATTCACTAAGAGAAGAAATAATTGTCTGGACTGATATGTTCAAGCATCAATATACCACAAGAAAGTAGAGATGTGAGTCCAATTGTATCACGTACCCCCTGGTAGAAACCAACAGCAACACCATAATATATTGACAGAACTTGGTTAGCTCGTTCATAGAAAGGAAGATGTCCGTGTAGCTACTGTGCCCGTGTAGCTACTGTGCCCGTGTAACACCATAAAGGAAGATGTCCGTGTAACAATAGAAAGGAAGATGTCCGTGTAGCTACTGTGCCCGACCCCTTCTTGGTCAAGGGGGCAGCAAGTTCGGCTTCAACATCTACTACAGAAGAGAGAATCCACTTCTGATAACCATGCCTAGGCAGCGTGTGGAATGGCTGAGAGTGGACCTTTTTGAATATCTATCCAAGTCGAGAATAGAGTTAGGGGATGTAAAATTACTCTCACATTCCAACTATCTCAATTCTAAATTCTAATAGTCATACAACCCTACCCACACTACATCACCTAATTAGCTTAGCATGCTTCCTTATGTTACTAAGGACTCGGGTACGGGTGCCGGGTATGTATCTAGGTGTCGGATTCAACTATTTCTCATTTCAAGGACATAGGGACAAGGCAAAATATTAAAATTTGTTTCAATTTTTTGTGTATTTTCTTATGTAAAATGGTGCTTTAAGGTTCTATAGCGCATTTCACGGATAATAAGAGAGGTTCATGCATACTTCCATGATTAACTCGAATTACAATTAGGTTTTCTATAGAAGTGTCTTACTAAACATATGGGACACATATCCGACACTCTTATCCGAGTGTCGAGTGTCCGACACGGGTATTTTATACCATTACGAGAGTCAGCGTAACATAATGTGAGCTTTCAAACAGAGAGAAACTCGAGGGAGCTACCAAACAAACAAACATACTTTCTTATTGCATTGCAAAGACTTAGAGATCACAAGACTAATCAAGGGGTTATATAGGCTAAGTCTAAAACCCTAGCAAAACCCTAATAACATAAAAGGACTAAATTACCCCTAACATAAAAGATAAATAACAAATTAATTGAAACCTAACAATTGGAAACCCTAAATTATAATTCCTAAAGTTATACTTTCCTAAATTATACTTCACACCCCCCCTCAAATTCATGATGCGAAGCATTGTAAGTTTGTTAAAAAGATAACAATTGCAAAGAAACGACTGCAAATCCACTGCTGCCAATGAATAGGTGCCGAACCATTGCCAATACCAATGCCAATACCGATGCCACTGCCAATAAACTACTGCAAATCAACGACTGCAAATCATACTACTACAAATAAACTATTGCGAATCAAATGCTGCAAATCAACTACTGTGAAGGTGTTGACCAGTGCAAAACTAGAACATGCGAAGAAGAAGAAGAAGAAGAAGAAGAAGAAGAAGAAGAAGAAGAAGAAGAACCGATGTCGAACAGATGCAAATAGGAGGAAGAACCAATGCTAAACGAATGTCAAATTGCCGACGCAAACAATACCCGGAGAAAAAAAAAAAGGTAACTAATTTAAATTGAAAGACGACATAGATGTGGGAGGTGGCTGCTGCTGCTGTGCATGATGCTGCTGTTATGAATACTGCGATTGCAATGAACAATTCATATGAATGCCCGGCAGACGGCAGCGAGCCTTACGCCGCTGGCCGGAGAGCAAATATTTGACAGGCCTAGATCTTATTGCTCTGATACCATGTGAGCTTTCAAAGAGAGAGAAACTCGAAGGAACTACCAAACAAACAAACATACTTTCTTATTCATTGCAAAGACTTAGAGATTACAAGACTAATCAAGGAGTTTTATAGGCTTAAGCCTAAAAACCCTAGCAAAACCCTAATAACATAAAAGGACTAAGTTATCCCTAACATGAAAGATAAATAACAAATTAATTGAAACCTAACAATTGGAAACCCTAAATTATAATTCCTAAAGTTATACTTTCCTAAATTATACTTCACACATAGATGCTTCCTAATTGTTCCTCACTGAATGATTTGAGCATTACCAATTAACTGTGCCCTAACATCTGGTAATATTATTAACAAACAATAGTAATCTTCTCACAAGTTGCATTCTGCACTCAGAAGACCCCTTTTGTTCGAAATCCAAGAGACCACACCCAACCCAGGGAAAGATGGCGTAAGGTAGTGAACTCTGTAGATGGATGACATCTATCCATGTACTTTTATCTTTCTTCATTTAATTGCATAGAAAATGGTACCATATTTGCTAACAACGACAGAACTCAGCTGTAAGGACAATAAATTCCGATTGGACCTTTTCTAAATAATGAAAGATTGTCACATTCAAGGGAACTTTCTAAATAATGCAAGAGATTGTCACATTCTAGGGCATTTTCTAAATAATGCATCTGATTTGTCACATTCAACACTTGTCGCATAATTAGCAAAATAACCTGCCAATGTTGAGCTTACCAACCGAGTTGTAAGAAGACTACAGAAATCTAATAACAGTGGGAAAGAAATATGTCCCTCAAAATAAGAAAAAGTAAATAATATACTAAAGACGGACGAATTTATACATATTTTAGCTTTTGTTCCTACATGGGAGCACATTTTCAAAGTTCCTTAGTTTCTAAGAACTAAAAGTAGGACTTGTGATATTCAAGCCACTCTTTAGAATAAAAATAAAAAAAAGACGATGACAATACGATCGTTAGTTTTCTGCATTAGATAGATTACATAAGGCTCCCTCAGACTTTTAGTAAAAGCACCATGGTGAATCGGTAGAACCCAAGCATTAAATAGTGTTGACATTCAACATGTATAATACATGTCCAAACAGGAAGTCATCAGCAAATATGCCAATAGGAATTTGCTTCCTCAGCTTCTGACATCAAATTCACTAAGAGAAGAAATAATTGTCTGGACTGATATGTTCAAGCATCAATATACCACAAGAAAGTAGAGATGTGAGTCCAATTGTATCACGTACCCCCTGGTAGAAACCAACAGCAACACCATAATATATTGACAGAACTTGGTTAGCTCGTTCATAGATGTGCGCCAAAGGAAGATAGGACATGTAACTGAAGAAACCACATACGGCAAACTTAAATAACCTTGGTGGAAAAGAAAGAATAGTACAATCTCAAATCATCAAAAGAAATACACAGTGGTATTAGACTCACACATCCGCGGAATTGAATTTGATTGAATAACTCATGCCAGCAACACTCGCAATCAGGTTTCCGTGGGTCAACACGACTCCCTTTTCCATAGGAAACATCATGGAAAGAGAAATTAAAAAGGAAAAGAACAGAACATGAGTTTGCTACCAAGTTGACCAGTCATCCTAGGTGAATATTTAAGCTGCAGGATCTAAAAATTAAATTCCAAAAGCATGAGTTTGCTACCTTGGGTGTCCCCGTAGTACCACTTGTGTAGCATATAGTTGCAACATCCTCAGGCTTAGGATGACAAAAAGGTTGAAGACTACTGCGGCCCTACAAGAAAAATCAAAATATACTTTGAGAACGTAAAAATAATCAATTATAAAGTAGAAATAATCTAATCACAGGTCATTAATACTAATTCTAAGTGGCAGACAAGTTTAATTGGCAAAGAGTAAAATTGTTTTGAAGAACATTGATTACAAAAATATCCAGTTTGTGAAATGCACATACAAGATTAGCAGGTAACTTACATGAACAGGCTAGAAAAAATACTTCAAGAGGGCAGGTTAGCTAATGTTAACAGGCAACACCAAATCTGAAAAAAAGCATCTGGGGAATCACTTGATAGGACTTCGTATTCACTTGGGCCCAATCAACAGCATGCAGCGACAATGCCACTATGTTCACCTCATAATTTCTAAAAGTGAATAGGTCTGAGTTGGAAGTGTCTATCACAAGATACTACAATCTCTTGGAACCATTTTTACTTGTCCACTATCTAATCCAAGTTACTCTTTAAAGGTGAAAAAATGCCAATAACCCTTTCCTTCAAGTTAGTGATATGGGATGATCCTAGATTCATGTGTTAAATAATTGAACTGCACCAGGTCTGAGACAAAAGCATATCTTATTCTCTTATCGGGAACATGCAGGGCTTGTTCATCTTTATCTGGATTTTTCAGTTTAAAAAAAAAGGTTCTTATTTTATCTTTTACTAGTTTGAACCGCACATGTCATCTCCCTAGGTCTCAAGTTCAAAATCTCCTAGGTGCTATCAACTCTTACGGGGTCAATCCATACGGGATTGGTCCCAGCTTTAAATGAGCCCCCTGCTAGTAAACAGTGGGACTGGTCCGCCAAGGATTAGTCGAGAAGGTGTAAGTTGGGCAACTTGAGTTATAAAATAAAAACTAGATTCAAAATAAATAACCTTTAGTTCCAGTTGTGTGAACTTGCATATGTTTCAATCCCATTCCTGCATGATATTTTACATCTCTTTCTTTTTCCTTTTGCTACAAAGCATTTCAAGTTACCTGACTAAGCAGCTGTGAATAAGATATAAGCTTAACACCACATGTTGCTGGAAGAGAGGGTAGGTGTTCATCTATCCCTCCGACAACCTGTAACAAAGAGAGCAGGGGCACGATATTTTAGATAAATAGAAAAATAAATCAAAGCTTATGCATAAATCTGCAAGAAGAATTGATGTTTAGGAGTGTATACCACTATTAAGCGTGCAGATGGAATCTCAGCTAAGAAGCTCAACAACTGCAAGTATCAACCGAACCATGACAAATTCTAAGAATAACATTGATATAGACATGAGAAATGGAAGGTACATACAATTGAGTATAAGGATATCAAATGGGCGGAGAGAGAGAGAGAGAGAGAGAGAGAGAGAGAGAGAGCACAAGAAAAAAATCAGTAATGCTGGAAAATGCACTTTCAAGTTGTAATTCCTATATTGAGATCATAACCGATCTGGAGCATGGTGTATTGGAGCCAAAATATGCACCACATGCGTGCAAAGTGGCGCAACATGCCATCCCATGCAGGCCTAAGTCTCAGGGTGCTAACAGTATCCTAGGTCGGGACAAGGGCCCAGTCACCTCATTCTAAAACCGAAAGAGGCATGTGTTAGAGGCAAGACCGAGGGTATATAACTCCAATACCAAACCAACAAGAAAAGGCCAAGTGTCATTGAGCTAGATCCCCCTACTCTAACCATCTCGTATAAAGGGATGTCTAGGCATAGTTACAAGAGCTTCTACTCCCTTTTCCATGATCTTTGCTCTTGGGTCAAGTCCACCTTTGGGCTAAACACTCCCCCCAGCTACCATCCATGGCTGCCCCAAACTGTGTCCAACTCTGGCGCTTCCTCACTATTGAAGTGCCCTCCCTGCCCTCCATCTTCCCAGCCAGCCAGGTCCAAGCATGGAGGAAGCTGGAACCGTCTGTCTGTGTATTTTGTTCATCTTTTTGGGTGGTGGGCGCGATTCAGCTTCTAAAATTTGTTCATTTCCCTTTACTATTTAAAAGTTTTCTCCAAATTACCCCACTAAGATTTCACAAGATAGTAATCTTACCTGTATGTTTAATTTGATATTCACAACATATTAATCTCACCTGTATGTTTAATTCGGTTTTCTCAATGCAGACCCTCCCCTTGACTTTTATTCTCCATTAAACCGTCCCCTAACAGATATTTGCTAATTTCTCCACACCCCCTCTGCCTCGTGAGCGCTATCTCTAGCCCACCATTCGTCTTTTCATTTCCTGTCTCATTTTTCTTTTGCTCCTTTCTCCCTCTCTACTGTGATTCATTTAATTTTTTTCCTCTCTCTTCCTCTCCCTCTCTTGTGACTGCAACAGTTACATCTTGTCCTCTACCACCTTCGGCTCACAGCTTGTGATCTCAAGACTCTGTGCCTTGCAGAATTTTAGACAGTTTTTCTTCTCTTTCACTTGCACTACTTCATTTTCATTTTAACGATGAAACCAGTAAAATGTGCCTTCTTTATCAATTATTATTTTTTTGGCATTACACCATTTAATAAACTTATGTATTTACAAACTCCGGTGTGAATTGTCCGCAGCCCTGATTACAGTCTGCACTCCAGATTTTTTTTTCCTTTGTTTCCATCTCGAAACCATGTTTCCTTTGCCAGCAAAAGGTTAAACATCTCAAAGAAATGCCTTAGTGACAACATGATTTTGGGATTTTATTCGTGGGAGCTGGGGTGGTGTTTGTATACCAGTCATAGTGAAGATAAGTGGCTTTGAAAAGGAAAAGAACAAACTCACAGCACTCAGCGTACTCGGCACACAAAAAATAGCCTCTATGTCTGCATGATTGACAATATACTTGACAGCATCCGGACCTGAATACAAGACAAAAACCTGTTTTAAAGTTCAAACTTAAGATAAAATTTGAAGAACAAGCAGAGATAAGACTTCCATAGACTACACACCAAGAGTGTCATATAAAGGAACCGAGATATATGAATATGCTGAGCAGGCATGATCCACGATCAGCCACTCTGGTGTATTAATAAAATAAAGTCCAATGCGAGCTCCCTGTTACATAACCGGAAAAATAGAATTGACTCCATTATTTTCCACACCAGAAGCAAAGCAATTATATTATAAGAGGTCCATTAAGAAAAGGTAAAGAGAGAAATACAAATATAACAACACATGTCGGTCAACTCGACTCAATCCAGAAAAGCAAATAGATATTAAAATTGCACATCATCGGCAACTCTTTAATGGCTGCTACTGAAGAAAAGGAAAACCCATAAAGGCCAGAGACAGTAAAATAAACAAGTGAAACAAAAAATTTAGGAGTACCATCTGACATTGCAGCAAATTTGTACTTCGCGTACACATAAAAGGGTACTTAGAATAAAACTGTCAAAATACAGTAAAGATGTCTACGGAATCTCCAAGCATCAAAAGTTGAAACATATAAACAAGAGGTGAAGAGTTAGAATTTTTTGGTTAATGAAATTGTTATACGAGGTTTTGGAAACATTGATCCAAACTCAGAAGTACGACTCACTTTTGACAATCCATGACACCAGAGGCTAGAACCTACTGCTGTCCTGGCAGTTCCTGCCTCTCCATAAGTCATCCATTTGTACCTTCAAATAAACAAACAACAAAGCAAAAGAACTCAACTTTGGTGGACATTCAGTTCCAAAAAAAAAAACTTTGGTGGAAATGGTTCATAGTTTTCCAATCTGGGAAGAAAATTTGTTAGTCACTAATCAAACTTACTCTCCAACTGTTCCATCAATCTGAAGACGTGTACCCAAGTATTTACAGTCTTTGAAAGTTTCGACTGCATGTCTGGACAAAAAAATTAGTAACGGAGAATTATGCCTCCCAGATGATTAAAAACACACTTCAACAAGCATGTTTCCAACCAGTAAGATAAAAAAAAAAAATTGAACGGCAATGTGAAGGAGAAAATTCAATAAAGAAAAGGAATGCACGAATTATGTGATAGTTAAATCTTACACAAAGTTATCGTGCAATGTGCCAATTTCAGGATGATCAGGGAATCTACTGACAAGCTTCAGTGGAGAACGAGCAGATCTGCCATGATGCAATTACCCAAACTGATGGTCAGACCAAGAAATTGTTATTGTATACAATCAAAAGAAACTGGAAAAAGATAAATAAAGTATTATGCCCAAAAATATATACGTAGTTCACCGTTTCCGAAAGCTAAAGTAGGGAATGGTTTCAATATCGATTTCGAGTTATCCAACACTCCTTCCCACAGATGATGAACCCATATCGTATATAGAAAGGAAATAGATTGAACTGAATTGAGTGCAAAAATATGCATGCTACGATAAATACGTAAGCAACGGGAACAAACAGTGGTAATGAGAATTGAACAAACAGACTTCTGAGAAGCAAAACCCGGACTTTGATAGCAAGTTCAAAAAGTGCAATGGACGTTCCCAACAATTCATACCAAGCTATTTATAAATGTACTGAAGCGAACCATGAGTAGCCAACCTGTACACATTCCATTTTCCGGTCTGCAACTTTTCTGGTAGAATAACACTGTAAGTCTGACCTGAAGAAAAAATATTAATCCATCATATGCATAAGAGAACAGGAAATTAGTCTTAACGAACGGGGAATCGTATGTAAATATGAGAAAGCAGAATTTAGTAATTTAAGTAACTCATTACACGCAAAAGCAGATTACTACCTAGACTAGAAATATGCACACAAAAGCGGCTCGCACATAGGCTGGTTCTGGGAACACGACTGTGAGGACGACAAAACAATGACAGCATCAGGAAACCATACTGATAACAGGTTCCTAGTTCCTACCAATAGCATTTCTCTATATCAGTATATCTTATACCAACATTTTCTAACATCATCAGTCCCTCTCCCCTTCATCTATCCTAGGCAGGGCTGTGAACACCATTCTGGTACTAGCCAGTACTGCCAGTATATACCGTTTTAGAGGTAAAAATGGTACCATAGACCTTAGATTTCATTCCGGTCGCTTTCTGGCTTGTACTGTTGGATTGCTGCTTCTACCAACGGCATGTACCAACCATGGGTTAAGAGCAAAAAATGCACAGAAAACAGTGAGATAGAGAAGATCGAAACCATGGAATCCTTGTTCAGCCAGAAATGAGAGGGAAGAACCAGAACTATCTCAGTAGGTCTCGATTGTTCTGGCAAAGATATCTCAATTCACTGATGACCACTTGGTAGATGAAACCAAAACAGAGAACCCAAAAGATTCAAAAAAAGAAAGAACCCAAAAGCTGAAATCCCACCAATTTTGCTTCTTTGCCGTTTCAACTCTCAAGTTCTCTTTGTCGAGATGAGTCAGATGACAGAGTTTGGGAAATTGATCATATAACTGGTTGGTGGGAAGTTAATGCAAAAGTGGAACCCCTTAGAATGAGTTTAATTTCGTACATTTCAACACAACACCCATTGTCATACTTCTGTTTACTTCCACTCCTAGAATTTAGACATTTTATTAGTCAAATCATTGCTCTATTGATTTTCATTCACAAAACATGATAAGAGTGATGTAAATGAAGGTTAATTTCATAAGTGAACATAAATTTTGAAGATATAAATATCAATACATCCGAAATGGTATCCGGTAACGTACCAGTACCGGTACATATTCCACAAGTAACAAAAGTGGTGCCATGTGTGGTACTGTATTCAAAACGTGGATCCTATGGCCCATAATGGAATGAGTTCCTTATATGTAGAGGAACATTCGTGCATAAAACAGATAAGCATGTAAAGTTGGAATCAACTATCATTTGTTACTGATCTCTGTTGAAGCCGTCTACAATTTGGAACCTCAAAAGAATTTCCTAAATCAAGGTAAGATTGTTTTAGATCTAGGTTTAGGATTTTCTTTTATATAAGAGATAAGTGGCGAAGCTAGGATTCCGCTTCGAGGGGCTGGACGAAGACAAAGAGTTTTAATTTTTAAAAAATGTACTCCTTATATTCAATTTCAAATACCTTTTGATTTTCTAGTTTTATACGCTATATATTTCGATAATTTTGGCCTAATGAATCAATAATTATGGGAATTTGTAAAAAAATATTTGAATATCAGGAGTACATTTTAAATTAAACCATATATTAAAATATGCTAATGTAGAAATTTACACGAAAAAAAATAGACTTACACCTCAATAATAATTTAATAAAAAAATGGGTGGGGTCGGTCCCTTCCAGACCCAATACAGCTCCGCCACTGACAACAGAACACGAGTGTAATAGAAAAAACGAATTTGAATAGCTGACCAAGACTTAAGGTTCGGTTTAATTGGTTGGTAAGGCAGGTAAGATTGTTTTCTTAGATTCATATCTGGCATGATCTACATATCAATAGCAGTTTTCTAATTCTTTAATTTTCTTCGTAATTCAACAAATTATGTACGTGCACAACCACAAGGACCAACCCGGTGTTCGGGACTTTGGAGTTTGCTCCTCCTAGCATCATATTTCGTTGCGGGCCCCACTAGGCTGGCTCCGAGTTATCAAAAAAATTATACACTTATATATGTATATGTCTATAATAGATAGAGAGAGAGTACCGATGGTGAATTCTAAATATGTACTATGTATATATGTAGAAAGGGAGGGAGAGGAGAGAGAGAGTACCGATGGTGAATTCTCCGGCTGTCTGGTTTCCTTGAACCTGGAATATAGGATCGTCGGCGGCGGGAAGGAGATGGGCTTGAATTGCTTTCAGTCGTCGGTGAGCCGTTGAATCCATCGATCTAGCGGCCATGGTCGAGGATACTCGGTGGTAGTATCAATCTCCAAATTTCTGAGAAGGAAAGTTGTCAGCTTTGGAAAGACGTCAAGGGAGAGAGACAGAGAAGAGGTAGGAAGAGTTGTTTATGGGCACAAGAGAGCAACAATGGTGGGGGATTTCGGAGTATTATTATATATACGTGTTTTGGCCTAAAAAGTTATAAGATTTATTTTTTCGTCTTTATTTGATTTTTTTTTGTGTCTTTCAGTTTTGCATCAACTTTTTGTGTATTATTAGTTCGTCTCGGCGAGAGAAATAAAAAAAGTAAAAAATTATGATCTAATCATAATTTTTTTTGAATAAAGACAAAAATAAACAAAAAAGTCAATTGTTTACACTTTTTTCGATCTTATTCAAAAAATTGAGAGTTATAGTCATAATCTTTGACATTTTTTTATTCTTCTCGCCGAGACGAACCAATAATACTCAAAAAATCAATGCAAAACTAACTAACGCAAAAAAAAAAAAAGTCAAATAAAGACAAAAAAAAAAAAAAAAGTTAGGTTGGCTTTTTAGGCCAAACTTCACCTAAAAATCAATTATGTTTTGGATAATGACTAATGAGGCATTGTTCTTGAATAGATTTTATGAGATAAAATATAATTTTGATAAAATGTAGTTTTGTTTAGAGACGTGATAAAATGACATTATTTTCTCAATGGATTAAATATAGGATTGATGAAGATGTTTTGTAAATGATTTTGTGAGATAAAATTTAGTATTCATAAAATCCAGTTTTGCTAGAATCCGTTGAGAATGTTAGATTTTATCAAAACTAGATTGTATGAGATAAAATCCGTTCAAGAACAAGGCATCTCTACAAAAAAATGTTAGATACTCAAAAAAAAAAAAAAAAATCGCAAATGGGCAGTGCTAGGGATACATGCCCTTTATGCACAGATTTCGCACAGATCTGTTGTCGGGACCCGATTGTGAGTCCCTCACAGTTTTGGATGAATTACTTACGCATGTCGGATTGAGTTGATTTCTCGCGAGACCCAAAATTATTGTGAGATGAATCAACGGTTCGAATTGCTCGTGTGGGACCTACAAGTGGGTCTCGGAACATATATGTGCGAAATCTGTGCATAAGGGTTATGTACCCTTAGGTTTTCCGCAATAATATTTATCGAAACCGTTCATTTCTCTTTTTCATAAAATTACGATAATTTTTTTCTTGTATCCTATTAATCATCTCTCTTTAGAACTCATGCGGTAGACCTCTTGGATGCTACACACTGCATCTCGGGATCGAGTTCTATTCCTCCTCTCCTATGTAATAGATTAAGAATGACGAATGATAAAAAAAATAATAATAATCATCTTCCCTTTAACACTGTATAATTACAACTTCTTGTTAGTTTCAACTGCGACCATCATGTTTAATCCCTGGATGTAGGAGTGCCAGCTGCGGCCATCACGTTTACAATATTACTCAAGTAGTTGCATCACCAAAATTATGCTCCGCTAAAGTGTTATTATTATACTACTGTTGGAACTTTTTATTTTAAATCACCAAATAGCATGTCACCACTAAATTATTTTTAATAGGAGGTCAGCTCGGGAACTTTTACTATTTTTTTAATCGTGCATTTTTCTATGTTATACTGTGATTATTTACAGAGCTGAAAGTCAAGTTGCATTCTTCGATATTCTCTTTTCAAGATCACGTCAACAATAAGTTACTCCAAATAATTGCACCATGAAAACAATATTTGAAAGTGTTATTATTATACTATTGGAAGTTTTATTTTAATCCACCAAAAAGCCCGTCAACACAAAAAATTTCTAATTAAGATGCCAACTTATTTTTTTCAATCATGCATTTTTCATTGTTAAACTTATTTTTTCAATCATGCATTTTTCATTGTTAGATTGTGGTTGTTTAAGGAGACGAAAGTCAAAATGCATTCTTCCATATTCCCTCTCAAAATTACACATGGACAAAAAGATCAAATTTACCCATGAGTTTAAGAAAATTCCAACGTAGCCTCTCAGTAAAATATGTTAATCAACTCATAATCTATTTTGACGTAGGATATACTCCCCAAGCACTAGTCTATCAGTATATACTAGCGCGCTTTACCCGTGCCTAAAAGCACTTGATGAAGTTCGAAAACCATAACCAACCATGCAGTACTGCGTGCACTGCTCTCATCATCGATTATTCCGGGTAATGCTATACCATCAACCCTACCATGATTGTGCATGTCACGACCCAAATCCAACGGATTTCAATATCATGACCAGCCAGTGAGTTTGACTCACCAAAGGCCTCTATTGTATTTTTTATTTTATTTATAAATATTATCTTAATAAAGGCGGAAGCAAACACAACTAGATTCCATCATTCATTATGCTAGCACGTGAGCTACACCTTTTTCCTTATTCATTACATGATCATAAGTCTAATATATGAAGTACTTGGCCCGTCCTCTTCTAATCCTGAATACCTGAAAAGGGAAAGATTTCAACGACATAAGCCATTGCTCGTGTGAGATTATGAATTATCAGAGTTACATAAGCTACCATGGAATTTTAAACAAAACTTTTCATCAATAAAGCATAAGTCATAGAATCAGTTTTTCATGGCTTCGACTATAACCAAAATCATTGCATGATCAGCTTTTCATGGCTTCAATTGTACCACCTATTCCATACCTTTTCCCCACTACGTAGCTTCTATCACAACACATATACCTTAAGCCATTTTTCCTGATTTATTTTCATTGCCTTATTACACTCGTATGAGTCGTCATTTTAATAATTCATACTATTAGGAAACGAATTTAACAGTATATCCCGATTTTGCCTACTCCAATTTATGTCCTCCCAGTACCTTTTACATACTTAACCCAGCCAAAAAAAGAACTACCTTTCCATGCCAACTTATACTGTATGCTAAGGTACTTAGGGCATTCACAGTGGGCTTTCAAAATGGCTCCTAAGTGAGGCTCCTAACATTTACCTAGCCATGTAGATACTCTCATAATATATATTCTTTTTTTTCGCACCACCGGCCGGTACTGAGAGAGAGAAAACCTTTTCCCCAGGTACTGAGAGAGAATACCTTTTCCCCACGCTACCGATACCAATAAGGAGATACCACGCATGCATCTAATTAGCACTACTAAATATAGCCGTTTACTTCTCTTGTCCCTTCGCATCCCAGCTTTGGTCCAGGATTCTTTATAAGTTTATAGTTTGTCGGCGTCCAGGAAATTGGGATCAAGAGATATCTTGGGCAACCCTTCATTTAAAGCATAAAGGCTTCCCTTTGGCGTTGTACAAGTTAGCTATGACAGGTTTTGTGTATTACATTTTTTGCAACATAATTCCTAACCTTGAAGGTATTTGGGAGCAGGTCATTCATGATGTCCGGGATAGAGTCTGCACGTGGAGGAAAGTGGGTGGTAATAGTGTTAATCGTGATCTTTGTAGAGCCTGGAATATTTCTAGGAAAATTTTGCTTTGAGTGTCTTGTATAGCCTAGGGTTCCTTTTCATACAGTTTTTCAGGATCTGTTATAGCTCGGTTCAGGGGTATGCCCTTTTGCTCTCTTGTATCTAGTTTCTTTTTTTGGTTATAAAATCCCTTTTACCAAAAAAAAATATAGCCGTTTATTACTAAGCATACAAATGCCCTAATTATACACATAATCACAAAGCATGTATTTTCGCTCATTCTTCCAAGAATTTCTATAAATTCTTCATTTTATTTCTTTGCTTTTGTCTCCATTATCCTGGTAAATCCCAACTAGCCATTATCCAACAAAGCACACTTTTAAACTAGAAACTATACTTAATCAACCACATTCAAGAGAACTAATTTGGTGGCCTCATAATTAGATTGCCCGAGTCAAACCGTAACTTCTCAAATAGGGTATAACCGTATAAGCCTTCCTGTTATAATGGAAATAAATGTCTTTACCTAACTCAATGGAGCCTCTATCCTAAAAGCAATCAGATTTCTATATCTAGGACCTCCAAAGTTCAATTTGCTACACCATTGAAAATCCTAGTTCCTAACTTCTGTTAGCTATCAGTAATTTTTCGAAAGGTTTCATATTCTGGGGTGACTTTGGCTGCTCTCACCTCCAGAATCTTAATCTACTACTGTAAGGTAACAATTTCACACCTGAATAATAACAGTCCAAAGATCGCTTTTCTAAGTTACTCTTCTTTTTTTTTTTTTAATCTATTCATCAATAACTAACCATTGCTCTGATACCACTTCTGTCACGACCCAAATCCAACGGATTTCAGTTGGATTTCAATATCATGACCGGCCAGTGAGTTTGACTCACCAAAGGCCTCTATCATTTTTTTTTTTTTTTTTGATAAACATCTTAATAAAGGCAGAAGCAAACACAACTAGATTCCATCATTCATTATGCTAACACGTGAGCTACACCTTTTTCCTTATTCATTACACGATCATAAGTCTAATATATGAAGTACTTGGCCCGTCCTCTTCTAATCCTGAATACCTGAAAAGGGAAAGATTTTAACGACATAAGCCATTGCTCGTGTGAGATTATTAATTATCAGAGTTATATGATCTACCATAGAATTTTAAACAAAACTTTTCATCAATAAAACATAAGTCACAAAATCAGTTTTTCATGGTTTCAACTGTAACCAAAATCATTGCCATGATCAGCTTTTAATGGCTTCAACTGTAACCAAAATTCGTAACAAACTTGTATATAGCATAACATGCCATAAACATATACGATATACCAACCGACGATTTATGTGCCATCTATGAGGGAGCAACCCCCGATGCGCATAAGTGAATTGATCAATTCAGTTGGACACCTGGTCGTGCCCCTTTCCATTCCGCTCTTATAACACCGTTCCCACGGATATCTTTAATGTCCCCCAGATTCTGGGGATATCATCCAGATGTATCATTAATACTATTTTCATAAACTGCAAAATATCATAATTCCATGGTGTATTTGCTACAAAAGAATTTCATATGTTAAAATAACAGTTTAGTAAGCTGAAAATATAAATTTTTACGAAAAACTCATGTAACAGAGATAATTCATAACTCACCTTCTTGAGTCTGAAATCTACCGTAAAATCTATTGAAACGTACCTGGTCCTAAAATAACACATCAATTGTTAGATTACTAAAATTGTGGTTAATTTAATTATTCTACTATCCTCATTGAACCAAGGTGTGTTCTAATTAAATGAGCATGAGAGCTAAGGAAACCGCAATTGGTAATTACCATGTTTCAAGACGAACTTCTGCTACCAAAGCGAAACTTTAGGTTTGATGTAATTTTCTAATTACTAGCAACTAACTTTCTAATGGGTTTTTTTTTTATTCTTTCTTTTGCTCTCTTATTCACCATCTCAAGCGGAAATAATATATGTGCCGAAATCATTAGAAAAACTTAATGGGGTGTCCCTCAACGAGCCTAAAATTTGAATTCGAGTCCGGTCCGGCTATAAAGCGACGAGCGCCAAGCCACAAGCTGCGCAGATAGCTCGGATCATATCCCACCATAAATACCCATAAATTAGTCCTACCAAAATTAAGAGATATAGTATGATACATTTATGAATTCATGTAAGGAGTTATCCCGAATTGCTTTGTACTAATTTTAATGAGATCATTTTTGAAGGGCATCACTTGCTGATCAATAAATTTGTAAGGGATAACTTAATTGGGTTTGGTTCCTCATAGAACTTCAAAGAAGCAAAGTATACATATATGTGCAGTGAGGTGGGAAACAAAGGGATGAACTCACCTCCTCTAGCTAATCCTCTTCTCTTTTATTTTGCTGTCCTTGCTTTCCTCTCTTCTGTGCCGTACGTAATGTGTATGGGGTGTGTGTCTATTAGGTGTGGAGAATGAAAGACTGCATTTATACTAAGAAGGCTAAATCTAGAATTATCTATAGATCTCTACATATCTAATATCATCCGGTCCATATACATTGTATAGTCCAAGAGAATCAAAGCCTATTAATTTCCAAGGTGGTTCACCCATTAATAGATACATTGTATAATCTAAGAGAATCAAAGCCTATGAATTACCAAGGTGATTCACCCATACATAGCGAGCCACCTCACCTAGTTTCCGGACGATTTTACTTAGGCCCTGTAACGCCCCCAAGATTTTGGGCACGTTAATTATTACAAACCATAATAAAGTTTAATCCCAAACTTTAATACAAACAACAAAGTCCTCAAATACTAAATAAATAATAACTGGGGTGGTTCTAGGTCTTCCTCTATCCCTGCGCCGGGTCGTTCCCCATTCCGGCAGCGCCTCCTGATCCACGGGACTGGGCTCCACAGTATTGCTCCTGTCCATCTAGATAATCTAGCATAATACGTCCGAGTCGCACAGGCAACATCATGGTATTATGCCAGGGTTACACGAATGCAACACCGTGAGCAACGCTTAGTAGTTCACTACGCTAAACTTCTAAGTAGCAATTCTAGAACAATAAATTCATGAACAGCATTTATAACTTATGAACAGTAAACTATGCATCATGCGTGCCCATGCGATTCAGAGTACATATGCGCAGAAAGTGGTATTTCGTTTCAGTATCTCAAAACTGTGCTACATGTCACTTCCTCAACAGTTCTCATTTCGTTTCTCAAAAATACATTTCATTTATCAACAGTTTTCAAAAAAAAGAATTCAGTATTCTCAATACGGTGCCTTTCCCGGCATTCTTCTTCAAATTTCATTATCTCCCACCGCTCTGAAAGTTATTGGTCCGTTTACGCCTCTTTTCAGCTGACGGTACCAACCTTTCCGCTCGAGGTCCCGGTTATCGTGCATCACCGAACTTAACAGCCTGTTTGCACGGTCCGTTCTCCCCGCGACTCACACGACACAGTCCCGGCCGTCTTGCATCACCAAACTTAACAGCCTGTTTGCAAGGTCCGTTCACCATGTGTTGTGCACGCTTAGCCCAAACATCCTAGTTCTCTCCGCGAACTGGAAGTGGCGCTCTCGCTGCACTACCGCATCAAAACCATTCCTCCAAAGTTCTCTCCTCGAACTTGAGGTGGCAACCAACATCTCAATCTCATCACATCACATCTCATTTCATTTCTCGAAAATTCCCATTTCATTTCTCGTAGATATCATTTCTCATTTCAAACTCATTTTCATTCTCATCTTTATTTTCTCATCAATAGCTATTCAATTTCGCGTCCGGTGACATAACGTATCGCGTACGTGCTCGGTGTCACATGCTCAAAATAATGCTCATGCAATATTCCATAATTTCTCTCTAAAAATCATATTCTTCCAAATATACATTTCTCTCATAAAATCATGCATTAAAAGTATACCAACTCTCTAAAATATATTGTTTCCTTTAGAAACTCTTCCACATAAAATCATACATTTTAATGCACCAATTTCCTTCAAAATAATATTCCTTCTAAAAATCTCCTCACATAAAATCATACATTTAAAACTCTCCAAAAATAATATTTCCAATTCTCTAATATATATTTCTCAACAAAAAGTCCCATTTCTTCCTTGTCCTCTTTCAAAACTATTTTATTTCTTTCCAAAAGAAATAAACCAATCAACTTGCTCTTTCTAAAAATAGTTTAAACAAAACTCTTTTCTAGAAATCTCTCGCCAAAAATCCACCACAACTAATTGTGGACTTTCTCCAAAAATATACTTTCTATTTTGCCAGAAACTTTCTTTCTAATAACCTCAAATAAAACATCTTTCTCATATTTAGTAGAAATCACAATTTTCTTTCTAGAAATTTTAATCAAATAAACTCACCAATATTTTAGTAAAACCTTTCTAGAAATCAAGTATGAAAAACCCTCTCTTCATATTTATTAAATAAAACTCCATACTTTCTTACCAAAAATAAACAATAGGCATCTCTTTTTAACAAATTCCTCATAAAATAAGTTATTCCACTTATTTAAGAAATAACATTTCAAACAACAACCAATGAGCTAATCAACCAAGATTAATTAATTCTTCCAAGAAATATTAACAATATCATACAAGAATCTTGTCTAGTGAAACACATCTTCTAATTAACTTCTAATTACTTCTAATCACCTTCTAATTACTTCTAATCTTACTAATCCACTTCTAATTTCATGAAGAACTACTCTAATTAGAACTTCATAAATATGCTTGTTACTCTTTTCAACATGAAATCCTCTTTCTAAATTACTAAGAAACATGCTTAGTAACTTAACACATGCGTAAATTAACTTAATCAAACTCTAAAACCATGCTTAAAAACTAAATTAGAACCACATAATTAAACTAGAATTAACTAATTAGAAGAGTAGTTTAGTAAACTACCTTAGTTTTCGGGTGTAAACCGGAAGCCGAAAAGCTATCCTTTGGTGTAGAAAACTCTTAAGCTATCTAGATTACTCACTAATTAGCCTAGTAAGTGGCTAATTAGAACTAAAATATGTTGGTTAAAAGGTGGTAGAATAGTGGGTTTGTTGGGGATTTGGGAGACAAACAAAGAAGGAAAGTTTAAGGTGGGCCAAAAGAACAAAACATGGACTATTTATAGCAAATGAGAGACCTCTTCTCTCCCTCAAGAATTTCGGTGGTGCTCTCCCTCTCTCTACCGAAAATTTCATGCATGAATGGGAGTTAATGTGGTGCTAGAATGGCACATGGCAAGTACCAAGGTGGCAAGTCTAGGTTTAGATAGGAATCTAGGTAGGAATCTAGGTATCTAGGGGTCTAGATGCTTGCTAGATGAACCAAATTGGGTAAATACAATGTAGCCAACGTAGGAACAATAGTGGGGAAAAAATACGCCTCTCGTTGTGTAGGTTTTCGCAAGGTTATCTTTGTTACGGGGTGTTTTTAGGAGCTAATATGAACAAATGGGCATGTGAATGTATTAAATGACTAAGAGTAGCCCTAACTAGCTATCACTAGGTGGGAATATTCTTCCTTAAATTAGCGAAGTATGTCCCTAGCTTACTTGGAAGCCAAGGCCTAGTTTGGTTAGGCTAGGATATGTAGTTTGTGCTCTAATGCAAGTATTGTGTGGGGATGCAAAGGTTACTCTAAAAATAGCAAGGCTTATTCTAACTAGTTTTGGGTACAAAACCTTGACTTAGGAAACTTTCCTCACTCATCCATTGCTTGTGCAAGTGAACTTGCATTAAATTCTTGCATGTGCATGTGTACTAACATGCATGCACACACCTCACTCTCTCTCTCTCTCTCGGCATCTCTCTCTCTCTCCGTGGCTCTCTCTCTCTCTCTTTCTCTCTCTAACTTAGTCAATGCACCAAGTTCCAAGGAGCGAATGACCTCTCATGGCGTACTATGGTTGTTGAATGAAATAAAGATGGTGGGTTGGGTAGGTTTCGGGCATAAATCACAGCCTCCGGGTGTTACGGATGTGTTACATGGGCTCGTACGCATATACACATGGCTAGAATTCTATTTATTCGAGTTAAAAGAATAAATTAATATTTTAATAGGAAAATATTCCGATAAACCAAAAATTAAAATAATTAACCAAAATATTTAACGAAATTTTCATTTACGAAAATTAGGGTCGTTACAGGCCCCAAGTCTCTTTGTCTCGCGGGAACTCGTGCTGCATTCTCGTGTCGTGATGCTATTAACAAGGTTGAAATGACATTTGAAAATGTTCCAAAAAAAAATGACACATACCAAAAATACACTATTTATTTTGTAGGCTTTAAGTCACACAAAAATATACTCCCTAATCCTAACAGTGAGCGGGTCACCAAATGTTAACCCCCGTATTATAATTATTATCTTATTTGTTATTAAAAGTCGAGGTGTTACAGTGCAAGTTCAAAAAGTGAAATAAAAAATAATAAAGAAAACTAAGCTACTAACATCTAATTGATCAATTCACGTTGTCAACATTATAAGAGGGGAAAAAGATTGAACGAAAATCAATTATCATCCAACGATCCACTAAACCAAGTAATGAATTGACTTGATCAACCAACTCTCTCCCACATTGTTTGGAAACTTTTCAAAATGGACAATATTTCTGAGACATCCCTTAATGTAATATTTAACAATCTTTACAGGAGGGAAGGAACAATAAAACTAAGTGGTTCATGCCCAACAAAAATTATAAAATTTTGAAGAGATTCTTTCTTATTTTTTCCCTATGATTTACCAAACCAGTATAATATCAAAATCACATGATAGACCTAGAGTTGTTTGAAAAGAAGATGGTGTGTGTGTAAAAAAAAAAAAAGGGAGGGAGGGGGATTTATGTGTTGATACGACTGTGCATGTTTTGTAATCCAAATAAGAGACCGAGAGAGTATTTGAAATTAAAATTTCCCTGTGAGAGTTGAAATTCGCTCATTTTTAAAGGATAATGTTTATTTTTTGAAATGGGTTTCCTTCATTTTTTTTTATCTGCTTTCTACTTCTTCTTCTTCTTCTTCTTCTTTTTAATTGAGAAGGGAGAGAGAATTCTAAAATTGAAATTTCTCTATGATGGTTTAAATGTTGAAGAGAGAAAAAGAGGATTTTTGGAATTTGAAAATCCCACATGAAAAAGATGGTTCGTATTGCACATAAGTTTTCTTTCACGTCGTATTATTTTTGAATGTGCTTTTCTTTTCTTTTTTTAATTAACCAAAAGTTATATTGGAAAGGCAAGTCTTCTTAGACCGTAGAAACACAATTTGATCCTTGAGATAAGATTTGAACCCAAGTATAGATATTGTTAGAAGAGAAAAAGAGACTTTCAAACATGGAAATGCCACATAGGACATTTTGAAAAAACCGTTGTGTAATATAATATAGATATCTCGCACGTATGTCTCCAAAACTCAACAAGTTCATGTCCCCTGAGGTATTTCGACATTCTTAGACTATAAATTGTCAAATCAACAGGTTGATCTTTTCATATACATTAACTGATTTTAGGGGCGGAGGCATAAGGGGTCAAGTGGGGTCACTTGACCTCAATGAGGTGGCACCATTCTATAGTATAAAGATTATCATTTTGAGAATTTTGTTAAGATGCCCCATTTACTATATAGTCTTGCCCCAAAGAGTTAGCCAAAATTACAGTATTTGCCCTTTTCAACACATTAGTAGTGTTGCTGGCCTATTAACCCTTATCCTTCCATCGTTTTTAGCAATTAAATTTTTCATTGATCAAATCTAAGTCCACAACGCTCTATACGTCCTTCTGAATTACTAATACATAGGGAGTGGAAAATAACATTTTTCAGTACTTCACTTTCATGGGTTTTTTCTTTTTGAAAAAAGTAAATAAAAACTAAAAGCTGAATACAAAGCAAAAGGATTCCACATCAACATCGGATTACAAAGCATTTACTTCTAAAACAAAGCAAGTATAATGTCAATGCCTCTTCACTGGCACGATTAAGTATAACCATAAAAAAATACTAAATTGAGCACACAAAGCTACCAATTGATCGTGACATCTAAATGACTATTGGCAAGAAGTCACAATCCTGCAAAACACGTTTTTATTACTATCAACTAAAGTAATTTTGTCTACTGGAATAATTGGCCGTCGGGAACCCATCTTCACTGTTTTCAGGTAAAAAAATCTCCTCTGTTATATTCACTTTGTAAAGCAAAAGAAGATTGAATTATGTTTTTTTCAAAGTTTAAGAAAATAAAGAGAACTGCAGCACCTATGTCCTTTTAATTTAGTGGACAAAAAGGGAGTAATGTGGCCCTGTCACCCTTGTTTCTGGCTCCCTGGAGCGGAGGAGATCTCCCACTATTGAGATCCCAAATATAATGCGTGAAATCTCTTTCAGAGACTTCATTGTGTTAAAAAACATCTGGCTTTGATCTCTCTATCACGCTCCCAAATTGTTCGTGATTTTTAAGGTTGCTGTCACCCTGTCAGATTTTTATGGTAAATTTACTGTATTACCTTGTGCTCTGGTAAATTTCAATTATGGTAAATTTGGTGTGATAAAATTTCGAGGTTTTGTGAGATTTTTTTTGGTAAATTTGTTGTTTGTATTGGGTTTATTTGATAAATTTCGTGTGTAAAAATTGGCTGTGAATGTTTGAATCACTATATAGAACTAGTGAATGGGTTGCACACCTTGCGCACAGAATTAGGCCCAATATAGTTAAATTTTGTTCTTGGAAGTGCAAAATAAAATATATGCAAAATTATATATCAACATCTCATAAAATTATATGTAAAATAATTTTCTATCATCATAAAATTATATATCAACATCTGATAAAATAAAATATATGTAAAATTATATATCAACACCCTATTTGAAAACAAGCAGTATAAAACACTAAAGGAGCTCAATTTAAGAGATTTGTATTACCCAAATTTTAGAACATCATAACACAAATTTGTATAAAAAAAGCCCTATTTTTTAAAACTTTTTTTTAGACCTTGGGAGTGTAATACACCACATCAGTGTTCATTTCCCTCCAAAAATACCACTTTTTTTTTTTAACAGCTCCAAAAATACCACTTAACGTCTTCTTAACGCTTGTCGAAGGCCAGATCAACGTTTTCTGTTTGCCATTTGACAGAAGTAAATGGTGGAGGGTAAATTGATTAACGGAGTGAAAGTTCGAGTGTGCAATTAAAGTTTATTGAAGTTCAGGAGTGTTTGAGAAATAGAGTGCAAAGTTTGGGTTTTTTTTTTTTGAAATTTTCTCAGTTTAAAATGTTATGTGATTTTCCTAAAGTTATTGTAATCCATTTTGCCATTTTTATTTTAAGTGTATATCTTTGCCACAACTATCTTAAAAATTCGAATGAGTGTACTATTTTATATTATGGCTCACATAAAGCTCACATACGACTATGTGGCACCACGTGGCTCAATGGGCCCCGCGCCCACAAAAAAAATACTCAAATCTCTCTCTCTTTCTCCTTTCACCCGTCTGTATCTTCCTCAAAACCAACTTCCTCTAAGATTAAAAAGATATTAACAAGTGCAAAAAAAAACTTCAAATCACAATAAAAAAATCCGAGTTCTAAAATACCCATTTCATCAAAATTCAAACAATTCACCCTTGCATTGGAAGATATATCTCGTAATTCTTCATGATGAGAAACAGATGGGAATTGGGAAGGGAGTGAGGGAGTGAAATGATTGAGGGGAAATTGCCAAAAAATGGCAGTAGGGGCAAATTATTGCATTTTAACAGTGCATTTTTTCGAAATCACAGATCAATAATAATTGCCATAACATGGCATGAGAAATACCGTTGGACGCAACTACTCTCGAAAGATATTTTGTTGCACCCTTCATCCACTTTAGTTGCACCCTACATGAAAAACGATTGCACTCCTCAACAAATTAATCGCACCCACTCTCCTTAACAAATATGGTTGCAGTGCAGTCAAGTTACACTTTCTGGAAAGATTTTGTGACCATTGCACCCTTCGTCCACTTTTGTTGCACTCCTCAACAAATTCATTGCACACACGTTGGTCCAAATTCAAGAAGGGTGTGTTCAAGTCACACTTTCTGGGAAGATTTTTTGACCATTGCACTCTTCATCCACTTTTATTGTACTCTACATGGACAACGGTTGCATTTCTTAATAAATTCATTGCACTCACGTTAGTTCAAATTGAATAAGGGGATATTTCAGTCAACATTATTATGGATACCATCTATGTGCAATTAAAATTGTGCATATCATTAAACGGCAAATATTTGCCTATACTACCATTTTACCATTTTACGGCAATTCTCCTTTCCCTATCCTCAGGCCACATAAAACTCAATACTGACAATATGAATTTTTTTTTCAGAACGTCATTCCAAGAATTAACTAAATCTAAATGCACAAATCTTTAGTGATCAGGTTTGCCGGCATTGAACAGTCAAATTCCTCATGGGAAAACGTCTCCGGTGATAACGGTGACGCGCGGAGGAGACGGCGGGGGGTGGTGTTCTATCTGAGCCACGGGGGAGAAGTGGACACGGAGGAAATGGGTATTTAAGATCTGTTTTGATCAAATGGGTGTTCGTCTGAAATTGGATCAAATGGGTATTTCATATCTTCTTTGATCAAATGGGAATTTTAGATCTTGGATTAATAACTTTTCGTTAGGAGCAGTAAAAAATTTACTTATTAGTACTCCGTAAACGGGAAACCGACGCTTGTTTACGTGGCGAGATGACTTGGGACAACACGCCACTTTCGGTCTCGTCGTCCAGCTCACAGCGTCACTGACGGACAAAGTACTCTGAAGCTGCATTAACAGCGAACTGACAATAATTTCTAGAGAGAGAATGTAGATAAGGGGGAAATTGTCTGAATTTTCTCTCTCCTCGTCTGAATTGTCTAGGGTTTTTCAGGATCAGAACAAGAATGGGGGAGATAGGAAAGACGAAGCTCGATACGGGGTGGTTAGCGGCGCGATCGACGGAAGTGGAACTGACCGGAATTGAGCTCACCACTACTCACCCTCCATCTGGCTCCGATCAGCCGTGGATGGAGGCTGTTGTACCAGGAACGTAAGTCCGATGCTAATTTCTTGAAATTTTCCATTTTGTGTCTGAATTATGAAGGATTGATGTGGAAGTGCCATTGATAGCAAAGGAGACGTCTTGTCTCCTGCTTACGAGTGGACTGCACGGCGTGCAGTGCTGCTATTGTAGACTTCACTTTTAATTTGAGGACCGTTCGCTCTGTAGAGTTTGTCAAGCTAAACAACCATGTTAAAAATTATGTTGATTGGATATCGATCAATTCATGATTGAAGAACATTTATCTTGAAAAAGTTGGGTTCTTCAAGGAGAAATCTCTTCGATAAATCATGGATACTTTGCACTGCTGCAGCAAAACTGATGGAAGCAAAAGAAAGACAGTTTAATAATTATGTCATTTTGATTTTCTGGTTAAAGAATTGCTATTTAAACATGTCACTGACTCCACCTTTATGGGGAGCCAAATTGTGTAGCTAAGGAGTTGGCAAAACGTTTGTTGAGTTTAACTACCACCTATTTGTTCACTGCGACCGTACCAAGTTCTGAACCCAAATTTTTTTGTGGGACCTCTGGGGATGGCTATACGACTAGGTATAGCCAACTTTTTTTTCTTTTGGTAGCCATATTGCTATATCTCTAGGTTTAGCTTCTTATGTTCTGCCTTACCAGTGCACGAACCTCCTGTATATGTGAGGTCTAGGGAAGGGTTGATGTACGCAGCCTTACCTCTGCAAGAAAAGAGGATGTTTCCAAGAATCGAACTCGTGACCTACAAGCCACAATGGGGTAGTTTTACCGTTACGCCAGGTCCGCCCTTCAAAACAATCCCAGTTGGTAAACAACCTAGTTGTTATAAAAGACAACTGCCAAAAGGAAAGGGCAAGGGGGTAGCCTTGGACCCCAATACAGCAGAATAAAAAGACCAGCCGTTTTCTAGGCCATAGAACCAACAATGTACACAAACAGAGCACCTAATAACAGGAAACAATGGGACTGACTCCATAACAGCAAAAGAAAGAAACAACCCACCAAACAACCATTAGAGCACAAAATTAAGATTTACATTCCAAACTCTGCATAACCCCTATTGTCGGTATATCCTAATTTGAGGTGTTTCTCCTTTTTCAGAAGGGAAAAAAAAAAAAAAAAATTTCCCCAAAAGGAAGCGATATATTATTTATGTTTCTCCTTTTTCAGAAGGGAAATAATATAGCCTACTGTCGGTATAGCCTACTTTGATACATAAATAATATATCGCTTCCTTCTGGGGAAATTTCCCCCCCCCCCTCCTGAAAAAGGAGAAACACCTCAAATTAGGCAAATGTTATGTTCATTTGTTTGGTGCAGGTTAAATCTTTGGATAAATGAAAAATGGGAAATCCGTAACTGTAATTTTCCTTTGAACTTCTTTTCATGAGAATCAAATGAGGACATGAAAGGTGAACCGTACTCTAGATTCAATAAGAGCATGTGTCTCTGTTTAAGCTAGTGCTGATATTTCCCCTTTTATTCATTGATTTGGCTGGTGATTTTGTGGACAGTGTTTTGGCAACCCTGGTAAAAAACAATCTTGTGCCAGATCCTTTCTACGGGTTGGAAAATGAGTCAATCGTAGACATTGCTGATTCAGGGAGGGAATATTACACTTTTTGGTTCTTCACAACGTTCCAGTGTAAGCTGGTATGTTGTACTTTGTGCTCGGATGTCTGGTTTTGCTTGCAATATTCTACACAAGCATTATACGTATGTATCTGTTATAACTTTGCCTATGAATTGTACAAAACAAAATGTTTCCCTGGGTTTACCTGCAATGTAGTTGATTTTCCGTTGAGGGCATTCTTCTTCTTCTTCTTCTTTTTTACTTGGTGGGAGTTAGTATTGTTAGTGAGGTTTTGAACCCCGGTCAAATGCATGGGAGAACATAGTGCTTACCACTGGGCTACCACTTCACTTGCAGCATTCTTCTTTGCTTGTTGTGGCTGGTTAGTTTTTTGACAAATAGCACAATTTATTCTCTGTTGCTTGTTTAATGGCACTCTGAATCTCTTTCAGTTCAATTGTGGGATTTGGTCAATGTTGTTCACATATACACCTTTGTGATGAGAAGGATAAGCAGTCAAGGTAACTTAGTGCCTGCCCTTAGTGCCCTTCTTGTAACGACTGATTGTTGAATATACAGTAGCTGTGACATTTTTCATCCAAAGACAGACGCAGCATTTCTCATGCGAGTACGTGGTCAATTCCTTTGTGAGCATTCTTTCTCAACTGTGCTGCCAATGGAGTAAGCGAGATCATAAGTGACAATGCCAAGAAACTGCTGGACTTGCTTAAGAGTAAAACTTTTATAGGTGGAGTTTTCCAGCTGGCTGGCTATATTGGGGTTGGTGGAAGTTGGTTTAAAAAAATCGGTGTTGTGGTTTGACGTTTTGGTTTTTGATCTGGTAATTATGATCCAGGGGGGACACACCTGTAGAAGAAGAGCAAGGTGGTTGAAGTGACAATGTCTATATCGTAATTCGGTGAAATAACTCAAGTTTCAAATAATTCAAATTCTTGAAACCCATTCCTGTGGGATGTTGAGGAGCGGGAGAAATTGTTGGAATTCTATGCAAGAGTCTCAGGGGCCAGGGGCCAAGATGCATGCTGAGAGACAAACTTATCTGATTAAGGCTGTGTGTTCTATGACGAAACTCTTAGCTGTCGGAAGATGTATATGGTTCCTAATTCTTATTCTTTTTTTGATTGGAGGAGTACAATTTTGAGTTTTAGACAACCTAAAGATTTAGACTGCATTTAAGTGCACTGAAGGTTTTGAGCAGTAGTTTAGTCAGGCCTGGTAAGTCATTTCCCTTTCTATGGCCTTGGCTCGTATATTATCTAATATTCCTTGTTCGTAGTTTCTAGTTGCAATAAAGAACAGAGAAGGATTCGATTAAAGATTGGGAAAGTGAAAAAGTTCCATTTTCCTAGATGAGCAAGTAGTTTACAGGGGCTCAGGCTTTAGAAAAAGCAACATTGGATGATGTTATTTCTTGTATACTTGGTTTTAATACCCATATTGGTGGTTGCATTATCACTTATGATTCTGCAGTTTTGATTTTCTAGTTAACTACCATCGAGGTCAGGTTCTCCACTTTGCATGTCCAATATATAGACAGTTCTTTTAGTTGGTCTGTTTTCTTATAGTTTCACTGATTTACTTGCATATACTAGTATATCATTATTTTCTGGTGTATGACATTTTCCATTTACTAACCTCCTTCAGTCAGGAAACCAGCACGTGGATCTGAATTTTCGGGCAATTAATTATTCTGCAGAGGTGTACTTGAATGGCCATAAAGAAGTCCTGCCAAAGGGAATGTTTCGAAGACATTCTCTTGATGTCACAGATATTCTGCATCCTGATGGTGAAAATTTACTTGCGGTTCTAGTTTACCCTCCTGATCACCCTGGGAGGATTCCTCCTGATGGGGGTCAAGGTGGTGACCATGAGGTAATGTTTCCATTTCCCTGATACCTACTAATGAATTACCATCGAGTGTTTTCCAACTTTACTAAATATACCTATAATTATTGTACCTTTTGTGAGTAATTGAACCACTCTGGCATATGAAAAATTATATTGCGTACGACAAGAAGTTATCAGAAATATAGTTTAGTTGATTTGATCACTGAGGCTCTTCTGTTGGTGAAGGGGGTCTCTCTTGACCTTTATAAGACTCTGAATACTACATTCTGATCTTGCCCGGGTTATTTTTCTTTCTAAAATTTGGGATGATGCGCAAAGCTTCGCAGTGGTGAAATTTTTTTGACCTGTGAACTTGGGGGAGAAGATTTTTTTATTTATGAGATTTGATGCATTTATTTGATTGCGCAGTTATTTGTACAGTCCACATGGATGATTTAATTTATGAGCTAATATGCATATTTTTGTATATTCCACTGGGACACACTTCAAAGCACGCTTCTTCAAGAATCTCATACATTAATAGGATCTCTATTTTCTCCCTCTTGTTTTGGTCCATGGACTTTCATTTCATTTTCTGTTTATTTCAGATTGGGAAAGATATTGCTGCCCAATATGTTGAAGGATGGGACTGGATGACTCCTATAAGGTAATTTATAGCACTGATGCTGTAGTGTCCACCTAGTCCTTTTACTTGTAGAGCATAGCGGATAATCAGTTTTGGAAATTTTAGACTTACTATTGTCCTTCTTTCTGCAATATTGTTGGTGTGTTGGCATGTCTTGTTGATCTCTCTCTCTCTCTCTCTCTATTATGGCGTTTGTCATGTGATTCTCTGAGCATCACTTATTGAGTATCCATTCAAATACTGCCACAGGGATAGGAATACTGGCATATGGGATGAGGTATCAATATCTGTTACTGGGGTAAGTTTGTATTCAACTGTGAAATGCTTAATATCCTTAGACAGCCCTGTTTATGTTGTTATCCTGTCTTTTTATTTTGCAATTGCTAAAGTGAACACCACTACATGTGTTGAAGACCATCAACTCCATATAAAAACCGTAAACTCTGAAGTTTAGCGAATTTCAATGAGTACTCAGTGTGACTTCTAAGCCTAGTGGTTCCTACCCTGAAAATGTTTTTTTTTTTTTTGATCGGCAAAAAGAAACTTTATTTATAGTTGGAAACGCATTATAAAGATTAAAGAGAACCTACGAAAACGGCATCACAACGGAGAAAACGAGCACCCCAACTTGGTTGGCACCCTCGCATCTGACAATCATCTGCCACATAGGGCCCAAAGGGAGAAGCTGACAAAAGAAAAGGTTGGCAAGATACCAACCAAATCAAAATACAAGAGAAAGAAGCAAAAGAAACACCACACTATGGATCCCCACATCTGCATCTTCAAGTCCTTCGAACCACCACAGTAGATCCAAAACTCCTATTCCAACAGCAGCAACTTTGATAACCTTAAATTGCCCAGTATTTGTAGCAGCAATACATTTCAGAAACACAGTCCCCACAGCCGATCTCCAATCATAACGCTTACTGAAGAAGCATTAGCATACAGCTCCCCACTTTGATTTTGTGGGAGAAAGTTGCAGCTAACCAAGACATCCCAGTACCAAACGTAGCCTTGACCTGCACTTAATAAGATCTCTCTTAAATACCCAAAACGCAGAAAATAAAACACCTATCCCATGAAATTCGGAAAGTTGAGGACCACCTAAAAACACGCCCTAACAGAACCAAAAAATCCAATAAAACCTACCCATTATCCCAACCCAGAAGAAGGAAAAAAGATTGACCACCACCACCATAATAGAACCTACCCTGAAATTGTTTTACCATAGTTTGTAAGAAAACTCCAATTTTGAACTAGTGCATTATCATTCTGTGCAGCCTGTGAAAATAGTGGATCCCCATTTGGTTTCATCATTCTTTGACAATTACAAGAGGGTGTATTTGCATACAACCACTGGGTTGGTAAATAAAAGTGCCCAGGTTGCTGAGTGTTCATTGAATGTCCAAGTGACAACAGAACTTCAGGGAAGTTTTTGCTTGGTAGAACATCTTCAAACGGAGCATGTGTCGATCCCTCCTGGAGCATCTGTTCAATATACATTTCCTGAGGTCAGTGGCAGGCATGTTTTGCAGAAATTAATAGACCAAATTTTCGTCATCGTATCTCTCAATTACATGAACTGGAACAAATATTCCTGGAACTTATTGTGGCTGTATTTGCTTAATTTTGTCGCTCACTGCACCTGCATCGAATTATTGTGTATTCAAGTTGTATAGGTTCTATACGCAATAATCCAGTTCAAATATTGATAATCTGTATTTGCAGCTGTTCTTTTACAAGCCCAATTTATGGTGGCCGAATGGCATGGGAAAGCAATCACTGTACAACGTTGAAATTAGTATCGATGTAAAGGGATTTGGAGAGTCTGATTTGTGGAACCATCATTTTGGTTTCCGCAAGATTGAGAGTGATATTGATAGTGTGACTGGTGGAAGGTATAACATCTTTAGATTTATATTCCTGAGCGAACTCTATTGTGAAAGATTCTATATCTGTCTAGTAACATGTGTTATCTGCTTTGTAGATTGTTCAAGGTCAACGGACAGCCTGTCTTTATCCGCGGAGGTAACTGGATATTGTCAGATGGGTTGCTACGACTTTCAAAGAAAAGATACGAGACAGACATTAAATTTCATTCGGACATGAACTTCAACATGATACGCTGTTGGGGTGGTGGACTGGCTGAGAGGCCAGAGTTCTATCATTACTGTGATCTTTATGGTCTGCTGGTTAGCTCTCCGTCTTTATATTGTTTGTGTTAGATCTTATCCCACATTGGTTAATTATGACCTCCAAAACTAGTATATGAGCCTGGACAGTCTCTCCTCTCATTGCCAATTGATTTTGAGTTGGATTCTTTAACATGGTATTAGAGCTAGGTTTTTGAAGGCATTTCAATAAGACTTTCTTGGTTGATTACCCCGTTCATAAGTGCATATTGTTTCATTGTGACCCGAATGTTATGGATCCTTTGTTTATCTCTCCACATGAGGGTCAGGGGTCGCATGTGTAGGGGAGTGTTAGAGCTTGTCCCACATAGGTTAATTATGACCTCCAAAACTAGTATATGAGATTGAAGGCCTCTTCACTCATTGCTAATTGGTTTTGTGTTAGATGCTTTAATAGGTTGGTTTTCTTAAGTTTATGGGAGGTGTTCTTGGGTTTCGGTCGATGGAAGAGGGATATTACTTCATTAATTCCGCAACATGGAGTATAACTTAAAGGGATTAGTTATAACCATTAACTCAAGACTTTGTTATTATGCATATAACCATTGCGTCTATTTAAACTGCATTTCATAGAATATGCATGGCAGAATTCATATCCATTACAAGATTTCTATTATAGGTTTGGCAAGAGTTCTGGATAACTGGAGACTGTGATGGACGAGGTGCACCAGTATCAAACCCAGATGGTCCCCTGGACCATGAACTTTTCTTACTATGTGCAAGGGACACGGTCAAGCTTCTGAGAAATCATCCTAGTCTTGCTCTTTGGGTGGGGGGAAATGAACAAGTTCCACCAGATGATATCAACACGGCTTTGAAAGATGAACTGAAACTCCATCCATATTTTCAGATTTCAACTCAAAGTGGAAACTCAAAAGAAGACATCACCCCATTGTTGAAGGATCCTAGCCAATATCTTGACGGTACTCGAATTTACGTCCAAGGATCCATGTGGGACGGCTTTGCGAACGGAAAAGGAGACTTCACTGATGGCCCTTATGAAATTCAGTATCCTGAGAGCTTTTTCAAGGATGACTTTTACAAATATGGATTCAATCCTGAGGTTGGCTCAGTGGGGGTGCCTGTTGCAGCTACTATCAGAGCAACAATGCCTCCAGAAGGGTGGCAAATTCCATTGTTTAAGAAGTTACCCAATGGCTATGTGGAAGAAGTTCCAAACCCCATGTGGGATTACCACAAGTATATCCCCTATTCAAAACCAGGCTTTGTTCATGATCAGATTCTACTGTATGGAACCCCAGCGGATCTTGACGATTTTTGTCTGAAGGTAAACAAAACTCCCTTATTCCTCTGTTCTTTGTTTGGTAGTTATACTAATAGGGGTGAACTAGATTTATGCTAAATGTAAACCAATACAAGGTTAACATGGGTCATGGGGTATTTCCCTGAATCTATCCATCAAAACAACCTTACCCTTGCTACAAGGGGCCAGAGAAACACAAAACTAAAATTACCCATAACCTTAGCTCAAATAGTTGTAGAGTATAAGGCTATTTGCATAAATTTGAAAATTTTAATGATAGTAAAAGCAAAAAAAAAAAAAAATCTCAACACCCTTACAAGGTAGCGATGAGTTAAACTACTCATGAGGGTACTACTGAAGAATGATATTGGGAGCAGAGGACACTGCCATGACCATCATCCACAGGCGTAGCCCATTGCCTGAGTCTATCTTTACCAGAAAGTTTCTGCACACATACTAACCACAAAGTGAAGGACCACTTGGGCACATTTTGCTTGCTCAAACTGTAAGAGAATACTGCAGTTTCTATTTCGTGTTAAGTTGAGATAAATGATCTTCGCAGGCTCAGCTAGTTAACTATGTTCAGTACCGGGCTCTTCTAGAGGGGTGGACTTCCCGCATGTGGAGCAAATACACTGGTGTTTTGATATGGAAAAATCAGAATCCTTGGACGGGTCTTAGAGGTCAGTTTTATGACCATCTCCATGACCAAACAGCTGGCTTCTATGGCTGTCGATCTGCAGCTGAACCAATCCACGTCCAGCTGAATCTAGCCACATATTTCATTGAGGTATATTTTGCCATTTTAGCAATTTTTATGGCTGATTGAGTGGTCATGAAACGTACTGATTGTATTTGTTAATGTTAACACGATGTTTTGGTCGAGAATGTTCAATCTCAAATCATATAGGAGCATGTGGGAACTTGAAATACATCAATATCAAGAAAATAACCCACATTTTAGGTTTCCCACTTTATTACGTAACTGTGGTAGTAATTGGAAGCACAAGTTGGAAGCCTATAATTATTCCTGCTTGGTTGCAGTTGTCACAATTTATTTTTCAGATTCATTTTTGGAAAACAGAACTTAATGGTTGGTTATTTTTCGAGACTTGTTTTCCGACATGTTCTAAAAAATTAAACCATTTCCGAGAAACATAAAAATATGTCTATAGAAACATAAAATATATGTTTATAATCTCAAAGAACAAACCATTTCCGAGAAACATAAAAATATATGTTTATAATCTCAAGAATCAATCCGCCAAAAACGTAATAGGATATGAAAGGCGAGGAGTATTAGTGTTGTTTATGTATAAAGGGCATACTCAGTGCATGAAGCTCCCGCGTATGCGGGGTCTTGGGCTATGGTTGATGTACAGACTTACCCCTGCAAGCAGAGAGGCTCTTCTAGTGTTGTTTTTGTACAAGTTTCTAAAAATGTTCTAGATAACTGATGCTAGAAATTGTAACCAAAAAAAGGGTATAAATGTTGCAACTTGCAAACCACTCCTATGCTCTCTTTTTTCTCCTCTTATGTGATTGTTCTGGATTGGGAGCATTCATGAACCTGTATTATCTATCATCTACAGGTTGTCAACACTATGTCAGACGAACTTTCTAACGTAGCTATCGAAGTTTCGGTGTGGGATCTGGAAGGAACATGTCCGTACTACAAAGTTTCGGAAAACCTCTCTGTACCATCTAAGAGAACGGTACCCATATTTGAGATGGACTATCCAAAGTCCAAAAATCAAAAGCCAGTCTACTTCCTTCTCCTCAAACTATATAACGTGTCCGACTACGGCATTTTGTCCAGAAACTTTTACTGGTTGCACCGACCGGGTGGAGATTACAAACTATTGGAACCATACAGGAAGACAAAAGTTCCCCTCAAGATAACATCCCAAGCATTCATCGGTGGGTCCACCTATGAAATCCGAATGCACGTACAAAATAGATCAAAGAAGCCTAACCCGAAAAATCTGCTCTACAAGAATAGATTCGTTGAAAGAAATGGTGATAACATGGTGTCACTTGAACCTGTAAATAGCAGAATTGAGGAAAAAAAGGAAGGTGGTTTAATTCAGAGGACCTTTAGTCGCTTCAAACAGGAGGGCAATGCTGTGGGGGTTACAGAAGTGAATGGGACTGAAATTGGAGTTGCTTTCTTTCTGCATTTCTCAGTTCATGCGTCAAAGCAGGATCATAAAGAAGGTGAGGACACGAGGATTCTCCCTGTCCATTATTCGGACAATTATTTCTCGTTGGCACCGGGTGAAGAGATGCCCATTAATCTGTCATTTGAGGTCCCTCCGGGTGTTACCCCACGGGTTACGCTTCATGGTTGGAATTACCATACTGGGCATGCCATTCTCTGCAAGATGCCAACCAGCTCTTGAGCACTCCCACTGTTGGAAATAAGGTTACATATCCCGACTTACCAACCACAAAGTTATGTCTGTTCGCAATGCTACACATTGCAATGTATTTTTATGCAAGTTCATGTATCTTTGCAGACTATTGGTGATAAAAGGAAAAATAAACCCTGTATTGTGTATGTAAGTTCATAGTATCTTTGCAGATTGGCTAAGCGGGCTGTTGGTGATAAAAGGAAAAATAAACCACACAAAATATCACACTTCTTGGATAGTTTCAAGCAACTGTATCATGTCGATCTCTATGAACTGTTCTGGCATTTTTCTTTACCTTGTTCGACTTGATTTTGGCTTGTAATATATACTTTCGTAGAGGTTGCTCAGGAACATTTTTAATTCGTAATAAACATGTCTGGGCCTTTGACATTTTTTGAATCTTGCTACGAAGAAAAATACGTGAGGTGGTTGATGCATTTCTCAGTGGTACATACATTTTTTTGCTTAGCGGTACATAATACCTGGTTTGACAAAAAAATTTTTTTTATATTTTTTATCTTGCTGCGAAGAAAAATAGTTGAGGTAACGAAAAACTGCTATTTTTTACCCACAAAAATGACAATTTTTACTCTCCAAGAGCAGTGTGAAATTTCACAACGCAATTTTTTCATTCACGCCTGAAAGGTAGAAAGCTTTTTTAATGCTCCTCGGAAAACGAGTTCACAATAGATCTGGCCATGTACGCTTGAGGTTGAAATAGTTCTACATAGGAGTGGTCATTTTGAAAAAAAAATAAAAATGGTTTCGCATAGTTCTAAACAAAAAACTTTACGAACCAAAAGATGGGGTAAATAGGAGGTATAATGTAGATAAAATGAAAAAACGAGGGGTGGGGGAATGTAGATTAAAAAAAGAAAGGTGGAAAGTGCATGGAAAGTTGAATGAGAAACGTACATAAATCGTATTAGAGGTGTTAAACGGGACAGGCTGGAACGGGTATGAGTACGGTATCAGCAAGTAGGACACGGACAAGACACAGTCTTAGAAAGGCACGACACAGAAGAAGACTGGGCGGCAGCATGATACAACAAAACTAATTTTTAATGTTCCAAAAAGAAATTAAATTACTTTTACTAAGTTGACTCGTTACGTTATTAATTATAGAAAATTTAAAATTAGTACTACTACTACTACATAAATAAATATCGCTAATTTTATTAAAATTAATAATGTATAAAAAAACCCACTCCTGTTTACATTTTTTTTATGACAAAACTCGGTTGGAGATGTGGCGGCATGAGCACTTGACAATTTAAAAACGGCACGACATCGTTAAGTAAAAAGCAAGAGACGGTCTGGATGTGCACATCCCAAAAAAAATTGAATTCTCAGTAGCAACAGTTTTGGGGTACCATTCATTCCCTCATCGGACAGAAGATCCATTCAGTTCATTTCATCTCATCGGACCGAAAATCCGTTCAGTTCAAGGCAGAGAACTCGAAGACGGTGACGAGCTGAAGAAATTGCCGGCCCTACGATAAGAACAATAAGAACCGATATTATTCCAAATTTCTGTCGACCATTTCCATTTCCCCACATATCCAAACCAGTGTTTTCACTTTGCCTTTTCATGGATGAAATCCAAGTGGGTCTTCCAAACCCTGAGTTCCCACCTTCCCTCTTGGGCCTCCTCTCTCCTCTCCCCACTCAAAACCCTCACTTCCCCAAACCCTTCCTCACACACTCCAACATTCATCCTCAACCACATACACATAGGCCGCCTTCTCTCCATTTGTGGAAAACAAGGCTTTCTCCGTCTGGGTTCTTCCCTCCACGCCTCAATCATCAAGAACCCTGAATTTTACAACATTGACGACCCATTTATAACCCGAAACGCCAATGTTGTGTGGAATTCTCTCCTCTCGATGTACTCAAAATGTGGGGAGTTATCGGATGCAGCTAAGCTGTTCGATGAAATGCCCATGAGAGATACTGTGTCATGGAACTCGATGATATCGGGACTTTTTACGAGCGGGGATTTTGAGATGGGTTTTCAGTGTTTTAGACGAATGTATAGTTTGGGTTTTTATCGTTTGGATCAGGCGACTCTGACTACAGTTGTGTCTGCATGTTCTGCACCGGATTTATGCCGTGTGTCTGCAATGAATATGATTCATAGTTTAGTATTTTTGCTAGGGTACGAGAGGGAAATCACGGTTGGGAATGCTTTGATAACCTCATACTTCAAATGCGGACAATTTAAGTCGGGGAGGCGGGTATTTTTTGAGATGCCTGAGAGGAATGTCATCACTTGGACTGCTATGATCTCAGGTCTTTCGCAGAATCAATTTTACGAGGAAAGTTTGAAATTGTTTTCGAGGATGCGGAGAGGATTGGTGGAACCCAATGCTTTGACATATTTGAGCAGTTTGTTGGCATGTTCTGGTTTGCGGTGTCTTAAAGGAGGGATGCAGATACATGGACTTACTTGGAAGTTGGGAATTCATTCTGATTTTTGCATTGAAAGTGCATTGATGGATATGTACTCGAAATGCGGTAGCATAAATGATGCAATGAAAATTTTCGATGCTGCTGAGGTGCTTGATGAGGTTTCCATGACTGTTATCCTTGTGGCGTTTGCACAAAATGGATTTGAGGAAGAAGCTATTCATATTTTTGTGAAAATGTCAAACATGAAAATGGAGATCGATGCAAACGTGGTTTCAGCTGTTCTCGGTGTCTTTGGAGTTGATACTTCATTGATTCTAGGTAAGCAAATTCACACTGTGGTCGTCAAAAGAAGCCTAGGTCATAATCCCTTTGTCAACAACGGGCTAATCAACATGTACTCAAAATGCGGTGATTTAGAGGACTCAATGAAAATCTTCAAATATATGCCTCAGAGGAACTCGGTTTCATGGAACTCAATGATAGCAGCTTGTGCTCGTCATGGAAATGGTTCCGAAGCACTTCAAATGTACGAAGACATGATATCAGAAGGTGTAAAACCAACAGATGTTACATTCCTATCCTTGCTTCACACTTGCAGTCATGTTGGATTAGTTGATAAAGGCATGGAGTTGTTAGAGTCCATGGATAGAGTTTATGGGATTTGTCCAAGAATGGAGCACTACGCATGTGTCGTTGACATGTTGGGCCGGAAAGGGCTTATCAACGAAGCCAAGAGTTTCATAGATGGATTGCCTATAAAACCAGACATTCTTGTTTGGCAGTCATTGCTTGGTGCCTGCGGAATTCATGGTGATCCAGAAATTGGAAAATATGCGGCTGATCAGTTGTTTTTTAAATCCCCTGAGAGCCCTGCAGCTTACAATCTAATGGCGAATATTTATTCTTCCAAAGGACGGTGGAAAGAGAGAGCAAGAACTATGAAGAGAATGAAGGAGATGGGGGTAGCAAAAGAAAGTGGTATAAGTAGGATAGATTGAGAGGTAAGCCCACATTTTTGTTGTTTGGGACTGAATGCATTGGCAATGGGTGATTATTGCGGATAATGTTCAACCATAACCATAATGTTCAACCACGTTAAGGTGGCTGAACAAAATTGTACTCCTTGATAATGGAAGAATGGGTTTCGCATAGTGATAGAAGGGCGCCTGTACGCATGGAGGTCACATGACTTTAGTGAGTGAATGACAATTTTGCCCTTAAATCGGGGGAAGGATGGCATGTGATGCTCACATGACCCATTTCCTGTTAATAAAAGCATTGAGCTGCTGTTATCTATTTGAAAAAATAGATTGAAATGGAAATGTTTATTTACGACACAGGTGGATTTCATAGTTTAGGGGAGAAGTAGAAACGCCCCTAATAGCTTTGGATATATACAAAAAAAGCCGAAATTAACTGAGTAATAAGGGGAAAAAAAACATAAACACCCACCCCTTCCGTCCATATTTAAATAGGTTTAAATGGGTCGAAAATGGATTGGGTTGAAAATGGACATCCACTCCCTCCCTCCCCCTCGACTTGGCCCATATTTAATTCACTCATTTTCAACCCGCCAACTATTGGTCCATTTTCTTGCCGTCCATATTCTACTCATAACTTATATCAACAGGGGTGGAGAGAGTAAGAGAAAAATTGGAGTCAATTGGCCCCACTGCCTTCCAAATTTCACAAGAGATAGGTATAGCTTTCACTTTGTTTATGCTTAGGGATGTGTATAGTTTTCACTAAATTTTTGCTTATTTGACCCCACTTTAAACTTCCTTGCCTACTCAAGCCATCAATGCCATGTATGGCTTTCTAGCTAGATTGCTTCAATCAAGATGTTGAATGGGACCTCTATTTAATGTGTACATATTTGTGTGTTGTACAAATTAGATGACGGAGACGTGAGAGTTTTTGATTAGAGATATGTGTTTAGTTCTGATAACGTACTTATCGACGTCTGAAGAATTTGAATCTTTATATGAGTTGCCTACTCAGGCAAACGAAAAACAAATAAGAATTTGTACCAAATTAACCCGATTCGGCTAATTATCGTCATATTTGTATCCTTAAAAACTTCCTAAATAAAATATTATTCTACCCCGGTCACCAACCACTCTCTAAATCATGCAACAAAAATACACCAAAATTCACTTTAAAAAAAAAAAAAAAAACCTACTCAAGCACATCAAATTTACCAAAATCACCATGCGGAGAATGAGATTAACCGTGAATCACATTCCTGGGTAGATACCCATTTTTGATTATTGGTTACTGTTACTAGAAAAGATCATTTATGGTTTCGGTTTCTTAGAAACATTAGTTCTTATGCTGTTTTTTAATTGAGATTTACAGAGAATTCGCTGATGGAAAAGAACAGAAATTAGAAAATGTTTTCTGTACTAGGCAAAATTAATAAACAAAAGACAAATTCCAAGTACAAGATGTATAAAAAGATTTGAAATTGATTCTGTATCAATTTGCCCATCGTTAATGAGAAAACACTTTTTCTGTAATTCCATAATTGAAGCACCCAAACATCACACAAACAACATGGTAAATTGTCCCCCTGAACCGATGCACTTCAAGTACTAAAATCTGCGAACTCAGTCTCAATGGTTGCCAGAGAAACCTCTTCATCTTGAACAACAACATACTCATTTTCGTCCTTCGGTCGAAAGAGGTAAAACATCGCAATGTAGAAGATAATAGTGAATATCTCGACGCATGCATCCATCGAAAAAGCCGATAAACAATCATCGATGTCAAAGAAATAATCCATCAACGTCCTCTCATCAAAATACATATTCATAGCCCAATACACAGCCCCACACAAATTGAAATCTCTCAAAAGTTTCATCCTTGCCAGTGTTCTTGCAGCATTCCCATCTGCGTTTGCAGATAACTTTAGTGATCTTATAGACATAGCCGTGGGAGCCATAACCACGGCGAATCCGATCAAATCGAGAAGAATGAACGCCACATTCCAACGAGTGTAGTTTTTCTTAAAAGGCCCGTTGTCATTGATGTAAATGTAAGAAACGGTAGCGAAAATCTGAAGTGATATACCAACCGCCAATACCTGCTTCTGCTCCCTTTGCAAGTACGGTTTTAGAAACGACCAACCGCTCCCAATCAACATGATTACTGTTAGGAACAACAAAGCGCGAATAAAGTAAAACGTATAAAACATCACGTCCCAACCATGAGGTGTACCGGTGATTTTGATATAATACTTATCTTCTGCCTCACACAACAGATTCAAGACCTTGGAAAGAAGCAGCACGGCCATCACCCAGTGAATTTTATGAACAAAAGCTTTGTTCATGTAGCATGTGAGAAACCAAATTGCTATAAAAGGAACATAAAGGAGAGAGAAGAAAAAGTAGAGCGTTGGTCTGTCTGCATCACCCTTGCCAAGATATTCTTTTGTTGTATCGTTATTAAGATTGTAGGTTTCAATAACAAGGTCCATTGATACAGACGATTTTGGCTCGCAATTTGAAAAATAGATGCCAAAACGATCGGAATTGGGGACAGGTAAGGTTCGTTTGAGAGAGGATTCGCGAGAGAGTTCATCAAATCTGGCTATGGTATGAGAGGCGTTAGCGACTATTCTGCGATCTTCAGCAATGCATATCTTGCTATCTTGGAACAATGGAATGTCATCTATTCCAATGAGCAAGAAACTAAGACGTGAATTGTTTGTTGGGTTTGTGGAGGTGGTGGTGGTGACCGAAACGTTGGAGACGGCAATGGAGACACGGCCATTGTCTCGGAAACAAAATTCGGTGAAGACGATGGTGGGGCGGGAGTCAGAAGAGATTTCTACATATTTGATTTCAGCGTCGACATTTGAGGGAAGGTGGATTACGAGGAGGGTTAGGACAAGGATGGCAATTTGATGGAGGTTGGAATGGAAATAGGGAGGCATTTTCACGAAATCGGAGGCGGGATGAAAAGTGTAAGAGATTGGTAATTCAGGGAGGGAGGGGGTGGTTATATATACGAATTTGAAGATGGCTAAATTTTTTAGGGATTGAACAAATTTAGGAACGGTACAGTTGTACATTTTGACCCTGTCTTGGTTGCAATCTGCAACCACAAATCTCCTTGCTAAATTTCTTGTCCCTTTGACTCTTTTCAACTCATTTTAAGGAACAATTCTTGACTAATAAGCTGTCAATTTTGTTGACTCCTCGATGAACATCCTATTTGTGTTGATATTTCTGTTAAATTCTCAATGAATATCCTATTTGTATGCATGCGAACACATCCAGCTGACTCATACCCAAAGGGGGTCAGCCTTCTCATGACTCACTCTAACCATTCATCAACATTTGTGCAGAAAATCAGGTGGGGCCCAAATGTGACGCGCGGGAGTCTGTTTGTTGGATTAGAGGTCTTGGGAGGAGCGGAACTCTACCCCGAAATAGTATCAAACTTGGAAAATCATTTTTGAAAAAGGAAAAGCAAATGGGATATTGAACATGTTATGCTCTTCCAATCATCACCTTCTCATTGTCATCTTACTTTTGAAAACTTCTCAACCCAACCAAAAATGATCATGTGTGGAGAGCAGGAGAGGAATCAATGAGTTTCAGCCATAAAACAACGAAAGTACTAGAAGAGAACATATATTTTTTTTTTAATTTGAAAGGGGGGGGGGGGGGGGGGGGGGGCGGGGTTGTAAATTTAGAAGGGAATAGACCTTTGACAAGGAATAAGTATTGACGAAACACAAGAAACAAAAGTACTACAAACTAGTTTTCCCAAATGGACCTCATCACCTCACAAGTATGTTCCAGGATACATAGAGGCTCACCTAGTGGCGTGGGAAGAAGATGGAGTGCGAGAGAGATGGACAAAAGAAGAGAGATGATTCGATAATATTGAACCATGGGATAGAGGTCAAGCTAGAGAAAAAAAATAAACCAAGCCGATATTATTCCTATGTGTTGCCCAAAATTTGCAAGCGTGTCTGCACGAGCAGGGACGGAACCAGGATTTCAAATCTAAGAGCGCAGCAACATAAACAACAAGATTTTAAAAATTCAAGGTTCAAGAGTCTGAAACATTTAAATGTCTTAATAGTACCCGAAGCGAAACACAAAATCTAATTGCTTTTAATAAATTAAAAGCAACTAGAAAGGTAAAAAAAAAAAGTTATCTCAATGCGTTGCCTCAACCATGAATCATAATGGAAATGCGACACTTCTTTTACTCAAAAGTCATTTATGATAAAGTCAGGATTGATTTTTGGGCAGAGCTCATCTTTGCGCACGAGCATTCCCTTCCCTAAACACGTGGCTAATCCTCTTCACTTGAAGCTGGGCGTGCAGAAATGTGTAATCCATTATCAATTTCATAAGAATATCCAATAACTTGCATATATGTTATATGACTTAGTAATTTTTTGGCGTGAATATCCAATTAGAGTGGAGTGGTTTTTGTGTTAGAATGGTAAAGAGGCTCTGATAATAGCGGAAGCACACGTAAGTGGAAGTGTCAAGTGTCACAAACACATTCACAAGAATTTTTTTACGTGAGGGTTCGAGGGCCAAGGATTAGAGGTCTGATTAACTGCGGTTGCGGTTTATTGAGGGGTACTAGCGGTGGCAGTGGTTTAAGGGTTGTAGATGTTTGGGGTCGCATTTTGAGGTTTGTTTATGGGCTATGGTGGGGATTTGTTTGAGGCATTTGGGATTTGATTTTCTGAGGATTTCTGTGGTGGTTTCTATTTCTGTTGTAGTGGTAAAAACATTTGCGCCATTTTTGGGTTGCAACAAGGGCTGGTTCCCCGGGTTCTAGAGATGGCTAGGGGTCTTTGTTTTTGTAGCAATGGCAGGGTTGGGTGTATATCGGTTGCTTGGTTGTCTCCTAGTCAACCTTTAACCTTTTGGGTCTTGAGAGGCAGATGATCGTCGTAGGTTGGGGCGCCAACTTTGTTGGATTTCCTCTCCTCGTTTGATGTTTTTCTCTTGTTCCTTTTAATCTTGTATCCTTGATATGTGATTAATAAAAAAAAAATTGCCGTTAAAAAAAAAGAATTTTTTTGTGTGGTTCCCCAAAATCAGGTACGTACATAGGAAGAGAGTATTTTACTATATGAGGTAGATACAATCATACAAATACAATGGAAGGAGTTCTACTCAACCTCAATCTCAAATCACTTCACTCATGGTTTGCTCTCTCCCATTGGGTGTGGGTAGAAACCCCCACTAAGGTTCCCTCAGTTTCTCAAGTACACTTATGTGTTCTTTTTCTCTCTACCACTTATACTTATTCACACACACAAGTACATCTATATATAGGCATACAAAATGGGTATGAACACTAGTGGCCGTCACCAATTCCAAATTGAACTCTTTCTCTTCCAAAGTCTTCACAAAAATCTTCTAATAAATATCCGATCTTTGACTTTAAAATTCCCATGTGAGAAATACAAAACTCAAGCTTACTTTTCAACATTTCTTATGTCGCCAGTTTTATAGGAAAGAGTGAGGTAGGATTTTTATCATCATTCCATTAAGAGAGAGAGAGAGCAGCGTAAGAGTTCAGAGATTTTTTTTTTCAAAGTAAGTTTATTTTTTAAATGATATGTTGAATACTATGGTTCCCAAACTATTTCTAAAAATACTCTGAAATGCCTTTTCAAAAATGCACTGCTTTGATTAGCATTATTCGCCATGTGGCACTACCCCTGTGCCACGCATTTGTATGACATGACAGTAGCACTTTCCCAAAATGCACTACCCCAAGAAGGTAACACTTTTCCAACAATTCTACTGCCTCGTCATACCCATGCATGGCGGCGCGGCCATCCATATGACATTTACTGCAACCGTCGCTAAACTTGCTTTTGGCTTCATGCTTTAATTGGTTTTGATCTAAGGACTTGTATCAATTGTCTAGTCCCTTAATTAAAACTCTCAAAACATTGCTTCTCCTTCTTAGTTTTCTAAATAGTCTCAATTGAATAAGCTATGATTCGAATCCGATAATAAAAAAATTCAAATTATTTGAGATCAAATTGTGACCGTATTGATTAAAGCTCATTTCAATTGACTTTCCTAATTTACGCAACACATAAGTCACATGCATAAGGTACCATAAAAATCTTTATATACAGTTGATACAAGTCCTTACATCAAAACAAATCAAAGCATGAAGCCAAATCCAAGTTCGTCCTTGCTTTTACTTGTCTGGGTGATTAAAATAGGTGAGAAATGGTGGATTCTCCTACGTTCATTTTGTTTCTCTTCAAATTGAACTGTTGACAAAATCTAATAATTTATTCTCTCTATACCAAGGGTGGCAAGAGACCTATAAAACATCATCTTATGGCATAGAATGAATTACTCTATTAACTTGATTCTTTATCGAATTCTCCATGTATCAATTTGCTAATCTTTAGAGAAAACACTTCTTTCGTACTTCTGTAAATTGAAGCATCCACACACACAAACAACATGGTTAATATTCCTCCTCGAACCGACGTGCTTCAAATATTTCGGAACTCTCTCTGAATGGTAGCCAGAGAAACCTCTTCATCTTGAACAACAACATACTCATTTTCATCCTTCGGTCGAAAGAGGTAAAACGTCGCAATGTACAAGATAATAGTGAATGTCTCCACCCATGCATCCGTCGACGAACCCGAAAAACAATCATCGTACCAAATGTTATATTTCACAAGGAAATCTGTTCACCAACTACAGCTTTGTTTTTCTTGAAAACTGATTTCTTTCATTTACTTTTGTAAAATTCTGACTTTTGAAAAAAAAAAGTCACGTGGTCCCGAGGAGTGACTGAAATGTTAGTCGAATCCTAAATACCAACTTAAGTGTGGAGTAAAAAGTGATTGATTGAATAGTCATGTGCGAAGCCCGAATAATTTTTATCTACATTTAGGAGCCATTGAGTAACATTAGAGGTACGGAATGTCTCCTTGAAATAAGAATTTTTCCCTACAAATTTGGTCACGCCATGATGACCCTTATGTTTAGATTAGTTTACACGGAATTTTTGGGATTTTTCAGACATCGGAGTTTAGACACGCATGGGTAGATTTTGTGTTGATTGGAACCACCGTGCCACGTGTTGCGGTGTGGCAAAGGGAGAATTACAAGTGTAATTCCCCCACCTGATTCACCTCCTAGTCCACCGATATACACATTTTAATTAGTGAACTCTACAAGTCAAAACAAAAGAAAAGAGGAAAGAGGAAAGGAAAAGGAGAAGTGAACTCCCGTAGATGAAAACCTCACCCGACCGATGACCATTGTTTACTTCGAATCTGGGGGAGGCGCTGTGCGGTAGGTGTTGTGCGCCATGTTGTGCAGAAAACTACGTCTTTTTGCTCATTTTGTTAGTATATCCAAGGCCCCTGTTTGGAGAGTTAAGTGTGAGGTTTAATTTTGGGGTTCAATTGTAGGGGATTTAGGCTCTTTGGGGTAGGGTATAGTAGGTTTAGACACTTTGGGTTTAGGCACTTCAGGTTTAGGGTTTAGGCACTTTGGATTTAGACACTTTGTAATGGTTTTTTCTTCCTCCAAACAAGGCCCTTGGAAGCTTTGAAAGTGTGCACAAAAATCAAGCAAAATGACGTAGTTTTGCTGCACAACACTTACCGCATAGCACCCACCCTGGATTCGTTTACTTCGTAGCTCGCTGACTCCTCTCTTCCCCTGGTAATCTCTCTTTTACTCTTCAATTTATGTAGTAGCGAATACACACACATATGTTGTCTCTGTGGTGAGCTAGGTTTCATAAGTCACACCTTTTAATGGTTCAGGAAGTTAGAAACCCAAATTAGTAAATTGGCTCTCTAATTAGATTCAACTAACTAGTCTCAAGAATCTGAATTGAAATTCTTGTTAGCTGCTGCTAGACACGGTCAGAACCCACAGGGTCTTTGGACAATGAAATTGTGAGTTTCCTGTTAGGTCTAAAACTCCTGTAGGGGAATCAATCTGGATCAAGTACGGCTGATCCTTAACCAAATACTACTTTCATTAAGAATTAGAATATGACTCGTAATTGACATCAATATAATTTCTTGTTTAAGTGCAAGTATTACGGAGTATGTAGCCGCGTCTTAAGGTTGAAGCTACTTTTTGGTGAGTACGCAATACCTCGGTTAATCGTATTTTGCTAAATGCTTTTCTGAAAAGTTTTGCTTGAATGACTAGAAAAGGTGAATCATGTGTTTTATTTAAATGTTTTTGATCGATGAAACCGCTGTCACAAAGATAGTTGAGCAGCATTATACACACTCGAAATACCTAAAAGAGCAATGCCACATGAAGAAAACACAAAAACGACAGAAAAATAAAAAACAGAAAACTATCATTTAAGGTTTTGGTTTCTTAGAGACATTTGGTCTTCTGCTGTTTTTTTATTCGGAATTAACACAGAATTCGCTGATGGAAAAGAAAAGAAAAGAATAGAAATTAGAAAATGTTTTCGTCTTATATAGGCAACATTAATAAAGAAATTATAAAGTGCAAGATGTGTGACAGAAAGGAATTGATTCTGTATCAATTTGCCCATCTTTAGTGAGAAAACACTTTTTCCGTAATTCCATAATTGAAGAACCCAAACATCACACAAACAACATGGTAAATTGTCTCCCTGAACCGACGCACTTCAAGTACTAAAATTTGCGAACTCTGTCTCAATGGTAGCCAGAGAAACCTCTTCATCTTGAACAACAACATACTCATTTTCGTCCTTCGGTCGAAAGAGGTAAAACATCGCAATGTAGAAGATAATAGTGAATATCTCGACGCATGCATCCATCGAAAAAGCCGATAAACAATCATCGATGTCAAAGAAATAATCCGTCAACGTCCTCTCATCAATAACCATCTTCATACACCAATACATAGCCGCACACGAATCGAAATCTCTCAAAAGTTTCATCCTTGCCAGTGTTTTTGCAGCATTCCCATCTGCGTTTGCAGATAGCTTTAGTGATCTTATAGACATAGCCGTGGGAGCCATAACCATGGCGAATCCGATCAAATCGAGAAGAATGAACGCCACATTCCAACGAGTGTAGTTTTTCTTAAAAGGCCCATTGTCGTTGATGTAAATGTAAGAAACGGTAGCGAAAATCTGAAGTGATATACCAACCGCCAACACCTGCTTCTGCTCCCTTTGCAAGTACGGTTTTAGAAACGACCAACCGCTCCCAATCAACATGATTACAGTTAGGAACAACAAAGCGCGAATAAAGTAAAACGTATAAAACATCACGTCCCAACCGTGAGGCGTACCGGTGATTTTGATATAATACTTATCTTCTGCCTCGCACAACAGATTCAAGACCTTGGAAAGAAGCAGCACGGCCATCACCCAGTGAATTCTATGAACAAAAGCTTTGTTCATGTAGCATGTGAGAAACCAAATTGCTATAAAAGGAACATAAAGGAGAGAGAAGAAAAAGTAGAGCATTGGTCTGTCTGCATCACCCGTGCCAAGATATTCTTTTGTTGTATCATTATTAAGATTGTAGGTTTCAATAACAAGGTCCATTGATACAGAGGATTTTGGCTCGCAGTTTGAAAAATAGATGCCAAAACGATCGGAATTGGGGACAGGTAAGGTTCGTTTGAGAGAGGATTCGCGAGAGAGTTCATCAAATCTGGCTATGGTATGAGAGGCTTTAGCGACTATTCTGCGATCTTCAGCAATGCATATCTTGCTATCTTGGAACAATGGAATGTCATCTATTCCAATGAGCAAGAAACTAAGACGTGAATTGTTTGTTGGGTTTGTGGAGGTGGTGGTGGTGACCGAAACGTTGGAGACGGCAATGGAGACACGGCCATTGTCTCGGAAACAAAATTCGGTGAAGACGATGGTGGGGCGGGAGTCAGAAGAGATTTTTACATATTTGATTTCAGCGTCGACATTTGAGGGAAGGTGGATTACGACGAGGGTTAGGACAAGGATGGCAATTTGATGGAGGTTGGAATGTAAATAGGGAGGCATTTTCACGAAATCGGAGGCGGGATGAAAAGTGTAAGAGATTGGTAATTCAGGGAGGGAGGGGGTGGTTATATATACGAATTTGAAGATGGCTAAATTTCGTAGGGATTGAACAAATTAAGGAATGGTACAGTTGTACATTTTGACCCTGTCTTGGTTGCAATCTGCAACCACAAATCTCCTTGCTAAATTTCTTGTCCCTTTGACTCTTTTCAACTCATTTTTAGGAACAATTCTTGACTAATAAGCTGTCAATTTTGTTGACTCCTCGATGAACATCCTATTTGTGTTGATATTTCTGTTAAATTCTCAATGAATATCCTATTTGTATGCATGCGAACACATCCAACTGACTCATACCCAAAGGGGGTCAGCCTTCTCAAGACTCACTCTAACCATTCATCAACATCTGTGCAGAAAATCAGGTGGGGCCCACATGTGGCGCGCGGGAGTCTGTTTGTTGGATTGTTGGTCTTGGGAGGAGCAGAACTCTACCCTGAAATAGTATCAAACTTGGAAAATTATTTTTGAAAAAGGAAAAGCAAATGGGATATTGAACATGTTATGCTCTTCCAATCATCACCTTTTCATTGTCATCTTACTTTTGAAAACTTCTCAACCCAACCAAAAATGATAATGTGTGGAGAGCAGGAGAGGAATCAAAGAGTTTCAGCCATAAAACAACGAAAGTACGTTCCAGGATACATAGAGGCTCACCTAGTGGCGTGGGAAGAAGATGGAGTGCGAGAGAGATGGACGAAAGAAGAGAGATGATTTGATAATATTGAACCATGGGATAGAGGTCAAGCTAGAGAAGAAAAATAAACCAAGCCGATATTATTCCTGTGTGTTGCCCAAAATTTGCAAGCGCGTCTGCACGAGCAGGGACGGAACCAGGATTTCAAATCTAAGAGGGCAGCAACATAAACAACAAGATTTTAAAAATTCAAGGTTCAGGAGTCTGAAACATTTAAATGTCTTAATAGTACCCGAAGCGAAACACAAATCTAATTGCTTTTAATAAATTAAAAGCAACTAGAAAGGTAAAAAAAAAAAAAAGTTATCTCAATGCGTTGCCTCAACCATGAATCATAATGGAAATGCGACACTTCTTTTACTCAAAAGTCATTTATGATAAAGTCAGGATTGATTTTTGGGCAGAGCTCGTCTTTGCGCACGAGCATTCCCTTCCCTAAACACGTGGCTAATCCTCATCACTTGAAGCTGGGCATGCAGAAATGTGTAATCCATTATCAATTTCATAAGAATATCCAATAACTGGCATATATGTTATATGACTTAGTAATTTTTTGGCGTGAATATGCAATTAGAGTGGAGTGGTTTTTGTGTTAGAATGGTAAAGAGGCTCTGGTAGTACGTAAGTGGAAGTGTCAAGTGTCACAAACACATTCACACATTCACACATACACAAGATTTTTTTTACGTGAGGGTTCGAGGGCCAAGGATTAGAGGTTTGATTAACTGCGGTTGTGGTTTATTGAGGGGTACTAGCGGTGGCAGTGGTTTAAGTGTTGTAGATGTTTGGGGTTGCATTTTGAGGTTTACTTATGGGCTATGGTGGGGGTTTGTCTGAGGCATTTGGGATTTGATTTTTTTAGGATTTCTGCAGTGGTTTCTATTTCTGTTGCAGTGGTAAAAACGTTTGCGCCATTTTGGGGTAGCAACAAAGGCTGGTTCCCCGGGTTCTAGAGATGGCTAGGGGTCTTTGGTTTTGTAGCAATGGTAGGGTTGGGTGTATCTTGGTTGCTTGGTTGTCTTCTGGTCAACCTTTAACCTTTTGGATCTCGAGAGGCAGATGATAATTGTGACATCCCAACTTTTGGGAAAAAAAAAAAGTATATTATTTGATACAAATAATTAATTTTCTTTTCCGAACCTATTTCAAAAAAAAAAATTATTGTTATTGAGTACTATATTTATTTTGAAAATTCTTTTTCAACTCAAATAACTTACTTTTTATTTTTATCCATATAATATTGGGTTATTTTGAATGTGTAGATGTATATGTGAAAATATGTTGTACTTATTGGGCCGGTTAGTTTCAATGAGTCGGGCTAATTCCTAACATTTCATAATGGGCCGATTAGTAATAATATTTAAAGAGAGTTTCTAATTAATGTTGAGAACTAGGGTTATTTTATTTCCCCAGCCGAGAGAGAGAGAGAGAGAGAGAGAGAGAGAGAGCAGCCGCACTTGAGAATTTCACAGACGATTTCAGTTCAGCGGGTGTCGGGTTAGTTCATTGTTTCTACTCTATCTCGTCCTGACTACTTTTCTTCTTTGCCGATGTATATGGTGCATAATATATTACTATTACGTAACAAATTTGCTTGGGGAATTGGCAAGGCAATAAAAAGGATAAAAATAATAGTATTGTTAGTGAAGTGGGAATCAAACTACTAGTTTTTATCCAAAGTAATCTTATTTATATACTTTCTTTTTGAGGACCATTTCCTTCTCTTGATCTCTATATGTATAGTATTTTGTTTAACACAAATAAGTGTGGGTTTTGTTGTGGAGTGCCGAGAGAGAGACGTGTCGCAGTGGTGTACAAGGGTTGGATTCATACTCTGGTCGACGTGTGGCAGTGGTATACATGGGTTAGATCTAAGTCTAGCAATTTATGTATTTAATTAATACTAGTATAGGTTTGAATATTATATTAGATAGTTTTGGCAGTAGTCTACTTTAGTTGTTGACATGTGATTAATTATGATTTTTGTACACCTTTAATTCAGATTAGCGAGTACTCTGAGCATTGCATTTTGCTATCTATCGTTCCGATCGAGGTGAGTGGTTAAGCATGTGATCCCTTCATTTGGATTCCTCTTGAGCTTATCGATTCTTGACAAAATCTTTTATTTGCTGTGATGGATAAATGTCATCTTATTCGTTGAACATTTATTGATGATTGACGTACCCTTTGGCATACAAGATTAATTGAAATATTTGCATTTGATTGGTTGATATTAGTTTCTTTATTGTTTATTCGTTGATTCCAAAATATCTCTGGATTATTGTTCTTTTGTGTTTGGGACCACGTATATATTTGTGAAAGTCCAAGGAAAAGACCCGGGCGCCATCCTGTGGTGACTTTGGCCACTAGGGAAAAGACTTGTGAAATACCCTGTGACTCTAGTGCTCAATGGATAGGGAAAAGACTTGTGAAATACCCTGTGACCCTACTCCGGATCGGCTTAGAGAAAAGACTCAGGCGCCATCCTGAGGTGACTCTAAGTTCGGTGTTGGATCCAACGGGCTGAGCCCTGAGAAAATATTTGGCTTTTGGCAATTGTTATTGTTATAATGGTTCCCACATAATTTGGTTCAGATTCCTACTTATTGTTGATCGTCGTTCTGGTATTCTTGGACAAGTTGATTGGTATAAATGCTTATTTTTGTGATTCGCTTCTTGTTTTTGTTATTCGCTAATCGGACATTCATCTCCTTGATACCACTTGCTGAGCCACCAGCCTATACTATTTGAAACCATTGTCTTGCCGCCTCAATTATCTTTGTTTAAACGTATGCCACATTGTACTTTTTACCCTTAGCATGCTTAACTACTCATTGAGCTGTGAGTTGACGGATTTATTCCACATTCTTTTCAGGTTAGTTCGGGGAACATCATATATAGTGGACTCTGAGACAGTGTCGGGATCCACCGTTTGGACCTCTAGGGCATTTGCATTTTTATTTCTTTTAGTTATGTTAACAGTTTCCGCACTTTTATTTATGTAGCTTTTATTAATAAATTTGAAGTTGGAATATTTGGGATGTTTGTACCCAATTTGCTATAAAAAAATGTTGGTTTGGTTCACATTTTGAATTATATTCAGATTTTAGTTTAATTAATTTGGGTTGTGAAAAATTATTATTTTTATTTTTATTTTTGTTTAGGCTTCGTGTTCTAAGAATTATCTCTTGGTTCACGGCCGATCATGTTTCCCAATTTGGGGCGTGACAATAATCGTAGGTTGGAGTGCCAACTTTGTTGGATTTCCTCTCCTTGTTTGATGTTTTTCTCTTGTTCCTTTTAATCTTGTATCCTTGATATGTGATTAATAAAAAAAAATTGACGTTTAAAAAAAAGGATCTTTTTATGTGGTTCCCCAAAATCAGGTACGTACATAGGAGGAGAGTATTTTACTGTAAGGTAGATACAAATACAATGGAAGAAGTTCTACTCAACCTTTGTCGGACCGCTTTTCCACCAACTCTCCTAAAACCAATTGGTGTCAGGAAGGGTTTCAATTAAGTCTTTTACGGCATTCGACATCGCACCCGCAAGTCTGTTTTTAGAGCGGTCGCAGAGAGTGGCATTGTGTAACCAAATTCATGGGGGCACTCCGGGCCCAACAACCTCAATCTCAAATCACTTCACTCATGATTTGCTCTCTCCCAATGGGTGAGGGGAGAAATCCCCACTAAGGTTCCCTCAGTCTCTCAAGAACACTTATGTGTTCTTTTACTCTTTACCACTCATACTTTTCCACACACACAAGTACATCTATATATAGATATACAAAATGGGTGTGAACACTAGTGGCCGTCACCAATTCCAAATTGAACTCTTCCTCTTCCAAAGTCTTCACAAAAATCTTCTAATGCATATCCGATCATTGACTTTAAAATTCCCATGAGGGAAATACAAAACTCAAGTTTACTTTTCAACATTTTGTATGTTGCCAGTTTTATAGGAATGAGTGAGGTAGGATTTTTATCATCATTCCATTAAGAGAGAGAGAGCACCATGAGAGTTCAGAGTTTTTTTAAATAAGTTTATTTTTTAAATGATATGTTGAATACTATGGTTCTCAACTATTGCTAAAAATACTTTGAAATGCCTTTTCAAAAATGCACCGCTTTGATTAGCATTATTCGCCATGTGGCACTACCCCTGCGCCACACATTTGTATGACGTGACAGTAGCACTTTCCCAAAATGCACTACCCCAAGAATGTAACACTTTTCCAACAATGCTACTGCCTCGTCATACCCATGCATGGCGGCGCGGCCATCCGGATGACATTTACTGCAACCGTTGCTAAACTTGCTTTTGGCTTCATGCTTTAATTGGTTTTGATCTAAGGACTTGTATCAATTGTCTAGTCCCTTAATTAAAACTCTCGAAACATTGCTTCTCCTTCTTAGTTTTCTAAATAGTCTCAATTGAATAAGCTACGATTCGAATCTGATAATAAAAAAATTCAAATTATTTGAGATCAAATTGTGACCGTATTGATTAAAGCTCATTTCAATTGACTTTCCTAATTTACGCAACACATAAGTCACATGCATAAGGTACCATAAAAGTCTTTATATACAGTTGATACAAGTCCTTACATCAAAATGAATCAAAGCATGAAGCCAAATCCAAGTTCGTCCTTGCTTTTAGTTGTCTGGTTGATTAAAATAGGTGAGAAATGGTGGATTCTCCTACGTTCATTTTGTTTCTCTTCAAATTGAACTTTTGACAAAATCTAATAATTTATTCTCTCTGTACCAAGGGTGGCAAGAGACATATACAACATCATCTTATGGCATAAAATGAATTACTCTATTAACTTGATTCTTTATCGAATACTCCATGTATCAATTTGCTAATCTTTAATGAGAAAACACTTTTTCTGTACTTCTGTAAATTGAAGCATCCACACACACAAAAAACATGGTTAATATTCCTCCCAGAACCGACGCGCTTCAAATATTTCGGAACTCTCTCTGAATGGTAGCCAGAGAAATTGATTCCGTATCAATTTGCCCATCTTTAATGAGAAAACACTTTCTCCGTAATTCCATAAATTGAAGCATCCAAAAAATATCACACAAACAACATGGTTAATATTCCTCCCCGCGCGAACGGACGCACTTCAAATATTTTGGAACTCTTTCTGAATGGTAGCCAGAGAAACCTCTTCATCTTGAACAACAACATACTCATTTTCGTCCTTCGGTCGAAAGAGGTAAAACATCGCAATGTACAAGATAATAGTGAATGTCTCCACCCAGGCATCCGTTGACGAACCCGAAAAACAATCATCGTACCAAATGTTATATTTCGTCATTCTCATCAGATACCAATATATACCTGCACGCACAAAGAAATCTGTTCACCAACTACAACTTTCTTTTTCTCGAAAACTGATTTCTTTCATTTACTTTTGTAAAATCCTGAATTTTGAAAAAAAAAAAAGTCACATGGTCCCGAGGAGTGACCGAAATGTTAGTTAAATCCTAAATACCAGCTTGTGTATGGAGTAAAAAGCGATTGATTGAATAGGCATGTGCGAAGCCCGAATAAATTCCATCTACATTTAGGAGCCATTGAGTAACATCAAAGGTACAAAATTTCTTATTGAAATAAGAATTTCTCCATACAAATCTGGTCACACTGTGATGACCCTCAGTGGCGGAGCCAGAAATTCCATTCAGAGGGGGCACCTTATCACAAAAAAAAAAAAAATCATAGCAAAATATAGGGAATAAAGAAGCACCAAGAACAAAAGTTCAAACATTCTCTATAAGGCAAAAAAGTTTGTAGCATAATATTTTAAAAATGCTTCTAAATATAAGCAAAAAAAAAAAAAAAAACGCTACACATTGGTCGGTAATTTTATTTACAATTGACCTTGACAAGTTTTCATTTTTCAAAAATCTTATATGATTGTTTCGTTACTTATCCCATAAAAACATCTTGCTTCAAGTATATTATCAATACCGGCTAAAAAACTCTAGATAAACTCATTTTTGAAGAAATCATATAATTACGATAGCTCGCTTAACTATTTGATTATTAATCTTTGTGACAAAAAAATTAAATCAATTTTAATAATGATCACCAAGATTGTTTTCAATATATATATATATATATATATACTATTTTTCTTGTCCCATGTAGAAAAGGAAAAAAGAATGGTAAAATGCATAAAAAAAAATCTACCAACGCACACATGAAGGCTTGAACCCAGGCAACTTGGGAGGATAGGCACACATGCACACGCTTGTGCCACTAGAGACAACAAGTAACTTGTTACTAACCGAGCCAATTATATTATATGTAGTAAAATTACAACGAGTTGTAAAAAGTAAAATAAAAATAGCAGCAGGGGATAAAACTCCAGTGGGGGCACGTGCCCCCTGGTCCTAAGCTAGCTCCGCCTCTGATGACCCTTATGCTTAAATTAGTTTACATGGAATTTTTGGGATTTTTCAGACACCGGAGTTTAGACACCTATGGGTAGATAATGTGTCGATCAGACCACCGTGCAAGGTGTTGTGGTGTGGCAAAGGGAGAATTACATTCCCCCACCTGATTGACCTCCTAGTCCACCGTACGTATATAATGCTTATTTATTTTAATTAGTGAACTCTACAAGTCAAAACAAAAGAAAAGAGGAAAGAGGAAAGGAAAAGGAGAAGTGAATTCCTGTAGACGAAAACCTCACCCGACCGACGACCTTTGTTTACTTCGTAGCTCGTCGAGTCCTCCTGGTAATCTCTCTTTTACTCTTCGATTTATGTAGTAGCTAATACACACACATATGTTGTCTCCATGGTGAGCTAGGTTTCATAAGTCACATCTTCTAATGGTCCAAGAAGTTAGAAACCTAAATCAGTAAATTGGCTCTCTAATTAGATTCAATTAGTCTCAAGAATCTGAACTAGAATGCTTGTTAGCTGCTGCAAGACACGGTCAGAACCCATAGGGTCTTTGGACAATGAAATTGTGAGTTTCCTGTTTTAGGCCTAAAACTCCTGTAGGGGAATCAATCTGGATCAAGTATGGCTGATCCTTAACCAAATACTACTTTCATTAAGAATTAGAATATGACTCTTAATTGACATCAATATAATTTTGTGTTTAAGTGCAAGTATTACGGAGTATGTAGCCATGTGTTAAGGTTGAAGCTACTTTTTGGTGAGTACGCAATACCTCGGTTAATCGTATTTTGCTAAATGCTTTTCTGAAAAGTTTTGCTTGAATGACTAGAAAAGGTGAATCATGTGTTTTATTTAAATGTTTTTGATCAATGAAGCCGCTACCATCACAAAGATAGTTGAGCAGCATTATACAAACACTCGAAATACATAAAAGAGGCTGTTGGGATTCCACCCCGTGTGGGCCATTGGGATTAGGCCCGGTTGGGAGGGGCCAGGGTTTTATTTGATGAAACTCTATATAAACTCATTATAGCCTTGTTTATTGTGTGTGACAAAAGAGAGAAATAGGCAGAGAGTTTGAGAGAGATACACGAGAGACTTGGTGAGATTTCATTGTTGTGAGACAGAGTGTGAGTGTGTAACACAATATTCACAGATTATTCTCCGGATCATAGTGAAATCCCCCTCCCCGTGGATGTAGGTCCGATTTGGCCGAACCACGTAAATTGGTGTGTTTGCTTTCTCTTGATTTTACTGTTATCATGTGCGTGTGGTGCGTGTCTTGGGCATAACAAGTGGTATCAAAGCTTTGGTTGAAGCACCAGAGAGCACAGAGTAGTCGGATAATCACTCGGAGGCCTTTGGAGCACTGTTTGAAGCTTTGGTCGAACAAAACAAGTGACGAAACTTGTTTTTGATAAGAGGGAAAGGTGCTACTCTCGAAGACGATCACAACAGCGTGTTGGGTGGTCGGTTTTGTCACCGGAGGACGGAGCACGATAGTTTTGAACATTTTCGGACGGAGGTGAGTGGTGGTGTGCGGTGGGGCCCGACAAAAAGTGATCGGATTTGAAGTTTGAGACTACGGTTGTGTGGGGTTTTTCTAGACGATCGCGGTGGTACCCACCACGTCACCGGGACATGTGTCACTCGCCCTCATGCGCCGGGAGAAAGTGAGCGCGTGAGATCTACTCTCACCGTGCACTACACGCGTGGCGGCGGTAAGAAAGGCTAGGGCTGACGTCAGCAAGCCCTAGGGCTTACGTCATCAAGGTTCAGACCGGTCAGGCAAGGGTTCACAAGGGTCAGAAAGGTCAGGGTTCAGGGTCAAAGAGATCAAAAGGGTCAAAAGGATCAGAAGTCAGGTCAAAGGATTCAGACCGGTTAGACCGGCAGTTCAGTGATCCAGTCATACCGGGTTCGGCCAACCAGACCGGATAACGGTCCGGAAACAAACCAGAAGGAGTTTTCGACCGGTTCAGTGGGTTTTAAACCGGTTCTTGGCCGGTTCAGACCGGTTCCCTACTTTTCTCGACGTCCCGGATCCAATCCGGGGCTCGGTTTGCAGAGATTTGGTACGGATATTGACGGTACGTATTATTTTACTGCTTTAATTCATTCTGGGAAGTATCAGATCAATTGTAGGAGTTTTTGGGGGTGTGTTATTTCAGATTATCTTGTTTGCTGAGATGTCAGAGATAAACATGAATGCTATGCTTGTATTAACGGCGACCAATTATGCGATTTGGAAGCCTAGAATGGAGGATATGCTCATTTTGAAAGAGCTATATGAGCCCTTGGAACACATAGGGATCAAACCGACGGAGGTGAAAACCGAAGATTGGAAGAGTTTGAATAGGAAAGCATTTGCTTTGATCCGCCAGTGTGTTGGACAGGAGGTTATTCATCATGTAGCACAGGAGACAGATGCTTATGCTTTGTGGATGAAATTGGAGGGGATGTATCAGTCGAAAACATCCCGGAATAAGGCGCTACTGATGAGGAGGCTTGTGAATTTGAAGCTCCGGGTTGGGGATTCGGTTGTCGGACATTCCAGTGAGTTCCAGAATTTGGTTAATCAGCTGTCTAATGTTGGGTTGAAGTTCAATGACGAGTTGCAGGCTTTGTTGTTGCTCAGTTCTCTACCGGATAATTGGGAGACACTGGTGGTTTCCCTGAGTAACTCTGCGCTGGAAGGGAAGTTGATGATGGCTATGGTTAAGGATGCTATTTTAACGAGGAGGCGAGGAGGAGAGAGATGGGGACTGAACAGGCTGACGATACACATGCACTGATTTCGGACGGTAACAGGGGCAGAAGCCATGGAAAGGGAAACAGAAGAAAGGGAGGCAGAAACCGTTCCAAGTCGAGGGGGCATAGTTTCACTTGCTATCATTGCCAGGAAGAGGGGCATATAAAGAGGAACTGTCCAAGGTTTAAGGCGGGAAAAGAGAGAATTCCATCAAAGGAGGCAGCATTGGCTTTTCAGGATTTCGATGATGATTTGGCGTTGGCAGTGTTAGACGCTACGGATGCAGGGATATCGCATTGGGTATGGAATCGGAGTGCTCATATCATATCTGTAGGGATAGATCACAGTTTTGGGAGTACGAGGCATACAATGGAGGTCATGTTCGGATGGCAAACGGTTCAGCGAATAAAGTTGTTGGCAAGGGGACAGTGAAGTTTCGGTGCCGAGTGGGAAGACTGTGAAGGTAGCGGGAGTGAGGCACGTGCCAGGGGTAAAGAAGAACTTGATATCTCTCGGGATGCTTGATGAGAGAGGATGTAGTTTTTCTGCTGATTTTGGAGTACTTCGGGTTTCTGTTAGAGAGCGGGATATATTGCTTGGTAAGAAATTTGGTGGGCTGTACAGGCTTGCGGGATCTGTCATGACAGGAGGGGCTGCAGTTAGACATGGAGCAAGCGGTATAGGGAGATTATTTGGGCAGGAGAAGCGCCATTTGCTGACACGTACACGGAGAGAGCAGGGTTGCTCAGGAGTTGTGCGGGATTCAGGCCTGAAGGAGAAGCAATGGGTGCGGGTTGTCCATGAGAAATCCCAGAGGAAAAATACGGATATTTAGGGGGCCCCGACGAAGCCAAAAGGAGTTTCTTTCGCTCTTGATATGCTTGATGGTAGTGGTCTCTCCAGATTTGTCGACACGGGGGGAGGGACACTATCACCAGGGACGCCGAGCTAGTGAGTCTCGGTCGCACCCTAGTTGAGGGGGTGCGGGCGCTTCTGTTGGTGAGCGCATAGATGGGCACTTCTGTTGGAGAGCGCAGGCATTTCTGTTGGTGAGCGCATACACTTCGGGTTTGAGGTGTGCGAGTGGAGGCATTCTTTTTGAGGGGATGCGGTACTCGGGATTTTCTGATTGGCTGCGGAGTCTGGTTTTGCAAGGATACACTTTTTCGGGATTTGTGTACTCTGTTTGGTGGTGCATGGATGCTCGACTGGTTAGTGACACAGGCGCTTGCCAGAGTTAGCTGATTGGAGGAGGCGACATGGGGGTGTTGCAGGCGACTTTGCCCACTCGGTGTGGAGGGGGTGATTGTTGGGATTCCACCCTGTGCGGGCCATTGGGCTTAGGCCTGGTTGGGAGGGGCCAGGGTTTTATTTGATGTAACTCTATATAAACTCATTATAGCCTTGTTTATTGTGTGTGACAAAAGAGAGAGAAAAAGGCAGAGAGTTTGAGAGAGATACACGAGAGACTTGGTGAGATTTCATTATTGTGAGACAGAGTGTGAGTGTGTAACACAATATTCACGGATTATTCTCCGGATCATAGTGAAATCCCCCTCGCCGTGGATGTAGGTCTGATTTGGCCGAACCACGTAAATTGGTGTGTTTGCTTTCTCTTGATTTTACTGTTATCATGTGCGTGTGGTGCGTGTCTTGGGCATAATAGAGGCTCACCTCACAAGTATGTTCCAGGATACATAGAGGCTCACTTGGAGTGGGAAGAAGATGGAGTGCGAGAGAGATGTGCGAAAAAAGAGAGATGATTCAATAATATCAAACCATGGGATAAGGTCAACCTATAGAAGAAAAATAAACCAAGACATATCGCTGTGTGTAGCCCAAAATTTGCAAGCGTGCGCGTCTAACGAGTAGGGATGGAACCAGGATTTCATATCTAAATGGGCCGCAACATAACAACAAGATTTTAAAAATTCAAGGTTCAAGAGTCTGAAACGTTTAAATGTCTTAATAGTACTCAATAGTCCGATACAAAACACAAAATCTAATTGGTCTTAATAAATCAAAAGCAACTGGAAAGTAAAAAAAAAATTATCATAGTGCGTTACCTCAACCATGAATCATAATGGAATGCGACACTCCTTTTACTCGAAAGTCATTTATGATTAAGTTAGAACTTATTTTTGCGAAAATTTCCTTCTCGATGAACACAACCAAAGCATCTAGTTTCAGTTGGGGGTGGGGCCCACTAGAAGTTCCAACATTTTAAGAAAAAGTAATTAGCAGTGGAAATTTCAACTGGGCAGAGGCCAAGGCCAACAGTAATCAACTGGTGGCTCTGTCTCTGCGCACGAGCATTTCCTTCCATAAACACGTGGCTAATCCTCATCACTTGAAGCTGGGCGAGCAGGAATGTGTAATCAATTACTCCCTCTGTCTCCCTCTGTCCCTCTTTAAGTGTAGACATTTCCAATTTGGGCTATCCCTTAATAAGTGTGTGGTTTGAAAAGTTAATGAGTAAAAGTTTGAACAATTATCGTTTTGCCCTTCTGAAAAGTTAGTGGGTAAAGAGTTAATAGGTAAAAGTAGAGGATGTTTTTGGAAAGTAGATGAAAAAGTTGATGTGAAAAGTGTAAAGTGGAGGAAAAAGTTGATGTGAAAGGTGTAATGATGATATTTCTCTACTAAGTTGCATTTACAAAGTAACACACTTAAAAAGAGATGGAGGGACTAACAATTGGACAAGAATAACACACTTAAATAGGGATGGAGGGACTAACAATTGGACAAGAATATCCAGTAGCATGTTTTATGTGATGCTATAATTATATCATCGTACGAAGTTTTTAATTTCTTTCTTCAATAATGACGTAAAACACATGCTATATTTACTTAATATTTACTTATAGGTATATGTTGACCACATTTAGCGCGATATATAGCTTTTGCTAAAATGTAGCGTGCCGCTTTATTTTTATCTGTTCCATTGTGGGACCTGGCAATTCAAGTTGACATTTCGTGAATAAATGAAAGAAAGAGCATATGCACTTTGAGCAAGATTTGTGACATCCCGACTTTTTTCCTTCTTTAAAAAATTATATTTTGTTGTCAATAATTAACGCTTCCAATTTTTTTTTGTTTTAAAACTTTTTTTAATAGAAAAATATTGGTTATTGTGTACTACATATATTTTGAAAATTCTTCTAAACTCGAATAACTTATATTTTACTTTATGTTGACCTAATTTAAATGTGTTTATGTTTGTGTAGGTTATGTTGTTGGCCGCCTTTTTTTATGTAGGTTAGACTAACAATTTAATTTTCTAGATGGGTTGACTTAAAGTAATTTTTTGCTGTGAATGTGCAATTTGAGTGGAGTGGTTTCTGTAGGTCGCCAGTTTTATAGGACACAGTGAGGTAGAGTTTTTATCATCGTTCCAATGAGAGAGAGAGAGAGTGAATTGAGAGTTCGATGCTTTTTTTTCAAATTAATTTTATTTTTTATATGATTTGTCGGAATACTATGGGTCTCAAACTATTTCTAAAAATACTCTAAAATGCCTTTTCAAAAAATGCGCTACTTTGATTAGTAGTATTTTCCATGTGGCGCTACCCCTGTACCGCGCAGCCACGCAGGTGTATAACGTGGCAGTAGCACTTTCCCAAAATGCACTGCCCCAAGGATAATGCTATGGGTACAGAGTTATTGTCCAGAGAATGTACAGATCTGATGTGGCCAGCGAGTTGGCAAAACTGGGCCCAAGTCCTCTTCTTTTTTGTTCAAATTTTTAGTCCCAATTTTCGCCTCGGAGAATTGAGATCTAAAACTCCTCTCTTCCCTCCCAAAAGGGATTGTCTTCTACAAAAAGTCATCGTCAACGCCAATACGCCACCCAGTCCACATTTATAGTTTTTGCGAAAAACTGCCTGGATCAAGCCCTTCCCGGTATTTTTTTTTGAAGATTTCTCGCGTGGACCTTTGAAAACACCTTTTGAACACATTGGACGGCTCGGATTTCCCAAAAACAATTTTTAAAAGCCTCAAAACACCAAAAAAGCTTCAATCCGGGATCCTTGATAGGATCCGTGGCGTGTATACCAGAAGTACGTATGAGGAAAGAGTGAGGATCCAAGATCAGGAGATACCAAAGAGGGACCATTTTAGGTATTTAGGATCTATTATTAGTCAAGATGGAGAGATTGCAAATGATGTGACTCATAGGATCCAAGTGGGGTGGCTCAAGTGGAGGAGTGCTACTGGTGTACTGTGTGACAAGAGGGTACCAACAAAATTGAAAGGAAAATTTTATAGAACTGCCATAAGACCAGCGATGCTTTACGGGACAGAATGCTGGCCTATTAAGAAGCAGCAAGTGAACAAGATAAGTGTAACGGAAATGAGGATGTTGAGGTGGATGTGTGGTAAGACTAGACGAGATAGGATTAGAAATGAAGCAATTCGCGAGATGGTAGGCGTAGCACCTATAGAGGAGAAGTTAAGGGAAAATAGGCTAAGGTGGTTTGGGCATGTCTATCGTAGACCAGCGGATGCAGTAGTTAAGAGAGTGGATAGGATAGCTTTGGGTAGAAACGCACAAGGGAGGGGAAGACCCAAATTGACATTAGATGCGGTAGTACGCAAAGATCTGAGTATACTAGGTTTAAATGATGAAGCAGCACTGGACAGAGCTCAATGGAGAAAAAGGATTCATGTAGCCGACCCCAATTGATTGGGACATAAGGCTTGGTTTGGTTTGGTTTGGTTTGGTTTGGTGACAAATTCTTGTCTTGTCTCAATTTTAACGCCCAATATTTACCCTCAAGAACATAGTTAAAATTTCGTGTTGAACTTTTGATTATCGATTAAATGAAGTAGTGAATGTGTATCATACTTTAATCATTTAATTATGCATTTATTTTCTTCTAAAATTTTTCTATTAATATGAATTTGTGGTCCTACAAATATTTTGGAAGACTCAAATTTAACACATACATTCTTGTGCCTTAGACAATACAGGTATTTAGTTTTTTCTATGAGCCGTTGAGCAAAGAATGTTTAATTTGATTTATAACTGGAAACAATAAAGGAGGAAAGAGAATTACCAAAAAATAAAAATACAAGCAAAGTTTTACTTAATTGGGCCTTATAACAAGGATTCTCTTCCATATGCCTTTAAATAAGGAAGGATTCTTTTCTAGAGGCTACTATGAATATATATGGGCAAAGAGGTATAGTTCGTATTACTTCATTTAAATTGCAGGATACGTCAAATAATTAGTACAAAAACATTTGGGCATGGAATATTTTGGCGGCTTTAGGTGAGTTTTCTTCTTCCTGCTCTGCGAAAAAGGAATTTCTATCATTGAACAAAGATTGCAACAATAATTAGGACCCTCGATCGGCATAAGCATCACACCATAAAAATCTGACATACATACCATTTGATACCAACTATGTTGGCACCACAGGTGCCTAGACTTTGAAATAATTGGCAAGAAACCAACCATGATACATGAAAACAAAAACCACAGCCAAGTTAAATGGAGGCCATATCCTTCTCTCTAACACATGCTTGATAAGAATTCATTTTAAAAAAAAAAAACAAAAACAAAGAAACGAGAGTTCACAAAAATCCTATGATTCTTTTTTTTTTTTTTTTCCCTTTCTTTGGTGGACAAAATTTTCTCCTAGAAACATGAAGAACAAGAAGAAGAAGATATTGGAAGGTGAAATAGTTACCATGGAAGATGGTGCTGCATACATGCCTATGGTCACAGCTGCGCATACTATTCCCACAATGGTAACCCGGAGCCTTCCGCGGACTGCCCAAATTGTCTCCCCTATTGCTGTCCCAAGAAAACCCACGTCCAATATTCCCACCAGCATCATTGATTTTACTTGAAATTTATTGATATGGGTCTTCCTTAAATGTAAGTGTTAACCACCAACTTTAAAACTCTCTCTCAAAATTATAGCCCACGAAAATTCGTGTACTTTTCATTTAAAAGACAGTAGTTTTATCCCTAGTTTTTTTTTTTTATCTCAATTCCTTAAATTAGTGTGGGAAATCTAAAAAATTAGGCACAGAAGGTGTACATAAATATGTTAAAGCCAAGCAAAATATCACATACCCAAAAATATAATCACAAGGGTACAAACAAAATCAAGTTTAAAAAAGGATGTGTATATATGCCCATATCGCATGGAATTTATACACCGTAAAATTGTTGAAAGATGTAGAAATTAGATTTGCTTCATGCCCCAATTATATTTTAGAGTTCCTTCTACAGAAAATAGATTAGAAAAGAACATGTTCGGCTCTTGAAGGAACACACAAGGAAAATAAGGAACAAAAGCATCCAATGCAACAACTGAAGTAACATAGACAAAGGAAGAAACAGAGACGAAGGAAGAAGAACCTTCTTGATGGGTGGTTTAGGCTTTTAGGGCCTAATGCTCATTACAATTGTTTAGACCTTTTTAAAAATAAGATTGGGCTTTTTTATATTTCTTATTGGGCTAGAAAAGATCCCTACTCGAGTCTATTAAAAATCCTTGGGTGCCCCTATTTTTGGGAGTTTTTTGGATGCCCTAGGCCCAGACCTCTTGGGCCTTGGGCCTGGGCAAGCACTGTGTCTAGACCGTATCGTGCTCGACCAATTCCGTGCCGTGCCTATATAAAACTGTGCTTGTGCCGTACTGTGCCACATTTAAACGTGTCGTGGCGTGCCGTGTCTCTGTCAACCCGACCCGTTTAACACATGTTATTCAGGCGTGATCGGGACTTCAGGATGATATTTCCTTCATCGAGATTTGGACTTTCCATTTTGCCCTTATTCATGTTTTGCATTTCGATGCTCTCTTTGGTCGTGTGAACTGAGCCGAGTTTGTTGTCGATGGCCCCTAATTCTGATGAAGGTGACTTGGAATCACTGTAACATAGTGTATAAAATATAAACTTATAAATATTCAAAATCACACATATACTTCTATATTGTATTCAAGAAACGATGATACACAATAAAATATAAAATAACTTGACCATATAAAAATTCTATTAATGGGTTAAAATGACGGGTTATTTACCGAGACAGCCCTTGTAAGTTAATGTTTTTCACCAAACACCCCCTGCAAGAAAAAAAAAAACCTACGACAAACTCCCTTTATCTTCCAAAACTTTACCCCAAGACCCCTTCCGTCACCCTTACGTCTAAAACCGTCTAGAACCATCATTTTTTTTTTTTATATGATCTAAACCGTTCAATTTGTTTAAAACATGGTTTTAAGTGTAACCGCGGAGAAATCGGCTCAAAATATGATTGGATCCAAACAATTTTTCATGTATGAAAAATTGTTTGGATCAAGCACTTCCTGATCATATTTTGTGCCAATTTCTAGCGAGTTCCATTAAAACCATGTTTTAAAGAACTTGAATGGGTTGGATCATCAAAACATGACCCGGAACTTTGAGATTCAAGACGGAAGGGTGACGGAAGAGGTTTTGGGGTAAAGTTTTGGCAGATAGAGGGGATTCGTCGTAAGTTTTTTTCTTGCAGGGGGTGTTTGGTGAAAAACGTTAACTTACAGGGGGTATCCCGATAAATAACACTTTCACTAATCCAGTCACTTACAGAGATAATCATGATGGATTTAACTATTTATTATAATATATCGTACTTTCATTTATTTATGGGACACTTAGTGAAAAATCCAAAACATTTGGCATTTTTAAAAGGAAGGATAAAAAACTTTTGCAATCGAATATAAAATAAAAAACATTTGTCATTTTTAAAAGGAAGGACATGGAACTTTTGCAATCAAACATAAAGACAAAAAAAAATTTAGTGAAGTGTCATTTTTAAAATTTCAAATTTCGAACACAAAATTCAAAAAATCACCACCCCATCTCCAGCCGACCACCACCCCACCTCTGGCTGAGTACTTCCGGTGACCAAAAAAATTAGTGAAGTGTCACTAATTTTTAAAAATTCAAATTTCAAACATAAAATTAAAAAAAACTACCACCCCATCTCTGGCCGACCACCACCCCACCTCTGGCTAAGCACTTCCGGCGACCAAAAAAATTAGTGAAGTGTTACTAATTTTTAAAAATTCAAATTTCGAACATAAGATTCAAAAAATTATAACCCCACCTCCGACAGACCACCACCCCACCTCTGGCCGAGCACTTCCGGCGACCAAAAAAATCAGTGAAGTGTCACTAATTTTTAAAAATTCAAATTTCAAACATAAATTCAAAAAATCACCATCCCACCTCTCCACTTCTAGCGGCCCAAAAAATTAGTGGGATTTCACTAATTTTTAAAGTTCTAATTTTGTGCAAGAAATTCAAAAAAATCAACTCCTAGGTCTACGGACCACTACCCCACCCCTGGCCAACCACTTCCGGCAGCCCAAAAAATTTAGTGAGATTTCACTAAAGAGAGTGAGTGTGTTTTTGTCCTATTAAATGAATACTAAAAGCAGTGTCTTTATGTTTGATTGTAAAAGTTCATTGTCCTTACTTTCAAAAAGGAAAAATATAGTATAGTTATGACTAATTTTTCCTTTATTTTTATTTATCTATATCTATACTATATATCTATTATCGACTTTTGGTTTGAAGGTCTGTCAATGCAGGAAAATTATTATTTGCTCCTAGGAAAATGTGTTAGAGCCACAAACTTTGTAGTAGAGCCCACACATGCGTGATGGACAAGGTTCGTAGAGAAACACGTGAATTACGTGGCAGTGCTCGAGGCGCAATGAAGAATCACCTAGCATAATGCATGATTTGACAATTAAAATGTCTTCATTGGGCAATGATAACTGCAATTCGAATATCTCGAGATATATCTGATATCTCACCTCTGATCTATGGAGGATTACTCCCAAAATTTTAGAAATTCTTCAAGTTAATTGATGAATACTTGTAGCTTCCATTTAATTAATCTTTCTTCAAGAAATTCTTCAAGTTAATTGATGAATACTTGTAGCTTCCATCGTTAAGAATTTCACAAGGAAACGCAACCTTTCTTTTTTTCCTTACATTTGGTCTGCGATAAACGAAATTTAAAAAGCTCCCTTATTCCTATTTCCGATGCACTTTCTTTCCATCAAGTTTCTTATAAACTCTGCAAAATATTCTAATGGTATTTTTCCTTATTAAAGGAATAATTTCTTGAGTGAGTTTATTCAACTGCTAAGATATGTATTAAATTGAAAATGAATATTTGGTACACAAATTCACGGGAACTTATATCACGTTTATTTTGAAAACCGACCATGCTTCCTAGAATCACTTTATACCTTTAAAAACTTCTTGGCCATTTTTGGCACGCACTTCTCTTCTTAATTCCTTGTATTTTCTGATCTATAACGTCTTCCATAATTTTGAAAACTTTGGCAAATAGATAAATCAAGATTTACCAAATATACCATATTTACTAACTCAATCAAACGCGATAAATTCACCAGATCAATGATGCCGCTGCATCACGAAGATAGTTAAGCAGCATTATACAAACACGCGAAATACATAAAGGAGCAATGCCGCATGAACACAAAAACGACAGAAAAATAATAAAACAGAGAAAATATCATTCTTAGAGACATTTGTTCTTATGCTGTTTTTTATTTGGAATTTACAGAGAATTTGCTGATGGAAAAGAACAGAAATCAGAAAAAAAAATTCGTCTTATATTAGGCAACATTATTAAAGAAAAAAATAGAGTGCAAGATGTATAAAAAGAGAAATTGATTCTGTATCAATTTGCCCATCTTTAATGAGAAAACACTTTCTCCGTAATTCCATAAATTGAAGCATCCAATCCGTAATTCCATAAATTGAAGCATCCCAAAAATATCACACAAACAACATGGTTAATATTCCTCCCCCAACCGACGCACTTCAAATATTTTCGAACTCTCTATGAATGGTTGCCAGAGAAACCTCTTCATCTTGAACAACAACATACTCATTTTCGTCCTTCGGTCGAAAGAGGTAAAACATGGCAATGTAGAAGATAACAGTGAAGGTCTCCACCCATGCATCCGTCCACGAACCCGAAAAACAATCATCGTACCAAATGAAATATTTCATTGTTCTCGTCAGATACCAATACATACCCGCACACACAAGGAAATCTCTCAGAAGTGTCATCCTTGCCAATGTTCTTGCAGCAGTCCCATCTGCCTTTGCAGATTCCTTTAGTGATCTTATAGACATAATCGTCGGGACTATAACCACGGAGAATCCGAACGCATCGAGAAGAATGAACGCCGTATTCCAATATGTGTAGTTTTTCTTAAAAGGCCCGTTGTCGTTGACGTAAATGTAAGAAACGTTGGTTATAATCTGAAGTGATATACCGATCGCCAATACCAGCTTCTGCCTCGTTTGCAAGTACGGTCTTAGGAACGACCAACCGCTTCCGGTCAACATGATTACCGTTAGGAACAACAAAGCCCGAATAAAGTAAAACGTATAAAACATCACGTCCCAACCATGAGGTGTACCTGTGATTTTGGTGTAATACTTATCTTCTGCCGCACACAACAAATTCAAGGCCTTGGAAAGAAGCAGCACAGCCATCAGCCAGTGAACTTTATGAACAAATTCTTTGTTCATATAGCATGTGAGAAACCATATTGCTATAAACAGAACATAAACCGCCGAAAATCGAAGGTAGACCTTTGGTTTTTCTGCATCACCTATGCCAAGATAGTCTTTTGTTGTATCGTTATTAAGATTGTAGGTTTCAACAACAAGGTTCATTGATACAGAGGAGTTTGGCTCGCAATTAGAAAAATAGATGCCATAACGATCAGCCTTGGGGACGGGTAAGGTTCTCTTGAGAGAGGATTCGCGAGAGAGTTCGTCAAATCTGGCTATGGTATGAAAGGCGTCGGGGACTATTCCGCTATCTTCAGCAATGCATATCTTGCCATCTTCTTCAGGATATATCGCGAAGTAATATAGCATAACATCTATTCCAACGAGCAAGAAACTAAGACGTGAATTGTTTGTTGGGGTCGTGGAAGTGGTGCTGACAGAAACATCGGATATGGCAATTGAGACATATCCGTTGTCTCTGAAGCAAAAATCGGTGAAGATAATGGTGGGGCGGAAGTCAGAAGAGATGGTTACGGATTTGATTTCAGCGTTGACATGTGAGGGAAGGTGGATTACGAAGAGGGTAAGGACAAGAATACAGATTTGATGGATGTTGCATTGGCAATTCGGAAGCATTTTTACGAAATCTGAGGAGGGTTGAAAAATGGAGGAGGTTGGCAATTCAGGATGGAGGAGAATTTGCGTAGAGAATGAACAATATTTAGGGATGGTATAGTTGTACATTTTGACCCTCTCCTGGTTGTCATCTATAACCACAAATCTCCTTGCTAAATTTTCTCGTCCCTTTGACTCGCTTTATCTCATTTTCAGAAACAAACTTGACTAATAAGCTGTCAATTTTGTTGGCTCCTTAATAAACATCCTATTTGTGTTGGTATCTGTCAGGCCATAACACTCATCCATCATGCAGAAGGCAGAGTACTCATCCACATAGTTCCAACATCTTATTATATTTACCAGTTGTGGTGAACCTGCGATGCACGTGGAGAGTTCCAGTTCTAGATTTTACGAGCAATGACATAGACACTGAAGAATGTGCAGATTGCGATGCGAACGTATTTACAACCTTCTGATGCACATGGTTCGCCCTCGATAAATGCGGACGTCACTTCGGATGGTTCTGAACACATCTGTGTGAGGATCTGAATACATCCATCAGTGTTCGCAGCTTTTTCGTTATTGTACAAAGATGATTTTAAGTAAAGCAGATTACTAACGATTTAGCTCGTCTATGATGGAATCTTTTTCATGGACGATATGTAAAAAGAATTGACTTGGATTTGAAGTGATTTTCCACATGATTAGAAAAGGAGTGTAAAAAATAAAAAGCTATGACAAATCAAATAAAGTAAAATTCAAAAAAATAAAAATAAAAGAAAAAACAGCATAGCAATAGAGAGGAAAAATTACTTCTCAAATAGCTTCCATTTAATGTTACCTCTACATCTGGAATGACATGAAAATGGAGACAAAACATTGGTTCAATTTCTTGAATATCATTTTATTTGGAGGGCGACAGGGGTACCAAACTTCTATAGTACAACAATTAGTAGAGCATCGTCCCCAAGTTATAGAACTCTACCGCACGGCTCTTGGAAGAGAACAACCCACAAAGAGAGCGCTAGCATCGTAATCAAATGACTATGACAAACTAATAGGAACATTGGATAAAGAAAACTGGACTTGACATGTAGAATTCGGTCAAAGTGAGTTTGTATTGCCGCTTCATATAACAAGAATATATATAATTTAATCAAGAAATAAACTTTTATGGGAAGATGAGATGAAAATTGGAACTACTTGGAACCTGGGAAGATGCCCCAACTGTGATACCCATGCAAAACCCCTTAAAGCTGTCCTTAACTCAACTGAACTTAAGGGAAATGAAAATTAGAACAGGCCAAGGTTGGCTATTCGACTTTCCGCCAGCTAGAGAGCAAGTCCCCTGCCCATGGCGAGAAAGACATATGAACTCCGGAATAGGTTACTGATTGAAGCGAATAGCAGGTGCTTAGTAAAGGTTGGACAGTATTAGCGAGGAAAGTGTTAAAGGGCAAAGGTTTTACAATGTGAGATTAAATACTGTAGATTTCTATATTACCTAGAACAATTGCCCCTAACAATTGATCAAAAACAACTTTGGCAACCAATAAATTGCAAGAACTTTGATACTCATAAGACGCTACGATTTAGAGTCAGCTTAAGCCTCCTCAACATGAATGGAAAAGGAAAATGAATCTCCATGTAGGAAGATAGAAGAAGCATCAAATGGGAATTGATGCATTCAAAAGAAGAAAGAAAAGCAGTTGCCATCCACTCCCCTTATCAGAACTATTTTTAGAAAACCCAGGAGACAACCCCTTACGAACCGGGTTGGGCTTTTAGCCAAGAGTGGCTCTAGAATCATTTCAGGAGGTTCAAGCGAATTCTTGGGTTCAAAAAATTCAACAAAATTTTTTGTTTTCCCATTTATATTTATATTTTATCCAATATTTTCTACACTGAATTATTCATTCGAAGATAAATTAAATAAAAATTCACTTCAATTGGTGAGTAAATAAATAATTTAGTTCGAGAACACAAAATAACCTAAGTCCAATAACTTTTTACCCAAAATAATTTTTCTTTACGTTATCTATGGTTTGTATAGTATAAATCTCTGAACCTTTTTGTCACCTCTAAACAAAATTTCTTCAACACATGATCGAAAGATGAATTCAATCATGCATGTCGATACAAATTACATAGGTACGTACGACCAAAAACCATAGTATTTGATACAATGTTGCACATACATATCTATTCTAAAAGAAAATAATAGAAGCTAGAAGAGACACGATTAGAGATGAAACATTCTAGGGTGATACGTATTGAAACATTCTAGGATGAAAAAATAAGGTGGTACGTACCTATAGATGCACTGAAGAGAGTTGATAAAGATAGTTTTGGGTAGAAATGCTAGAAGGAGCTAGAAGACCTAAATTGATATTGAATTGCTTTAGTGCACAAAAATGCGAGTCTACTGAGCCTAAGTGAACAAGTAGATAGAGCTCAATGAAAAAAAGGATTCATGTAGCCAATCCCGATTGACTGGGACAGAAGACTCTGTTTGGTTTGGTTTGATTTAGTGTTACATCAATACATGAAATCAGAATCCAATTTTGTGTTTGACGCTACTTCATAATGTAAAATTCGTTTGCAAAAGAATTTGGATAGACGGATGTTAGATTTTAGAAGAAAATGTGTAGGCCGCGGATAAGTTCTTCGTTAGTCAAATAAATTCAACTTGGAGAGGCAAATAATAGTCAATGATCAATCGAGAATAGAAAGATGTGTGGAAGGGTGAAAGAGAAGGCCAAGTACAAAAGAAATAACGCCTATGCACCAGCTCTAGGAGAAATGGGCTCGCGAGCACTCACAAGAAAAATGTTCTTGATTCCAGGGCACCCGAACTAATTTCTCTCTCTCTTGGAATTTGTGAAAGAATGTCCTCATATTTGTAGGGATCTACAACCAATCATTGGCCAGCAGATATTCCCCTTATAATAAGAGGACATGTGCTCTCTTTGTATACTAGGACCACATGGGCGACGTCACCGATTGCGGGAATGACCCTTGCGACCTGGTGTATTCGCGTCATTTTATCGCGGTGATCCCTTTTCTTCTTAATCTGCCAAGCCACTTATATCTTTCCTATTCCCGTTATACACTATGCATGGCCGCGACCCCTTTGGGTCACTCCAATACCCTATTTAGGGCTCTAATGGCCTTTCTGATCGTAGCTTACGCAGGGCCGGCCCAAGGGTTTATAGTGCCCTAGGCCTAATCTAAAAATTGTGCCCATAATAAAACATCACTTAAATAATTTTTTCAGTAGCAATCACAATACGAGAAAGCCAAAACAATCGAGCTACTATTTACTCAGTTGGGATGAGATCGCAAGCTATAGCAGGTTTTTTCTTACATATATACATTAGTGCATGTGTCCGTTCATTGCATGGTACAACAATAACAACAATAACATAACCCATTTAGTCCCCAATAATTGGGGGTATGGGCGGGGGAAGGATAGGAGACAGACCTAACCTTTGGCAATAAATGCACAAAGTGGCTGCTCCCAGAATACCACTGAAACAGATGGATTGGAGACAGACCTAACCTTTGGCAATAAATGCACAAAGTGGCTGCTCACAGAATACCACTGAAACAGTGATCCCCCTATACCGTCGCATTGCATGGTACAACATTAAAAAAGGTGCAATTTTGATTTTTTTGTTCTCATGCGTCAAACGGGCACACCACTTAGCTAAATGCAATGAAATGATGTATTTGTGTTTCGTAATGGTCATCGATCCTACGAATTTCCAACGGAACAGAATTTACCCGAGAGGAGATGTGAGATTTTTTCCCCATCATTTTTTAGATGTAATCTTTTGTGGTGGTTACTGATAACTACATACTAATGTGACGACGACGACGTTGAAAGATGGAGGGAAATGAGAACTGCCATTTCAAAATAGAAAAGAAAAAAGGCATGGGAAGTGGGGGCTAAATTAATGGAATATGTTCTACGTGGAAATTGTAAAGGATAAAAAAAATATAAATAAATAAAAATTGGGAGCTTGAAGGTGTTTTTAGGCAAGGCATATACACAGTATGTGTGCCTGGTAAATGGAGTAAAGGTAAATGGAGAAATTTTACTCAGCTACCAAGTGGCATCCAGGTGGGTCTTGTGTTCTTGTGTGCCTTGTAAATTGAAGTTGTGGGAGTCGTGGTTTATTTATGGGAAAGGGAATGGAAGTGAACGAGTAATTGTCCATTGTGGAACTTTTGAGTTTTGTCCCACTACTTCCCATCAAGGAAATTTGTCCCACATCGACAGTTTATAGAAAACTTCTTGAAAGAGAATCCCATATGTAGACTTCACCACCCTTTTTTCTTGCTGCATATGCACTTCCACTTGTGCCTCTATTATAAGGATTGAATTGGGATTTTTTATTGGGCCAAAAGATCCCTACTCAACCCTAGTGTCAAAACTTATGGGAGTGCCCTAAAATTTAGGGTTTTGGGGAGTGCCCTAGGCCCAGGCTTCTAGGGTTTGGGCCGGCCCTGAGCTTACGGCAAAAAACACTCGAGAGCTCTAGTAGCAACTTCCCATCGCGTTAATTCCCTCTTGAAGGGGTCGCGATAGGTGAATTCCTCATAATATGGGGCATCTTCACTAAGGGCACCCTATACTTGGGTAAACTTGTCTTGATTTTATTCTTCCGTGAGGTGCGTTTCTTTGCGGTGTGGTTTTATTCAACTTATTGACTTTATCCAAAATCTGACGCGTCTATTGTGGACTTACCTCCCACGTGGCAGGCTTTGGTAGGCTAGGTAATGGTCGCCCTTGTTCAAATAGGTCTACGCGCTGACCTCTCCAACATACAACGAACTATACGTATTACTACTGAGGTTCTCTCACACAGGAATTTTTTGACAGTCAGAATTCAAAGCATTAAAATTAATATTTCCCAGAATAATATTCTAAGCATCTTTAAAAGTTATTTTTTGGAAGAAGGTGAAGATTAGAAGCTGTGACAAACATGTTAATTAGCACGATTTTGGCAGTATTGTATTCTAATATATTTTTTTAAAAAAAGTTATCACTAACTCAAAACCAAGAACTCAACGGAAATGGAAACAACTTACAAAGAGACTATGCATGCATGAATAAAATTGCCAACTGGAAAATGTACTCAAGTAAAGTACATAAGAAGATATGGTGATAGAAGTCGAGACGATTGTCCACCTTTTCTGCTATTGTCTCTCTTGCGAAGCAGGTTTGGTCTATCTCCCCTTTGAATATGGATCTAGGGAATGCCAATTTTAATTCTGTCATCAAACTATGTGAGGTGTCCTGATTTTTAGACGAATCTCTTGATCTGCTCCTTGTCCACCGTGAGTGATGAGTGTGGATCCTTTTAGTACACCTGCGCACTTAGCACCCGGCGTTAGCACCAAACCTGGCCGGAAGTTGGCCAGGGAAGGCACTCCGACGGTCTAGTAAGACTAGGAAGAGAGAAGTACCAAAGAGGAGTTATTGCTTAGAGAGAGTGAATTCTGTACCTTCTAGGGTCCCTCTCTTCATTTATATAGGCTCCTAGGGGCAAACCAGTTGTAAGAGGGGAAAAACTCACGAAGTTATTTCCTTGCTCTTATGAGATCAAATCCTCTTCGAATGGAGCGACCTCGATCCTGCAACACGAACGAACTATCAGAGCACCCCTGCCTCTAGGCGGCAAGGGCCCTCCGATGGCTAAGTTAGTATTGAGGAACTGGAGGATCAATGGAACGAGCGTATAAGTGCGAAATTAGGTTAAAGCATACCTCTAGCCTTTAGGAGTCATTTACTTATATAGGCGATTAGATTTCCTTTACATTCTTCGTAGAATTTTTCTCTGTATGGAATCCTTCCAAGCTTAGGATTCTTCCTTATTGGGCAGCGTAGCCTGCATGATTCTGTATCCTTATTCGATAAGGATTCTTGCCGAGATGGCCGCATATTGCTCGTCTGGAGCTTTACCCAACATGGGAGTTCGCTCCTCGTTTGGTAAGTCGACTGGGTTTCTATCTCTGAGTAAGATTGTGCTTATCTTCACAAGCTCATCTGAATCTGGGAATACCTTCGAGTATTCCCTCCTTTCCTTATCTTCGCAAGGTAAGGCTGCTACTAGGGTTTCTTACGTATCGGGCCGTTCCTTGTGCGTTGTCCGACGAGCAGGTGGATTTGGGTATTTGCTGAACTATGGGCTCGGTGATCGTTGGCATACTATTCCGTACTTTTTCTCTCGTGCATGTCACGTGATGGCTCTGGACGAGCTAACCTGTTCGTTCCTTGTATTCCTTGGAAAATACCCCACACAATTGCTCCCCAGCTTTTGTTCGTCCATGCAGGTTCGCGCATGACGAGCTAGAAGCTATTCGACGAGCAGTTGCTCCGATGTTTATCTCTTCGTACCGTCGCCACGCTTTGTTCCGTCATGCCTGCCACGTGTCGGTCATCGCGCAGACTTCCCAAGCGATAAGTCTGTGCCCACAGACGCCCGCGTAACTTCCGAGGCACCTTTCCGTTGTCTGGGTGGCTTGAATCATTACACCCTTTTAATTTCCGATTTGACATTACCACACCTTTTCGTGAAAAGGTGTGAGGAATCCAAACGCTGCCGTTTTAGATGATGTCAGCAAGCACTAGTTTGAATTTGAGAAGGTATAAGACGTTTCTCAGACCTTCCTTCTTTCCTTATTCGTGATATTCTGCGAGAGTTGTTGAGAGCCCTGTTGCTATCGTGCCCTTTGAGTTCCTCCTTTACAGACTTTCCTTTCGCCGGAAAAAAGACTTTCTCAGGCCGTCGTCGGTTGCCTGTAAGTTTTTTGGAACCCTTCCCACTCTTCTTGCACAGTTGTTTTGTAGGGTCTATTTGTTCCTGCACGGCTTTTCTGCCATGGGTAGGTTTAGGAACCTTTGTGACAACGAGGCTCATATGGAGGCTTTCCGCCGCCGTTACGAGGTTCCTGATGACGTTATTCTGGCCTTGGCTCCTCCGGACGCCGATACCCATGACCAAACTGAGAGTAGGGTTCATGTTCCCCTTTTATCCGTTGTAGAAGGAGGTGTTAGGTTTCCCTTACATCCTCTGCTAGTCGAGATCTGTAGCATCTGTCGCCTTACCCCTCTCCAACTTTGTCCCAACTTTTATCGAGTAGTCATGGGAGTGGTGGCCCTGAACAGACTTCTGGGCACAAACCTGGGTTAGTACGATATCCGTCGACTTTACAGTGTCTGCCCCACCACCCATGGGACTTATTATCTCAAGATCCGGGACAAACAGCGTCGCTTAGTGACTGATCTTCCTAATTCCTGTCGTGGGGAGAATGATGACTTTTTGATTGTGACTGGAAATTTTCTGCCAAGGGACGATGGTGGCAACATCGTGGGCCCTCTGTGCCCCCACACGTTTGGGCGTACACGTCGGTTTTGCTCTTTTTGCCCTTTGTTGGTTTTCCTATTGTGATGGCTTCTATTTGCCCCGTTATTCATTACGTTTCCTTTGTTTTGTTTATGCAGCGGCAAACATCAACGAGGGTCATCTGGTGGTGCACGACGGCGTTCACCTTCTTGACATTGAGAGAGCCCTAAAGTTTCCGGGCATCAGGGGAATCGATCCGGAAGGGCTAGGTCGGGCTGCGCACGTCTTGCTGAAGTACAATCCCTCCTACCGCGGTGGTGTCCGTATAAGTGAGGCTTCGCCTTCTGCCAGGAATCTTCGTAGGGGAAGAGGTCGCGTTGGGGTAAGGCGTTCTCCTATTCAGAGGCTTTTTCTCCGTAATCAAGTTATCAGTGCTTCTCGTACAAACATCTATCTTGGTATTAATTTGTCTTGTAAAAATATTCAGAGTGATTTGTCTGGAGAGAGTACTAGCAGTGTTCCTGTGAGAGACCAATCCCCTGTTTCTGTCATGCCGAGGGTCGTGCCCGATTTTTCTGACTTCATAACCCTTGATGATGATGAGTCCCCTGTCCAGTTTCTTGATCCACTGGGAGCTTCTTCTTCTGCCCGTCCCCCTTCTCCTTCTCTTCCCCCTCCAGAGCGGAGGGAGCTTGACGTTGCCCTGGAGAAGAGGCCAAGGGAAGAGTCAGGCTCCGTTCCAAACCCTCCTCAGCAGCGTCGTCGTACTACCAGGAGTTCCTCTGCTCAGCCGCCTCCCCCAACTCCACTGCCTGAACCTGAGACTGAAATGGGTGTTTGGAACCCTCCGCTTCGTCGCGGTACTCAGCCTATCCTTGCTACTGATAGTTGTGACAATGCCGATGTTGCTCTGGCCGTTGGTCGAGCTGTCTTGCTTCCTGGGGATGTTGAGAGAGAGACCGGATCCAGTTACCTCAAGCTTTTGAAGAGTGGCTTTCAGCATCACATTAAGGTATGGACTTTATTTCTTCGTGGCGTCCTGTGATTTGGAGTCCTTTCTTTTTAGCATACTGTTTCGCTGAATGTTTGTGACGAACTGCAGTCCATGCAACTCATGTACGTCGCTTGTGACCGTGCTACTAAGGATAACAGAACAATCACCGGTCTCAACGCACAGCTGAGGACCGAGAATGACGAGCTGAAGGTCAGTGCCAATCGCCTGATCAATGCCAACCATTTGATGACGGCTGAAAATGAGAAGATGAAGGAGGAGCTGGCTTCGTTGAAGCGTCAAGTAGGTGAATCTGACCGTAATTTCAGCGATGCCATGGCCAGACTTGGGCTTTTGGAGGCCGAGCTATCGAACGCCCAGAGGAGCAGGGCAAATCTGGAGGCTGAATTGGCTGTTGCTCAAGCGTCTTCTGATCAGGCCTATAATCTGGGGGTAAATGATACGAAGATGAAGTTTAAGGCCCAGATGCCTCAATTTGAAGAGCTGTTCTTTGCCAGAGGTTGGAAGGCATGCCTGACCAAGCAGGACTTTGACAGACGGGATACAATTTGGACTGAGATCGAGTACCCCAGACGCAGGGATGTTGCTCCCCAGAATGCTGCTGTGCCAAGCCAAAGTGCAGTTGTTGACCCCAGCCAGGAGGAAGCTGGTGGCAACACATCCGTCCCTGACGAGCAGCGGGTTGAGCTCCCCTCTTCTGGTGCTGTTGAAGGATCAGGTAACATTTCTGCCACTGAGGTCCATGAGGCCCAGTGAAGAGGCCTTGTGCCTGTTTGATGCGTTCTTATCGTGACCCTTGACATTCCTTGACTTTCATTCAGTACTTTAACTCAATTTTTTGGTCCTATGCCCTGCGTGGCTTATCGGACGAGCTGACCCTGCGTGGTCTCGTTTTTTGGAACTACAGTAAGTACACCCTTCGTGGTGTTCGGTGGGCTGGAATCTAGGTTGCCCGTTGTCGTGACTTGTTTTATCTAATTCTGCATGTCCTGGTTGCACTCATTTATGCAGCAATGGTTGAGTAATCTGTGTACAGGTACGAGGGGTGCAAGTTTGGTTTTTGCTTCTGGCCCCCTTTATTGCTTTGACCGGCATTTTGCACCGTTGAGGTGTGCATTTAACGTTCCTGCATGCAGACAAAGCTACATAGGACAAATATTTTGGAACCCAGACGTTCCTGTATTTAGTTAGATACGAAATAAACAACTTGGAACCTAGGTGTTCCTGCATTTGGTTAGATACAAGATAAGCAACTTGGAACCTAGGTGTTCCTGCACTTAGTTAAATTTGTAAGGAGTAAACGACATAAACTGTATCTGACTTTGGACTATTATGGACGAGGCCATAGGCGGGCTTAGGCATATTCGCGCCCAGTCATGGACGAGGCCATGAGAGATTTTTAAGGCATATTCGCGCCTAACCGTGGGCGAGGCCACGGGTTGCAATATTCGCTACAAGGTCTAGGCATGTTCGCGCCTAACCATGGACAATTTATAGGCATATTCGCGCCTAACCGTGGACGAGGCCACGGGGTGCAATATTCGCTGCAAGGTCTAGGCATGTTCGCGCCTAACCATGGACAATTTATAGGCATATTCGCGCCTAACCGTGGACGAGGCCACGGGGTGCAATATTCGCTGCAAGGTCTAGGCATGTTCGCGCCTAACCATGGACAATTTATAGGCATATTCGCGCCTAACCGTGGACGAGGCCACGGACGAGCTCAGGCATATTCGCGCCTAGTCATGGACGAGGCCATGGACGAGCTTAGGCATATTCGCGCCTAGTCATGGACGAGGCCATGGACGAGCTTAGGCATATTCGCGCCTAGTCATGGACGAGGCCATGGACGAGCTTAGGCATATTCACGCCTAGTCATGGATGAGGCCATGGACGAGCTTAGGCATATTCACGCCTAGTCATGGACGAGCTTATGTCTGCAATATTAAGCACATGTCATGCCCTCCAATATGGGGTTTTACCCGTTCGGTCAAAGTCCATATTTACTTCAAAGTAAAGCACAGATTTTCAGGAGAACAAGTGGATGATTCTATTCGCAATCATGATAGTGTTTTCCTAAACAGAGGTAAAACAATTCGCATTTTGCCTTTCAGGGCATTATTCTAAGGAAATCCCATAAATAAATAAAAAGTTACTCTGCCTTTCAGGGCATTATTCAAAGGAAAAAAGATAACTTTAAGGAAAAAACTTCATAAGATTTTGGATATTCCAAGGGCGGGGAATCGGATTCCCCTCTAGATCAGCAAGCCTGTAAGCTCCGACGCCTGCTAAGCCAACCACTTTGTAAGGCCATTCCCAGTTCGGCCCAAGCTTTCCATCTGAAGCTTTCTTGGTGTTCCCCACCACCTTCCTCATCACGAGGTCCCCTACTCCAACTTCTCGGGGGTGGACCTTCTTGTTGTAAGTCCTGCAAAGCTGTTGCTGGTAGGCTGCCAATGTGACCAGAGCTCGTTCTCGTCTCTCCTCTGCAAGATCCAGACTTGTCGCTAGTGCTTGATCGTTCCCACCAGCTTCTACTAGCGCGGTCCTGTTCGTCGGTAGTCCCACTTCGATGGGGATTACGGCCTCTGTACCATAGGCCAAGGAGTAAGGAGTCTCTCCTGTTGATCGCCTAAGGGTGGTTCTAAACGCCCACAGCACTATCGGAAGTTCGTCGGGCCAATTGCCCTTCTTTTTCTCCAACCTTCGCTTGATTCCCTTGAGGATTGTTTTGTTAGAGGCTTCTGCCTGTCCGTTACTCTGGGGGTATGCCGGTGTTGAATAGTAGTTCCGTATCCCATGTTGTGCACAGAAAGCTTCGAACTTTGGCCCAAATTGAGCCCCGTTGTCCGAGATTATGCAATACGGTACCCCAAACCTTGTCATGATGTTCTGCCAGACGAACTTCTCCACATTGCTCTCAGTGATCTTGGCCAGTGGTTCCGCTTCAATCCACTTGGTGAAGTAGTCTGTTCCCATCAGCAGGAATTTCCTCTTGCCCGTTGCCATGGCTAGGGGCCCTATGATGTCGAGCCCCCATTGAGCAAATGGCCACGGGCTGGTGAGGGGCTGCAGGTCTTCTGCCGGTGTCCGGACTATTGGCTTGAACTGCTGACATTTCTCACAGCTTCTGACGAACACCTTCGCGTCTTCCTGCATGTATGGCCACCAGTACCCCTGGGTTAACGCCCTGTGCGCTATTGATCTTCCTCCTGCATGCCCGCCGCACGTCCCGGCGTGTATTTCATGTAGGAACTTCTGTACCAGAGTGGGATGCACACAAAGTAAGTAGGGTCCGTGGTATGACCTCTTATACAACTTTCCCTGTGGTGAAAGCCAAAAGCGTGCAGACTTCAGTTTAACTTTGTAAGCTTCCTTTTTATCCTCTGGAAGGGCTTCGTCCCTCAGGTAGGCTATGATTGGATCCATCCAGCTTGGTCCTAAATTTGCATCCATGTTGGTTTCTGTCTCCTGTTCGATGCTGGGCTGGGGTAGGTACTCGACGGCCACTGTGCGCTTGTACTCCATTGGTAGTGCTGAGGCTAAACATGCCAATGAATCTGCATGAGCGTTCTGTCCCGAGGTGATTCGTTCTATCTTTACTTCTTCGAAATCTGCTATTACTCCTTGTACAGCCTTTGCATAAGCCGTCATCTTGTCGTTCCTCAGAGCGTATTCTCCACTGAGCTGATTTACGACGAGCTGTGAGTCGCAGAAGACTTTTAACTTCTTGGCTCCGAGGGTCCTCGCACTCTTGAGCCCGATTAGGAGAGCCTCGTATTCTGCCACGTTGTTTGTTGCGCTGAAGCCCAAACGAACGGATTGTTCGAGCATCAGGTGCTCTGGAGCGAATAACACTATTCCTGCCCCTGAGCCTTTGTTGCATGCTGACCCATCGACGAACAAATGCCAGCTCCCTGTATTTTGGTTGTCGCCTTGTGGACCTGGTTCATATTCGTGAACCATTGGGGATTCAGCCTCTGACGGGGTGAATTCAGCTACGAAATCCGCCAGTACCTGGCCCTTGATGGCTGTTCTTGGCTGGAAATCAATGTCGTACTGACTGAGTTCTACCGACCAGGTTGAGATCCTCCCAGAGAAATCTGCCTTTTGAAGCAGTGCTTTTATTGGAAACTCGGTATACACAGTAATGGGGTGCTCCAGAAAATAGTGCGGCAGTTTCCTGGAAGCCATGATTAGAGCTTTGACGAGCTTTTCCAAGGGGAGATATTTGGTGTGTGCGTCCAGAAGGGTTTCGCTTACAAAGTAGATTGGTTTTTGCTCTGTGCCCTCCGTCCGGAGTAAGGCCGCACTGATTGCATGTTCCGAGACGGCCATGTATAGGATCAACCGTTCTCCTTTTTTCGGTTTTGATAGCAGCGGGGGCGTTCCGAGGTACTTTTTGAGGTCTTTGAAAGCCTCCTCTTGCTCCGGTCCCCATTCATACCCTTTTCTTTTCTTCAAAAGCTGGAAGAAAGGCCTGCACCTGTCTGACGAGCGACTGATGAACCTGTTCAGTGCTGCCGCCATGCCCGTCAACTTCTGCACTTCCTTAGTGGTCTTTGGGCTCTCGAGTCTTTGGAGGGCTGTAATTGGATCTGGATTGGCCTCTGTGCCACGCTCCGTGACCAAGTGGCCAAGGAACTTTCCAGAACTCACACCAAACGCACATTTCGAAGCATTTAATTTTAATTTGAATTGACGCAAGATGTCAAAAGTTACCTTTAAATCGGCTATGTGATTGGCTTTCTCCTTGCTTTTCACCACCATGTCGTCTATATAGACCTCCATAGTCTTCCCCAGCAAGTCTTTGAACATGAGTGTTGCGAGTCTTTGGTATGTAGCCCCTGCGTTTCTGAGGCCAAATGGCATGACCCTATAGCAATATAGCCCTCGTGGAGTGATAAACGATGTCTTTTCTTCGTCTGGTCCATGCATTGCTATCTGGTGGTATCCCCTGTAAGCATCTAAGAAACTCATTCGCTCGTACCCAGCAGTTGCATCAACGAGCTGATCAATTCTGGGCAGAGGAAAGCTATCTTTGGGACAAGCTTTGTTTAGACTTGTGAAATCCACGCATACTCTCCATTTCCCATTCTTCTTTTTTACGACGACCGTGTTGGACAACCACTCAGGGTAATTTACCTCCCTAATTGCTTTGGCCTCTAGGAGGCGATCGACTTCTTCGTTGACTGCTTCGGCATGCTGAGGGGCCTCCACAGCAGCCCTATCCCTTCGACCTGACGAACTGTCCCTCTTGCTAGCAGGATACTCCTTTCTAAAACTTCTTTGGTCAATCGTCTTCTTCTCTGTGGTGGCAGGTCGTGCTGCGTCCGCTTTTTTGCTTTCTCTCATACGGTCATCCTCGACGAGTGCGTGCTATTCGATACGTTGCATGAGCTTTGCCACCGTTCTGACGGGGTTCATGGTTAGTGACTTCCTCAGATCTGAGCTAACAGGTAGGCTTGTTTTGAAGGTTGCTATGGCATACTCCTCGCTACAGTCCTCGATCTCATTAAAGGTTTCCCAGTACCTTTTTGAATATTCCCTCAAACCCTCCCCATCCCGCTGCCCCATGGCCGTCAGGATGTCAAAAGTTTTTGGTGCCGCCCGGCTTGTCAAGAACCGGGCTGTGAACTCCTCGGAGAGCTGCTTCCAGCTATGGATCGAGTTTGATGCCAGCTTGTGATGGTACCAGCTCAGCGCCACCTTACCCAGGCTTGACGGAAACATCTTGCACATCAGGGCGTCGTCCCTCGCGTGCATAAACATTGCCTGCTGGTAGTGCTGAATGTGGGTCACTGGATCATCTATGGTTTCGTACAGCACGAACGGATTGTGCTTTATCCTGGCGGGTGGGTCCGCCCGTTGGATCCATTTCGCAAGTGGGGAAGCAGCCACATGGTTTAGAGCTTTCCTAGCCGCTTCTCGGGCCACTTCACGCTCGTCGTAGCGTTCATTCGAACCGGATCTTTCGTACCGGTCCCTTCCGTGCCGCCTCCTTTCCCCACTATCCAGGGATTCACTTGCGGCTCTTCTTTTTCTATATGGGCCCTTCCTGGCAGTGGAGTCCGCCCTTTTTGGTGGGGATTCCCTCCCCGACCGCCTTTGGTCTTTTCTTCCATCCTGAGACTTGGATTTTAGATTTTCCTCCGCTTGTCGCAAGCGGTCCTTTAGACTTCGGATCGCGGCTTCTTCCTGCGCAATCTGCCGTGCTAGGTCTGAAACTTCCTGCTCCTTTCGCACGAAGATCTCTGCATATTCCCTGTCTCGCCTTGCCCTGGAGTCTGTCTTTTTCGAGGTGTGGCGCGGCGGGGTGTTTCTCCGTTGATCCCTCCGTGACTGGACTTCTGAATCTCCCCTTCGGGATCTGTTGGGTTGGGAGCGTTCCGCACGCTCCACCTGGCTTGCCAACCTGGTGGGGGCGGGCTTTCTTGGGGCGCCAGGAGGTTCCTGAGAGGGATTCCCCCCGGCCCCACTTTTCTGCGGAGTGTGAAGATCGCGATCGTCCATGGATGATCTCGGTGGAGGTTTTCGCTTTCCCACAGACGGCGCCAATTGTAAGAGGGGAAAAACTCACGAAGTTATTTCCTTGCTCTTATGAGATCAAATCCTCTTCGAATGGAGCGACCTCGATCCTGCAACACGAACGAACTGTCAGAGCACCCCTGCCTCTAGGCGGCAAGGGCCCTCCGATGGCTAAGTTAGTATTGACGAACTGGAGGATCAATGGAACGAGCGTATAAGTGCGAAATTAGGTTAAAGCATACCTCTAGCCTTTAGGAGTCATTTACTTATATAGGCGATTAGATTTCCTTTACATTCTTCGTAGAATTTTTCTCTGTATGGAATCCTTCCAAGCTTAGGATTCTTCCTTATTGGGCAGCGTAGCCTGCATGATTCTATATCCTTATTCGATAAGGATTCTTGCCGAGATGGCCGCATATTGCTCGTCTGGAGCTTTACCCAACATGGGAGTTCGCTCCTCGTTTGGTAAGTCGACTGAGTTTCTATCTCTGAGTAAGATTGTGCTTATCTTCACAAGCTCATCTGAATCTGGGAATACCTTCGAGTATTCCCTCCTTTCCTTATCTTCGCAAGGTAAGGCTGCTACTAGGGTTTCTTACGTATCGGGCCGTTCCTTGTGCGTTGTCCGACGAGCAGGTGGATTTGGGTATTTGCTGAACTATGGGCTCGGTGATCGTTGGCATACTATTCCGTACTTTTTCTCTCGTGCATGTCACGTGATGGCTCTGGACGAGCTAACCTGTTCGTTCCTTGTATTCCTTGGAAAATACCCCACACACCAGTCATTTGGCTCGGATGACGTCATGACAGGTCACGAGCCAAGTTTGTTATCATTGCATGCAATTGTCTCGAATCATGGCTTGACACGTTTCATAACGGCTCGGCTGTCGTCACCATGACGTGTGGACAACTGAAGCATGCACATGTGCCTTCACAAGAATGTCACAAGGGGTAACTGACTCGGATGATATCATCTGTGACGTCAGTTATAATCGATATCTCGGATTTCCATCCGAGTCACCTCGGGTTTCGCTCTGCTCGGTTGACTCGTCCGGATAAACGTCTGGCTCTGCCGAGACGCCGAGCCATTCCGGCCCAAATTGTTTCGGTATGACCATATTGGGCTTTAAATAATTTCGGTATTGGGCCTTGTCTCGATTGGGCTTTGGCTCCTCGGGCCGTACTAGATATGGCTTCACAAGTTATATTTTGGCCCACTACACCATGGGATTTTTTTTATTTCACGTTTGGATAATATGGTGAATAAGGATTGGTGTTCCTCCTTAATTGTTGTGGTGTTGTGGCATATCTGAAAATTTCAGAATAGTGCGGTGTTTGAACAAAACATTACCTTTCCTAGGGTGGTTTGTGCAAGAGCGGTGAACTATGCACGTGAATTTCAGTTTGTAAATTTTACAGCTGTAGCAGAAGTGGGTGGGGGTGTGCGTTGTCTTGATGATTTATGGCAACGTCCTGTAGGTGCTTTCTTCAAATTTAATGTGGATGGGGCATGGAAAAAGGACTCTAGAGCAGGTGCATATGGAATAGTAATCAGGAATGTGAATGGCGATTTTGTTGCTGCGGCAAATGGAAGTCTTCCGTGGTGTGGTAGTCCCGGGATTGCGAAGGCTTTGGCAGTTCGAAGCAGCATTCAATTGGGTCAGCAGTTACGTTTAAGTGCTGTGATCGTAGAAGGGGATTCACAAGCTATCATCGATATGATCAACAATCAAGTACTGGTCAGCCAAGAAGTGAAGACAATTATTTGTGATGTGAAGGTAATGAGTAGGGGTTTTCAATCTTGTGTATTTTCCTTCGCTTGTAGATCTACCAATATCGTAGCTCATACTTTGGTTAGGGTTTATTTGGGACGGGGCATGGTATGTGGCCTGATGTACCCGCTATTTGGCTTCTCCACCCCTTGTCTAGGGATGGAGTTTCCTCCTGATGTTATGATTTTTTGATTAATAATATCACCTATTATCATTTTGGCCAAAAAAAAAAGAAGATATGGTGAAAAACAAATTAAGATTTATCCTTCATCAACCCATCAATTCCATGTATGGCTTTCTAGCTAGATTCCTTCAATCAAGATGTTGAATGGGACCTTTATTTAATGCATACGTATTTTTGTGTTGTGCAAATTAAATGCGGGAGATGTGAGAGTTTTTCGGTTAGAGGTATGTGTTTAGTTTTGATAACGTACTTATTGACGTCTGATCAATTTGAATCTTTATATGAGTTGCCTACTCGATCAAACGAAAAACAAATAAGAATTTGTACCAGATTAACCTGATTCGTCTAATTATCGTCATATTTGTATCCTTAAAAACTTCTTAAATAAAATATTATTCCACCCCAGTCACCAACCACTCTCTAAATCACACAACAAAAACACACCAAGATTCACTTTAAAAAAAAAAAAAACCTACTCAAGCACATCAAATTTACCAAAATTACCATGCTGAGAATGAGATTACCCAAGAATCACATTCTTGGGAAGATACCCATTCTTGATTATTGATGAACCCATTCCTGATTATTGATGACTGTTAGTAGAAAATATCATTTATGATTTCGGTTTCTTAGAGACATTTGTTCTTCTGCTGTTTTTTAATTGAGATTTATAGAGAATTCGCTGATGGAAAAGAACAGAAATTAGAAAATGTTTTTTGTATTAGGCAACATTAATAAACAAAAGACAAATTCCAACTACAAGATGTATGAAAAGAAAAGAAATTGATTCTGTATCAATTTGCCCATCGTTAATGAGAAAACATTTTTTTCTGTAATTCCATAATTGAAGCACTCAAACATCACACAAACAACATGGTAAATTGTCTCCCTGAACCGACGCACTTCAAGTACTAAAATTTGCGAACTCTGTCTCAATGGTAGCCAGAGAAACCTCTTCATCTTCAACAACAACATACTCATTTTCGTCCTTCGGTCGAAAGAGGTAAAACATCGCAATGTAGAAGATAATAGTGAATATCTCGACACATGCATCCATCGACACAGCCGATAAACAATCATCAATGTCAAAGAAATAATCAGTCAACGTCCTCTCATCAATAACCATCTTCGCACACCAATACATAGCCGCACACGAATCGAAATCTCTCAAAAGTTTCATCCTTGCCAGTGTTCTTGCAGCATTCCCATCTGCGTTTGCAGATAACCTTAGTGATCTTATAGACATAGCCGTGGGAGCCATAACCATGGCGAATCCGATCAAATCGAGAAGAATGAACGCCACATTCCAACGAGTGTAGTTTTTCTTAAAAGGCCCATTGTCGTTGATGTAAATGTAAGAAACAGTAGCGAAAATCTGAAGTGATATACCAACTGCCAATACTTGCTTCTGCTCCCTTTGCAAATACGGTTTTAGAAACGACCAACCGCTCCCAATCAACATGATTACTGTTAGGAACAACAAAGCGCGAATAAAGTAAAACGTATAAAACATCACGTCCCAACCGTGAGGTGTACCGGTGATTTTGATATAATACTTATCTTCTGCCTCACACAACAGATTCAAGACCTTGGAAAGAAGCAGCACGGCCATCACCCAGTGAATTTTATGAACAAAAGCTTTGTTCATGTAGCATGTGAGAAACCAAATTGCTATGAAAGGAACATAAAGGAGAGAGAAGAAAAAGTAGAGCGTTGGTCTGTCTGCATCACCCGTGCCAAGATATTCTTTTGTTGTATCGTTATTAAGATTGTAGGTTTCAATAACAAGGTCCATTGATACAGACGATTTTGGCTCGCAATTTGAAAAATAGATGCCAAAACGATCGGAATTGGGGACAGGTAAGGTTCGTTTGAGAGAGGATTCGTGAGAGAGTTCATCAAATCTGACTATGGTATGAGAGGCGTTGGGGACTATTCTGCGATCTTCAGCAATGCATATCTTGCTATCTTGGAACAATGGAATGTCATCTTTTCCAATGAGCAAGAAACTAAGACGTGAATTGTTTGTTGGGTTTGTGGAGGTGGTGGTGGTGACCGAAACGTTGGAGATGGCAATGGAGACACGGCCATTGTCTCGGAAACAAAATTCGGTGAAGACGATGGTGGGGCGTGAGTCAGAAGAGATTTTTACATATTTGATTTCTGCGTCGACATTTGAGGGAAGGTGGATTACGACGAGGATTAGGACAAGGACAGAGATTCGATGGAGGTTGGAATGGAAATAGGGAGGCATTTTCACGAAATCGGAGGCGGGATGAAAAGTGTAAGAGATTGGTAATTCAGGGAGGGAGGGGGCGGTTATATATAGGAATTTGAAGATGGCTAGTTTTCGTAGGGATTGAACAAATTTAGGAACGGTACAGTTGTACATTTTGACCCTGTCTTGGTTGCAATCTGCAACCACAAATCTCCTTGCCAAATTTCTTGTCCCTTTGACTCTTTTCATCTCATTTTTAGGAACAATTGTTGACTAATAAGCTGTCAATTTTCTTGACTCCTCAATGAACATCCTATTTGTGTTGATATTTCTGTTAAATTCTAAATGAATATCCTATTTGTATGCATGCGAACACATCCAGCTGACTCATACCCAAAGGGGGTCAGCCTTCTTAAGACTCACTCTAACCATTCATCAACATCTGTGCAGAAAATCAGGTGGGGCCCACATGTGACGCGCGGGAGTCTGTTTGTTGGATTGTAGGTCTTGGGAGGAGCGGAACTCTACCCCGAAATAGTATCAAACTTGGAAAATTATTTTTGAAAAAGGAAAAGCAAATGGGATATTGAACATGTTATGCTCTTCCAATCATCACCTTCTCATTGTCATCTTACTTTTGAAAACTTCTCAACCCAACCAAAAATGATAATGTGTGGAGAGCAGGAGAGGAATCAAAGAGTTTCAGCCATAAAACAACGAAAGTACTAGAGGAGAACATTTTTTATTTTATTTTGTAAATTTAGAAGAAAAGAGACCTTTGACAAGGAATAAGTATTGACGAAACACAAGAAACAAAAGTACTACAAACTAGTTTTCCCAAATGGACCTCATCACCTCATAAGTACGTTCCAGGATACATAGAGGCTCACCTAGTGGCGTGGGAAGAAGATGGAGTGCAAGAGAGATGGACGAAAGAAGAGAGATGATTCGATAATATTGAACCATGGGATAGAGGTCAAGCTAGAGAAGAAAAATAAACCAAGCCGATATTATTCCTGTGTGTTGCCCAAAATTTGCAAGCGCGTCTGCACGAGTAGGAACAGAACCAGGATTTCAAATCTAAGAGGGCAGCAACATAAACAACAAGATTTTAAAAATTCAAACATTTAAATGTCGTAATAGTACCCGAAGCGAAACACAAAATCTAATTGCTTTTAATAGCAACTAGAAAGGTAAAAAAAAAAAAAAGTTATCCCAATGCGTTGCCTCAACCATGAATCATAATGGAAATGCGACACTTTTTTTACTCAAAAGTCATTTATGATAAAGTCAGGATTGATTTTTGAGCAGAGCTCGTCTTTGCGCATGAGCATTCCCTTCCCTAAACACGTGGCTAATCCTCATCACTTGAAGCTGGGCTTGCAGAAATGTGTAATCCATTATCAATTTCATAAGAATATCCAATAGTTGGCATGTTATATGACTTAGTAATTTTTTGGCGTGAATATGCAGTTAGAATGGAGTGGTTTTTGTGTAAGGAGTGGTTTTTGTGTTAGAATGGTAAAGAGGCTCTGATAGTACGTAAGTGGAAGTGTCAAGTGTCACAAACACATTCACACATACACAAGAATTTTTTTACGTGAGGGTTCGAGGGCCAAGGATTAGAGGTTTGATTAATTGCGGTTGTGGTTTATTGAGGGGTACTAGCGGTGGCAGTGGCTTAAGGGTTGTAAATGTTTGGGGTTGCATTTTGTGGTTTGCTTATGGGCTATGGTGGGGTTTGTCTGAGGCATTTGGGATTTGATTTTTTGAGGATTTCTGTGGGGATTTCTATTTCTGTTGCAGTGGTAAAAACGTTTGTGCCATTTTGGGGTAGCAACAAGAGCTGGTTCCCCGGGTTCTAGAGATGGCTAGGGGTCTTTGGTTTTGTAGCAATGGTAGGGTTGGGTGTATCTTGGTTGCTTGGTTGTCTTCTGGTCAACCTTTAACCTTTTGGGTCTCGAGAGGCAGATGATAATCGTAGGTTGGGGTGCCAACTTTGTTGGATTTTCTCTCCTCGTTTGATGTTTTTCTCTTGTTCCTTTTAATCTTGTATCCTTGATATGTGATTAATAAAAAAAAAATTGCCGTTTAAAAAAAAGGATTTTTTTATGTGGTTCTCCAAAATCAGGTACGTACATAGGAGGAGAGTATTTTACTATAAGGTAGATGCAAATACAATGGAAGAAGTTCTACTCAACCTTTGTCGCCAACTCTCCCAAAACCAATTGGTGTTAGGAAGGGTTTCAATTAAGTCTTTTACGGCATTCGACATCGCACCCGCAAGTCAATTTTTAGAGCGGTTGCAGAGAGTGGCATTGTGTAACCAAATTCATGGGGGCACTCTGGGCCCAACGACCTCAATCTCAAATCACTTCACTCATGATTTGCTCTCTCCCAATGAGTGAGGGGAGAAATCCCCACTAAGGTTCCCTCAGTCTCTCAAGAACACTTATGTGTTCTTTTACTCTTTACCACTCATACTTTTCCACACACACAAGTACATCTATATATAGATATACAAAATGGGTGTGAACACTAGTGGCCGTCAGCAATTCCAAATTGAACTCTTCCTCTTCCAAAGTCTTCACAAAAATCTTCTAATGCATATCTGATCATTGACTTTAAAATTCCCATGTGGGAAATACAAAACTCAAGTTTACTTTTCAACATTTTGTATGTTGTCAGTTTTATAGGAATGAGTGAGGTAGGATTTTTATCATCATTTAATTAAGAGAGAGAGAGCAGCATGAGAGTTCAGAGTTTTTTTAAATAAGTTTATTTTTTAAATGATATGTTGAATACTATGGTTCTCAACTATTTCTAAAAATACTCTGAAACGCCTTTTCAAAAATGCGCCGCTTTGATTAGCATTATTCACCATGTGGCACTACCACTGCGCCACGCATTTGTATGACATGACAGTAGCACTTTCCCAAAACGCACTACCCCAAGAAGGTAACACTTTTCCAACAATGCTACTGCCTCGTCATACCCATGCATGGCGGCGCGGCCATCCGGATGACATTTACTGCAACCCTTGCTAAACTTGCTTTTGACTTCATGCTTTAATTGGTTTTGATCTAAGGACTTGTATCAATTGTCTAGTCCCTTAATTAATTAAAACTCTCAAAACATTGCTTCTCCTTCTTAGTTTTCTAAATAGTCTCAATTGAATAAGCTACGATTCGAATCCGATAATAAAAAAATTCAAATTATTTGAGATCAAATTGTGACCGTATTGATTAAAGCTCATTTCAATTGACTTTCCTAATTTACGCAACACATTAAGTCACATGCATAAGGTACCATAAAAGTCTTTATATACAGTTGATACAAGTCCTTACATCAAAATGAATCAAAGCATGAAGCCAAATCCAAGTTCGTCCTTGCTTTTACTTGTCTGGGTGATTAAAATAGGTGAGAAATGGTGGATTCTCCTACGTTCATTTTGTTTCTCTTCAAATTGAACTGTTGACAAAATCTAATAATTTATTCTCTCTATACCAAGGGTGGCAAGAGACATATACAACATCATCTTATGGCATAAAATGAATTACTCTATTAACTTGATTCTTTATCGAATTCTACATGTATCAATTTGCTAATCTTTAATGAGAAAACACTTCTTCCGTACTTCTGTAAATTGAAGCATCCACACACACAAAAAACATGGTTAATATTCCTCCCAGAACCGAAGCGCTTCAAATATTTCGGAACTCTCTCTGAATGGTAGCCAAAGAAATTGATTCTGTATCAATTTGCCCATCTTTAATGAGAAAACACTTTCTCCGTAATTCCATCAATTGAAGCATCCAAAAAATATCACACAAACAACATGGTTAATATTCCTCCCCGCGCGAACGGACGCACTTCAAATATTTTGGAACTCTTTCTGAATGGTAGCCAGAGAAACCTCTTCATCTTGAACAACAACATACTCATTTTCGTCCTTCGGTTGAAAGAGGTAAAACATCGCAATGTACAAGATAATAGTGAATGTCTCCACCCATGCATCCGTCGACGAACCCGAAAAACAATCATCGTACCAAATGTTATATTTCGTCATTCTCATTAGATACCAATATATGCCTGCACGCACAAGGAAATCTGTTCACCAACTACAGCTTTCTTTTTCTCGAAAACTGATTTCTTTCATTTACTTTTGTAAAATCCTGAATTTTGAAAAAAAAAAAAAAAAAAGTCACATGGTCCCGAGGAGTGACCGAAATGTTTGTTAAATCCTAAATACCAACTTGTGTATGGAGTAAAAAGCAATTGATTGAATAGTCATGTGCGAAGCCCGAATAATTTCCATCTACATTTAGGAGCCATTGAGTAACATCAAAGGTACAAAATGTCTTCTTGAAATAAGAATTTCTCCTTACAAGTCTGGTCACGCCGTGATGACCCTCAGTGGCGGAGCCAGAAATTACATTCAGATGGGGCTCCTTATCACAAAAAAAAAAAAATCACAGCAAAATACAGGGAATAAAGAAGCACCAAGAACAAAAGTTCAAACATTCTCTATAAGGCACAAAAGTTTGAAGCATAATATTTTAAAAATGCTTCTAAATATAAGCAAAAAAAAAAAATGCTACACATTGGTCGGTAATTTTATTTACAATTGACCTTGACAGTTTTCATTTTACAAAAATCTTATATAATTGTTTCGTTACTTATCCCATAAAAACATCTTGCTTCAAGTATATTATCAATACCGGCTCAAAAACTCTAGATAAGCTCATTTTTGAAGAAATCATATAATTACGATAGCTCGCTTAACTATTTGATTATTAATCTTTGTGACAAAAAAATTAAATCAATTTTAATAATGATCACCAAGATTGTTTTCAATATATATATACAATTTTTCTTGTCCCATGTAGAAAAGGAAAAAAGAATGGTAAAATGCATCCAAAAAAAAAATCTACCAACGCACGCATGAAGGCTTGAGCCCAGGCAACTTGGGAGGATAGGCACACATGCACAACTGAGCCAATTATATTATATGTAGTAAAATTACAACGAGTTGTAAAAATAAAAATAAAAAATAACAGCAGGGGATAAAAATCCAGTGGGGGCACGTGCCCCCCTGGTCCTAAGCTAGCTCTGCCACTGATGACCCATATGTTTAAATTAGTTTACATGGAATTTTTAGAATTTTTCAGACACCGGAGTTTAGACACCTATGGGTAGATATTGTGTCGATCAGACCACCGTGCAAGGTGTTGTGGTGTGGCAAAGGGAGAATTACAAGTGTAATTCCCCCACCTGATTGACCTCCTAGTCCACCGTACCTATATAATGCTTATTTATTTTAATTAGTGAACTCTACAAGTCAAAACAAAAGAAAAGAGGAAAGAGGAAAGGAAAAGGAAAAGGAGAAGTGAATTCCTGCAGACGAAAACCTCACCCAACCGACGACCTTTGTTTACTTCGTAGCTCGTCGAGTCCTCTCTTCCCCTGGTAATCTCTCTTTTACTCTTCGATTTATGTAGTAGCTAATACACACACATATGTTGTCTCCATGGTGAGCTAGGTTTCGTAAGTCACATCTTCTAATGGTTCAAGAAGTTAGAAACCCAAATCAGAAAATTGGCTCTCTAATTAGATTCAATTAGTCTCAAGAATCTGAATTAGAATGCTTGTTAGGTGCTGCAAGACACGGTCAGAACCCATAGGGTCTTTGGACAATGAAATTATGAGTTTCCTGTTAGGCCTAAAACTCCTGTAGGGGAATCAATCTGGATCAAGTATGGCTGATCCTTAACCAAATACTACTTTCATTAAGAATTAGAATATGACTCCTAATTGACATCAATATAATTTTGTGTTTAAGTGCATGCAAGTATTACGGAGTATGTAGCCATGTATTAAGGTTGAAGCCACTTTTTGGTGAGTACGCAATACCTCGGTTAATCGTATTTTGCTAAACGCTTTTCTGAAAAGTTTTGCTTGAATGACTAGCAAAGGTGAATCATGTGTTTTATTTAAATGTTTTTGATCAATGAAGCCACTGCCATCACAAAGATAGTTGAGCAGCATTATACAAACACTCGAAATACATAAAAGAGGCTCACCTCACAAGTATGTTCCAGGATACATAGAGGCTCACCTAGTGGCGTGGGAAGAAGATGGAGTGCGAGAGAGATGTGCGAAAAAAGAGAGATGATTCAATAATATCGAACCATGGGATAAAGGTCAACCTATAGAAGAAAAATAAACCAAGACATATCGCTGTGTGTAGCCCAAAATTTGCAAGCGCGCGCGTCTCACGAGTAGGGATGGAACCAGGATTTCATATCTAAATGGGCCGCAACATAACAACAAGATTTTAAAAATTCAAGGTTCAAGAGTCTGAAACATTTAAATGTCTTAATAGTACTCAATAGTCCGATACAAAACACAAAATCTAGTTGCTCTTAATAAATCAAAAGCAACTAGAAAGTAAAAAAAAAATTATCACAATGCATTACCTCAACCATGAATCATAATGGAATGCGACACTCCTTTTACTCGAAAGTCATTTATGATTAAGTTAGAACTTATTTTTGCGAAAATTTCCTTCTCAATGAACACAACCAAAGCATCTAGTTTCAGTTGGGGGTGGGGCCCACTAGAAGTTCCAACATTTTAAGAAAAAGTAATTAGCAGTGGAAATTTCAATTGGGCAGAGGCCAAGGCCAACAGTAATCAACTGGTGGCTCTGTCTTTGCGCACGAGCATTTCCTTCCATAAACATGTGGCTAATCCTCATCACTTTAGCTGGGCGAGTAGGAATGTGCAATCAATTACTCCCTCTGTCCCTCTTTTAAGTGTAGACATTTCTATTTTGGGCTATCCCTTAATAAGTGTGTGGTTTGAAAAGTTAATGGGTAAAAGTTTGAACAATTATCGTTTTGCCCTTCTGAAAAGTTAGTGGGTAAAGAGTTAATGGGTAAAAGTAGAGAATGTTTTTGGAAAGTAGATGAAAAAGTTGATGTGAAAAGTGTAAAGTGGAGGAAAAAGTTGATGTGAAAAGTGTAAAGTGGAGGAAAAAGTTGATGTGAAAGGTGTAATGATGATATTTCTCTAATAAGTTGCATTTACAAAGTAACACACTTAAAAAGGGATGGAGGGACTAACAATTGGACAAGAATAACACACTTAAATAGGGATGGAGGGACTAACAATTGGACAAGAATATCCAGTAGCATGTTATATGTGATGCTATAACTATATCATCGTACGAAGTTCTTAATTTCTTTCTTCAATAGTGACGTAAAACACATGCTATATTTACTCAATATTTACTTATAGGTATATGTTGACCACATTTAGCACGATATATAGCTTTTACTAAAATTTAGCGTGCCCCTGTTCCATTGTGGGACCTGGCAATTCAAGTTGACATTTCGTGGATAAATGAAAGAAAGAGCATGTGCACTTTGAGCAAGATTTGTGACATCCCGACTTTTTTCCTTCTTTAAAAAATTATATTTTGTTGTCAATAATTAACGCTTCCAATTTTTTTTTTTTGTTTTAAAACTTTTTTTAATAGAAAAATATTGGTTATTGTGTACTACATTTATTTTGAAAATTCTTCTAAACTCGAATAACTTATATTTTACTTTATGTTGACCTAATTTAAATGTGTATATGTTTGTGTAGGTTATATTGTTGGCCGCCTTTCTTTATGTAGGTTAGACTAACAATTTAATTTTCTAGATGGGTTGACTTAAAGTAATTTTTTGCTGTGAATGTGCAATTTGAGTGGAGTGGCTTTTGTAGGTCGCCAGTTTTATAGGACAGAGTGAGGTAGAGTTTTTATTATCGTTCCAATGTGTGTGTGTGAGAGAGAGAGAGAGAGAGAGAGAGAGCGTGAATTGAGATTTCGGTGCTTTTTTTTCAAATTAATTTTATTTTTTATATGATTTGTCGGAATACTATGGGTCTCAAACTATATATTTCTAAAAATACTCTAAAATGCCTTTTCAAAAAATGCGCTACTTTGATTAGCAGTATTTTCCATGTGGCGCTACCCCTGTACCGCGCAACCACGTAGGTGTATAACGTGGCAGTAGCAATTTCCCAAAATGCACTGCCCCAAAGATAATGCTATGGGTACAAAGTTATTGTCCAGAGAATGTACAGATCTGATGTGGCCAGTGAGTTGGCAAAATTGGGCCCAAGTCTTCTTTTTTGTTCAAATTTTTAGTCCCAATTTTCCCCTCGGAGAATTGAGATCTAAAACTCCTCTCTTCCCTCCCAAAAGGGATTGTCTTCTTGTTTACATATAAAATTAACAAATCCAATAATTAATTGCCACGTAATTGAAAATGCCAAACGTTGGCAATTACCTGTTGATAAAGACGCACTGGATTAAAGGAATATAAATGATTGAATACGATGTCGTATAGTGGTCAAAGATGAAAAACAGTTATTGGCAGTTACAAGCCATTGCTGACGTAAAGGGTAGTTTCGAAGCCATGATATTAACTGCTAAACGTGTAAAACTCCACGTATGAACTTGGAAAACAAGGCAAATTGGCGGCTATAACACGTGGAATGCTTATCGAAAGGCAGTTATTCACCTTAACGTTTAATCATTTTAGTTTGTTAAAACAACTGCACAGATTCAAGTTCAAACGTGGAGGAGAAAGTAACTGCCAATGGAAGTTGAAGTTCGAAACAAGCCAATGTTCAAATTCATTGAGCTGGAAGTTCAAATTGCAAGCAGCGTCTATAAATAGAAGAAATTGAAGAGTGAAAAAGCCCGGACAAATCTTCAACAAACAGCTATCAAAAAACTGATGCTTAGTTTGTTCATTGGCAAAGTAGTTTAGGAATTCGAACTCAGTTCGAAGTAGTTTTAGGATCTCGAACTCAGTTCGAAGTAGTTTAGGAAGTAGATTAGGAAGTAGTTTAGGATTAATCTCGATTGTTCCTGTAACAATCACCAGTTTGAAGTTTTTGTATCTGAAGTTGGAGACAATTTCGAAGTAAGTTTACCTTTGATTCATTGATCGAAGTATCTTGTTTCTTTTTTTGTTCTTCGATTTCCTAAGTTTGTTGGTTTCATTTCTTCGCTTGTTGAAAAAATCCTCTTAATTGAGGTAATTGAACCAATAAAACACAATCGCCTGATTAGATTTGGTTTTTCCAAAGTTAATCTGAGGGAGGAGATTGAAACTCTCTCTGGCACGCTCGCACACAATTATTTCCATTGCAAAGAAGTAAAAAGAACCAAACACTTCTACAAAAAGTCATCGTCGACACCAATACGCCACTCGGTCCACATTTTCCCAACCACCACCAAACTCCACCTCTCTCTCTCTCTCTCTCTCTCTCTGTCTCTGTCTTTCTCTCTCTCTCTCAACAAAAGCCAATTTTGTTCTCATCTTCTCTCTTTCTTGGTTGCCAATCCTCCTCCGTCAACACCACCGTCACTATTTACACCTCTCGCTGACACGGCTCTCTCCAGAGCATTTGTCTTTGTTATCTGTTTAGAAGGAAGATTCAGATTTTCCTCCTATATATTTTGTTATCTATCTAGAGGGAAGGTATATATTTATATACATAAACATGTATATATTATGGATGTGTATACCCCTGTTTCTGTTAGTTGCATGTCGACTGCAAAGAGAACAAACGGAAAGCACTGTCCCACTACGCTTGATTATAGGACATTTGAACCCCACAAAAAAAGAATATGGGACAAAAGACTAATGCACTATTACTATATAAGTAATTATCAGGGGCCCCATTTACTATGTATAATTTATAACTTTTACTGAATCTATTTTTTACCCCAGAAAGCTGGTGCACTAGTCAAAAGGAAAGTTTTTGTTTTACAATGAAAGAATGTTGGACGGTTGGCACATTATTTTAATTTAGCTTATGATAGGGAAGATACAAATTTAATGTTAAGTTGACAGCTACTTCATACTTGTGTGTAGAATCATGGAAGCATCAGAAGTATCACCCGAATTTGATGGAGATGACATTGAACATATTCTGGGAATAGATTGTGAGGATTTATCCCACAAGGAAGATCAAAATTTGAGGGATATAGGAGAACCTAAGGTTGGAATATCCTTTGATTAAGAGAATGAAGCTCGCAACAATTATGCTAGTTATGCTAGAGTGCAAGGCTTTGGTGTCATTAGAAGAACCTCCAAGAAGCGCGAGAATGGACAAAGGACAAAATGACCTACTCTTGTCATAGGGGTGGAAAGCTGAGAATGAAGGCACCCAACCCAGTGAAATCTTGTCCAACAGCAAAAATAGGAAGTTAAGCATTAATTAATGTCATTGCAAATTGATGGAAAGTGATGTTGAATATAGTTGAACTCAAGCATAATCATGAAATGTGCCCGATCAAAGCTCGGTATCTCAAGTTCAATAAGATTATCCCACCGCATGCAAAAAGGATATTAGAATTGAATTACTCAGCTGGAATAAGAATAAACAAGACTATTAGCTCTTGTGTAATTGAGGCAGAGGGCCCTCAGAATATGACATGGTTTTGAGTCTAAATGAGAGATTGTTAGAAAGTTATACTAAAAGCCATGTTTTCATGTAATAGATTAATATTTAATTAGTTAATTATTAATCAATTTTATTCGATTTTTGATGAGAATCTATATGGGCAATGTTTGCATGATATAATTGTATACTGTGCATGTGTCTTTTATTCTAGACTCAATCAACTAAGCTACCTCCCAAACCCAAATGGAAAAAGATAAAAGTATATACTCCAATGGTTTGTCGGAATTTGGAAAATACCAATAATACTAACTGATGAAATTTTTGCAGTTTTTGCTGAGGTTTTCAATGCTTTCGCAAACGTTGCCTAGAGTGCCCACCATGGTTTGTTTTGGGAGAAGCCTACACATGGTTCCAATGGGTAAATGGGGAAGGTGGAAGAAAGAATCAACGAAAGCTGGACTTTGTAGGGAGAAAAAATACAATGGTTAATTTGTTGGAATCCGAAAAATACCAATAATACTAACTGATGAAATTTTTGCTAAGGTTTTCAATGCTTTCCACTACTACAAAAACCTTAAACTATGACAGTAAAAAAGTGTCATTAAACACAAAAGATGACATTTAGGTTTCATTAAAAGTCTAGATTTATAATGACAGTCAAAAAACATCATTGAAACATATAAGATGACCATGTAAACCTTTCATCTTTGTAATAAACGATAATGGTTTTAAACCATCATTTTATCTATCCTCCATTCCAAAAAAAAACCCAATTCTAGTTCGAACACGTGGCTCTACGTGACTGTCGTATGGAGCTTAAGTGGCGCCCCAGTGGTGCTTACATAGCACTTGTGTGACGAGCTAATATTTGTCTACCCCAGGACTCAAACTGACCTTGAGTTACTCATGGGTGTGTTACCAACTAAGCTAGCCCGCTTATTGTTGACAAAGAGACCAACAAAAATATTTATACTATATTTTCGAAAAATTTTAAGCCGAGGACTTTTAATGTCAATTTTGGATACCTTAGACAGATATAAAATGACGGTTTTATATGTTTAATGACAGTTTTATACCATAAACCGTCATCTTAGTTTTATGACGCTTTTTGACCGTCATTTTTTATGATCAACTTCACTGTCGGTTTTAATTAAAACTGACATTAAAAGGGGTTAGTTTCAATGTTGCTTTTAAGAAAAACATCAATTATCGATAGACGATAAGCTAGTAATGTCAGTAGAAAGTATGACTTGAAAAATTACACTAAGCAAGGGTCTCTGTGGCATTTTTCCCATTTAGAGGCAATCAATAGATTTTATTTTTACTTTCGCAGATAGCTGTAATCAAGTCGAAGAGTGTGGAGTGCATGTTATTTTCCCCTCATTTTTCCTACAACTAGGTGCTGGTTGTTGGTTTATTTTGGGCTCATCAGAGGCCTTGCATTTCAATGGCGCCCGATCCTTCCTCTGCATTCCTTTCCTCCTCCGATTTTGTTGAGGGTGACTTGTTCTTGTAGATTATGTAGAGGATCAGCTGGGCCAAGCCCAATACAAACCCAATTCCATTTGGTACCTGAATTGCCCCATGGATTAACATGAGCAACAAACAAAATTCTGAAGAGTAATGCTACCAATACAACTATGTCTGGTGACATTCGACGCATATGGATCAACGTACATTGAATAGTTCCGGACATAAATGTGTCGGGAGTTGTGTTTGAATTTTTGAATTTCGAAAGACTAAGTTATTTTTATTTTTTGACTTTCGAATTAACCCACACCCATCTAAACTCTAAAATAAAACATACAATGTAAAGCCATATGTAGAACTTCAAAATAAAAAATATGGGGAGGGGGAGGCAGGGACTTTCTCCAATAATCCTCGACAAGGAGAGCATAGACAAACCAAACTTCACTATTGAGGAAAAGAAAAAATGGAATTGAAAATGGCATGTACTCCACGCTCTGTCTTTATCACGGTCCTCTGACAATCATATATATACGAAAAACTTCCAGTCCACACCTCCCGAAAATAAGAAAAAATTGATTTTTTTTTTGTGTTGCAAATTATTTTTGGAAAATCCAAACCGTCCAATGTGTTCAGAAGGTGTTTTCAAGTGTCCTCGCGAGAAATCTTCAAAAAGCAATACCGGGAAGGGCTTGATCCAAGCAGTTTTCGCAAAAAATGTATATTTACATTTTTTGCGAAAACTGCTTGGATCAAGCCCTTTCCGCCCCGGTATTTTTTTTTTGAAGATTTCCCGCGTGGACCCTTGAAAACACCTTCTGAACACATTGGACGGCTCGGATCGTCAAAAAAATATTTGGATCATGGAGGTCTGGAAACGGGAATCCCGTTTTAGAAGCCTACCCTATATCGAAAAATTTCTAGTCCACACCTCCCGAAAATAAGAAAAAATTGATTTTTTCTATTAATATATATATATATATATATATATATATATATATATATATATATATATTTTTTTTTTTTTTTTTTTTTTGTGACAAATTCTTGCCTTGTCTGAATTTTGACGCCCAATATTACCCTCAAGAACATAGTTAAAATTTCATGTTGAACTTTTGATTATCGATTAAATGAAGTAGTGAATGTGTATCGTACTTTAATCATTTAATTATGCATTTATTTTCTTCGTAAATTTTTCTATTAATATGAATTTGTGGTCCTACAAATATTTTGGATTCGACTCAAATAACACATACGTTCTTGCGCCTTAGCCAATACAGGTATTTAGTTTTTTCTATGAGCCGTTGAGCAAAGAATGTTTAATTTGATTTATAACTGGAAACAATAAAGGAGGAAAGAGAATTACCAAAAAATAAAAATACAAGCAAAGTTTTACTTAATCGGGCCTTATGACAAGGATTCTCTTCCATATGCCTTTAAATAAGGAAGGATTCTTTTCTAGAGGCTACTATGAATATATATAGACAAAGAGGTATAGTTCGTATTACTTCATTTAAATTGCAGTATACGTCAAATAATTAGTACAAAAACATTTGGGCACTGGAATATTTTGGCGGCTTTAGGCGAGTTTTCTTCTTCCTGCTCTGCGAAAAAGGATTTTCTGTCATTGAACAAAGATTGCAACAATAATTAGGACCATGGGCATAAGCATCACACCAGAAAATTCTGACATACGTACCAACTATGTCGGCACCACAGGTACCTAGACTTTGAAATAATTGGCAAGAAACCAACCATGATACATGAAAACAAAAACCATAGCCAAGTTAAATGGAGGCCATATCCTTCTCTCTAACACATGCTTGATAAGAATTCATTTAAAAAAAAAACAAAAAAAAACAAATAAACTAGAGTTCACAAAAATCTATGATTCTGGTTTTTTTTTCCCTTTCTTTGGTGGATAAAATTTTCTCCTAGAAACATGAAGAAGAAGAAGAAGAAGATATTGGAAGGTGAAATAGTTACCATGGAAGATGGTGCGGCTGCATACATGCCTATGGTCACAGCTGGGCATACTATTCCCACAATGGTAACCCGGAGCCTTCCGCGGACTGCCCAAATTGTCACCCCTATTGCTGTGCCAAGAAAACCCACGTCCAATATTCCCACCAGCATCATTGATTTTACTTGAAATTTATTGATATGGGTCTTCCTTAAATGTAAGTGTTAACCACCAACTTTAAAACTCTTTCTCAAAATTATAGCCCACGAAAATTCGTGTACTTTTCATTTAAAATACAGTACTTTTATCCCTAGTTTTTTTTTTTTTTGAATTTTTATCTCAATTCCTTAAATTAGTGTGGGAAATCTAAAAAATTAGGCACAGAAGGTGTACGTAAATATGTTAAAGCCAAGCAAAATATCACATACCCAAAAATATAATCACAAGGGTACAAACAAAATCAAGTTTAAAAAAGGATGTGTATATGTGCCCATATCGCATGGAATTTATACGCCTTAAAATTGTTGAAAGATTTGGAAATTAGATTTGCTTCATGCCCCAATTATATTTTAGAGTTCCTTTTGCAGAAAATAGATCAGAAAAGAACATGTTCGGCTCTTGAAGGAACACACAAGGAAAATAAGGAACAAAAGCATGCAATGCAACAACTGAAGTAACATAGACAAAGGAAGAAACAGAGACGAAGGAAGAAGAACCTTCTTGATGGGTAGTTTGGGTTTTTTAGGGCCTAATGCTCATTACAATTGTTTAGACCTTTTTAAAAATAAGATTGGGCTTTTTTATATTTCTTATTGGGCTAGAAAAGATCCCTACTCGAGTCTATTAAAAATCCTTGGGTGCCCCTATTTTTGGGAGTTTTTTGGATGCCCTAGGCCCAGGCCTCTTGGGCCTTGGGCCCAGAGGCCTGGGCCTGGGCCAGCACTATGTCTAGACCGTGTCGTGCCCGACCCAGTTCCGTGCCGTGCTTATATAAAACTGTGCTTGTGCCGTGATGTAACGTGTCGTGTCGTGCCGTGCCGTGTCTCTGCCAACCTGGCCCCTTTGACACATGTTATACAGGCGTGATCGGGACTTCGGGATGATATTTCCTTCATCGAGATTTGGACTTTCCATTTTGCCCTTATTCATGTTTTGCGTTTCGACGCCCTCTTTGGTCTGTCAACTGAGCCGAGTTCGTTGTCGATGGCCCCTAATTCTGATGAAGGTGACTTGTAATCACTGTAACATAGTGTATAAAATATAAACTTATAAATATTCAAAATCACACATATACTTCTATATTGTATTCAAGAAACGATGATACACAATAAAATATAAAATAACTTGACCACATAAAAATTCTATTAATGGGTTAAAATGACGGGTTATTTGCCAAGACACACCTTGTAAGTTAACGTTTTTCACCAAACACCACCTGCAAGAAAAAAAACCTACGACGAACCCCCTCTATCTTCCAAAACTTTACCCCAAGACCCCTTCCGTCACCCTTACGCCTAAAACCGTCTAGAACCATCATTTTTTTTTTATGATCTAAACCGTTCAATTTGTTTAAAACATGGTTTTAAGTGTACCCGCGAAGAAATCGGCTCAAAATATGATTGGATCCAAACAATTTTTCATGTATGAAAAATTGTTTGGATCAAGCACTTCCCGATCACATTTTGTGCCAATTCTAGCGAGTTCCCTTAAAACCATGTTGTAAACAACTTGAATGGGTTGGATCATCAAAACATGACCCGGAACTTTGAGATTCGAGACGGAAGGGTGACGGAAGGGGTCTTGGGGTAAAGTTTTGGAAGATAGAGGGGATTCGTCATAGGTTTTTTTCTTGCAGGGGATGTTTGGTGAAAAACATTAACTTACAAGGGGTATCCCGGTAAATAACACTTTCACTAACTCTCCCTCTAATCCCCCACTGATTTATATCGAATGGCAAAGAAAAGTCACTGTAGCTGTATTTTTTGTTTGGTTTTTTAAATCAAGTTGTTAGCAGCTAGCAACAAGAATATAGGAGATCTTTTCGGAGTCGGTTTTTGCACATTAATTATCCTTTATGTGTATATCATCTAAGCAAAATTCAAAGCGGATCCAATCACTTGCAGAGACAATCATGATGGATTTAACTATTTATTATAATATATCGTACTTTCATTTATTTATGGGACACTTAGTGAAAAATCCAAAAACATTCGACGTTTTTAAAAGGAAGGATAAGAAACTTTTGCAATCGAACATAAAACAAAAAACATTTGTCATTTTTAAAAGGAAGGACAAGGAACTTTTGCAATCTAAAAAAGACAAAAAATTAGTGAAATGTCATTTTTTAAATTTCAAATTTCGAACACAAAATTCAAAAAAATCACCACCCCGTCGACCACCACCTCACCTCTTGCTGAGCACTTTCAGCGACCAAAAAAATTAGTGAAGTGTCATTAATTTTTAAAAATTCAAATTTTGAACATAAAATTCAGAAAAATTACCACCCCACCTTTGGCCGACTACCACCCCACCTCTGGCTGAGTACTTTCGGCGACCAAAAAAATTAGTGAAGTGTTACTAATTTTTAAAAATTCAAATTTCGAACATAAATTCAAAATAATCACCACCCCACCTCTCCACTTCCAGCGGCCCAAAAAATTAGTGAGATTTCACTAATTTTTAAAAGTTCTAATTTTGTGCAAGAAATTAAAAAAAATCAACTCTTAGGTCTACCGACCACTACCCCACCCCCGGCCGACCACTTCCGGTGACCCAAAAAATTACTGAGATTTCACTAATTTTTAAAAGTTCTAATTTCGTATAGAAATTTGGAAAAATCAACTTCTACCTCCAACCACTACCCACCTCTGGCCAACCACTTTCAGCGACCATAAAAATTAGTAAGATTTCACTAATTTTTAAAAGTTCTAATTTCGTACAGAAAATTCAAAAAAAAAAAATCAACTCCCACCCCGCGCCGACTTCTACCCCACATCTGGCCAACCACTTTCGGTGGCCCAAAAAATTAGTGAGATTTCACTAATTTTTAAAAGTTCTAATTTCGTACAGAAAATCAACTCCTACCTCCAGTCGACCACCACCCCATTGTACAGAAAATTCAAAAAATCAACTCCCCCCTCCAGCCGACCACCACCCACCTTCGGCCAACCACTTCCAGCGACCCAAAAAATTAGTAACATTTCACTAATTTTTAAAAGTTCTGATTTCGTATAGAAAATTCAAAAAATCAACTCCTACCTCTAGCCAACCACCACCCCACCTCCGGCAACCATAAAAATTAGTGACATTTCACTAATTTTTAAAAGTTCTGATTTTGTAAAAAAATTCAAAAAAATCACACAACTCCCGAAACTAGTGAAGTATTACTAATTTTTTTAAAAGCACTTTGCGCCCAAATCTAGTAGATGTTCACTAGTTTTTAAAAAATTGCTCCAATAATATGATTTAACGTTTTTCTATGCAATCCATACAAGAATAGGCCATATACCACATCAATTACGAACAATAGAAACTTAGCTTATTTCAGTAAACTACAAATTGATAAGGACACACAGTAACTAGGGAGTCTAATTGCCACATGTGGCAGCTATGGACGAGACTCTCATCATGAGAGGCACTAGCACGATCGACCACATCTTCAATTATGCGGTTGTCCCATTATTCCAGATCGTTGTTTTTAAATTGGGTCTTGTTATACAGGTTTCCACACCAATTTCTTGAAAAAATATAGCGTTAGACATCCCAGAATTAACCTGAGAAGTTGATCTCCACGGGGGCGGTGGACGAGGAAGGAGGAACGGACGGGTAACGAGAGAGAGAGAGAGAGAGAGAGAGAGAGAGAGAGAGAGAGTTGAAGGAGATGAGGATAAAGAGATTGAGTGTGTTTTTGTCCTTCTATTAAATAAATACTAAAAACAATGTCTTTATGTTTGATTGCAAAAATTCATTGTCCTTACTTTCAAAAAGGTAAAATATATTATAGTTATGACTAATTTTTCCTTTATTTTTATTTATCTATATCTATACTATATATCTATTATCGACTTTCGGTTAGAAGGTCTGTCAATGTGGGAAAATTATTATTTGCTCCTAGGAAAATGTGTGAGAGCCACAGACATTGTAGTAGAGCCCACACATACATGATGGACAAGGTTGCGTAGAGACCCACGTGAATTACGTGGCGGTGCTCGAGGCGCAATGAAGAATCACCTAGCATAGTGGGATCCGGGGATCCCATAGTGCGCCTCTGCACCACGGGGTTGTAGGACGGCCAAAACTATGTCGTTTTGTGTTTGCAAAGAGAACACAATTACTTAACCCCTCAAAACTACATCATTTTAACCTAGTTTTATTTGTTGAATTCCAAAATGTGAGCATTTTTAAGTGATTGATTATTATCACTTAACCCCTCAAAATCGAATTTGATTTTTGATTTCTTCTCTAAGTGAACATAAAAGTCACTTATTTTATATTGGGGTTGGTTTATTTTTTTTATTTTAGGAGTAGAAGTTTTTCCCCTAAAACCTGGTTCTAAAAAAGGTCTACAATTAAACACATTTTTATACTTCTTAATTTTTGGGCTTCCTTCGGTTTTGCAAAACTAATGCCCGTTAGAGATGAGAAGGGATTACGGTGTATAAGAATAAGAGTCAAGATGTATAAATTGCCAATTGTATTTAAAAATTCTAAATTATGTCACTTGTTATATTTAGGAGACTTCTCACAAAGGAACACCTACAATAGTATTAGTGGATGTCTGTGCCTAAAGACACTTTGTAAAAACTTATTTCTACAAAATAGATGAATTTTATTAACTAAAGTTGTTCTGTACAAATTTAAAGTCACAAACAATTTTCTAGATTTTTAAAAGGCCCACAAAAAAATAAAAATATTAATGTTAAACTTGACATAATCCCATTAGAGAGAAATGCTGTGATTTTAGACCTTTGCACACCAAAAACGACGTAGTTTTGATTGCCCTACAACCCCGTAATGCGGGGCTGCACTACGGGATTCCCAAATCCAGCATAATGCATGATTTGACAATTAAAATATCTTCATTGGGCAATGATAACTGCAATTCGAATATCTCGAGATATATCTGATATCTCAGCTCTGATCTATGGAGGATTATTCCCAAAATTTTAGAAATTCTTCAAGTTAATTGATGAACACTTGTAGCGTCCATTTAATTAATCTTTCTTCAAGAAATTCTTCAAGTTAATTGATGAATACTTGTAGCTTCCATCGTTAAGAATTTCACAAGGAAACGCAACCTTTCTTTTTTTCATTACATTTGGTCTGCGATAAACGAAATTTAAAAAGCTCCCTTATTCCTATTTCCGATGCACTTTCTTTCCATCAAGTTTCTTATAAACTCTGCAAAATATTCTAATGGTATTTTTCCTTATTAAAGGAATAATTTCTTGAGTGAGTTTATTCAACTACTAACATATGTATTAAATTGAAAATGAATATTTGGTACACAAATTCACGGGAACTTATATCACGTTTATTTTGAAAACCGACCATGCTTCCTAGAATCACTTTATACCTTTAGGCTCAGTTTGGATGGCAGCAATCTTGAGGGGGAATGGGAATGTGATACCTTTTTCTTATGATTCCATTGTTTGGAACAAACAGGAATAGGAATGTGATTCCATGCTTTTCTGATTCTAGCGTTTGGAATAGTCAGGAACAGGAATGTGATTCCTGATGACACATTCAACCAGGAATTACATTCCCAAACTGAGTGGGAATCTCATTCCTCCCTTACCCCATGGGAATCTCAGATTCCTGGTTCATTCAATAAGAAAAGGAAATGTTGATTTCAATAAATTTCCAAAATAATTGTTTCCTACGTAAGATTACTCAATTAATCCAAACACCGTAATGAAATTACTCCAGGTATCAAATTCCTAGGAATTTGATTCCTAGTAATTACATTCCTATTCCTACCCAAGGAAATTCCCAGGAATTTGATTCCTGGTAATTGCAATCCTATTCCTACTCAAGATTTTGGTCATCCAAACACAGCCTTAAAAACTTCTTGGCCATTTTTGGCACGCACTTCTCTTCTTAATTCCTTGTATTTTCTGATCTATAACGTCTTCCATAATTTTGAAAACTTTGGCAAATAGATAAATCAAGATTTACCAAATATACCATATTTACTAACTCAATCAAACGCGATAAATTCACCAGATCAATGATGCCGCTGCATTACGAAGATAGTTAAGCAGCATTATACAAACACGCGAAATACATAAAGGAGCAATGCCGCATGAACACAAAAACGACAGAAAAATAATAAAACAGAGAAAATATCATTTTTGGTTTTGGTTTCTTAGAGACATTTGTTCATATGCTGTTTTTTATTTGGAATTTACAGAGAATTTGCTGATGGAAAAGAGCAGAAATCAGAAAAAAAATTCGTCTTATATTAGGCAACATTATTAAAGAAAAAAGAGTGCAAGATGTATAAAAAGAGAAATTGATTCTGTATCAATTTGCCCATCTTTAATGAGAAAACACTTTCTCCGTAATTCCATAAATTGAAGCATACAATCCGTAATTCCATAAATTGAAGCATCCCAAAAATATCACACAAACAACATGGTTAATATTCCTCCCCCAACCGACGCACTTCAAATATTTTCGAACTCTCTGTGAATGGTTGCCAGAGAAACCTCTTCATCTTGAACAACATACTCATTTTCGTCCTTCGGTCGAAAGAGGTAAAACATGGCAATGTAGAAGATAACAGTGAAGGTCTCCACCCATGCATCCGTCCACGAACCCGAAAAACAATCATCGTACCAAATGATATATTTCATTGTTCTCGTCAGATACCAATACATACCCGCACACACAAGGAAATCTCTCAGAAGTGTCATCCTTGCCAATGTTCTTGCAGCAGTCCCATCTGCCTTTGCAGATTCCTTCAGTGATCTTATAGACATAATCGTCAGGACTATAACCACGGAGAATCCGAACGCATCGAGAGGAATGAACGCCGTATTCCAATATGTGTAGTTTTTCTTAAAAGGCCCGCTGTCGTTGACGTAAATGTAAGAAACGTTGGTTATAATCTGAAGTGATATACCGATCGCCAATACCAGCTTCTGCCTCGTTTGCAAGTACGGTCTTAGGAACGACCAACCGCTCCCGGTCAACATGATTACCGTTAGGAGCAACAAAGCCCGAATAAAGTAAAAAGTATAAAACATCACGTCCCAACCGTGAGGTGTACCTGTGATTTTGGTGTAATACTTATCTTCTGCGCGCACAACAAATTCAAGGCCTTGGAAAGAAGCAGCACAGCCATCAGCCAGTGAACTTTATGAACAAATTCTTTGTTCATGTAGCATGTGAGAAACCATATTGCTATAAACAGAACATAAACCGCCGAAAATCGAAGGTAGACCTTTGGTTTTTCTGCATCACCTATGCCAAGATAGTCTTTTGTTGTATCGTTATTAAGATTGTAGGTGTTAAATCTTATCGAAAACATGTAAATCATACAAGACTTACATAATGAAGCGCAGCGGAATACTTCGAGCTTTCGGAGATCAATGAACCGAGACCCGCTCTACAAGCACAACCCGTAACCACGAACAAGAACCCGAACACCGTCTTCAATCCTCGTCGCGTAGAGAAGACTACCAGAGCCTACTCTTGCTATCCACACCGCAAATCCTAGGGTTGTAGATGGAAACCCTAGAGAGAGAAGATATTGATAGGAGAATATTTTTGGGGAGAAGGAGAGAACTAGAAGTCTGATTATTTTCTTGTGTGTCTCTCATATATCTGCAGGACTATATTTATAAATAAAGTCCAAGAGTTTAAGTTCTCTTTAAACTCTCCTAACAGATAGAGATAAGAGTCCATCTCTTATCATCCTTCTAACTAACCCAATCATTTAACCCATGTGGACGATCCGTGTGTATTGGGTCCGGTTGAACCGACCCATAAATACTAACAGTAGGTTTCAACAAGAAGGTTCATTGATACAGAGGAGTTTGGCTCGCAATTAGAAAAATAGATGCCGTAACGATCAGCCTTGGGGATGGGTAAGGTTCGCTTGAGAGAGGATTCGCGAGAGAGTTCGTCAAATCTGGCTATGGTATGAAAGGCGTCCGGCACTATTCCCCTATCTTCAGCAATGCATATCTTGCCATCTTCTTCAGGATATATCGCGACGTAATATAGCATAACATCTATTCCAACAAGCAAGAAACTAAAACGTGAATTGTTTGTTGGGGTCGTGGAGGTGGTGCTGACAGAAACATCGGATATGGCAATTGAGACATATCCGTTGTCTCTGAAACAAAAATCGGTGAAGATAATGGTGGGGCGGAAGTCAGAAGAGATGGTTACGGATTTGATTTCAGCGTTAACATGTGAGGGAAGGTGGATTACGAAGAGGGTAAGGACAAGAATACAGATTTGATGGATGTTGCAATGGCAATTCGGGAGCATTTTTGCGAAATCTGAGGCGGGATGAAAAGTGGAGGAGGACGTTGGCAATTCAGGATGGAGGAGAATTTGCGTAGAGAATGAACAATATTTAGCCATGGTACAGTTGTACATTTTGACCCTCTCCTGGTTGTTATCTATAACCACAAATCTCCTTGCTAAATTTTCTCGTCCCTTTGACTCGCTTTATCTCATTTTCAGAAACAAACTTGACTAATAAGCTGTCAATTTTGTTGGCTCCTTAATAAACATCCTATTTGTGTTGATATCTGTCAGGCCATAATACTCATCCATTATGCAGAAGGCAGAGTACTCATCCACATAGTTCCAACATCTTATTATATTTACTAGCTGTGGTGCACGTGCAATGCACGTGGAGAGTTCCAGTTCTAGATTTTACGAGCAATGACATAGACACTGAAGAATGTGCAGATTGCGATGCGAACGTATTTAAAACCTTCTAATGCACATGGTTCGCCCTCGATAAATGCGGACGTCACTTCGGATGGTTCCGAACACATCTGTCTAGAGATCTGAATACATCCATCAGTGTTCGTAGCTTTTTCGTTATTGTACAAAGATGATTTTAAGTAAAGCAGATTACTAACAATTTAGCTCATCTATGTTGGAATCTTTTTCATGCATGATATGTACAAGGAATTGACTTGGATTTAAAATGATTTTCCACATGATTAGAAAAGGAGTGTAAAAAATAAAAAGTTATGACAAATCAAATAAAGTAAAATTTATAAAAAAAAAAAAAAAGAGTATAGTGATAGAGAGGAAAAATTAATTCGCAAGTAGCTTCCATTTAATTTTTTTTTTAAAGGCAAAGAGAAAATTTTATTAATCATTGAAAACCAATTACAACGATTAAAAGGAACCAAGCTTAGGCAAAAACATAACGGACATCCCAACTAGGTTGGCACCTCCGAAAATGAATCACGCACCAAGCAAGGACCCAAAGGAAAGTAACAAAAGTTGGCAAGAGACCAACTTAAAAACACTACAAGCTTACAGAGATTCAGCAAATATGATAGAAAAAATAGGCAGATGAAGAATTCACTTTACAGACTCGTCAGAAGAGACATCATTCCAGCTACGAACCTTCATAAACCTTCAACTGGATCCCCTTCCAAATTATGATCCCAGGCTAATCAACAAACATATAATCCAACCTTTCTATTCAGATTAAGCACAAACCACCCCGAACAATTAGCCTCGTAGCAAAGCAAAAACCAGCACCCATTGCAAAGCTTTGATCAACTCAGTAATCCATCAACTTTTGGTAGCTCCTTATCCCTACTAAGCACCTTTTAAAATCCTCAACGGTGTATTCATTTAGTTTGTAGGAGGATTTAGACTAGATTGCAATCGTTGTTTTGATTTTATCCACCAAATCCCCAACATCAACCACTTTATTTCTAAACACAACTTGGTTTCTGTCAAGCTATATCAACCATAGAACAACATAAAAGCTAATATCCCAACATGCTTTTTCTACATTTTTTAACTTAATCGAATCCCTCCAACACATTAAATCATATAATGTTTCTAGGCAGACCCAAAGAACACCCCACCAAAGCATAATTTGAGACCATACTTGCCATGAAATTTTGCAATGGAGAAGAAGGTGTACAATAGACTCCAAATGAAGTTGACAGAATGGGCAGGAACCCCTCAATCCATCCTTTGAGACCATACTTGCCATGAAATTTTGCAATGGAGAAGATGGTGTACAACAGACTCCAAATGAAGTTGACAGAATGGGCAGGAACCCCTCAATCCATCCGCTTGTTGGAACATGTTACGCTTTGATAATTCACTACCAGTTGGTAATCTGTCTAGTAATGCTTGCCAGGTAAGAATCTCCACTTTAAAAGGATATACATTTTTTCATATAAGCATACATTTAGACCCAATAGGATTCACAGCTCCAGAAGCTAATTCCCATTTCTCATAGCAAGACTTAACTGAGAAATTTCCAGATTTCTGATCCCATCTCCATCTAATTAAGTTGGCCTTCCCCTAGATTCTGAATTGCAACCTCATCCAACATTTGTTTTAGGATATTCACCAAACCTTGTTCCCATTGAAATAGACTTCTTCTGAATTGTAAATCCCAAGATAAGAAGGAATTATTGAAAACTTCACATACCTTGGCACTCTTTTGAGTTGACAGCCTGTATAAACAAGGAAATAGGTTCTCCAAACTCATTTCTCCAATCCAAGAATCAGTCCAGAAAGTTGTAGAAAAGACCTTCACTAATAATCCCAGCAACTTCAGAGCCTTTACCAATCAAAGAAGTAATATCACTCCAGATATGAGAGAAGTTTGTGATATTGGATGGTCTTAATGGTAGCCAGTTAGACTCTTCAATACCATGCTTAGCTCTCACAGATCTTGCCCAAAGGGACTCTATTTCTGTACCAAATCTCCACCACCACTTACTAAGCAAAGGTAGGTTTTGAATTTGAAGTTTTTTGATACCTAAGCCACCCAATTGTTTGTTCAAAGTTATCTTATCCCATCCAACCAAATGTAACTTTTTTTTGTCTGAAGTGTCCCCCCCACAGAAATTGTCTTTGGATCTTTTCTAATTTCTTCGCCGCTGTTATTGGCATTTTGAACATAGACATATAAAATTGAGGCAAACTTCCCAAGGTAGACTTTACCAGAGTAAGTCTTCCCCCAAAATTGATACATTTTCTCTTCCAAGGAGCTAGTTTCTTTTCAAATCTATCAATGACTGGATTCCAAGTAGCAATTCTTTTCGGATTAGCACCAAGAGGTAGCCCCAAATATTTGAATGGCAATAAAACAACCCCACACTCCAACAATTAGCATAAGAATTAGTGATTTTCTCTGGAACCCCAATACCACACAACTGACTTTTTGCAAAGTTAATCCTCAATCCAGAAAGAAGTTCAATAGCTCCCAAGATACCTTTTATAGACAGAATTTCCTGCATATCACACTTGCAAAATATAATTATATCATCTTCAAACTGAAGATGAGATATTACCGGACCATTGGCTCCAATTGCAACTCTACATCAGGAATAACATGAAGAATGGAGACAAAGCATTGGTTCAATTTCTTGAATATCATTTTATTTGGAGGCCGACAGGGTTACCAAACTTCCATAGTACAATAGTTGGTAGAGCATCGTCCCCAAGTTGAAGAACTCTACTGCACAGCTCTTGGAATAGAACAACACGAAAGAGAGCGCTAGCATCGTAATCAATTGACTATGACAAACTAATAGGAACATTGGATAAAGAAAACTGGACTTGACATGTAGAATTTGGTCAAAGTGAGATTTTGTATTGCTTCGGGCCTAGGGTTGAAAATTGGCCTAGGGTTGAAATCCCTTCAGGGAAAAATCTGTGAAATCTGTCAACTTTGTGCACAATCTGCCTCGCTTGTCCAGACGGGAATTTGGATGGTCCAGACCAAGCCACAAGTTGTTCAAAAATTTTGTTTTGCTTCGGGCCTTTCCTTGATGCTTGGCTAGTTCCCGTTCACCCTTATCTTTGCACGTTTGGGTGTTTTTCCTTGGGAAACCCTCCGTATCCACCTCGCTTGTGACATTGAGGTTATAATTCATAAAATGATTGAAAGGTTAAGGACACGTGTAAGATACTCACAATGAGAAGTTGATTTAGTACACAACAACGATAGTGGCTAATGTGATACACATGTTTGATTAACTTGAGGTTTATCGAGTGTTAAACAAGAACAAGAAATTGAGAAGAATGATACTAGGGTTGTCCTATGGATGTGTCGCTAGAATGATACTAGGGCCGTCCTTTAGACGTGTCTCTAGGAATATGCCTTGGCCAAGGGAAAGATGATACGGGGTCATAAGACACCCGGAATGATACTAGGGCCGTCCTATGGACGTGTCGCTAGGAATTTCTAAAATGTTAAACTCTAATGAATCAACGACACAACGAGTCGAATGATTTGGACACTTATGAGATGTTGGGTACGTATCGGGTACTATTGGGTGAAAGTCTACAAAACTAGGAACTTGTGGGCTTACCTTCATTGCATTTAGTTCTTATGAGACCTTGGAATATCCTTGTGTGATTTATCTTTCACATCTCCATCCCGCACTTGCATTTCATATGCATTTAGTATTGTTAGACCTTTCTCTACTGGGCTAGTGAGCTCACCCTAATAATTTTAAGTACCCGGTGCATGACATGGATATGCATGTAGTGATTGCATGCATCTTTTGAAAGCTTTAAGAGGAGTTATACCATCATCTTGAACTTACAATTTTTGGAGAGATGATTTTGTAACTTGATCTATATTTCATCTTTTGATATTGGATTGTAATAACACTCAAAACTTATGTACTTATATTGGGGTTTCAGTTTCCCATTGATTATTATGGTTTGTTGATTTTGCTTCTTTTTGTGATTATTCAGGATTTTTTTTTTTTTTACTTTTTCATGTACTTTTTCGAATTACTGGTTTATTCAGGAGAAATAAGAAAAATAAAAAAATATGAACCAAACTATTATTTTTGAACCTGATTATTTTATAAGATTTTAATCATAATTTCTTGAGAGACATCAATAATTCATAAATATTTGACGCAAAATTGAACATATACGTAATTTTTTTGACTGTTAGACAACATAGTTGTAAGGACCCGTAATTTTAGAAGTCACTTCTCAATTTAATTTGGGGTTATTTACTCTCTCTCTCTCTCTCTCTCTCTCTCTCTCTCTCATGAATTCCTATCAAACCCTAAAAAACCCACACATTCAATCCTTCATTTTCATGAAACTGTAGTTAAGGATTGTTTTAATGAAGAGGAGGCTTCAATTATTTTATTTTTGCCATTGCCGAAACATGCACTAGATGATAAAATTATTTGGAACCATACGGTGGATGGTAATTATAGTGTGAAGTCAGGGTATGAAACTGCCATGATGCTACGACGCAATGGGTTTTGGGGAGGACGTGCTATTGGGGAATACAGCAACCGAGATCCAATGAAGGTGGTTTGGAAAAGTGTTTGGTCCCTTCCGGTCCAAGGGAAAATTAGGACCTTTTTGTGGAAGGCTTTGAGACATATTGTACCGGTGAAAGAAGCCCTTGTTAAATGCCGCATGGAAACTGATATGTTGTGTCCGTTGTGCAAAGTGGAAGAGGAAACGGGCATCCATTTACTAGTTAGATGCAGGTTTGCTCAAATGGTGTGGTATATTTCGCCTTATCGGTTAGATATGAGATCCATCCCCGGTGGGTGGTGGACATGCTTACTGGAACGCTGGAAAGATAAGGATGACAGTGCATCTTTTTGGGTAGCGGTGGGTAATATTATTTGGAGGATATGGAAGTGTAGGAACGATGTTGTTTTCAACAACCATCTAACTACGCCGGACTTGGTGTGTCAAGCTGCTATTCGAGATGCTGTAGAGTTTTTGAAAGGGGACAGTCGGAAAGGGGAAACCGATGGCTGAAAGGGGACAGTCGGACCAAGAACCTGAGACAGGTGGTTGGCCTTGCCCATGTGCTAGATGGTTCAAAGTTAATTTTGATGGGGGTATTGATAGACAAAGCAAGCGTTGTGGGTTGGGAATGGTTGTTCGAGATTGAAGAGGGAAATTTATTGCGGCAAGAGCTATTCATAGGCAGCATATTACGGACCCGCTTGTGGTGGAAGCATTGGCGTTGAGGGAAAGTATCATTTTGGTGCTGGAGCTCGGGATAGGAAGAATAGTGGCGAAGGGTGATTGTCAACAGCTATTGCCAATGGTGCAGCAGCGCAAGGAGGAGCATTGGACTATTGGTGTTATTGTGATGGACGTCCTTCAATCCATGGAGGGGTTGGAGGAAATTAAGGTGAATTTTGCGAGAAGGAGTGGCAATAAAGTTGCTCATAGTGTTGCCCAACAAGCTGTGAGAGGAGCTGGATGTTGTACTTGGGAATTCAGCCCTCCTTTGTGGCTTTTCTCTTTCGTACAGGGAGATGGATGCCCAATCTGATGTCATTATTTTTTTGGTATTATTAATAAAATCTAGTCCTATCGTTTGAAAAAAAAAAATCCTTCATTTTCAAGCCATCTAGACTAGTTAATTGCGCGCTAAAGCTTGAAGGAGTCGAAACCTTGGTGGGATTCGGTTTGGAGGAATCTAGGATTTTGCTCAAAGCTTGTGAGAAGCCTAAAGCTTTGAGGTAGGGATCTTTTCAGTCTTTTTTAAGTTTTTTAGTTGGTTTGATGTATGATTTTGGCTTTGAATATACCTTTTTCCATGATTTGGTTGAAACCCTTGGAAATTTGTAAGTTTGTTGCTTTGTTCTCTGCTCGTTGTCATTTTCGTCCAGACGGATATCCAAAAAACTTTGCTATTCATTTTTGCAATTGTGATCTTTGTTTGGTCCTCGTTTGGGCTCCGCACTACAACAAATATGACTTTCTATAGCATAATTTTGTAGCATTTTTCCGCACCCATTGTGATTTCTATTTCTTTGAAACTTGTTTGATTTTTGAACTCTTGAGACCCGAAAGGGGTTCCACGAGGCCTAAAAGACTCAACAAGGGTTTACGGAACCCAAATTACGTGGATATTGATCTCATGAATACAGTGAACTGGAAATGATAGGATGACGGGAAAATATAAGGAAAAAAAAATTTTTTGTGGCAAAAGTTTTTATTTTTATTTTTTATGTTTTCTCGAAATTTCTTTATGTTTTCATCTCAAAAATATTCACCCTTTAGGTAAAGAATTTTGGAATGAAAACATAAAGAATTTTGGATGAAAATATTCAATTTAGTCCTTAATCTCCTAGTATATATATTTATATATATAATCAAGGGCAAAATCGGGTTTATTCGAATTTCGGGATGGAAAAATAACTCCAAAAAGTGCACATGATGAAACTCTAATCTAGAGGTGGGTGGAGGATAATTATTTAAGTGGCCCGCAAAATTATTGATGTTCGATTTATGGACAATACATTTTTATTATGTTTATGAAATGAACCTGAATAATGTGTCACATGTATATCGATATCCGAAAAAAGTGTATTAATATTCATAAAAGTTTATTTTTATATGTAAAATGTGTTAAATCTGAACTTATTTGTCTTTATGTTACAATTATCCTTCACCTATTGGTGGAAGCTACCAAGAGCCACAAATACTCCCTCAATCTCTTTTTTGCCATCAATATTTCAATTTTGAGCTGTCCCTTGGCAAGTCTGTGTTTTGAAAAATTAATGTGTATAAGTTTGTACAATTATTATTCTGTCATTTTGAAAAGTTAGTTGGTAAAGAGTTAATGGATAAAATAGAGAATAATTATGAAAAGTGGAGGTAAAAGTTGATATGAAAATATAAATTGGAGGTAAAAATTAACTAAGTGTAATAATAATTTTTTTTAATAAATTGGATATGCGAATTTTTGAATAAAATGAAGGTGAGTATTAAAAGGGCCGGACTATCAGAGCTGGAAGGGGCGAGAGAGAGTGTTCAGAGAGATGGAATGTCTGTCGTCTCCATACAGTAAAGCCACCCATTACCCCAAAGTCAGCAACTTCCCCACCACATCCCTTTTCTATTGGCCTAATAGCCCACTGGCTTTGAAAAACTCAGTCCGTTTTCCAACATCTCCATTCACAGTGCATTGTAGATACGGAATTAGGGATGAAATCCTTTCCACTTCTTCAGCCTGCGATGTGCTCGGTGTCGCCCCCAATTGCTCTCCTGCTCAGCTCAAATCCGCTTTTCGGGCCAAAGTAATGCGTACTTTTCCTTCTGAAACTAATTCGTTAATCGTATATGGGGCGTTTGCGATAGTGGTGGAAACAACTTTTTAGATTATAGCTTCAGATAATGCTTTAGATTGTAGATTTTAGTGTATATTTTACTATGAGTGCATAAACTTGTTTACAATAGATGTGGAATGGTAACTAAGCTGTTGTTAAAAAAAATAAGAAGAAACTCGGAGTGTTTTTGCCGTAAAAAGTTGAAAACTTCTACATCAGAAATAAGAATTCTCAAGAAACAAACATAAAAGCTTTTTCAAAATCTAAAATCCCCTAATTTTTTTTGTAAACATGCGGACATGGGCTTTTCGGTTTGGATTTTGGACCTTTTTATACGGTTTAGGGGTAAAAATGTTACAATTGAAGAAGTTTGTTTTTCATAGATATGGAAGTAGATTGGAATTTGATAACTGGAAAGAACAAACTATGATCTTGTTTACTACTATAGGTAAAGAAGTTTCATCCTGATGTAAGAAAAGATGGGGAAGATTCAGATGCAATGATTCGGCAAGTGATTTTGGCCTATCAGGTACTACTATGTATTTTTGCGAGAGGGCTGCTATTTTCCACCCATTTTTTGACAATATGTATGATTGATCCTATTTTTTCCTTTATAGATTTCCTAACCATGAGTGGAGTAACACACATGTACAATAAAATGCACGAGAGGTGATCTAAATTGGTGTAAAATCTAACGGCAGAAAGCATTCATCTTTTTTGCAAATGGGTACCAGTTCATCTATGCTCCTTGTTAATTCCCCTTTGTCATAACGTATATTAGTAAGTGTATAGATTATAATACGAAGAAGAAACCTTACTGCTGTGTACTTCATAGTATTGAACCAGAACAACAAGTGAGATGTACAGAGTAGATTCAGCATTTGTATGGTGTATGCGACATCTAGGATGAATTAGTCCATAGGGTCCAGTTTGCTTTCCTAGGCCAACCCATCCCTTGTTTCGCTAATTGAAGAAAGCCTTTAAGGTCTCAAACAAGCAAGAAAGTCTTAGTATGTCAGTCAAGTGCTGTACGAGTGGCTCATAAATGAAACCTTCTTGGCTTCATACCTCTTGGAGCTTCTCTTAAGGCACCATTTGTTTTAACATAAAATATGTTTTCCAAAAAGAATTATTGGTAATTTGGTACTTTCCGGTGTTTAGACATCCCAAAAGTGCCAAGGGCCCAAGAGTATTTTGCAGGAAAATATGACTATCATTCTCCCATATTTGATCATGCAATTTTTTTCCCTGTCTTTCAGCATGGAAAGTTACATTGAAGTCCCTCTTTTGACTGATGCACTCTTTACATGGGTGGCTTTTATGTAAGTTCATCCGCTGAAGACAAAAAATGAATTGCATTCATCAAAACGGGTAGTGAAAATCATCTTCAAAAACTTTAACTCAACTACACAAAATAACTTACGGCTTACTCATCTGGAAAGTCATTTTCCAGACAAAAAAAGGGAATTGCATTCATGAACTATGGGAGTGAAAAATTGTGTTCATTAGTGAGATGCTCTGGACCGTGAATGAAGGAAGCACGGTAATGAGCACAAAAATTGAGTTGGGTCTCTTGGCCTGCCCTCCTCGGTGCCTTTCGGCTTTGATTTGGGGGCATGGGTCTATAGCAAAACGTCCTTGTAGCTCCTCGGTTCTTGAAGGTCCAGGGGGGCCATTATTTCAGTGGTATTCTGAGAGCAGCCACTTTGTGCATATTGTCAAAGGTTTGGTCTGTCTCTAATCATCCCCCGCCCATACCGTCAATGATTGGAGACTTAGATGGGCTTTGTTATTGTAAATGAGGGAGTGAAAAACATTCTCCGAAAAAGTTTACCTCAAATACGCTAAACTTATAGCTTACTCCAGAAGTCATTTTCCAGATGCAACCTTGCAACTGTTCCTTTCCGCTGAAGCATGAGAGAGAGAGAGAGAGAGAGAGAGAGAGAGGCATTGCTCTCTAAAATTGATTTGCACTCCCTGAATCTGCGTGCGTGTGTGTGTGTGTGTGTGTGTGTCTCAGGATGTCGGTCCCTTTTGTGCTCTTCGTACTGCAGTTTTCAGCTGAAAGAAACAGTAGTAAGGTCGCATTGCTCTCATACATCTGGAGAGGGAGAGAGAGGCATTGCTCTCTAAAATTGATTTTTGTTACCTGAAATAGCAAATCTGGGTTTTAGAAAAATTTTGCAAGGAATCAGCCAAACACCGTATAATAAGACTAATACACAAATTTTCCTCCTTAGAAAAGTTTTGGAAATTATTTTTCGAACCATATCATTCTACAGAGAACCAAAGTGTTCTGGTTGTTGCAGTGACTCGAGGAAAATTTTTGCATGTGCTTGGACAGCCAGTTTATAGTAATTTTTAGGTTGCATGATTACTCTTGGTTTAATACCAAAAAGCGGGAGTCATTCATATAGCAGCAACTCAAATTTCATAAGAGAAGGAAAGAGTGGAAAAGATCCGGTAAAGATGCAGTACAATCCAAACTAATGATTTAGTCATTAAAGATCCGCTAAAGAACTTTATCACTGGTTATGACATTGTCAAGTATAAGAATTTTATGAGTGTAGCTTGAGCTACTTATGTCGTTTATATTTTCTAATCCTAAAGTTACCCATTGCCATTGTGGCAAGCTTCCCTTTTTCTTCTGTATCTTTTATATTTATTATCTTATATTGGCAATTGTTTCTTGAAATCCAATTTTACGACACAAAATTGTAAAACTCAAGAATGTTGGAAGGGTTAGTGAACACTGTGCTGATACTCTGTGCAGATCTTATCCCAGTATTCGAAAACAGAGATCATTGAGAGGTAACTGAGTGCTCATTTCCTCCTTTTTTTTTGGTGGAGGGTGGGGGTTGTTTTATAGTATTCCCTCCTATATTTACCGTTTTTTCTCTGCTTTTCAATCGTGTGTGTCCTATTTATTACATTTTACTGCGCAGAATTCACTCAATATGAGTTAGCTCGCTTCATTACCCGCTATCCATATTATAGATTGAGCCTTTGTCTTTCTTTCCTTAGCTTGTTATGTACATCTCCGTATGCAATTCTAACTGTCATATGCATTTGTAGGGAGTGTCTAGATCCCTTCGAAGAACCAGAATGTGAAGCTTTTGATCTTTTTGTTAACGAGGTTCTTTGTGTTGGAAAAGGTACCAATATCTTCATCATTGCACCTCTGCTTTAAACATTTAGCTTCAATGATTGAAAATGTTGTGTAAATTTTCCTCAGTTTGACTTGCTTCAAAGTTATGAGATCAAGTAGAAATGGAGAGTTATCAACCAGAAATAAAATTAAAAAATAGGATAGAGTATCAAGCATGAAGAGAACCTTGAATTCTGTTATACATAAAAACTCGTTAGGATACTCCTTGTTTTACATCTTTGCTGGGACTGAAAAAATTTATGTTCATGAACCTGTTTACTGTTTATAACTTTAGGCTCGCATTTTTGCATTACATGATCATCATATTTATCCAAAAATGGAAGCACATTAATTCAGCGCCTTGTGTAATTATTATTTTTCTATCTTTATCCTTGAAAAAGCATTATTTTTGTTTTATCTTTATCCTTCAAAAAGCATTGAGAAACTATATTACAGACAATCACACATGATATTTGCAACATGCTCTGCGTGTACGTTTTTTAGCCATCTGATGACACCATATTCTACTGTATCTGATAATTAGCGAACGACGACCAACATTTTTTTTACTCTTCGCTTTCTGGATAAGTATTTACTAAGGTGTATAAGTAACAAGGGTCTATAGTGGACACCACGATCTAGGAACTAAGGCTTGTGGAGTTGATTTGAGTTCTATGTTGCAACGGCTACAAATTGTTTCGCAAACATTTTTTCCTTTTCCGACTTACCTTTGTTTAAATTGTATCCAGGATGCCCGTATTCATGTGTAGATAGAGCACCTCATGCCTTCGGATTTGCTTCTTCAACAGGAACTGCACGTGCAACTTCTCAAGGTTCCTCATTGCTTCTTTTTGTCAGTTGCATATGAAACAGAATAGGCAGGGAAGAGAGATGAAGCTCGATAGGTGATGATAAAATATGATAGATGTGCCACTATAGTTCTAACATCTGAGACGACGACGTCCACTGTAACTTTGGTCTTGTAGTGTTTTCTTTTTCCAAAGCTAAAAGTCTTTGTGCATTTTAATCAGGACATGGGGAAGATAACAGGGTTCAGCTTGCAGTCGGTCAGTGCCCAAGAAGTTGCATTCATTATGTGACACCTTCACAAAGAGTTATTCTAGAAGAGTTACTCAACAGGTAGTAACATAGTTGCACTTTTTTCTTGGAGATTTTGTCAACTCTGTTAGGAGTTTATACTTAAAAATAACAGAGGGGAATCTCAAAATGTTGCAAGTTTCAGCTAATGTGACACCATGGGCAGAGTGACTACAGGGACTGCGGGGGCACTAGGCCCCCACTAAGTTTTGAAATGTCAAATTTCCTGAAATGAATGTTTGTTCTTTTCTCGTCTCATCGATTTTTACAAAAAATCCCTTCCAAAACTAGAAAGTTTTCATTTTCCCGGAGATTTTCGATGCAATGACATTTTCCCTCCACGGACTGCCATCAAAAGATCCCGTTTTCCTGAGACATGTAGGGTCAAGCTACTACAGAACGTGTCAGTCGAATTCAATCTACAGAACTTGACTTCACATCGAGAACTCGTCTCATGAAGTCAATGCCAAATTCCAAAATAAGGAATGCGCTCAAAGGGTATTTTGCCATCCCCTACCAACAATATAGAAATGTCCTAGATAACAATTTGGTGCTAAAGTTTCTAATAAATTTCTGAATGACCAAGGAATATGGAGGGAAGGAAGCGAGACCAAGGCGGAATGTTGGGATTTTTTTATTAATGGCTGAATGTATCGATTATCATACAACTCTACAGGAATTTCCGTTGCAGTATTTATTTATGTTTGATTTTACCCAGTCGTTTGAGTTTTGTGATTTTCTTTTCAAATGCTGGACATGAGTGAGATTGTCCAATTTGGAAAATTTGTGTATAAGGACCGACAAAAGTCCGCACTCCATACTTGCATGAAAAAAAGTTCAACTTGCATTGACACCTGAGCTCTCTGGCATGTGGTTGAATTCATCAGCGTTGATCAAAATAGCTTAGTAGTAGACATGCTTCACATGCCAATCAAAACATCTTTTTGATGAAATGCCTCTTAATTACCTCTAATTTCTGACTTCTTTGTATGCGGTTGCTTGATTTTGTAGTATCTTGGATAAGCCTTATGACACCTCAGCTGAGGCGGAGTTGCTTTACTCGCTTATCATCAAAGCTAGATTTGAGAATAATCGTTACCAGAGGCTTAAGAAGCAGCCCAAGGTTTCAACAGAACGCGTAGACTGGTTCTGATAGTGCAACACTGAGGTGCTGCTCAAAACGTTGCCTTCACTCGCCATACTCGACCTTGTGCTCCATGGCAGTGTCATTTGATAGGGTAAATTTGAAATAGAGCTACTTTTAAGTTATATTCATTATACAGTTACTACTTCAATCACTAGGCCGGTGAAATGAAATTCCACAGAAAGTGTTGCCTTGTAACCTTGCTTGGTCCTGAGTCTTCTCATTCATCTTATATACGAACAGAAGGAGATTCTGGATGTGAATGTATCAATGAATACAATTCTCACTGAATTACATGCGTGTAATTGTTTGATGTGGAAATAAGTTAATACTAGTTCATACTAATATTTTGCGATTACTGCTAGATTACTGGAATTTCATAGAAGCTACGGAAGTGTGACACTTATGCCCTGCTTGTTTAAGCAGAAAATGTTTTGAGTCGGAAAAATGACATGTCTTCTTGTGTTTGGCTGCTACCTCGAAATTGAATTGAAAAGCACAAAGCTTTCTTCAATGGTAGCTTTGCACCTTGTACGAACTGGAGAGTTGTTGGTTAAGGTACCAAATAGGGCATCTTTATCAGACTCACAAAAAAAAACACCAAATTTAACCTCAAAAACACATTTTATAATTTAGCAAGTCACTTTTTTAAAAACTCACAAAATCAGACTCTCTATTTTAACTTAACTATATTAAACTATTCCCCTCAAATCGATATATATAAAAAAAAAAAAAAGAACTTCCCTCCGAAAAAACACCTTTTTCGGTGCAGTGTTTCCCCCCACCCCCCGCGCGCCGACACTTGTGCATGACCTCCCATTGTCGGCAGTGTAGTGCCCCCTCCCCCCACACACACGAAGCCACCTGTCCACACACATGGAAATATTCTCCCGTTCCCCTCCTCTCTCTCCTCTGACGTACATGACCGGGAAAGCAACCGGAAAAAAAACAATAGAAAAACAATTGGTGCATGAACAGTACCGCACCAAATTTGATGCGATACTGTAGCAAAAATAATTTGGTGAAGGAAAGTAGAGAGGCTGATTTTGGGGAGTTTTTAAGGGATTGGCTCTCTATTTTATCCAAAAAGCTAATTTGGCAATGCTGATAAGGATGCCCAGAGTATCTCAAAGATGGTTTCACAGCTAAACCTTTTCACAAACTTAAATTTTTAATTTTTTTTTACTTAATGTGTCCGGCCGCAAACTTCAACCAATTCCTCACGTGATGCTTTTTAAGCTTCTTGGTAAATGATAAGAAAAGCTTAGATCGAGGAAGGACTTCTAGTCTTCTACATGTAATTATATTTGGGTTTCATATTTTACAGGATATACAATGCTATCATACGAATAACAGACTTAAAAAGAAATCGCCATACGATGACCGGTTAATTTCCTTGTGACACAGAAAAAATCATCTTGAGATGACTTTCATGAACCGATTTACTGAAGAGAAGATGCCTGCTGCTCTATCAAACAATGATGGGCCTTTCTCTGAGTTCTCCTCTACACCTCCATATATAATCTGCAAAATAATCCAACAAAACCTTAAATGGCAAAATTCAATTGAGAGAACACATAGTAGGTTTTATGGTAAACACAACCCAACTGGTGATTAAATAGCCCGAATAAAGAAGAACCCTAGAAATTGTAGAAAGAAGCAAACCTCTAGATCTTCTGCGTCGGGTCGGCTTATTAGTTCTTTGGCAAGCAGATACCGGTTCGGCCTATCCTTATCATCATAGAACACCTTCCATAGTCTTGTTAAGCATCACAAAATTGGAAGTTAATAATCACAATTAGTTCGTTGGGTTTTCACTGAAAAGTGTAAAGCTTAACAGTTTCAGCTAGTCAACTTGATATCCAACAGCAATCTGCCTTCATTGAGGCCGTGTTTGGTCATATATTTAAGAGGGATCTCTGGAGGGAGGAGAGTTGAAGGAAAGGATACGAAGATGATGCAATTAAGAAGCTAAATTAGTATTCTTGATTTCCTTAGTTAAATCCCCTCCACAATCCATCATCCAAACATGGCGTAGGAGTCGCAAAATAAAAAATGATCCTCAAATTTTCATATTTTCCCCCAGAACCTTATACAGGTGGATGTATATGCATGTAACCATACAAAACTTAATCTGAATGTTACAGAATTAGCTTTGCAATAGGATTAAACATAGTCACTAGACATTGTAAGTATCTCTCATTCATATTCTTCTGCTGCAGTAGAAAATGTCACTGATCCTCTGTTACCTGGAACACAGATCGGGCTTGTACAAGGGACGGGAACATCAAACTTGACATTTGAATTCTGGTATGATGGAGTTAGGTTTCCATAGCTTAGGATATTAGCAGGAGCTTCCTTTCAAGCAATAAATTACAAATTTATCATATAAAGCACCTTTCTGTGATCATATAGCAAGTTTTTTGTAACCCAGACACCCAACAATGGGTACCAACTGGGCATTGACCTTTCTAGGATCACATAGGCAGTTTTTTGTAACAAAAAAAAATTGACTTTTTATCCCAAGAATAGGGCAAACTATGGGGATTCCATTGGATTGCTAGACTCACAGATTTGAAACCGATAGCAGATGGTAACTTGTTTTGGAAGGTGCGTTTCAGAATGTAAATTGCTAAATTCTGGTAACACAACATTGAGACGAGTCAGAGTCCTAGTTCTTATTCAATGAAGAAGTTAGCCCTTACCCGGGATAACATCTGAACACAGCACCAAGTGGCAGAGGTCTCATAGAATAAACTGTTGTGAAAGTGCTGCATGATAAACAACATAGATTTTATCATTACATCCCCACTGAATTCTGTGATCCTGTCAAAGTACTGTTAAAAAAGCATGGAAGATTTGAAGGAAACCTACTTAACATCGTAGCCTCACTAATATTTCCCAAAAGCATCCATGCTACCCCACACTTGCAGAGATTGCAACATCTCAAAGTTTTTTTGTGTTAATAGCATATGCAACTATCTCAAGGTTTTTGAAATTACTCAAAAGGCCACAAATAGTAGGAGTATGGTGTCTTGAACAGAATTGATACAGAACTAAGTCATGAGAGAAAAGGAGGCAATAAAGTTGAATAGGGGAACGAAATATGAGGAACAGATACCTTAAAAAGTAGCGCCGCAACTTCCGAACATTGAACCCTACTCCAACATCTTCACTGACAAGACGTGGATTCCACATGATGAGAGGCCGAGGCTAACAATACAATTTGGAAAGACAGCAGAAGAAAAAACCCTTCATTATCCAAAAACAAAGTGGTCTCGACTCATAATGCATAAAAAATAAAATGTGGACCGAAAGTATGCGAGTTTTTCCGGATGCTGTGGGAGATGTAAATGGAAGGTTACCGTGCAACCAAACTGAAAACTTTATTGCTCAAATGTGTAGTTAATAGGTTGGGATTGGGAAGATTGCACGAAAATGCAGGTGCTGCAACATGGTCACAAACATAACAAATTGTATTGCATCTGTCGTACATATTTCATCTGACACCAAATTGTACACTGATGAAAGTTATTTGCTGACAAGAAGTACCATTTCTTACTACAAAAAACAAAGCAACAAAAATTTCCTAAGACGAAGGAGATAGAAACAATTGGCAATCTCTCGTCTTATTATTATTTGAAATTAAACTTACGATGCCATTTCAGTTAAATAATTGAGCTCGAAATTTCGCTAGTTTTCGGAGCTAAATTCACATAATCATTTGTGTGTGTGTGTGATTTTGCTGAAATGTGCTTCATTAGTTGATTGATAAACATAAAGATAGTATCTAAAAGAACTAAGAACAATAATGAATGAGCAACAGACCAGCTTCTACAGAAGGATGATGAAATGAGGTAGGTACCGGATCATCTGAGAGTTGAGATGTGATTCGCTCAACATATTCCAACATCTGATAATCAGGAACCACCATAACGACAATTTCGTCTTCAGGACTTACAGGCTTCCGGTCACTTAAACTGAACAAAACACCATTCAAAATCAAACAATAGCAATTATATCTAAACTTAAATACAGACCAAAGTCACCAAACAAGTCTGTTACAGTTATGAAGACTTCGACTCTATGCTTGCATGGGTTAATCAGTTTGTGAAGAGCAATTTTTTGAGAACTGTTATGGTTATGCTGTCCTCTTGGCCTCTAGATACCACACTAGTGTAAGAGAAACTGCAGGAAGAAATATTTGGATGTTGCTGGCATGATCATGAAAATTGCAAAGGATATCAGGGCCTGCATCTCTTCTAGGAAGGAGATCCCTCCCTCACCGGAGAATCTGTTGCTTATTTTAGAAATGAAACTTGCAAAGAAAATCTTGGATTTGGAAGAAGCGTGCTAGGAGATGATGTTTTGAAGCGGGGTTGTGGGATTCTAATTTGCTGGTTTGTGCTTGCCTTGCTTTCCTCCTTTGGATGTCTTTTTGTTTCTCACAGGTTGTGGATGTAGCACTCACAAGGTTCTATCCTTAATCCATGTTGCTTGGTTTGTTTTATTTTCTTAATGAAATCAACTATTTCCAAAAAACACATATCTGCAGCAGCCACCAATGGATTGATTGATTGATTAGTTGATGCATATTTAAGAAAGTTATGAAAAATGAACTAATGGCCCCTGTCAATACTGGAGTACCACAGAAACCAAAGACCTGGACAACTCTAAAGCAGAAAAGTTAAAGTTATAACAGCTGTCTGGTGAAATTTACCTGGAGAAGCCAAAAGCAGCATCTTGCCATCGATATTTTAGAAGTGCAGCAGCACCAGCATCTGGAAATATTGCTTTAACTCTCTAAAATTGAAAATTCAGCGAATGAAGATGTATAGAACTAGAAGTGCTATGATGGATATTACTAGTATTTATTATGCCGGTGAAGCTATAAGAAAAAGAGAAAATGACCAAAGATTCAGCACAAATGAACTCTTTAGAGTTTAGCCGGATGAACATGTCAGGTACACAATCGGTTTGTGTTTCATATCTGTCAATTTCAAAGGCATCCTTAAATCTAGCCCTTTTTTACTTCTCACTTGTTTCTTTCTCGTTGATAAAGGCTTAGTTTGAACCCACATTGTCTATTCCAATAGTGACAACCTAATGACCGGCTAGAAACATATGTAGACTATAAACTTGATCAGAGCTCCATGACATCCATCCGATTTGTTTACAGCCTCAGTCATGCAACGAAATTTCTCTTCTAACATATGTTTTATCACATTAGAAGCATGGACTTCTATTTCAAACACTATATGGATTGTTAAAACTAACCTGACATCCTGTTTCTTCAATTAGTGTATCCAAGAAAACTCTTGACAGCTCCCAAAGCTCAGCTTGGGCTCCTTCATCATCAAGAAACTGCAACTGCGGAATTAAGAGCTCAACCTGACGGGGAAAGAAAGAATTCAAGGTAAAGTTAATAAACCATATTAGGCGTTGCGAGTTCCCAATCTCTAACACAAACCAAAAATTACTGTATCATGACCAGAAAGTCCCATGCGAAGTAAAACTAGGACATATATCCTATTTCTTAGAAAAAGATGTCCATGTGGTTGAATCTAGATAACTACGAGTCATGATTCATGCAGAGAGTTTTGATGTTCCAGTAGCACTTGTTATGCCTACCTATTGTAGAAATATATCCCATGCAACTGGCAAGATGACATATGTAGGAAGTTTCAATGATGATTAGACCCGTGCATATTCATAATCAGGCTGGAAGATTTTAGCGATGCTCTAGCATGGATGTTGTACGTCATCAACAATGTGGGTACATGAACATACACAGATACAGACAAGGGGCATGAACCTCGATTTTATTATCATAAACCGTTAAAGGAAGGAAGAAGCTTTTATTTGCTCTTCCAATTAGTCATTTAGCTCCAAAAGCATTCAGAAAACAATGAATAAAGCTGAGTTAAACTTGAACATACTATGGCTCTCATTCCTCCAGAAGACACAAAAGTGGCACTTGCTTGACTTGACTGTCGGACTGCACCCTCCAAATCATTAGGCAAGCAACTGAAACATAATTTCGATCAACAAAAAGTTTTGTTCTACTGATTTTGTACTATATTCATGAAGTACATTTGAGAGAGATAGGGAGAAGGTAAACCAAAACCAGTGCCTCTACATGCAAATATCACATCAGTAATAGCCAACATACTTGTTTCAATTTACAGGAACGAAATTGGAATAGAAAAAATTTCAATCATTCTATAATCAGAGTATAAATTTACTCTCTTTCTAGTCCAACGGTTGTGCTTGTTAAAGAGTTGCTTTTTCGAATCATATTCTACCTTTTTGCTCATTCTGTAAGAAACAATGGAAAACTTGAACCCTCTTCCTTCTGCAAGTAAGCAACAAAAATGGAGCATTGCAGTGCTGAACGAGGTAAATTAGGGCAGTGCTAACGCTTGTTACCCAGGGTTTTACTATTGCGAAATGCAGTGGCCACTGGTATAACATTCTCACAGAGAGGTATACAAAAGCTTGTAGTATCTCAATAATCCCATTCCTGCTACACACGAGTCACATTTTATATCATCCTTTCTATAAAAATATAAAGAAATCAATTTTCAATGCAATTCCAAAGTAGGAAACTGTTGGATAGACGTATAAAATCCTTACATAGGTATGAAGGACAAACTTTATGCCACAGGATAGGAATGGTTGATCTGTGGTTGACCTAAAATTTAGGTCTGTCCATTCTCATGGGTGCAGCAGTAGATGAAGTTGACACAAGTCATGCAACAAGTGTTATGGTTGTTTTCATTCTTGAATAAATTCAGACAATCGTGTTTTCATGCCCCAACATTGTCAAGCTCACCACCTTAACACCACAAACACCAGTCTCTTTGTTAGCAACTAAATGTCCTGGTATATAATACCAAGCATTGCATATCTGCGCCCACCCAATTCTGGTGCTTGTTTGGCGGACAAGACCCCAGACTATACCCCGTCTACCCGAACTAATTATCAAATTGTCATTACTAATCACAGAAATGCCGTCCACCTACTTATATACATCAATATCCCTTCATTTGAAATACCCAAACAAACCGCGTATAACTAACCACCGCTTACAATAATCCCCTTATACCATATCCCCTAATATAGTTCCATATCCCTAATTCGATACCCAATAAACTTAAAATCCTACTACTATATTGCCCTAACGCCAAAACATATCCCGCTAACAAACTGGCTGAAAGATTAAACAGTTAGTAAAGGACCATATCTCTCAACTCTTCTAAGGAAATACACCTATCATGTGCCCAAAGAGAGGATTAAACACAAAATAACCCACCTGTCATCCTCTTCTTCTCCTTGAATTGGTTGTTCTTCCGACTCCACAAAAGTTGATGATGCTGGTTGGGATGATATGCTGGCTTCGTCAATACTTTCTTGGGGATAATCACTTTGGAATTTCTCAAACTTGGCACAAGTTCTTGAATGAGTTAGAGCTCTGTGGAGTGAAATTCCAGTTGAACCACAAAGATTGGGGGAATAACAAGACCGGGAAAAGGGAGCTGTGGAGGGTATTTTGGGAATTGAGGCAGAGTAGCAGGAGTAAATGTTTGGGCATGATGAGGCCATTGGAAGTGTCTGTGTACTGCTCAAAGACCCTCCACCATTTTCTTCAAACTGCTACCGAAGAAGCCCAGTTTGGTGCTTGGTTGGGAGAGGAGATAAGTTGAGGAAAAATGATTCAGTGTATATGACTAAATCCTTGCCATCTGGTGGGTCCTAATTGAGGACCAATTTCCTGACCTCTGGCTCTAATTTTATTTACCTATTTTTGTTATATTTTTTATAATACGCACTTAGATAATTAGATCGGTAAAAGTTGTGCTCGATAGATAATAAAACGCTTAGCCAAAAATTCAAAACATTTGACATTTTTAAAGAGAATGACAGAATTTTTACAATTGAACATAGAGACAAAAAAATATTTGACACTTTTAAAAGAAAGGACAAGAAATTTTTACAATCGAATATAAAGACTAAAAAATTAGTGAAATATCACTCATTTTTAAAAATTATAAATTCAAAAAAATTAACTCTTGCCTCTTAGCCGTCTACCACTCCACCTCCGGTAGCCACTTCCGGCAACTAAAAAAATAAGTGAAATATCACTAATTTTAAAATTTCGTAAAGGAAATTTTTTTTTTATATAAAAAAATAACTCCTACCTTCGACCGACCACCATCCCACTTTCCGATTGTCTGGCGCCCTAAAAAATTAGTGACGTAATATTAATTTTTAAAAGTTCTAATTTTGTACAAAAAATTGAAAAAATCATTAACTAGTGATCACTCACTAAACTTTATAAAAGCTAAAGAGATCAACGAACAAAGCTATTTCAAATTTAGTGACAAGTCACTAAACTTCACACCTGATTTAAAACTCCTAATTTCGAGAAAAATTTTTGGGAACCGAGTGGGTACCACGTGGCCGAGCCCACGTGGTACCCGAATATTGCATCCGGGCCGTCCAAAAGTGTATTGGACGGCCGAGATCTAAACCCTCTCTCTCCTCCTCTCTCTCCTGTTTCTCTCTTCTGTTTCTCTCTCTATAATCCGAGCCGTCCAAACCGAAATGGACGGCCCAGATTATGCGAGCGGGTACCACGTGGTACCCACTCGGCACTGAAAAATTTCTCTAATTTCGAATATAGTGCAGAATTCTACTTTTGACAATTTCAACTACCTGTTTACATGCGTAATCAAGTATGATCTGTTCTCATGCGTTTTCAAGTAGGCCCCATACATTCTATGCAGGGGAAGGGATAGGGGTTGCATATTCTATGTTCTCTAACGGTTAAGAGTATACAAAGTAGAATATTGTGCATATGCACACTCCAGAAGAACCATCTCCTTTAAATGATAACAAGTCATTTACTGTGCTTATTCATAAGGGTCAAACTTGTAACGCCCCATGTAGACCACTAGTCCAGTGCCCTAGTTTTTTTTTTTTTTTATCACGTCCCAGTACCCTAGTTTGATTCACGAGCCACACCACATAGCCTAAAATGCTTAAGCCCAAAGTACTAGTAGTAGCCCACATGGTTTGTTATATATCCAAGATAACTCATCTAAACAACCAATGTGGGACTAAACACCATCTACTCTCAAACCTGGGGTATTACAAAACTGGTATCACACCATAGCCAAAGATCCTTTGCCGCAAGCGGATTTGTTATGAACAATCCCTTCATGCATTTACTAACATATATCTGTGCACACATCAAAATTACTTTTGTGGAGATCATATACCCTGATTCTCCCCAGAGATTTCCTTCCCTATTTTTTTTTCCCCGACAAGTAGTTGAAATTGTTGGAAGAGAGGTGGGGAAGAGATAGATAGAGAGAGAGAGAGAGAGAGTCGGGATGGGTTTATTTTTGCCCACTGTTTTGTGAGGAACAGGGCCGGCCCTGACATTTGGGAGGCTTGAAGTGAATTTAAAAGATAGGGCCCTTGGTTTTAATGAAGAAAAATTCAATATAAGTGGTTAATAAAAGGTATAAAAATTAAACACGGTATTTTATCTTGTTAATTTAACGAACATAAACTTTTAAATTTTTATACCGTTAGAGAATTTTTTTTTTCAAATTACCGCGCATAGAATGCATTTTTCTAATGTTAATATCTATAGTGGTAAAAATACAATTTTTAACGATAGAAAATTATAAGATTTAAGCATTTTCTATTGAAATTTGTTGATTAAAAAAATTATTTTAGTTCATTTTTCATTGTCAAAAGTGATTTATTTTGTGAATTTGATAGTAAAAGTTAAACATAAAATTAAAATAAATGAAACAAAATATTAAAAAAAGACTTATCAAATATGGTGTGCAAATTATTTTAACATTAGACTTGAGTAACATCTACCACTAAAAAGGCTTTACTCCGTATTAATTTATACTAATATAAGTGATGCAAGAGTTACATGAGGAAGAAAACTGGGGGGGAGGGGAAAAAAAAAATTAACCTATCAGAAAAGGGCCCTGCCAAGAGTTGAACCTGGGTCGGGAGGGTTATAGCAAAAGCAAACATACCACTGCGACAGCCTTTGTACCTTCTCTTCAGAAGTATTAAGTTTATATATATAGTAACAGAAACTTCTATCGAAAATGGGCCCCCATATTTTTGCTTAAATTATGGGCCTAAAGCCGCCGTACCTCCAGCTTCACCTCAGGGCCGGTCCTGGTGAGGAAGGTGAGAGTTTTGGTATTTATGTCCAAAATAAGAAAATAGTGAGTGTGTTTTGTCCTTTTGCTAAATCAATATTTAAACTATGTCTTTCTGTTTGATTGTAAAAATTCGTTGTCTTTTCCTTCAAAAAGACAAAATATAGTGTATTTATGACTAATTTTTCCATAATAAAACGAGTCCAGGTGCAAGTTGAGTACTTTTTATATCATCAAATTGTTTTTTATTCCATTTATAGAAGATAAGAAGATCAAAAACACCTAGATGTTTATTCCAAGTATCTAATTCCTTGACATAAAAATATTTCCCCCTTAAAATATTCGATACACTCGGCAGTCTATCAAAGTCTAAAAGTAAATGAAAGGAAATAAATAATTAGATTAGGAACATTGATAAATGGTGTTTACATAAAAATTAAGTACTTTAGCTTAGTAATTCTTAAAAATAAAAAATATATTGTGAGGAACTTAAATGGACCAAAAATAATGTTTCTTTCACTAGAAGTTTATATGCATAAGAAAAATTAATGACGCGGAGAAGATTTTGTGAGAAGAGCACGGACATAACCTAAAACAATGATCAGGGTATGTATTGAGAATCTCACTAATCAGATGAATTTCTAAGTTTACTTCGATGGTGTTTTCCTATTATTTGTTGTGTCCTATGGATTAAGAGTATTTGTTGATTCAATTATTATTCACATTCTAGGAAGGCATCATAGAAATTTCAAAATATAAAAGTTGTATGCATCTTTTTTTTTTTTTTGGGTAAATTAGCTTGAAATAGAAAAAAAGGATAACCGAATATACAGCCTACAAGGGGCATACCCCAGGAGGAAAAGAAAGAAAATAAAGAGAGGAAAATCTAAGACCTAAACGCAACAAAACAGATATCCAACTAAGCTCAAAGCACACTTCAAAGAAGCAACACAAAAACACCAAAACAAAAGAAAGACATGCGAGCCTCAAGAACTAAGTTCTTGAAGCCTTTAACTCCTTGATTTTCTCCTTAAGCTTTCTTTTGTTTTGATCTCTAGTGGATGAAGTAAAATCACCCACCCCCTGTGTCAAGGTATGTCGAGGTCCAATGAAATCGCCATCCAAGGGGATTCTTGGAGGCTCTCGAAACCGTGTAGATCGACGGAGAGCCACGGGATGAGGCTCATTGTGAGAACTACCCTGACCATGGAGAATCGGGGTAGCTTCACAAGAAACATCCTCGGTAACATCTAACTTTGACTCCTCCACAGCAGCGGAGGCACCCAAATCCTCACATTTCGCAAGGACATCAAACGCGTTTGTTGTAGGAGAGACACGGCTACACGAAGAGATGGCCACAGGCATGCCCGGAGTTTGAATTTTCCTCTTCACCACCTCTACCCAATCATCCTTACTTTCACTAATTACACTCCCTTCTGCATTTCGCTCATGAGCAACCAGGACATCTTGTCCTACTCTCTCCTTGGCCTTTTGCTCTTGAACAATTGGGACAACTTGTCCTACTCCCTCCTTGACTTTCCACACTGGAGGAGGAGAAACTTTGGGCTTATTAGTGCAGGTGTTAGTAGAATGGCCAAAGATCTTGCAGACACTGCAAGTTTGAGGTTTCCAAGGAACCTCCACTCTAATTTCGTATGGCTCTCCATAACCCAAATTCACTACAAAGGACTTGGGAATCTCCTTCGCCGCATCCACTTCAATACAAACTCTAGCGAATGTCAACCTGCTGTGATTCTGCGTGAAATCATCAAGATAAGGAGGGTTGCCAATGACACTAGCAATACTACTCAATCCATCCACTGTCCATAATTCAAGGGGAACATTGAAGAATTTAACCCAGACTGGTACACTAGAGAAGACACTCTTAGTAAGATGCATCCCAGGATGCCATTTTTTAATCACAATATGTTTGCCTCTGCAAAAGTATGGACCATTCTCAAGAATGGAGTCCAACGTGCCTTCATCCCTAAAGTTGAACACAACAAATCCATTATCTAAGGTGACCACATCTTCAACATTAATTTTCCATACCCGTTGAGCCCAAGATCTAACTTGAAAATAGGACAGGCTTTTATCAACAAAATATCCCACAATTGCATGTTTCCATTTCAATGCCCCATCTTCAGAAATCTTAAGTGGAATCATGACTTGATTATTCTCATACTCTATCGGAAACCTCTTGAGGTGTTTACTTAGCTTAGCCTTCTTTACCTCATTATTGAGTAAAATCTGCCCATTTGTCCAAGCATTCAAGTTGGCTTCTCTGTCCAAGTTGTCGCTCTCAAGAGTTCTGGCAGTAGCAGTCACACACCAAGTCTGACCTTGGAGTGGTGTCGTGGTAGCTCCACCACTCGCAATTGTCTTGACCGGGGTGCCAAGCTTCGGCCAAGAATCAACAATGACCAAAGGCAATTGTAATTCTACCGCATCTACATTTTTTGCCACCACAGAAATATCATCTTCATCCTCAATGGAAACAAGTTCAACATCAGAGTAACCAAACGCGTTGTCTATTTGATCATGAAAGTCACGTAGGGTTAGTTTCGTAGCTAATTTCCGTTTACCCATGAACGACTTAGCAACTCTCTCACTTTCCCTCAATATGCGAAAGAGAGAAAGAAAGAGAGGGAAAGACGTACCGGAAGCAAGTCGGAGCTCCGGCGAGGTCGCTGGAAAATCTGCCGGAGAGTATCGCCGGAAAATCTGCCGGAGATTTTCGCCGGAAAATAATTGGCCTAAAAAGCCCTCGGCCCAGGGAACTCGAAAAGGTAGATGGTTAAGCTTGACGATGCTCCGTTTGTCGTAGATCTGGATTTGAGCGGAACCAAGATGGGGTTACGCTCTCTGTCTAATACTCCTCGTCAATGGCGTATTACAACTGAAGACCTCTACTTTAACCCATCAATAATGTGTCTCCCCATTTAGCTTCTCCACAATCACCCCCAAATCGAAAAGTGAAACAGGTAATACAAGAACGTACCAGGAGAGAGCAGAAGAGAAGATGCTCAATATAGAAGGAGGTTCTTGTCTTATGGCTTGGGATTTTGTCTCCCTTTCGTTATCTTCCACTCTCCTTGTCTTGTATTGGTTGGGGAAGGCCCGGTAATGCTTCCATAGTTTAAGCGCTCTTGGCAACTTGAAATCCCATGGCTGTATCTCCAAAGCTTTTTGGTTCTAGTTGTATGCATCTTCCATTGTATTAGACTGGTAAATTCCGAATTAAATGCTCTGAGGGTTTTAATTATCTGAATTTTGAGTTCCATTTCCTTTTTTCCTTTACTAAGGGTCAGGAAGCGGGCCTTGTAGTGAGGTAGTGAGCCCCATCTAGCCGTCTATCTCAGCACCGATGGTTCCGAGTTAATTTAAACTCCAAATAATCCGAGTCGTACATTATTTGGATTAAAATCCTAGTGTCCGTTACCGAGATGGACGGCTGGCTGGGGAACTGGGGGCCCTGTAGTGAGGGGCACTCACTATAGGGTGTAGTGAGCAATAGTGGTCGTTGGATTCGGCAATCAATGGTTCAGATTTAAAATAAAACTCTTCCATGTAAGAGACTATTCTCACATGGGAGAATTTATTTTAAATCTGGACCATTAATTATTACATCGAACGGCCACCATTACTTACTATACCCTGTAGTGAGTTTGGCTCACTACAAGGCCCCCAATTCCGCCAGCTGGGCTCACTATAACCTTGTAGTGAGCCTCTCACCACAGGGTACGGGCTCACTACAGGGACCCCATACCCCATGGGCTTTCTATCAAAATTTATTTTTCTATTCACGATCCAAATTTTGCACATTTTTCCATTCGTATTGGCAAGAGAATGCAAAGAGTAAAAAGTTCTTACCAAAATCGAAAGGGTTAAAACTGAAGAGACGGAAAAAAGCTAAGATAGTGTCTTTTTCATTGGTTTATTTTTTGAATTTTTAATTTATCTTACGAGTAAAAAGGATAAAAATTTGACCAAAATTAAAGAAATTCCAAAAACGAAACTAAATCAAATGTACAAAGTTAATTACAGACAGTCAAAACTCAGCTTGAATTTTAAAGTTTACGCCCAAAAATATTTTCCTCATTTGGATATTTGAATAGCAAAAAGACAACTTTTCCTCGGACTATACAACCCGATCGGGTCATAACCCGCTTACCCGTTCTGCCTATACGCTCCAGTCAATTGAACTTATAGCCGTTACACGTAGCTCTACCCATCGGACGACTCAGATTGATTTGCAATTCAAACGAACTTTTGGAGTCTTTCCTAAACCCCCCTCTCCCGACTGTTCCGTTGTAGTTCTCTCTCTCTCTCTCTCTGCAATTCTCTTCATCAATCGTCATTGTAATCTCTCTCTCTCTGTGCAAAGATCTGCTGCTCGTTACTCTTTCTCGGGCAAGATTATAGTCATGGAAGGTATTCAATCTCTTGTACATTTCTATATCTGTAAATATCTACATATTGGTAAAGAGAAACAGGCGAGATTTTGGATCACAATGTATCGCTTTTTATGTCTATTTGATCGAGTCAATTTGTCTGTTCTGTGTTGTTTCGTTCAGATCAAAATGAAATTAAAGTGGAGGTTGAGACCGAGTTTCTTGATTTGGCGTCAGATCTAACCCTAAAAACTGGAACTGGCGAGACAGGTTTGTCTTTTTTAGTTTTCGTTAATACTGTATTCTACTGTTTGGTCTTCAAAGTTCAAGAAAACGGTGAATTGAGGTTTCTTGCTTTCAATTGAGATCAAACCCTAAAATCTTTAATGCTCTTTACTAATCTTATATTCTCTCTACAAGCTCAATTAGTTGAAGTATTTTTGTGCTTGTGTTCTTTATCTCAGATATAAAGAAATTTATGAGCAGAAATAAGAAATTAATTTATGTTCCAACAATTTCTCCACGACCTCAAATTGGTGGTTTGATTTTCTTTGTCCTCCTTTTGCAATGCGTATACAAACCTAAGAGCATAGATGGTAATATTACAGATCAAACCCTAGAAACTGCAAGTTCGTTACAGATTTTTTTTTTCATTGCTTTTGTCTTTAAGTTCAAGAACAATTCTGAATTGATGTTTCTTGCTTTCAACTGAGATGGAACCGTAATTTGTAATTTTTTTATTCTGAGTTGCTTGTGTATTTTTTCTATTGTCTCAACTGCTTGAACTTGTGTCCCTGTGTTCTTCATCCGAGAGACAGAAAAATATGAAACTGAAAAGCCAACATTATCGGTTACCCGACACTTTCTCAGTTCCTCTGCACTCCAACAGAGCATTATATACTGTAATTTCCTTTTTTTTTTCCCTTTTTTTTTGGGAGATGTATGAACTAATCTAAAGGGGTTTGGAGTTATTTCAGAACAAATTGGAGGAAATAATGCTCCAACAGATGAGAGTGATGTTTTGGGTGAAGTGCAGACTCTTCCAATTCTCCAAAAAATTGAAGAACTAAGCAACAAAGTCCAGGTAAAATTTTCAACATGGTTCCCTAGAGTAGTCATCTTGAATCTTTATCGGAAATTGTTGGAATTGTTTCCAGTTTTCTCTAAGTGTGATTCTGTTTCAGAGTTTGAAGAAGGACCATGCAGTTTTATGCAGTGAAGTTAAAGGCATCACTGCTGATTCTTTTCCTGGCTCAGAAGTTTTCTGTGCTTTTCAGAACCTGAGTATGTGGATTCAGTTTTGCAAAAAACCAATTTTATTTCTTGGTCTCTCCTTCCTCGATTGTACGTTATAAATGGTTTGTTGTTCACTTTGTTGGTTTTTAGGTACTGAGCATGAACATTTGAAAAAGAAGTACAATGAAGAGAGTTCTGAACGGAAGCGGCTCTATAATGAAGTGATTGAGCTTAAAGGGAATATTAGGGTCTTTTGCAGATGTAGACCACTAAACCAAGATGAAGTTATGAATGGGTCTTCTTCTATTGTTGATTTCGACTCATCTCAGGAAAATGATTTGCAAATCATTTGTTCTGATTCTTCCAAAAAGCAATTCAAGTTTGATCATGTTTTCAGGCCCGAAGACAGCCAAGGTAACTTGAAAACTCACAACTAAATTTATTTTGTCTTTTTCCTGCTATGATTCTATCTAAGGGCTTTTACTCTGTTTAAGTTTCTAACCCTCCTGTGGCATGCAGAGGCTGTTTTCTTGCAAACTTCACCTATAGTCACCTCAGTGTTGGATGGATACAACGTCTGCATATTTGCTTATGGACAAACTGGGACGGGAAAAACATTCACTATGGAAGGAACCCCTGAAAATAGGGGAGTGAACTACCGGACATTGGAGGAGTTGTTCAGGATTTCCAATGAAAGGAGCAGTGTCATGAGATACGAACTTTTCGTAAGCATGTTGGAGGTTTACAATGAGAAGATAAGAGACCTTCTAATAGAGAACTCAAACCAACCCGCTAAAAAGTGAGTTTTCTCATACTCCAGCCTTAAGTAGACTTTGTTTTGCTATATCCTATCTATTTGAATGCTTCAACTTAAGCAAATGCAACTCTCATACTCCAGCCTTAAGTAGACTTTGTTTTGCTATATCCTATCTATTTGAATGCTTCAACCTAAGCAAATGCAACAATTATGTATTTTTGTTGCTTACTTTATTCAGTGCTAAATGTAGAGATCAATACAACAATTGGAAAAGGGGAGGTAGACCGTGTATTATGATAGTTATGCGAAGCTTAACTCAATTACGTAGCTCTAGGAGAAAAAATATATCTAGATGGTACTCAATTGCATTTGAACGCAAGCTCATACCACCTTTTTGGAAGGAGTTAAATCTCATTTAATCGCGTGTGGGAAACTCTTTGATATGCTGTTCAAGTATGTGTCATTTTACCATGTTATCAACAGAGAACTTATTTCTGGTTGAAAGGATCAGACATCTTCTATAATTTCCAGGTTTTTCTTAGAACTTAGCCCCTCCAGAGGTTTTGCCACTGTTGTACTTGCTAACTTGATATTGATCATCATAAGAATGTTCTTTGTCTGAGTAGCTCTTGTGCGCTGAGTGTTTCATACTTTCTGAAATACAGGAAAATAAAGTCAAATAATTGCCTGATTTAGATTGTGATCATTCTATCCATATCGTCTCCCCATCTCCCTTCCCTTTCGAAAAAGAAATAGGTTAATCGGGAACTTAGACACACACCTACTGCTCCTTCATATCTAACCTTTCCTCAAAACTGTGTTGATCTTATCTTCATTTTCTCCACTACTTTATCTGGCAGTATTTGTGTCGTGAAAAGATTTGTATTTTATGTTTGTGCAAATGAAGGCTGGAGATAAAGCAAACAGCAGAGGGTGCACAGGAAGTCCCAGGACTGGTTGAAGCCCGTGTTTTTGGGACAGATGAAGTATGGGAGCTGCTCAAGTCTGGTAGCCGAGCCAGATCTGTTGGATCTACCAATGCTAATGAGCTTAGTAGCCGTTCTCACTGGTAGTTGCGAATTCCTTTCACACCTGTTGAATCAAAATCTGACTTCTACTATTTACCCAGCTAATGGTATACTTGTTTAAAAACAATTTATTGTGCAAACAAACCATAACCTGTCATATGAACACTTGATTTTTTGTTTACAATATCATCACGGTTCTCTCAGTTAAGTTATGGGAGCATCTCCAAGCCCCAATGGCTCAAATGACATGTCAAACCTAATTTCAGCATGTTAAAAGATGTAGAAATAGTAAATTTACTCGATTGCTACAAATGCTATTCCTTAAGTTTTCTGCTTGAAATGATGTCTAGATAGCATTTGTGCACCCTATTAACAGAGAGAAGAAAATTTGGCATTGACCTTGTGCCATGCCATATTTGGCACAAAGTTGTCAGTTGATTTAGTACGTGTGTGTGTTGGAGCAACAAATAGAGACTTGGCGATTTTTGGTTCTGGCAACCTATTTGGCATGTGCACTGGAGACAGGGCCGGCCCTAGGGTAAGCCCCGCAAGCCTCCGGGCTTGGGCAACCCCCCGGGCTAGGGCAACCAAAAAAAAAAAAAAAAATCTCCAATTTATGTATAAATATTAAAAAGCTTCCATATCCTACACAAAGTGGCTTGATGCTTTCTTGGTACCAAACTCATTATTTTCTGCCAAACCAGTAGGAGGCCAGCAACAAATAGAGACTTGGCGATTTTTGGTTCTGGCAACCTATTTGGCATGTGCACTGGAGACAGGGCCGGCCCTAGGGTAAGCCCCGCAAGCCTCCGGGCTTGGGCAACCCCCCGGGCTAGGGCAACCAAAAAAAAAAAAAAAAATCTCCAATTTATGTATAAATATTAAAAAGCTTCCATATCCTACACAAAGTGGCTTGATGCTTTCTTGGTACCAAACTCATTATTTTCTGCCAAACCAGTAGGAGGCCAGAGTTCGATTCCCATATCCCTCCTTTTTCAACTTTAGCCACTTTTAAGGAATTTCTTTGATTCTTTTTGTTTCTTTTTTTTTTTTACTTATGTCTCCTGTTTTTTTCCTCCTAGTTTGAAAATTGACAAAAAATCATAGAACTTAGGTTATAAATTTTGCTTTTGACAAAAACAATAATGTAGAAGTGATAATATTGATATGTTTTTACATTTGGTTAAAAACAAATTTCCAGTGGTGGAAATTTAACAGAACATGAGTGAGCTAACATGGTAAAATATTGTTTTTACACAAATTATAGTAAGATATTGAAGTAAAATTTCTTATTTCATTCAAAATATACTCTTACAAACATCTTTTTAAATTGGAGTTGATATTATGAATCGAGATCGTGCTAAACATAAAGCATTTTTACTGTTGTTATAATTTGATTGTAAAATTTTTTAAGTAGCTCAAGCTAAAATACCATGTTAACTTTGATTTTTTTCTCCCTGACTTGTATGTCAATTTTTTTTTTTTTTTTTTTATACTTAATAGTAAGTGGGCAACCAAATTTGAGGCCGAGCTTGGACAACCCAAATGTCGGGGCCGGCTCTGACTGGAGACACTTGTAAAGTGAAAACTTTAAGTACTTCGATGGTACCACAAGGCACCTGAACTCGATCTTTGATTGCCCTCATGACCAAAAACATTCTTTGTTGTTGTAGCTTGTTGAGAGTGACAGTTAAGGGACAGAATTTAATAAATGGCCAGACGACAAGGAGCCACCTTTGGCTGGTGGACTTGGCTGGAAGTGAGCGTGTGGGCAAGATTGAAGTTGAAGGTGAAAGATTGAAAGAATCTCAGTTTATTAATAAATCCCTCTCAGCCCTTGGGGATGTCATCTCTGCTCTGGCATCAAAGACGGCCCACATTCCATACAGGCATCTCTCTCTCTCTCTCTCTCTCTCTCTCACACACACACACACACACACACACACAAAGGTTAATGTTCTTCACATTGTTCTTATTGTTTTTGTACATCTTTTTAACCAGAAATTCCAAGCTTACTCATATGCTGCAGAGCTCTCTAGGTGAGTCTTTCTCTGTGTACCTTGCATTTTTACATCATTGAAGTGGATATCCTGTGTAACTGTAAACAAATAGTGCAAACGTTTTGGAACTCGCACGATGAATATATACGAGTAGTGGGGGGTTCCAAATTGTTAATAGTCTCTCTATCCCATATTCTTGGTCCTTTCTTTTACGGGATTGCCAAAAATCTTCTCTGATCTTTCGCTCTCTATTATAATAGAATCTTTTGCTCTCTCTATTATAATAGCTGCAACTATATTTGGAAATGATAAAAAGTGGAGGCAAACAAGATCATATTTCCATTGGATTTGCATTCCTGTAAGTGTAATCACCTGGAATAACTGCTCAGGATCCCATCGGAGAATTAGACATGTTGAGCAACTGCCTGTCTCAGTTATTTCCATCCACTGCCTGTCTCACAGCAATTAAAACTTACTGGATCTATGTAGGGGGAGATTGCAAGACCCTGATGATTGTCCAGATCAGCCCTAGTTCTGTTGATTTGGGAGAAACCCTTTGCTCACTTAATTTTGCTAGTCGCGTCCGAGGAGTTGAGCATGGTCCTGCTCGCAAACAGTCAGATCTCACAGAACTTTTCAAATATAAGCAACTGGTATGCAGAGGGAAAACATTTCCCATCGAACTATTTCTTTTGTGTTCAAAAGCTGCCATAGCTCATGATTTTTAATTTCCAAAACAGGCAGAAAAATCTAAGCATGATGAGAAGGAAACGAAGAAACTGCAGGATAGCTTGCAGTGCTTGCAGTTACGACTTGTTGCTAAAGATCACGTCTGCAAAAGTCTTCAAGAGAAGGTAATGAATGAGGGCACAATCTAAAATGTAATTTAAGGCGATACCTAGATGAAAGGACGTATCCTCCAACAATGGAAATGGCTGTTTGAAGGGAGGCTTCTTTAGTAGGCTGATTCCCCCTATAGGGATCTCCTAAGAAGCACACCTCACATATCTGTCACTACATATGTTGGAGGAGACTGACAGACGTCCCTAAATATGTATCAGCATTTTTAGTCATTTTTTGTTGTTGGACATGCTCACACGTTAAGGACACTTTAGGAGCAAGATGCAATTTGTCAAAAATAAGTTGGACAGCAATATTTCCATGGACGTTTGAACTTACCGATATTGATGTAGTGACTGTAGATCTTTTTTTGTGATTTCAGTAATAGAAATACTATTGTTGGCATTTATATGAATTCTCAAGGTACCAGAAAAATACACTGTATTAAACGTTCACCTACCTAGCTGGAGTCCTAAATTTGAAAAAAGCTTAAATATCTCTCTGTATGTATGTCCTTCTTAGGGCATCTCGGATACTGCCATTTCATATTGGGATGATATAGCAGTGATCTAATTATTTTAAATCTTCCTTTGAATTACTGAACAGGTTCGAGATCTTGAGAACCAATTGGCAGAAGAGAGAAAAACCAGACTGAAACAGGAAACTAGAACTAGAACTTTTGCTGCAGTTTCCGCTCAGTCTCCAGCTTTTTTCTCATCGCTAAACCAAGCACAGAAGAAGACCATTGCAGATAAAAGACCCCCATTATGCCCTTCAAAAATGAGGATGCCCCTTCGAAGAATCAGCAATTTCTTACCTCCACCAACTCCCGTCCCTCCTTACAAGACTTCCAATTTCAGTCACCGTGCCACCAGAGATGACAAAGAGAATATGCCGAGAAGGATGATTTCATCATCGACGAAGGGTAAGACAACAGTTTTGGCAGCAAGAAGGGGTTCCATTGCTGTTAGACCTCCTCCAGCAACAAGTCAAAAGATCCTTCAGCCTAAAAGAAGGGCCTCCATTGCAACCCTACGCCCCGAGTCAAACGCTAATGTGATGACTCCACTCAACCCGAATCGGTTAAGGACTGACCGCATGGTGGGTAGGCAATCTTTCGTGTGGGACCCACAAAGGGTGTGGCGCACATCGAGGGTGCACTCTCCGTTGCCACAGTTGAAGGAAGGAGCTAATATGATGGTGGAGGCGACACCAACTGCTGCTGGCTCAAGGAGCAGCAAGTTTATGGGAAGCCCTCCAACACAAGCAGGGTCGTGGAAGCCAAAGCATCCGACTGTGGTGGCGCTACAAAGGAAACACCTTGTATGGAGTCCACTGAAGTTGAGAGGCATGAAAACTACCAGGAGGTCTTTGTTGCCTTCTTGATGCTTCATTGACGCACAAATCAAGTCCCTACTCAATCTGTAATTTTAACCATCTAGAAAAGCACATAAAACTCTCCAGTTGTTCAGTCTTCTCTCTCTCTCTCTCTCTGTGATTTTGCATTAGTGTATGCTTCTTGCTTACTAAACAGTTTCTTTTTCTTTCACTTAGATTTCCATTTTATGACATAGATATTAACTAGCTAATTCTAGAATTGCCATTCTTTTCCCTTCTCTTTGCAGAATTAAACATGTAAATTGCTCTTGTTCTATGCGTTCCATTTTTTTTAGGGGTATTTTCGTTTGTTTGTAGCAATATGCGATTGTTTTAGTTACACATGGATTGGTCTACCTTGAAATCCTATTTGAAGTGCCTGGTTTACCTTTCTGTAACATGAAGCCTTCTTTGAATTGGGTGGTTTTGGATTCTCTTTCCCCCTCATCTTCTGCCTTATGCCTTCTTGTACAATGATTCTGGCAACATAGCAGCAACGGGGAACTAAAACGGGAAGGAGGACTACGGATCGAACCAGCACTAAGTTGTGTTGTGCTCCTGATGCTATGACCTTCATGCTACCCGTCTATATCATTCCGTAGGAGGGTCTTGAAAAGATTCTCTCCTATTATATTCTCGGGGTGGATCCAATAGAGTAGAGGAGCCTCACCTTTTCACAATTCAAAACTGATAACAAGAGGGAGTTTGAGTTTCAGAGAGAGAGAGAGAGAGAGAGAGAGAGAGTGCTGATACGGCTGGGCTGAGTGTAAGGGGAGGGACTGTCCGCCTATGGGCAACTTCATTCACCCTGACTGGGACATGTTCCAATTGACTCACCATTGTGCCAGATTCCATCCTGCATCTAGAGCCACTTCCGGTGGACCTATCTACGGTAGTTACTCGATGGAAACACGATTTTCGGCTGCTCAAGAGCTTGGTGTTCGCTGGCGGGTCTATCTTGCGCTGTGAGCGTGCGCTTCCAACTGGAGATTAGTCTGTTTGAAGACCCGTTGCAGGATGACAAAAACATGCCCAAGATTCGGAACCTCAACAGGGTACCCCTCCCGCTCCCTCCCTCCCTCCCTCCCTCTCTCTCGAGGTCGCTACGATAAAGTTACCATAATACCGCATAAACAAAGTAAAACCATCTCAAAATACAATCATCAATCCGAAATCGAGTATGAGAAAGAGACCCAATTGATTCTCACTGTTGCAAATTTCTTTGTAGAATAGAAAAACCTAATCTTCGGCTGCCTCGGAGAAGAACAGAGGGGAAACGGACGGTGTAACAGATTTCACTAGACGACCCAAGTTATTGACATTCGGGGGCTTATATACCCATGCACTCCCATGCAAAAACCCCACTTGCCACCTTTTAACCTTTCCACTCCTGTGCTTCCTTCTTTCTAAAGTTCTACTCTACCACCCACAGATAAACCTTATTACTCTCTAATTAGCTTCCTACTAAACTCAATTTGTAGGAAAATTAGTTACTTAGAGGAGCTCTTAGCCACCGGAGAGGATCAATTGCTTATCGGCTTCCGGCTAATCACTGGAAAGTAAGCTAGAATACCTATCCTTTCTCCTAATTAGTATTTCTAGTTTCAATTAGTAACTTCTAATTAGTTTTTCTAGTTGTAATTAGAAGCCTGTTTTACCAAGATTATGCATGTAATAAGGTCTTTAAGTTGATTACTGAGTTTTCAAGAAAGCTTACGGTGAGAGGATTTCATGTTGAAAAGTTGGGTAGATTACTAATCAATCCCTAATTAGTTTATTCTACTTGAAATTAGTAAGTTGTTTCTTGAGATTATGCAAGGTTTTACTAGAAAGTTTCTTAGTGTAATTATTCAAATGTCAAATCTCTAATTTGTAAGTTCTACTTTCAATTAGTAGAATGATTACACTAAAACTAGACTTGGTTTCTACTAACAAGTCTCTAAGTGATTTACGTAGTGTTAATTTTGGAGTAAATTAGGACATTTCTTAAAAAATGAAGGTGAGTAGAAAGATTTCTAACTCTAGTTTTTACGAATTTTTTTTTTACAAAAGTTTGTAGATTTATTTCTCCTAGATAATTGAGTTTTGTACTAAGGAATTTTCTTAAAAGTTTACTTAGAAATTTTTCTTGAAAAATTAGTAGAGTTTTAGAAAGATTTTTAGAAAAAGTGAGATTTTCTAAAAGTAATATTTATGTATAAACTAGTGTAGTAAATTTTTATGACTAGATGAGTTCAAATCTTTTAGTTATAAAGTCTAGAAAAATCAATTTTTGTGAAAATAAGGGGAAAAAGAAAAGTTTATTTATTTATCTTCTTTAGAGAGGAAATGTGTTTGGTTTTGAAAGAAAAAGAAAGAAATTGGGTTTTGTCTATAAAATAAAGTTTTTGGAGGAATTGGTTTATTTGGAAAAGTTGGTGCATTAAAGAGCATTATTTTATGTGGTATTTTTCACAAGGGAAAAACTAGTATTTTATGAGACACGATTACAAGGAATATTGCATGGACACAGTTTTGAGCAAATTGAGCATATGACATTGATCATGTTCACGATCCGGTTACGACACGTTTTAAGAGAAAAGCTTGAGTAGCTGTTGATGAGAATGAAAATGTGTTTTTGAAATGGGAAATGAGATATTGGGAATTAAAAGAAATGAAATGAGATGAGATGAGATGATTAAAATGTGGTAGTGCAGCGAGAGCGCCACCCAAGTTCCGCGGGGAGAACTTGGAGGATTGGGATAAGTGTGCACAACACGCGGTGAATGGACCTCATAAACAGACTGGTTAAGTTCAGTGATATGAGACGGCCGAGACTGTGTCGTGTGAGTCGTGGGACGGACGGAACGTGCAAACATGCTGTTAAGTTTGGTGATGCTTGACGGCCAGGGTCTTGAGCGGAAAGGTTGGTGCCACTAGTTGAAAGGAGATGTAAGTGGACCAATAACTTTCGAGTGGTGTGAGATGATGACTTGATTGAAATTTAAAGAAGAATGCTGAAGAAACATTTAAAAGGTCAATCTTAACCACCATGGATAATATTGTTAAGAAATTTTTAGTTGTAACAAATATTTGTTCTTCCTCTATTCCAAAGTCTAGGCCATAATGAAGAAACATTGCATGGTCTATCTTATCTTATGATGTTGGAAGAATGATGATAGTTACTGAGGGGCAAGACAGAATAGATGAATGTATTAATATATGTGTTGAAGAAAGAAATCATAAGGTCAAGTGTGGGAAGAGGAGTGCAAAGAACCGTTCAATGATTTGGAGATTCAAAAAATTGCCTCTCATCAGTGTTCTGTACAATGTACAGGCTTTTCAAAAATCTATTAATGACATTCTTGATTTCTCAAAAATAACCAACTTATCCCAGTTAAGGCTGCTATCAACTGGAGCAAAGGGAAAAACAAGAGGAAATCTATTAATGACATTCTAGGTTTCTCAAAAGTAAATCCGCAAAATAAAAAGGCTGGAAGGATAAATATATGGTTCTTAGGTCTGCTGTACCTGTTGTTGCCGCCTTGCCTGCTTTTGTGTCATCAAATGGAATTACTAACAGAAATAAACTTTTACTTGATGAAGCTCAAGCTATCTGGACAGTTAACCAGATTATAGGAATTGGTCATGAGGGGGGATGAAGATGAAATTATAAGTAAAATAACCGAAATGAAAGCCGAAGACAATGATAGAGCTGTAATTTGTTAACTTTGAATTTTATCATGAAACAATGGGTGTAGCACTTGAAGGGATATTACTTGCCTTTGATGTAGCATATGATGGGTGTAGCCAATTCTGTCGCTGGAGCATACAATGGGGTATTAGTTGCCTTTGATGCTGTTGTTTCATTCCGTCATAAGGGTTATTTTTTGGTGGATTCGTATATGAAGTCAGTCAAAGAAAAGAAGGAATTTGTCAATTGATTTTTGGTGAGTCAAAGATTGGGAAGATTCTATTGGTCGCTTTCTCTGCATTTGCAATCAAATATCTTCTCATTGGAAGGGGCTTGCTACATTAGGAGTTTCAACTTTAGTTCTTAACTTCTGATATGTCGACTTGGTGCTAGTTTAGTATAGCTACGAGTGCTATTGATTTGATGGCTTTTGATTACTGCTTTGGATAGTTGCTTGATGGGATGCTGAAGTCCAATTGGCTCTTGTATCTATTTGTTGCTGGGATTTGATTCCGTTTCATGCTTGTTGCTGCAATTTTCAGAGAAGGATTGGTTTAGGGAAGGCTCACGAGTCAGTTTGTGGATTGCATTGGGTGTTTGAGCTGAGTTGAGTTAGTATCTTACTAACCAATTCTCAATGTTATTTCCTTTTTTTGTCTTTTTGTGGCAGTGATTCTCGGTGTGTGAGCGTTCCAATTTAGTTGTATTGTTTATGTTCCATTGTGATGCTTTTATGCTTAGGTCCTTTTAATCTTTGTAAAGTGTTTTCAAAAATAAATAAAATTTTGTTTTTGCCGTTCAAAAATTAAAAGAGGTAACGCAGATTTTTATGGACATTTTTGCTTGTTTTCTTTAGTTTTCGACGTTTCGATATGTTAGTGCGAGTAAAATACAAGTACTGAATTTTGGATTTTGACGTTTTTCAAGAGGCCTGGGCAAACGCGATGCGCGTGCCAATTGAATTTTCAATTACATAGCTATTGTTGCGCAAATTGTTTTCAAAATTATACTTATTTTTCGACTTGCACACACTTCAAGTGTGCCCAGCCTAGTAATACTAAAATAACAAGATACTTTTTCAAAATGTACTATTTTGCTTTGTAACATTGCTGTGAACTGTTACCGAAGACCAATTAATGGGAAATCTTAGAAGTTTATTCCATTACTGTAAAACAGTTAATCACTTTTTTTTTTATCAGAAAAAGAAGATTTATAAATGAAACTCGATAAGGGTACATCGAGAAGAGAGAGGGAAATTCAACCGAGGTTGAAAAAAAGAAAAAGAATGCAGCCAAAACAAGAAACTACAAAATAGCAGCCAAAACAAAAACTCCCAAAGAATCCAAAACCAAACAAGCACTGCCAAAAGATTATTTCCAGCCCCTATAAACCAACAAACCGACCGACTTCAACCCTTACCACACCCAAACATCGCTGCGACCCTCCAGCAAAAGCAGAAGATCCTATATCTCTCAATAGGTTTCCTCCCAATTCCTAGCCATTTGAGAGTATGCTTGCAATTCTTCATCAATCATTTTCTTTAAGAGAAGTTCATCTCTTGGACGAAAATTTACTGCAAGATTATTTCCAGTGGCCATTGTTGCAATAGTTTCTTCCTCTATCCTTTTCTCTTTGCTGCTTACTTCCTCTTGAGTCCTATGCATGGATCCAGATTCAAAGAGCCCATAATCCACCAAAGAAGGAGGTCCCGGGCCAAGAAGAGACTTATCATTTGAACTTAAATTCTTTGAATCCAGCTTTAACCTCCTCGAGCAGCTCTCTTTTTTGTCCAAGCAAAGGGGCTTGGAAAAAAGAGTTGCTTTCAGAGGAAGAGGTCTCCGTAAGGAAATAGATTTCCTGTGACCCCCTTGTTTTGTCCGGCTTTTCTTCTTACGGCGCTTGAGTTCCACGTAATTAATAAGAGGATCAGCAGAAATAAGATCCAGTGAATGGCAATCATTTTCATCGTCGTCTGCTGATTGAATAGGGTCACTATCTTCAGAGTTCATGCAAGACCCAAACAATTTAACTCCTATGATTTGGAAAGGATTTATTGCCCGAGAAACCATTTAAAACAATTTAATCACTTGATATTACTGTGAATGTAATTATGATTTGCTCCTTTGATCAGCTCGATGTGCAATTTGTGGTTAGGTAATGCATCTTTGACCGGAATGACTTTATCGATAGATCCATGGATGGTCAATAACGTACGATCCTTCCCAACAAAACGAGGAAATCAATCAGGCTGTGGCATTGCCACATTGGCACATAATGAAATGAAAACTTGCAATATGGGTCATGGGTCGCAGAAGGGAGTAGCACCAGCATGTGATGACCCAAACTGTGCAGCCGTGCCTCCAGATTGCGGGAAAAGAATTTTTTTGAGGAAGTATGTCTACTGGAGGTAACTCTTGTGATGAAAGTGGTGCGCTGGATGGTACTACGGAAGGGGTTGTAAAGGGTAAGAGAGTTTCAAAAGTCTCTAGCCCTTTACCGAAGTCTGCTAATAAGTTCTCTCCTCTTGGTGTTGCTTTAGAAGAAGAGACACGTGAATGATGCCACCTGAAAAATTATTGTTTAAAAAAAAAAAGAAGATCTCAGAGTCGCCACCCAGGTTTTTATTTTGAAAAAAGGATTTATTTCCCGAGAAACCATTTAAAATAATTTGAAAACTAATGACTCTCGTGCCTTTGATTTGGAAAAGGATTTGGTTTTCGAAAAAGCAGAGAATTCTAGGTTCAGGAGCCAGGTTACGAGTGGGGAAGGTTTTTAAAGCACCCCCTCGCCTGATTGAAAATTAGTCTTTACTAAACGCTTGCGGGATTTTTGGGAAAACTTTTATTTACTTGACTTTATTTATACAAACAGCAGTAATGATGAATAATTTGTAAAGACAATTAATTAGCCCTAGAGAAAGTAAGCAAGCAATAGCAACTAGAGGAGAAATTACTGCACCGAATGTCATATGTGAGAAATTGTTATTATTATTTCTTTTGAAATTTTATAAGTAGCACATTACCGTACGGCAACGGGGAAATGCCACACGGCATTATAACTTTCATGGTTAACATTATACATGAATTTTTTTTAGGCATTCTGGTATTATATAAAAGAGGAAAGAAAATGGTTTTCCCGAGGTTCAAAAACGCCATCGTAAGTAAAATGACATGGAGTGTTTACCTAAAAAAAATATACGCAATACATTTTGCACCTCCAAACTATCAATTAACTTGGAAGTTTAAAGTCCCGAGATTTGATAAAAGAAAATATTGTAAATAAGTTACGAGACGAATAAACTGACTTTTAAGAAAAGCAATCTAAAGAAAATATATCCGCACGTCATGTTACCTCTAAGTTATTAATTAACTTAAAAAGTCCAACGGGCTGTAAGCATGTTCTTTGCAAGGGATATTGCCGCACGGTTAATTCGGACATATTCACATTTCTGTGTTTACTAATGTTAAATCTTATCGAAAGCGTGTAAATCATACAAGACTTACATAATGAAGCGCAGTGGAATATTCGAGCTTTCGGAGATCGACGAACCGAGACCCGCTCTACAAGCACAATCCGTAACCACGAACAAGAACCCGAACACCGTCTTCTATTCTCGTCGTGTAGAGAAGACTACCAGAGTCTACTCTTAGTATCCACACCGCAAATCCTAGGGTCGTAGATGGAAACCCTAGAGAGAAGATATAGATACGAGAATATTTTTGGGGAGAAGGAGAGAACTAGAACTTTGGTTAATTTCTTGTATATATCTCATATATTTGCAAGACTTTATTTATAGACAAATTAAGTCCTAGAGTTTAAACTCGCTTTAAACTCTCCTAATAGATAAAGATAAGAGTCCATCTCTTATCATCCTTCTAACTAACCCAATCACTTAACCCATGTGGACGATCCGTGTGTATTGGGTCCGGTTGAACCGACCCATAAATACTAACATCTTCGACTCATACACATTGGGCTCAAATATCTCATCCGTATCAATCTTATCAATTCTCTCCTCATACAAGGAAATGAGGCGTGCGACCGACGAGAAAAACAAGCTACGTAGGAGTACCATATTAAGCATCCATCAAACTAACATGGTACATCACTCCAAAAAATCTCGTCATTTCCCTAGACATATCTAGCCACATTGGATCGAGCATCTCCAATCCCTCTTGAGTCCCAGCTCAGAGCTATGCTTAACCCCCTTGTGTTGGTGTGCTTCAAATTTCGAAATTACCTTTTATTTTTACTATTATAGATTAGATAAAAAGATACAAACTTGTGCCGGCACAAAGCACAACCAACCGCACAAACAAATGTGATACCAGAAAGTCTTCCTCGAGCCCTCATGTCAATTCATTTTAACCTTGCTGCTTTCCTAGTCATGCTCCATGGGACCCTGACATTTCGTGGTCTTAGGTAGTCAAGCTAGAGTAGCAACACAAAGTCTCTACTTCATGACATAGTCTCAAGTCAAGTAAGGGCAACGAGTAGTCATATAATGACATTTAGAGCTCACACAGTGATAGGAAAGGGATCCATCTATCACTCCTCTAAGTATGGTCGACAATAGCACATGTGGTATGTTCACATGCTACGGTGGAGTATCTATAAAGATTGTGTCACTCCAAAAACACCGTACAAATATAAGTCCAGTCGCTACTAAAAGCGCCTGACTTGAGACTCTCAAACTTGTCGCATACAATGCGCCTCTTTAGGTCTTCATCTGGCTCAAACAAAGGCAATAGAGAATCTATGTTCGGTCAATAGTGACCTCATCTTGGTCCAACCAAGGTGACAATACCTTAAACTCATCATCTTTAAAGAGTTATGTCTCATCTCGCTCGCCCATCAGCACCGAGGCGGGTTACCATGTGAGATAGCCAACCCTTTGCCTTATGACACACAATTAACATTGTAAGTGCATAACAACTTGAACGCAACTTGATTTTATAATCGCAACCAACTGGAATATAAAAACCAGTGCATTAACAATAAATATCCAAAAGGTGTCTCAACAAAGCACAAGTAACTCAAATCCTACGAAGTCCCAGACGATTAACATGGGTCTGAAAGACATCCCTCACTATAGGCTTAGTCAACAGATCAGCCACCATATTGCTCGTGGATATATGCTTTAGGACCTTAGGACCACCTCTCCTTGCACAACCATATCTCGAATGTAGTGAAAACAAATGCCAACTCCCACACCTGACTTTTTTTCATAGAACCACTCTCATCCTCCATAGCAGCTAACCATTCTTTACAAGCAGGTGAAGATAAAGCCTCATTGTATGAACTTGGCTCATCTTCCTCTTGAGGAGCACACATGAAAGATTCCCTTTCAATCGTAAAACGACGACGGGGTATATTTCCACGTTCGCTCCTACGTTGTGGAGGATCTCGGGAATCAGTAGTCTCTAGTGGAGTACTCCCACTATGTGGCAAGTTACTCCCACTGTTCTCGGCGACCATAGGATGAAGATCTATATCCCCACCCTTGCTAAGAACAGGTGTAACTTCCTCAGACTCAGACATCTCGTAAAGATTAAGATCCCCCCTCACATCACCTCTGCTTAGAAACTCATGTTTAATGAAATTCACATCTCGGGACTCAATCTCAGTCAATCCACCATCAGGTTGTTCGCATATCATAACATACCCTTTGGAATGTTCAGGATACCTTATAAAGATACCCTTTTTGCCTCTTGGATCTAATTTTCCAAGTTGCTGAGAAGGAATGCGCACATAACCTGCTGACCCCCAGGGCCTCAAATGATCAAGGACTAGCTTCCTACCTGTCCATAGCTCATATGGTGTAGAAGTGCTTGATTTGCTCGGCACGCGGTTAAGGATGTAGGCCGCACTTAATAATGCATCTCCCAAAAAACTAATAGGAAGATTAGCTTGCGCCATCATCGACTTAACCATATCTAACAGCGTACGATTCCTTCTCTCTGCAACACCATTTTGTTGCGGAGTCCCAGGAATTGTTAGCTGTCTTTGGATACCTTTACCCTCACAGAGCCCTTTAAATTATTCAGATAAGTATTCGCGTCCACGATATGTCCTTAGAACTTTTAGGGTTCTCTCTATTTGATTCTCAACTTCTCTAACAAATCGAATGAAGCAATCTAATGCTTCCGATTTATGATAAATCAAATATACATATCCATATCGCGAATAATCATCAATAAATGTGATGAAGTAGGTACCCCCATGCCGTGCCCTTGCATTCATGGGTCCACAAATATTTGAATGTACTAGCTCTAGTGGACTTGTAGCTCTCACTGCCTTACCAAATGGTTTTCTTATTGCTTTTCCTGCCATGCAAGGCTCACATACTGGTAGGTTGACTTTAGCGAGTGGGCCTAGAAGGCCTTCTCTAGCTAACCTAGTCATCCTATCTTGCCCAATATGGCCTAACCTGGCATGCCATTTCACAGAACTAGAAACAACATCATGATCACGAAAAGTCATAAATGCATTATCCAAACACATCCAAATCCAAAACATAGAAACCACCAGAAATAAATCCATGCCCAAACGGCTTATTATCTAGGTAGATAGAAAAACCATCTCTACTGAAATTAAAGGAGAAACCTAAGTCGACTAAAGTTACTACTGATATCAAGTTGCGTCGAACTCCAGGCGCATAAAATACGTCATAGAGAATAAGTGTGCGACCACTTCGCAGCTTCAGCTGATAAGTGCCAACTCCTAGCACATCCTCGGCTGAACTATTCCCCATAAAGACACTCTGGCTGCCAGCAGGAATCCGGCGATACTCGATAAATCCTCCTCGATCTCGTGCTACATGTTTTGTTGCTCCTGTATCCATAATCCAATTAGGATTAGTATGAGCAATCAATACATGAGAGCAAACTAAGCAATCTGTGCGAGATTTAAAGTAAGATGGTCCCTTCTGCTCAGTGCACTCACGAGCGAAGTGTCCATTCTTCTGACAGTTGTAGCAAGTCACTTTGGATTTATCCTTTTTGCCTCCACTCTTGCCTCTGCGGCGCTTAACATGTTCTTTTGGCTCATTATCTCCAGCTTGTGCTTGCTTAGCCTTCCCACCTTGCCTTTTGCGCTTAGACCCATTTGTCTTGCGCTGGCTAGGTTGAACCACGAAAGCCTCATTACCTCGCCTTGCTTCTTGGCGCTTGGCTTCAAGCTAAGATGACGCGCCAAATCACTAAAGGTTTTAACCATTTCATTGTGCGTCATTGTGAGCTTGAAATGCTCCCATGGCTTATCAGGCAAGGACCTAAGCAAAACGAGAATTTGCTGCTCATCAGTTAGAACATTACCAGCAGCCCTAAGGTCGCGTATCATAGCCGACATAACCTTCAAATGTTCAGGCATGGAATGTTGGGGGTTCATCTTATAACTGTCGAACTTCAATGTTAATGCGCGCAACCTAGTTGCTGTTGTGCCACCAAAAGCAATTTTCAGCTGGTCCCACATCTCTTGGGCTGTGGCGCAGTTTTCAAACTCGCCAATGAGATCATTGTGCATGCTCGCTAACATAGTAAAGCGCGCACGACGGTCTTTCTTAACCCAATTTTGATAAGTTTTCATGTTTCGGCGGTGCTGGGCAGTGGTCCCCTCTTCCGGGAAGTCATAGTATTGGTCAAGGTTTCAAGTTCATCATCCTCGTTAAGGAGATACTGGATTTTCTTACTCCACATGTCATAGTTTTTCCCATCCAGTTTCTCCCCCTTAACAAGATCGGCAACAATAGTCTTCGAGGCCATTTCACTACATTCATTTGCGCATTGGAATATTTTTAGCACATTACAGTTAATTTTATCCCAAAACCCTATTAAGCAAATAATAATTTTAACCGTAGGCGGGGATAAAAAATTTGCTATGCTCGTAGTCATCACCCCAACACATGGTATAAATTATTATTTCTTAATCGATTTTTAGACAAAATAACCAATCAATATACACCAAAAAGAGGATGGGACTAAGTATTTTAAGTCCCTAATTAATATTTTATGCAAGTATGGGAGACACAAAAAAATTATACAAAAATAAGTGCAAAAACACACCCCCTTACAAATTAAAAACAAATAAGGGTGTTGCACTTATCTCCATATAATAAATTTGTCTCCTGTCTCTATCATCAATGAGAGCCCATCTCCAAACACATACAAATATTAATCCCTTAAATTAACCATCCATGCCAACAGGCAACAACACATAATGGGTATATATGCATGGATGGTTCCATCACAATCTCCCACTAGGAAGACGGATGCAAGTCCAAATAATCTAGGGTCCAATTATTTGCATCGTAACGCAGCAATAAACAATCAATAGATCATAAACTGAATTATGTTACTTTATATTTTCCAACCGGATGCAACAGGAAATAACTTCTAATTATATCAATCAAAAAATGAGAACATAAATAATCCCACGGTCTGCTTGCACGGTTTCATCAAATCAATATTGGGTGGCTCGGTCAAAAAATTATCACAATTGCCAAATTTTTTTTTTTTATAAAAAATGACCAATAGTCTTTCAACCCAAACTGTTCAGAAAAGAAAAACTTACCATAACATTTTTTTATAGGCGTACAAGAGAACAGAACTTTTAACAATTATGTTTTCAAACGGAACAGAGTCCAACAGAGTCCTACTTTTTGGGTAAATAATAAAGTCCAACTTGTTCCGGTAAAAACGTTTTGTTCTTTGAAGTTTGAAGGACTCTGTAGCCACATGGGAAAACAATACTATTGGTCAAAACTCAACTTGGCAGAAGACTAAAGTGATAAAATAGTCCATGAATAGGAGCATAATTGTGCTCTGACCGACTAACACAACTATTGAATGGATACAATTATTTTCCTCCCAATATCAAAGCCATTGATTATGAGCACACCACTGCTCTACCGTGTACGGTGCCATGCTGCTCATAAATCGGTGCACTCATAATCGGTTTCTCGTGATTATCCGATGGGATTATATGGATAATCACAACACGAGACCAAACACACGACCACTTCTGATTTATTTTCTCACCATTGCATCCATTTTTTTTTATTTAAAAAAAACAAATGCAGTAGGATATAAATCCCTATCACGGTCTGCCATCTCGGTTTCACCAAATCACAAATATTTGGGGTGGTTCGATCCATAGTTTTAGTTGCCGTCGCCACACTTTTTATCTATTGACTATTGATAAGCCTCAACAGTGGTTTAACCCAACATGAACACATCAAGTTTGTTCAAAATAAACTGCTTTTTCAAAAAAAAAAAAATTACTAGAAAACAGAACCGTATCTATTTTTCTTCTTTGAAACCAAACAGATCCCAAACTCTAATTGTTGGAAAATGTTTATTCATAAAAAAAAGCACACAAGCCACATATAAAGAGAAACACAAATGTAACTCTTTGATGTGGATCAAAACCACATGGCAGTCGGCCACTTTCGAGCAAAACAAATCGGTGCAATTAAAAAGGGAGCACACCAGTGCTCTGTCCAGTGCCATGCCACTTAGGGGCACACGAAACCAAATTAATTTTAAATAATCTAACGCTTGATTAATTATTACACAACACCGATTCAAGTGGCAAGACTGGATTTGATTTATCTCACTACTGCATCCCATTATTTTTTTTGTTATCAACAGAATATCGAACGAACCGCAGATGGAAAAAATAAAACAAAAAACATAGGCGATCATGCGAGGGCGAGCCATAATAGCTTTGATACCAATGTTAAATCTTATCGAAAGCGTGTAAATCATACAAGACTTACATAATGAAGCGCAGCGGAATATTCGAGCTTTCGGAGATCGACGAACCAAGACCCGCTCTACAAGTACAATCCATGACCACGAACAAGAACCCGAACACCGTCTTCTATCCTCATCGTGTAGAGAAGAGTACCAGAGCCTACTCTTAGTATCCACACTGCAAATCCTAGGGTCGTAGATGGAAACCCTAGAGAGAAGATATAGATACGAGAATATTTTTGGGGAGAAGGAGAGAACTAGAACTCTGGTTAATTTCTTGTATATGTCTCATATATCAGCAGGACTTTATTTATAGACAAATTAAGTCCTAGAGTTTAAACTCGCTTTAAACTCTCCTAATAGATAAAGATAAGAGTCCATCTCTTATCATCCTTCTAACTAACCCAATCACTTAACCCATGTGGACGATCCGTGTGTATTGGGTCCGGTTGAACCGACTCATAAATACTAAACCTAAAATGTAAGCCAATCGAACCCAAAAATCAGCACTGGCAGCTGTCTTAATTAGTGTTCGATGAGTCCCCCTCAGATTAGTAAGCTTAGAGCTTTCGAACTAAAAACAAAAAAGTTTTACCCTTGATGAATTTTTGAAGCGAATATCCTTCTTAGATCCTTGCACGGCCAGGGGCTGAGTTTCTGTGGGTAGGGATGGCAATCTCGACCGAACCGGTGGGTACCCGAACCGAAACCGGTTTTTTTCCCCGAACCATAACTGAATTTTTCCCCATAGGTTAGGGTATGGTTTAGATGGAGGGATAACCGAACGGGTTAGGTTAGGGTATGGTTTGCTTGTAACCCGAACCTATCCCCGAACCGAACCGAACCAAAAATTAAAATTACATAAAGCCCCCCCTAATTATATATATACACACACATTAGAACCCCTCTCATATATTTATAAATTACACTCATAACCCCTTATATAAATATACAAACATCCATTTTCTAGGGTTTTATTCCCACTTCTCAGATCTTAAAAAGTAGACGACTACTGGAGTCCAAATGGAGCAGCGGCTGTGACGATTTCTCTTCTCCGATCATATCTCCACGACTTCTCCTTGCTTTGTAAGTCTCTCTCTCTCTCTCTCTCTCTCGGTGGATGACTGGATGAGTGGATGTGTATATATATGATATATATAAACTGTGTGTGGTGGCCGGTGGGTCTTGTGGGATTGACAAAAGGTTTTTAACTTTTTCTCTGTATTGCTGACTTGCTGTCGTCTACTGAGATCTCCATCTACTTCATGTTTTGTGATTTTGTCTCCCAGATTCCAACACTAGTTTCTTTTATCTTCTTTGTTTTTTTTATGAAAAGTGGTCCACTGGTCCCATTTCCCATTACAAAATTAGGTGTAGGACCACAGAGAGATTTGTTTTATATGTATTTAGTATATACAAAAATGGGTATTTGATATACAAAGTGGACTTCCCATTATCCCATATCTGATTTGAACAATTAACCTAACTAAATCGTTGAATTGGTAGGTTTTAATACTTTGCAAAACTCCTGAATTGCATCAAATCGTTATTCTGTATTGGGACCCTGGGCATTTTTGAAAATTTATTGATATTTCACGTTTATTCCTTAACGGCAAATATACAGAATTTTTTTTAGTTTATTTTGGATTAATAATTGTTTGGATCAATTTCCTGATTACATGTTTTTTTGAAGGGTTAATCATGTCTGAATCACTTGCTGGTTCGAATGCCCAGTCAATAAGTTCGGATGATGATTTTGATCCCTCATCACAACTAGAGAATGGTAACCCCATACCATCATCAGGTGAAAATGATGATAAAGATCCAGATGCCCGCTTAAGGAGTAAATATTGGAAGCACTATAATAGGGTTAAAATCATGGGGGTTTTCAAGGCCGTTTGCAAGTATTGTGGAGCCAAAATTTCGGGAGAAACAAATAACGGAACTTCGCATTTGATCCAACACTATAAACGGAAAACACGAGAAAAAGGATAGCATGAGGCAACAAGTTTTAACAAACAATTTCAAGAAACAGCGGTCTCCGGAACTAACTTCTTATAGTTATGATCAAGATACGGCAAGGAAAGCACTTGCAAGTGTTGTAATCATGCATGAGTATCCTCTTTCCATTGTGGAGCATGTTGGATTTAGAAGGTACTCACATGCACTTCAACCATTGTTTAAGGTCCCATGTAGAAACACACTAAAGAGTGACATATTCAAGATTTATGAGTACGAGAAGGGAAAGACACTAAGTCTGGTGGCGAGTAATGCAAGTAGATTGGCTGTCACAATTGATATGTGGACTTCGAGTAATCAGAAGAAAGGCTTCATGGCTGTCACCGCACACTTTATTGATGATTCTTGGACTTTGCAAAGTCGCATTTTGAGGTACATCTAACTTATGTAGTTAGCATTATTTTGTTATTCATCTAGTTCTTCATTTTTCCATTTCTAATTATATGTCTATGTTACATGTTAGGTTTATATATGTGCCATGTCCACATACAAAAGAAGTTCTTTGTGAGCAACTGTTAAATTGTTTGATGGACTGGAATATTGATAGAAAGATTTCTTGCTTAACTGTTGATAATTGCTCTACAAATGATGCCATGGTTGGACTTTAGTTGGACAAACTTGATATGAACTCGCTTATGTTGGGTGGGGATTTGTTTCATATGCGTTGTTGTGCGCACATTCTTAATCTTATTGTTAGAGATGGGTTGGATGTTATAAGGGTGAGTATTGAGAAAATCCGGGATAGTGTAGCTTTTTGGACAGCATCACCTAAAAGAGAAGAAAGATTTGAAGAAACGGCTAAGCAATTGAATGTTACTGTTACTAAAAAGTTAGGACTTGATTGTGCAACTAGGTGGAATTCAACATTCTTGATGCTTCAAACCGCTCTATTTTATAAAGAAGTGTTTCATCGGTTAAGCAAAAGAGAGGTTCAATATCGATCACTACCAAATGAACATGAGTGGGGGTTTGCTGAAGATGTTTGTGAGAAGCTGAATTTTTTTTTTAAGGTGACAGAGTTGTTTTTTGGAACTAAATATCCCACCACTAATCATTGTTTTCCAAATATATGTGAGATTAGACTTGCATTGAGAAATTGGCTTTATTCTGGAAATGGTGTGATTAAGGAAATGGCCCAAAGAATGGTTGAAAAATTTGACAAGTATTGGTCGGCCATACATGGTGTTGTGGGAGTTTCAGCTGTATTGGATCCTAGGTACAAAATCAAAGTAATGCAGTTCTACTTTGCGAAATTGTTTGGGGGAGATTATGAGGTAGAAGTTGAGAACATTCGTGCATTTTGCTATAAATTGGTTAAGGAATACCGAAGTCCAAGTTCAATGATGGAGGGTACTGGTGACTTTTCTTCCCAATCAAGTCCCATGGAGGTGGAGTCACTATCAGAGTATGATCTCTTTGTCCTTAATGAGAATAGAGCTAAGTCATTCGATTTTGGAAAAGCTGAGTTGGATCATTATTTGTCTGAAGATGTCTTACAAGAACCCTGGGATTTGATGTCTTGGGTTGGTGGAGAGCAAATGCCACCAAATATCCAGTTTTGTCCTTAATGGCTAGGGACATGTTAGCTATTCCGGTATCCACGGTTGCTTCTGAGTCCGCATTCAGTGCGAGTGGTAGGTTGGTGAGTCCACATCGCAGTAGACTTCATCCCGATACAATGGAAGCCTTAATGTGTACTCAAAGTTGGTTGTGGGTTGAAGAAATGAAAGGTAATCGAGTAATTATGTTGTATTTTTCTACTTTAGGTAAGAAAAAAACTAATGCCTACGAATCTGTTTCATTAATTTTTCTTAGGTGAACCATCAAGAGGATACGCCACTATATATGATGATGTAGAATCGGAGGATTCGTGTGTGACTCGTGAGGTAATTCCATTTTATAAATTCCTATGAAACTGTTGGAAAAAACCTAATGCCTAATGCCCATGAATCTGTTATCTGTTACACTATACATTGTTTATACTAATCTGATTTTTTTTTTTTTGCTTCAATTGAATAGGTGTGATTGAAGTTGGAAATGAAGCTGTCAAGTTGGAATTGGACTGTGATGGAAGTTGGTTTTGAACACTATGCAAGTTTCAATCACGTTTTTTTCCCTCTAATTTGTAGGGTATTTCCTATTTTGGTGAACATGGACTATGTATTAAGGTTTGGATAATTGTATGTTAGACTTTGAGTATTGCCCACACTGTGAATCTGTGATGTGGTGCATACTGTTAAGACTTTGAATTTGCTTGGGGTTGGATTTTATGCTTTAATTTGGTTTTGCTTGAAAGTCTAGAGTTGAAATGGTTTTGCCTGAATAAGAGATTGTGTTTTGATACTGGTTTTGCACTTTTTCTTGAATCTGAAATTGTGAATCTCAGAATGAGGTTCAATATAGTTTGGGTACCCATTCGGTTCGGGGATTCCCCAAACCCCGTTTGGTTCGGGTATGGGATGTCTCTCCCCTCCCCGTTCGGGGATCGGGGCGGATTTGGGGTGGGTTATCATTTCGGGTATCGGGGCGGATTATACCCATATCCGCCCCGATCCGCCCCATTGCCATCCCTATCTGTGGGGTGGTGGAAGCTAAAATCAGAAATAAAAACTTGTCTTCTACCATAATGCGTAGTTTTCCTCTTCAGTGGAAAGTGATTACTAATATTGGGCATGGCCAGAATTTTGGTGGCTTGGGATCCCCGAATTCTCTCTGTTGATGTTGTTTTGATTTCTCCCCAGTTCATTGCTTTGAAGATTGAGAGCATGCCTGAGCATAGAGTTTTCTATTGTTCTATAATCTATATGTGATTTCTTTGGTCATCCATTGGGGGTTTTCTTTGGGTTCAAATGGGGGACTTTAATGTGGATTGATCTGTGTCAGAAAGACTTTATGGTTTTGACTCTTAGGCTACTGGGGAGTTAAATTCTTGTCTATGAGACATTGATATGGATGACACGGCTATAAAGGGCTCATTTTTTACATGGTCCAATAAAAGAGGTGGGCAAGGGTACAATAAAAGTAGGATTGACAGAGTCCTCATCATTCTTCTCTGGCTTACGGAGTTTCCAGTTTCTGAGGCGCTTACATTCCCTCCTTGTATTTCTGACCACTGCTCTTTAGTAATTTCCATTCCTCCTCATCTTGCTAGGCATCGGCCTTTTCAATTCTTTAATTTTTGGATGGCTCACCTTTCTTTTAAAGACCTTGTGGGAGATTCTTGGGGTCTTCCTGTCAGAGCTTCTCCTATGCCCACGCTTTGCATTAAATTGAGAAGGTTAAAACCCGTTCGTAGGACCCTCAATAAGCCACATTTTCAGAATATCAGTGCTAGGGTTGCTCTGGCTAGGGAGGAGCTGGAGAAGGGGCAACTTCAAAATTTGAGTTCTTCTTCTAACAGAGATGGTATAGAGCAGGAGAAAATTTTTCTTAGTAATTTCTGTGACTTGGCTTATGCAGAGGTGTCTTTCTTCAAGCAAAAGGCTAGAATAAAATGGTTGGCTTTAGGTGACAAGAACTCTAAGTTTCTCATCAGAAGATGCTTACTCACAGGATGAGAAACTCCATTTTGAGCATTACAAGGTGTGATGGGGTTCACTTGGAGGAGAGGAATGATATCATTGGTGACATTCTGGGGTATTATCAAGGTCTTTTAGGGTCTTCTTTCCAACATAAAATGGATTCGGCTATTCCTTTAGCCGAGGCCATTAAAAAAGTCCCTCTGGAATCTTGGCCCTCATTGATTAATCCTGTTTCTGATAATGAGATTCTCTCTGCTTTGAAGTCTATTGGTGGGGACAAGGCTCCTGGTCCTGATGGTTATAACTTATCTTTTTATCTCCAGAATTCAGATTTGGTTGGTCTTGAGTTTGTGGCAGCTGTGAAGCTTTTTTTTTTTTTTTTTTTGTAGTGGGGCTATGTTAACAGAGTGGAATGCTACTGCTATTACACTTGTTCCTAAGGTTACTACCCCAGTTATAGTTCAGGATTACAGGCCCATAGCATGCTGTAATGTCCCTTATAAATGTGTCACAGAAATTTTGGCTAATAGGCTCCAAGGAATTCTTCGAAAGCTGATTGGTCTGCACCAATCTGCTTTCATTAAGGGGCGGTCTATCATGGATAACATTTTACTGATGTAGGAATTGGTGAGGGAATATCATAAAGATAAGGGCAGACCTAGGTGTGCCTTGAATTTGGATGTTATTAAAGCCTATGATTCGGTGGATTGGGCTTTCCTTTGTGATACTATGAAGGCTATGAAGTTTCCAGACCTATATATTCAGTGGGTAAGGCAGTGCATATCTACTCCTCGATTTTCTGTTATTATAAATGGGGAGTTGCATGGGTTTTTTTGTTGGCCAGAGGGGATTAAGGCAAGGGGATCTCATTTCCCCATACCAGTTCTTGCTTGTAATGGAAGGTTTTTCAGCCTTGCTTCAAAATTAGATCCAAAGAGGGCCTTTTACTTTCCATACTAAGTGTGCTGATTTGAATCTTTCCCACTTAATTTTTGCGGATGATATTTCTATTTTGTCTGGGGCTGATGTTGGTTCTTTTACAACTATTAAGGAAGCTCTAAATGAGTTTTATCTTTATTCGGGGCTACAACCAAATTTGGGTAAGAGTTGTGTTTTCTTTTCCTCGGTTGTTGAGAGTGAGAAGCTTTTGTTAAAAGAGATCTTGGATATTCCAAGTGCTGTTTTGCCAGTGAGGTATCTTGGTGTGCCTCTTATTTGCTCCACACTACGATACCATGATTGTGTTGTTTTAAAGGAAAGGATCCTTGCTATAATTGAATCTTGGGCAAATAGGAAGCTCTCTTATGGAGGTAGAGCTCAATTGATTCAATCTGTTCTTGTTGGAATCCAAGGTATTGGAGCACCATCCTCCCTCAACGTCTCATTAAGGAGATTGAACGGGTGTTAGGTGCTTTTTTATAGAATGGGACAAAGTTAAAAGCTGCGGGGGCAAAGATCAGTTGGGTTAATGTTTGTTATCCTAAAGCTGAAGGTGGATTGGGGTTCTGGCTCTTGAAGGTCAAGGCCTAGCCTCTATTCTTAGACATTGATGGGCTCTAAGTTCTAAGGTTGACACTTTTTGGGTGAAATGGGTGCACACATATATTACTGAAAGTCACTGTTTCTGGTATATGCCATTCCCTCCTGATGCTTCCTGGAATCTTAGAAAGATTTTCAAGCCCAAAACTTTAGCCCAACCTCTTATGAAATGGTATGTGGACGACAGGAAATTTATTTACCTCTGGCTAGATAATTGGCATGATTTAGGCCCTCTTTACCTTAAGTTTGGTTCTAGAATTGTGTTTAATTTGGGAAGATCGTTGTCTGCGAAGGTGGACTCTATTATTCGAGGGAATGAGTGGATATGGCCGAGGCAAAGAAATGCTGTAACCCAAGAGATTATTGCCAATACTCCTGCTAGTCTTGCTCTTAATATTCTAAAGTCTGAAACTAGTTTGAACACCTAGCCATACTGATATGTATTCGTGCTCCTCTGCTTGGAATGCTATAAGGATAGTCCAGCCCACTGTCCCGTGGGGCACACTTAGTTTGGTTCTCTCGTTATGTCCCTCGATGGGCCCTTATTCAATGGATGGCCTTCCATGGATGGTTAACCACGAAGGATAGGCTGTTCAATTGGGGAGTAGTGCAGTCTACTGATTGTATGCTCTGTGCAAATGGTGTGGAGACTCATGATCATCTCTTTTTTGAGTGTTCATACTCTAATTGGCTATGGAAACAGTTTTTTAAGGAAGTGGGGTTCTTCTAGACACCCTGCTGGGTTGGGCAGTGAAGTGGATTGGGCCATTCTCAGAGACAAGGTTGAGTCCCTAAAATCTATGATTCTTCGGTTGGCTTTTGCAGTAGCTATCTACCTTCTTTGGGTTGAGAGGAATAACCATATTTTTAATTAAGGGTTCTAGAAAGGATGTGCAAGCATTGTAGAGGGACATGCAAGTTGAAATTTGACTAGCCATGAAGGTAGAAATTTTCCTAATTTGGTGGATAATAAGCGGATTGTTTCAGAGTGGGGTTTGCCTATTGTTTGCTTGCAGCATTGATTGATTTTTGTATCTTTTTTGTCTCCTTTATGTTTGTTCTTTTAGGAGCAGTAGATTTCTTCTTGTTTAAGGGTTGAGCCCCTGTTGTTTCTTGTGGTTTGGTATAATAATATGACATTTACCCCAAAAAAAAAAAGATGGTGGGATATGGGGGCCTGTAGTGAGTAAGGTCACTATACCCCTTTGGTGAGCAATCACGGTCGTCTATTCGACAATCAACGGTCTTTATTATCTTACATAAAAGATAAGTGTCTTACATGTAGGATAATCACTTTTAATCGAGATCGTTGATTGCTAAATGCACGGTCGTGATTGCTCACTATAGGGGTGTAGTGAGCTTACTCACTACAGGCCCCCCCACACTTATTATTATAGATTCAACAAATACTACTTCTTGAGGGTCTTAAATCAGACTCACCATTAGGACTGAACAAAAAAGAAGAAGAACCGAACCGGTTGATTTTCAATGTTTGTGAACCGGTTCGGGAGATTTTTTCTTTGAACCGAACCGGACCAAACCGGTATGTGTGATATATCTTTTAAAAGGCTACGGGTGGAAATTGAACTCCCAACCTCGTGTATGGAGAGCCATGGTCTAAGCCACTTGGCTACCAAGCTCCATGTGTTTTGAGTGGGAACTAAATATATTTATTATGTTTTTAACATGCATTAATATAAATACCCATTAACCCTCCCACTCCCCATATTTCCCAACAACAAAAATCAGTCTCTCCATACACGGCCTCCCCCTAAGAGGTGGCAGCTGGCTGAGAGGCGGCTGAAAAAAGGGGCTCAAGAGAGAAGTTAGGTTAGAAAAACTTAAAAAATATAGATAATAACATTAACGGCTAGAACATGAAAACCTTAAAAAATTACAGCTAGAACAAGGAAACCTTATATCAGAATACCAAGGTAAGTTTTGATGTGGAGAATCTACTCGAAAAATAAATAAAAATAATCACGAGCTTGAACCGGCTTTCAGATCTAAAAATATCCAACGTTTATGCTTGTAGTGGTAGTGGTGGTGAGTATTGAAACGTATCGATATTTTTTCCCCTGTTTGGTTCCCCTCTCATCTGGATTTGTGAAACGATGATGGCGAAATTTTTTAGCCGAACCACACCCTTCTTAAAATACACAAAACCCACCCAATCATGACTTAATCCGGATAAAATTATAAGAAAAGAACTAAAAAACTACCTTCCGAGCTTGAATCCTCGATCTACATCACCCAATTCACAATAGAGTTTTTGTTACAAGTTAGGGTTTGGGTGGGTTTCCATTTTTTCTTCTTCCGTTAATAGAGGAGGTAGAGGAGAAGAGTAAAAAATTTTAGGAGCGCTTGAAGTAAGATTGAGAGTAAAAAATTTTAAGAGCGCTTGAAGTAAAATTGGAACTTGCAAAAGGGTGGTTTTGGGAAATCATTGTAGCTTGGGGTGCTTGCATCAATTTTTGGAGTGCGATTATCAATTCTATCTCATGGAGGTTTATAGAATCGTTTTCTTTTTTAAGTTTCACTTGATTTACATCTTTCTATCAATTCATCTCCAAATAATAAATCTATCAATTTATCTCTAAATAATAAATCTATCAATCTATCTCTAAATAATAAGAGTCTGCTTTTTTTCTTTTTAAAACTAGAATGACTTTCATATATAATTCATTTAATAACCTTATTAGTTGATAAAATCTTAAAACTATATGATTCGTTAGAGAAGGGCTTGATAGCTACTTTTTTTTCTGTATAACAGGATTATTAGTCACTCGTCTAATTTATTCAGGGCAGTTCCCGTTAAGTAATTTATATGAAGTACTAATCTTCCAGTCGTCCGCTCCTGCTGGACCATTTCATGTTTTTTCTTCCTTGACTAAGTGGATCTTAGCCGTCCGCTCCCGTTTCCTGGACCATTCATGTTTTTTCTTCTAGGACCGAACACGTTCCATATTATTTATGGTACTATATCACTAATAGTTATATCCTCCACGGGGTTAGCCAACCCACCTACATGTTGGCTTTGTTCGGCTACGCTATTGTGTGTTAAGGACAGAGTCAAGATTTTATCTTTGTGATGGCGAAAATATGTACTTAAAAAATAAAAAGACAAAACACATTATGAATATTCGTCCACTCTAAAAAAAACTATATTAACATAAAAACTTTATTCAACTATGTTTATCACATAAATGTAGAAAACCAAAAAAGAGTCATTTCAGTTAAATCTAGTTGTGGCGAGTTTATATAATTCAGGGATAAAAATTTATTTTCTATATAATAATTACGGTTTTTTGAAAATCTTGTTGTGGCGGCCGCCACCCTTGTCCCCCTTGGCTCCATCCATGGTTGCAAGGGTGGATTTAACAAGGGTGGGCATGTGACCCCCCTGGACTTTTAGTTATTACCGTTGGACCCCAAATATTAGTTTTTAATCTCATTTGACATTTACAAATTATTCTAGTGTCGATTTTATATTCTAAACATATTGTTAACACTCTTATAAATTCGAAAGAAAGGCTACACAATCGCCAATTTATCCTCAAGGTAGTTTTTTATTGTCATAATTTGTGATGATATAATGCTTTTAATTTCACTAACAAATAATTGAAAGAATCCACCAACTAATATTGAACAAATCTGATTAGGATTCTGCTAAAAAAACTACACATGAAAAATTTTAGGAATATAATTTGTTGGCTTATATTTATAAACATCTTTAGAGTCCTATCCGTTAGTATTTTTATTTTTTTTACCTAGTGAAGAATATTTGTGTTCTCTATAATTAATTAATTGTGTTGCCTCTGACTATAGGAAGAAATTAAAAATAATTAGTGCCCTCTCTGTGCCAAATTTTTGGATCCGCCAGTACTTGGTTGTAGTGAGAAGAGGAGATGCCGCCGTTGGCTGAGATTCGATGGACTACCGGAGTTGAGAGGTAGGTGGAAATGAGAGAACAATTTTGACACTATCAAGTATTTGGGTGACGTGGCATTTCCTAATTGGTGGCTGTGAATGTCATATTTACAGGTTATCCGTGTGAATATATTATTTTCAGAAACCAATCATATTTCATAGGAAATACAATTTTTTTTTATTATTTCTCGTTGGTCAACTGTTGCATAATTTGACACTAAACTATTTGCAGCTGATTTAAATGTCCTTGATTCCTTGAAGGTTACCATGTCAGTGAGGACGTTATGCCAATTCATTTTCATCCAATTTGTAATTGGTAAGCGTGTCCTGCGTCGGTTCTCGGTTAACACGAGGGCGGCCCTTAGTGAGGTTTCTTCACCTGGTTTCTTTCCTCCTCTCTTCTGTTTGTTTTTGACCCCCTTAATCCTATGTTGTTGTGGGTCTTCCGTCTGTCTCCGCCATGCATGGCTGCTCAATTTCTTCCTCCTAGTGTTGTGGTTCTTTGCTTAACGGCTTAGGTACATCCGAGATAGGTTGACTTGTTCATCGTTGGCTTCGCCCATTCTTGGGGTTACCAATGGTGGTGTGGTGGTTTTGTGGTTGTGGAGGATGTAGGGATTGCGGTGGTGGTTGTCAGGAGCTATGGTGGTGGTGATAGTTATGTTTTGCACTGTGATTTAGTGTTAGGTTTGGTGTTTTCGAGGGGTTGGGCTTAGCCCACTTGTTTGGGCTGAGCATTTTTTGTGCTTTAATGCTATATTTGGGCTTTTAGGCCATCAAGTGTTTTTTCATTGCTTATGAGGGCTTTTAGGCTATCAGGTGCTTTGCCTTTTGGATGTTTCAACTTTTGGTTGGATCTACTTTCTCCTTTTTGATGTATCCTTTGTCGAGATTCTTCAACAAATTTTTGTTGCCGATAAAAAATAAAAAAATTGTAAAGCAGGGAAATAAATCTTGGGATTGGTAATCTTGGACTATTTGTCATGTTATTAATTTCATCCCAAATTCTACTTAGTCCCATGTTTGATTCGCGTGGCATTATTTATGGGATAAAAAAAAACAATAAAAATATTTTGAAGAAAAAATCACATCTAAAACATATTTGTTGAAAAACAGTTTTGGAAAAACAAAAACTAGTTTAGAACAACATTTACTTTGAAAAAAATTTTGAAAGTACTTTTTCAAAACAATCACAATCACTTTTTTTTAAAAAAATTTTTGGAAAACAATTCTTGAAAAAAAATTTAAAAATAAAATTTGAAGTTTCTGAAAAAAAAATAGAGAAAAGCACAAGCAAGTCCAGTTTTTTGGGCCGTGCACGTCAAGCTCCATCAGTTTTCGAAAAATGCACCAAAAAGCCTACTCATCAGTCTCTCTCTCTCTCTCTCCCTCCCTCTCCCTTTTTTTATTTTAAATTTAACATTTAAAATTTTGAAACCCCAAATCGTATGAAAGTGTCTAAATCCTAGAGTATCCTATGAAAGTGTCTAAACATAAACCTTAAGGTACCCTATAAAAATGCCTAAATCACTAAAATCCTAAAATAGGAAAGTGCACCGTAAATCTAAACCCTAGGTTATCCTATGAAAATGTCTAAATCCTAAGGTACCCTATGAAAATTCCTAAACCTGAACCCTAGGATACCCTATGAAAGTGCCTAAAATCTTAGGTTACCCTATGAAAGTGCTAAATTCTAAATGTATGGTCTAAATTTTAAATGTACAGTCTAAATTCTAAATGTACGGTATAAATTCTAAATGTACAGCCTAAATGTACGGTCTAAATTCTAAATGTATGATCTAAATTCTAGATGTACGGTCTAAATTTAGGGTATCCTATGAAAATGCTTAAACCATTAAAACACTATAACAGGAAAGTGCACCCTAATTAACATTAACCCCAAAAAAGAGTGGTTGATCTTAACCTTAATGGTAATAAACTCAAAAAGATATTATTTCGAATATATTTTTTAAAAATAAAGTTTTTTTAATATTATTTCCAAAATGATTTTTTAAATATACTTATTTTTTGAATTTTTTAAAAAATAATTTTAAAAAATAGATAAATTATTATTTCCAAATTTATATATATATATATATATATATATATATATATATATATATATATATATATATATATATATATAGTAAACAAGTTTTTTTTTAATATATTTTTTTATTAAAAAAGTTATTTTTCATATTTTTTTTTTGTAATTTTTTTATTTAAAGATTTTGAAAAAGAAAATAAAACATTTTTTCAAAAAAAAAAAAAACAATTTCGAAAATGCTTTATGAGAACAATTCCAATATCATCTGAATGTTTTCGAAAACAATCTCATCTTTGTTAATCCTATCCAGTCTCACCTCCCCCTTTGGATTATATAGTACCCCATATAGGGATACAAATAATCCCGGGATTAATAATCCTGAGAGTTATTCAGGAACCAAACATGGGATAACTCTGGAAGTGGTACAGTTAGTCTTATCCAAATAGTTAATCCGCGAATCAAACAGACATTACCCTGAATGGGGAAAATGCTTTCCTTGGAAATCAAAAAACTCTGTTTTATTCTCCCAAAAATTGGAAAGTCAAGCCGATAAAATAATGCAATTGGAAAGTCAAGGAACAAAAACAATCAAATCGAGAGAGAGAGAGGGCTAAAGCCGTAGTCGCTGTGAACAGCAAGAGGATTATGATAGACTGAATTATGTAGAATGGGGGAATCAGGATGGGGAGTAATTTTTGAGAAGCATTTGGTTCTCATTCTCCTGCTCCGTGGATTCATCCTTCCTCTTAAGATTTATTATCTCCTTCTCCATCCTTCTTATGTCTTTCTGCATATTTCTTATGTTTTTCTGCATCTTTCTTATCTTCCAGCCTCGGACCGCCAACCTCAGCGCTAGAATGGCCTTTTTTTGTAGAGTTTTCTCTAACTGGCTGGGCTCGCCCTCGACAGCCTCCTTTGGCCTTACATGGCCAATTATGCAGTAGAGAAAGTGTAAGACCACCAACAAAAAGTACTGCCCGTACAAATAAATGGCTGCCGCTACCCGACTGACTTCTTCAGCCTCCTTGCCCAGGCCAAATAAAATATACAGAACCTCTGCAGCCAACGCCATCAATAGCATGACGGTGCTGAATGTAGTGGAATCTAGTTTATAACCTCTCCGGTCCCTGCAATAGAAAAATATTGGCTAATTGTACAAAAAACATTGGCTAATCATACATTACACTTATTTTTTCTACATCTATTTTATACTACTAGAAATATAACCAAGCGCACTAATTTATAAAATAAATCACGTCTTTGGATGACCAACAAAATATAGTGACATTTATAAGTGTTACTCAACTCCAACAAGGCAAATTAAAATACATAGCTATTCTAATTCCATTTTTTAGTACTATAAAAAATCATTTCTTGATCCACTCTACATAGAACACTAAATTTGACTATATTCCTCTGAAATATTTGCTGTTAGAGCATTGATACTATGCTAAGCAATGTTGAGCTAGATTACAATGCAACACACTTTTTGTTTATTTTAGCTAACCCCTTTTTTTTAGTACTCCCACTCCACCAAAAATAGAGCAAAAAAAGCTTGTGCACCAATCACAATTAATTCACGACCACCACTTAGCTACTATTCTAACGTGAAGATAAATATTTCCCATTTTCACCGGGAGAAAGATAACGAAAATGATAAAGGATAATGAAATTGATAAAGTTAAGCAGTTTAACAAAATATTAATTTTAACACAATAGATTGTCTCTCTTGACACTAAAAAAAAAAAAAAACCTCTATATATGATGCAAATTCCATCGAAAACATGAGTGTCTTTTCAAATGTAAAGTATTGATGCGAGTTGGTAATTTAAATTATCAAATTGTCAAAAAATATGATGCCGATTATATTATATTTAAAGCATCATTCAATAGCTACCATCTTTCGAAGGTATTCAATTCGTAATTAAGTGAATAAAAATGTCTCTTAAAAAAGTATCAATCCACAAATTGAAAGAAATAATTTCTCTTTGTAAAGTTACAGTAATTAACTTATGTATTCTCAAACTATGCAACTTCAGAAATTTTCCGAAAAAAGGATAATTTTATTTAAAAAATATGGGATACTACATGGGAAGGAAGAAAAGAGAAGTAAAACCAAAAAAGGTTGTTTGGCTGATGGATGTCCTGGAAAGTTTGCTAGGGTAATCTTGGCATAAAACAAAGAACTATACAGAGGCCACATTTTTCTGTGCGTGATATGACGCTTGCTTAATAGAAAGTGTAATGTCAACAATAGTTTAAAAAGCAAGGAAATCAGTGACATTTCAGAAACTTTATAGAAGGTTTTGGTAACCTCTTTTAGCAAACCAATGTTTAATTGCAACTTGTAAGCACAGTACTTCGACACAATTTCCTGACAAACTGATAAACTCCGATATATAGATCGCAAGCAGTGGAAGAGTGAAACAGTCAAGCACTTTCATATCGTGAGTTGGACTCTCCCGAATTTCCATTTACTAACCCAGTAACACAGGAAAGTGCAAATATTCCCGTTACCGTAAGAATCAATGAATAACACGATCAGGGACGGAGCCATGATTTTACCTTTGTGGTGGCGAAAATATGTACTTAAAAAATAAAAAGACAAATTGCATTATGAGTATGAAATATTTAAAAAATCTAGTGGTGGCGAATCTATATAATTCGGGGGTAAAAAATTATTTTCTATATAATAATTGCATTTTTTAAAAATCTTGTGGTGGCGGCCGCCATCACTTGTCTCCCTCTGGCTCAATCCTTGAGCACGACCACACGAAGAAGAAAACAAAAAATCACAAATAGCTTAACTAAATTAATTCCAGGAAATGATGTACAATTTTACCATGAAAAGACGTAATATCTTAATCATCCGATGCATAATATTTTCCAAAATGGAATAATGTTTTTCCAAATATATAATTTATTTTGCAATGTTCCCTATCGTAACACTTATCACAAATATAACAATCACCATGAAAATAGACCGTTTTGGCACATCATAAGATGGGGAACCTCACCATATTTTATGAACATATATTGTAATATAGCAAGCCAGATTATGAAATAGAAATAAGAAAATTATTGAAGGTAGAATTAACTTACAACTGTTCTTTGATCCAGTTTCCAATGCGAGTCCAGATGGGCCATTGTGCAACCCAATTTTTTATTTCTGTCAGGAACCGCATGGTAACAGGATGAGGAACTTGGGCCTTTTTGGAAGGTGTGCTTTTATAGAGGAGAGAAAGAGGGCGTCCTTAGAAATTTTCTTCGAGAGCCACGTGTTATTTTGTCACGTGTTTCCTCAATTCATGGTAAAATTGTATGTTTCCTCAAAGCAACTGATTCGTTCAAACTTGAAATAACATGAGGCAGAGCTATTCGGATTGATTTGAGGGGAAAAAAAAAAAAGAAGAAGAGGAAGAAGAAAGAAAGCCACGAAAAATGCGGGGTAACAGATTGTAAAAGATTAGGGATCATCTCTGCTTCCTGGAAGCAATGCTATAAAAAAATTGGAACAGTTAGCGAACCAGAAAATTGACCAGGTGGACGGTCACCAGTTCAACCGCTGTTCAACCGGAGTTAAAACCTGATGTAATAATTACCTAATAAAAATTGTAAATAAAAAAATAGAGATATAAAAAGAAAGAAAAAATATAGGAATAATTAGTCATAAATACACAATATTTTGCCTATTTAAAGGGAAGAACAAGGAACATTTGCAATCAAACATAAAGACAAGGAACATTTGCAATCAAACCTAAAGACACAATATTTTGCCTATTTAAAGGGAATGACAAGGAATATTTGCAATAAAAAATAAAGACAATGAACATTTGCAATCATACACAAAGACACAATATTTTCTCAAAATTTTAGAATCAACTCCACTTTGTCAATCTATTTGTTCTTCTCCATAAACAAAATGGAGAACAACAATCAGACCTCAAGTCCTGAAAACTGCTGCCGAAATTGGAAATTAACTTCCGAAATGATCAAAATAATTTGAGGTTTTTGGTATCATTGGAGTTTGTTTTCATCATCTCCTTCATTAAAAGGTCAAGCTTTGGGTGGGTTAGTGTTAATCTAATCCTTTTGATATCCGGTTAAAAATCATGACGAGATTCTACCGTCATTGTTAGCCCCTGCTAGCGTATGCAAGCTTTTCCAAATTTCGAGTACCATTGTCACTGTATACTGGCCTCGTTTGATTCGCGGATTGAAATAATGTGGGATTAATAATCCTGGGATTGGTAGTCCCGGATTATTTATCCTGGTATTGATTTCATCCCTAAGCTACCCAATCTCATATTTGATTCGCGTGGGATTATTTATGGGATAAATTTTTTAATCAAAAACATTTTTTTGAAAAAAAAAAAGTTAAAAAAGTTTTCTTTTAAAAATTATTATTTTTTAAAAAAATGAAAAAACAAATCTTTTAAATTTTTTTTTTGTGGAAAACAGTTTTTGAAAAACATTTATTTTGAAAAAAATTTAAAAAATAATTTTTAAAACAAATCATTTATTTAAAAAAATTATTATTTCCAAAATAACTTATTAAAAAAAAATTTTTTTATAAAATATTATCTCCAAATAATTTTTTTTAGATATATATTTATTTTTTTGGAAAACTTTTTTTGTATAAATAGAGTTATCTTAGATTAATAATTATTTCCAAAAAAAAATATTTTTTATTGGAAAAAATTTTTTAAATATTTTTTTAAAAAAATAAATTTTTTATAGAAAATATTATTTCAAATTTTGAAAATACATTTATAATATTTTTATTCTTTTTTGTAAATCATTTATTTAAAAAATAATTTTGAAAATACTTATTGAGAACAATTCGAATATCATCCGAATATTTTTGTAAACAATCCCCATCTTTGTCAATCCCACCTTCCCCCTAGGATTATTTAGTATTCTGCATATAGGGATAAAAATAATACCGGGATTAACAATCCTAAGCATCATTTGGGAACCAAACATGGGATAAGCGAAGAAGTGGTACAGTTAGTCCTATCCTATACAGTTAATCCACGAATCAAACAAGGCCTCAATGTATGTCATTAGTTGACTCTTGGCGTATAAAAGAGGTACTGAAAGAAACTTGGGGGTGTTTGGGAGCCTCATTTTTAGCTTTTCATTTTTAACTTTTTGACTTTTTAAGTTTTTGGATTACAGTCAGAATATATTTTGGATTTGGTATGAGTGTTTGGAAGAAATGTGTAAAATGCATTTTAAAACAGGAGTATTGTTTGGGAGATATGTGCAGAATACATTCTGTAGGTCTTTTTGTTAATCAAAATGGAGAAAGTGAAAATGAGAAGTCAAAAAGCTCCTATCAACCTATTTTTCACTTCTGCTCTAGATTGTGCATTATACAGAACTCATTATCAGAGAATTGAGTTCTCAGAATTTCTCCCAAACATCCAAAATGAAAAAATGAGAATGAAAATGCAAAAATTTGTCTCACAAACAGGCTCTAAAGCTCACCAAGGTAGGCTTACCTGAACAATGGGTGGTGAGACTTGAGAGAAACCCACCTTTGATCGGGTATGCTCTGTTGTCGAAACAGAGCAAATATTATCTCAATCTATATAAGAAAACAACATTTGTTTTCAATAAAATATTCTCTTTGTTGCCAATCTCAACCATCCATTCCTTCAAATCTAACGGCTCAAAAATATCCCTCTCACAAACTAACTTTAGAGTGGCAACTCCGTAAATACCTCACAACTTCAATGTCAAACAGAACATTCTTGCCAGAGCCAAGGGTCCTTCTCCTTCCCTTCGAAACTACACGTCAATCGATGTTTTCAAAATTCAAAACCCAAACCCATTCTCTCAAACCAGAAGACAAATCTAGAGGAAGAATAACAAAACGAGAGAGAGAGAGAGAGAGAGAGAGAGAGAGAGAGTGAGCGCAGAGACATGCATGGAGGAACAATTCTTACTCATAGTTTCATCCCCTGTTGCCGAGTGGATAGACTGTCTTCTCACTGTAAACGCTTCTTCTTCCGAAGATAATCACTCGCTTTGTCCTTTTTTTGGTATGAATAAATTTATTTTCCATTTCTTTTTTTCTGTCACAGCTTTTTCCATACATTTGATATGTTGGGGTTCATAGTTAACTGTACTAGATGCGACGTCTCTCCGTCGTCGACCGCCAAGGCTATCTTCTGTCCCTTACGCCGCAGCCCCATCGGCTCTTATTTTCTGCCCTATTGGCGTGGAGCACCATACTTGAATCCCTTATTTGAACCTAATTTGAAACCTATTAATTTAAAGTTTTTGTGGCAGCCTGTTGTTAGATGAAGAGAATGTGTTCGATGAAATGCCTAAGATGGGATGAAGATGTTGGAATCAGATTTCATACAGAGCTATCGGTTCTTTTTTCACCTCTGCAATCAGATTTCATACAGAGCTATTTGTGGGTTAAGTACTCTTACCTATCTTTTTTTTTTCTACCCTGAAAATATTAGTGTTAGTTAGTGCCTTTGTTAATACGGTGGATTTGTTAATAATTTGAAGGTAGAGAAAGGAATTTTATATTTTTTGTGTGTTGGGTCGCATAACTTTGTTCACTAATTTCACTTTAGTATGTCATTTCAATAATTTTGGCTGTTTTTTTTTTTTTGGTTGGCTGAACATCATAATGGTCGATGTTAGATCTTTGAAGGGACCGTATTGGTGGGGGAGGAGCGTTGGGTGATTCAAATGGCAGCAATCGTTGAGCTATTCTTCGCAAAACACAAGGTTTTATTCCATATCAAGGCACTCTTTTTTGTATATTTAGTTGTTTGTTTCCCTATGTGGGAAATCATTTAAATATCAGCTTTCCAGTTTTCCAGTTTTTGAAACTATCCACATTGGTTAACTTATGCTAACAAATTGACCAAAACTCACTGGTGTGTTTCGGTATGAGCAGTTTAATCTGCCGAAGCTTTCTTCCCCCCCCCCCCCTAAATCCCTAATCTTGATAAATAGTTGCCACTCACTCATTATGGAGAAGCATATGCACAAAGTGGCAAAGAAAACCACTGCTTTGTTATTTCTTAAGATTATAGGATAAAGAAGGGTGAGTCTTGAGAAGTCCCTGTTATAATAGCAGTTCTCTCACGAGTGGTTCTTCTTTCACTACTTGAATACCCAAAGTTTTGAAAGGAGACTCAGTTTTGGATTTGGATCTACTGATACTTTTTTTACGTGTAGTTTGTGAGTTTCAAAAAGCTCTATGGGCCACTGCCAATTTCATTCCTGCTATGTCGTCCTGTGCTCGGAAAGCTTACTTCAGCAAATTCTTTTGAATTCAAATTCTTTAGTGTGGCTTCTTCTGGTCTTATTCTCATCCTCTATACCTCTTTTGTTGTAGGCAATGAGGGGGACCAAAAGTGAAATGGAAGAAAAGAGAAGATCGAGTTGGTGTCTTGGTGACACAACAACACCGAATGGGCTGCTGCAATTTTTTCTTCCTTGAAGCCTTTTTTAGAATTTGGAAAGGTAAATAACCTCCTTAAGCATGTAGATAGAGACATCTTTCATGTTTAGCCAAATGTTTCATTTCAAGTCTTTTCAATGGCACTTAAAATTGCTCACTTAAAAGCTGTTTATTCCACATTTCAAACATTGCCTTCTGCAGTAGATTGAATAATGTGGTCTAACCTGAAATTGAGTGCTTTGGCCATTAGCATATAGAAGTGACATGCATTTAGGTTTAGCTTTTTGTGAAAATGATGATGTTGGTTTAGCCATTAGCATATAGAAGTGAAAATGATGTAAATCTCATGTACTATTATTGCCTGGGATATAAATTTTCATCTGTGGGGTGTGTGAAATAGGTGGAGGCAATGAGAGATAATAACTTCAATTACCAGGATTATATGGATGGCCTGGAATAGTAATTATGGCAGTTTGAAATATTCTGGTGATCACCGGTGCAGGCTATATAGCACCAACACGGTTATGACACCGGCACTCCGATATGTAAATTTTAAAAAATTGGATGACACAAGGCTCTAATTCTAAATATGTAACACCCATATACCTAAAATCGTATTTATCTCACATCCATGTCTTTATAATCATTAGTCACACAAAGAGAGAAGACTTTTCTAAGCTTTAACAAGAGTCTTAATTATTTCATCTTACAGCCCCAACGTGTCTTGCGAGTATCCCGAGTGTCCGGAGCATTTTTAGGGTGCCCTTGAAGTGTCCACACCAAAAATGTAGAGAAGAAATAGGACACTTGGGATTTGAGGATCGGACACGTGTCTGAACAGTGCCGGTGTCCGAAAATTGCCAACATCGGTAAGTGGATTCCCACAAAGTGTCTGTGCCACATAAGGTACAGTGCACTAGATAAAGTAGTAGTCACAAACTTCTTTTTATGTTAAAGCTCAAGGTGACTGATGGACTAGGAGGGTACAAGATATTTCTCGACTTCTTGGCAGTTTAAATCCATCAACAACTCAGTACTTCTTTACTGAAGTTTCGAATGCATCACTTTGTTTGTTCTCACCCAGATAGCCCCTCCCTTTTTTATTCTCTCTTTCATCTCCTCTAGCATTTGTAATCGATCAATTGTCTCGAGGTTGTTGATTTAATACTGTAATTGCCTGGGATATGGTTGATCAAATGCTTTTATTTTCTTTGGTTTAGTTGATAGTTGGATGGTGAAGTTGATTATATTCAGTTTTCCCTTTTATGTTGCTCAAAACGTCATTTGATGAATTGAATGCTAATAGATTGGCTTCTTTTTGGTTTTCAAATTCACTTATAGAACTTGCAGGGGTGGAATTCAGTGGTTTAATGTGGCTTGACTGGACTGTATTATGGTGTGAAGTGTCTTTATGCATTATTAAAAATAATGTATTGGTTGTTGTGAATTGATGTACTTTCTTGGATTCACTTACTTTAAGTTGATTGGTTGTTCCTATTTGAATCCTTTTTTTTTTTATTACAACAAAGATTTTCTGGAAAAAGTTGGGTTGGTCAGGTAGGAAAGGGTATTTCAATTTAATTATGCTCAACATGTGTTACTTCATGCCTTCAAGCATGGAGCAATTACTGAGTTATTCGCTATTCGCGGTAAATGGTAGTTCATAAAGTTGAGGTCAAATTACGTCGCGCCGTGCCTTTAGGCACGGGCAATCCCTAGTAGATATATAAAGTGACTCACTATGTCCATGATTTAATTTTTTGAATGTTTTTTTTATAAAACTATAATTTTTAAAAATTGTGACATTTCACTAATTTTTTTAGTCGCCGAAAGTGGTTGGCCAAAGGTGGGGTGGTGGTCGGCTGGAGGTGGGACCATGATTTTTTTGAATTTGATGTTAGAACTTAGAATTTTTTTTAAATTTGTGACATTTCACTAATTTTTTTAGTCCACAAAAAGTGGTCGGCCAGAGGTGGGGTTATGGTCGGCTGGAGGTGGGGTGGTGATTTTTTTAAATTTTATGTTCGAAATTAGAATTTTTAAAAATTAGTGACATCTCACTAATTGTTTTGGTCACCGGCAGTCATCGGCCAGAAGTGGGGTGGTGGTTGGTCGGAGGTGGGATGGTATTTTTTTGAATTTTATGTTCGAAATTAGAATTTTTAAAAATTAGTGACATCTCACTAATTTGTTTTTGGTCGCCGGAAGTAGTCGACCAGAGGTGGGGTTGTGGTCGGCCGAAGGTGGGGTGATGATTTTTTTGAATTTTTTGTTCGAAATTAGAATTTTTAAAAATTAGTGACATCTCACTAATTTTTTTTTTGTCGCCGGAAGTAGTCGGCCAGAGGTAGGGTTGTGGTTGGCCGAAGGTGGGGTGGTGATTTTTTTGAATTTTTTGTTCGAAATTAGAATTTCTAAAAATTAGTGACATCTCACTAAGGTTTTTGGTCGCCGGAAGTGGTCGGCCAGTGGGGGGTTGTGGTCGGCCAGAGTTGGGTGGTGATTTTTTTGAATTTTATGTTCGAAATTAGAATTTTTTAAAATTAGTGACATCTCACTAAGGTTTTTGATCGCCGGAAGTGGTTGGCCAGAGGTGGGGTGGCGGTCGGCCGGAGGTGGGGTGGTGATTTTTTTGAATTTTATGTTTGAAATTAGAATTTTTTAAAATTAGTGACATCTCACTAATTTTTTTGGTCGCCGGAAGTGGTCGGCTAAAGGTGGGTGGTGTTCGGCGGGAGGTGAGATGGAGATTTTATTGAATTTTAGGTTCGAAATTAGAATTTTTAAAAATTAGTGATATCTTACTAATATTTTTTGTTTTTATGTTCGATTGCAAAAGTTCCTTGTCCTTCCCTTTAAAAATGTCAAATGTTTTGAATTTTTGGCTAAATGGCCCAAAAATATATGCTACACATCGGTTACTAGCATGAAATATTTCGACCTGCACAAAATGCTTCAGTAAAAACAGAATAGTGTTGTATCAGTAGTCCAAGTTTGAACCAATCAGCAGTTGCTTTATAACCGTGTGTTATTTTGTCATGTGTTTCCTCAATTCCCTCTTTGTACATGGATAGGAAACATATAGCGTTAAGTAACCACAATTTTCTTTGTAGCCATATAGCGTAGGTAACCACAATATTCTTTTCTTTCTTTTTTTCCCTTTTGGGGGTGTGCCCCTATTAGATCACTGTATATACGGTTACTTTTTCTATTTCAAAAATTGTGTACGTAGTGCGTTCACTGTTGGAAAATATGTTTACTTTTTGTGATAAAATCGGAAATATGAATTCAATAAAATCGGAATGCAAAACCTGAAAATCGATGAAATGAAATGATGATCAAGGCGAGTGTATAACACTCTGTACTTAAGACAGATTCGCCCGCGCTACGGTGCTTACGGTTTGCGGACGTCTATCTCCCAGCACTACTTGATCTTCACCGAGCGGAAGTAGTGCTCCAATCTGTTCGGTAGGTGAACCAAACTTGTGTTTGTACTCTCTCCAATGAAAAGACTCTCAATGAAAGTGTAGAAAAATTAACACCACCATAAAAAAGAAAAAAGATGCCATATATATAGGCAAATTGGTGACTCTACGAATAGTCACCAGGGTGAAGAGACACATCTGTTCACGAAAGGATGCGTCCGTCCACAGTGAACATATGCTAATGAAAAGATGCTACTACATATCAAATCAATTTTCATTCACACTTAAATTAAAATATTATAATCAAAATATTTTATCCAACAATCCCCCACATGAATGAAATTGACTCAATAACCACTGCAAAAACAATGCAAATGAGAGAGAGTACAAGTTGAAATTTCCTACATAGGGTTAGGTAGCTTTTGGCTTTGAAACTCGCCTTGTGAATAACTATCGGACTTACTAGCTAACTAGTGAACGCGATGTCTTAAACTGTTTAGCCGTTTGTGTAAGCCAAGACAATAGTCAACACACAGAATCTTTCCGAACACAATTGGTTCTTACGGTTGTGCCCATTTTGGCCCTGGAACACGCAACTGGTTTCAGAGAGTGTTTTTTTAAAGAATTCAGCCTTAAAATTCTCATAGAAGCGGCCCACTTCACACTCACATAGGTGATCTCTTATTAAGAGTATCCTGCAATATACCCCACTTGGATTTACCAAGGTATAAGAATCATTAAAAGTTAAAACTTAACCTAAATCGCTGCAGGCATCACTGTTTCACCATAGGAATGAGTTGGAGAGATATCTCCTCAGTGATACTCTAAGTCTCATATAACTCGGTTGTCCCGTTGAACTTAGATCTTGGGATCTCCAGTCAGCCAGGTTGGGTTGCCGTTATAGAGCCTTTTAATCGGTAGGCTATAAACCCATTCCCTTCAATGATCATTTGTTCTCTGGTCAAAACCATTTGGTTAACGGATCCGTATTTCATATTTTTGACATTCAATGGTGCTAATTTCAATTGAGAACAAAATGTTGTATGGTATTGTGTCAGGACTTACCATATATACTATCCCATGCTTATCTAACTTTGAGTGTCAAACTTATGAATACCAATCAAAGAATAATATGCAATTTTTTTGGCACAGAATTAATTACTCATATATGAGTAATTTTCAAAAAGCTACGTATGAGTTACTTGCAAAAACCGAGTTATTTGCAAAAAAGCACCACTTCCCCTATAATTATGTGATAATCTAGAATATTTACATAATCACCTATAGTTTGATATGATTGTTTTAAGTCCGGACAGGTATCAATGTCACAACTATTAATTCATACTTGTATTTTACTCAAACATACTTGTGACCACCAAAAAATGTCACTACATTTATTTTGCTAACTCATTCTTTAGCGAAAACAAATGTTTAACGGTGCATGTCTTCAATATCGAGACTTACCATTCTTCGTGGTCTTCTATGCCTTTCTAACTACCGATGGCCATCATATTATAATTCTTGGCACAGAATTGAACCTCATTGGAACATCCTCTAAGAGATGGCTTAGCCACTTCACTTACTAGTTTTTGTCTAACGGAATGAGTTGATCAGACTACATCGTAGACCTTGGCTATACACGCGTGAGGATTTCCAAATCACTGTTGCACTCCAATTGTAAAATCAATCTACCCTTGGATTCTAAAAATTTAAATTGGATATTCATATCACAATATTTTATTCTTCAAGTATAGTTGGAAATCTCCTAAGTGCAACAAACAACTTAACTATATGAAAATTATACATATTGCTTCCCCCACAATTCTGAAATCAATTTAGAATTTATCAAAATAATTTTCATAGTTTATGTCAATGTCACAACTCTCTCTTCATTTCTTGTGTAATTTCTAGACACATTTGTAAGAAACAACCCCCACATTGAGTAACTCACCCAAAATCGAGTAACTCTTTACTCAATTTCCACGTTTATACACTTGCCACGATTTTATGTTAAATGCAACATGCATTCCACATATTTTTCCATGCTCATTGGATAGTCTCGAAAACATAAAAATCGGTTCCACTTTATTATTAAAAAATATTTTGTGGGGCGTAGTTGTTTGACAACTACAAAATATCCGAGAAGATTATAGAGATATAAATATTCTAAATCTTAATTTCATATCACATCAAACATAGCAACTCTATATATTAAGTATGTCGAAACTCAATTTCAAATAGCCCGAAATACACGTTTAATGTTCTAAATCAATTTGGTCCAACTGACTTTATGGAAAGTCAAAGGATCTGTAACTTTTCACCAATTGTCACACTTATCACTGACCTTAAAAATAATCGGACGATTGTTGACTTATTCGCCAAATGAAACAATATAGGGGGTAGTATATAGTTACTAAGAGCATATCCCAAATGGTGCGAACACTAGAGACACCACTATTCAAGCCCAAGGGATACGCACTGTTTGAAACGGTGCCGATCGAAACGGGCAGCCACTAATTGAATTGGTTCCGAAGTGAACCATCACGTTGGAATGCTTGCTTATAAACCAATTCACAAGATCAAGTTCAAAGAAAACTTCTATAAGGAATTATCTATTAATTAAATTAACATTATCAAGGATAGTATTAATTAACTAATATTTTTTTTCCCCTCCCACGAAATTTACTTTCTTTGAACCTCATGAATGTATTTCCACCCCCAGTCCAGTTCGGACAAATAAATTACGACCCAAAAGTCGCCATTCTTATTTGAAACTTGAGTCACACCTCTTGATGTAAACTCACTTATCACACCTCTTGACGAAACCATAATAAAAGGGGTACCAAAATAGAGGGACCCTTAAAATGTGTGACGTAGAGGGTCTAAAGCAACCACACCTCATCATTTAACCCTAAGGGTCGCACATATTTTATGTATATCCAAATAATCGACGAGTTGTTTCAAAACTCCTACTTGTAAAACCCATGCATGCTTATGCATAATTAAATACTCCCTCCGTTCCTAAATAATGTCCCTACTTTCTCTCTCTTACCTTTTTTCAAATCAAAAAATGAAGTACTTTCGTGTATCATTTTTCGAATTTTTTCGCACCGAATTAAAGTACTTGTCAAGTACTTTAATTCGGTGCGAAAAAATTCAAAAAATGATTTACGGAAGTAGTTCATTTTTTTATTTGAAAAATGGCACGACTTTTCGTAGTGGAACATTAATATGGAACGGAGGGAGTATTAGAAATGTTATGGTTTCCCCCCATTGGATTTTATGATATTCTCATTAGTCATGAGACTCGTTACTCGTTCCAATCCGAAGGCTTAGGAGTGTCTGGACTCATCCACACTCAACTTTTGTAGCAGATAAAATTACTGAAACGACTTTTACAGAGCAAAACACATACAGATGATTCCAAGCAAAAGTTAAAAATCGTATTGGTTCACTAAGCGAAATGATTCTTTTAACTTAGTTCCTATGTCAATAGACACAAGTAAAACCTCTAACCAACCATTGTGGGGCTCTTAGAACAAGTGGCACTTATTGCAATAGGATACATCTATTGAAAACAACCAATCCCTAAGCACCCATTTCAAAACATCAATTGAACAGACAAACCCAAACCTCACAGCCTTTGATTCAAGGCTTGAAGTATTAGCATTTTATCCAAAGCAATTTAATTGACTAGAAATTTTCCAGAAAATAATGATCTACGTTAGTGTGAAAACCACATCCAGGGCCACGTCCCTTAATTTAAACTCAATAGTCACTCTATTTGGTTTAATAGTAAGGGTTACAAGTGTTCACATCTAAACATGGTCACAAATTAGAGAGAATCATAACACTTCTTTGTTCTTTGTTAGCCAAATGGTGGTGGAGATTTAACAAAGAAAAGGATTCCTTGTGGGTAAAAGTGGTGTCTAGAAAATATGGTATCCGAGAAAATGAATGGCTTCCCAGATTGCCTATTAGAGGTAGACCTTCAAGTGTGTGGAAGGATATATTTTCAATTGGTCAAGCTGGGGTTGATATGGGGGAAGTTATTATCAGAGGCTTCAAAATTAAAGTAAATGATGGCTCTAGCACAAAATTTTGGGAACAAATTTGGTTAGGTGATGTACCACTAAGGATCAATTTCTTAGACTCTTTAGAATCTCCACTCAGAAGAACTCCTTGATTGCAGAGACAATGGGTAATTTACAGTTTAGAAGATCTTTGAGGGAGTGGGAAATGCAAGATCTTGCTTAATTTGTTGCATGACCTTTTGGAATCTGTCCAATTGCATGATACCGATCCCGACTGCCTACAATGGAGGTGGAGTAAAGATTGCAACTTTTCTATCAAGTCTGTTTACTCCAAATGGGAAGATTACCATTTTACAGAGAACAAGCTTCTGAATTCCTTGTGGAAATATATCTTCCCTCCTAAGGTCGAATTGTTCTCTTAGTTAGCTATCCAGAATGGTATCGCTACCAAGGATGTTTTAGCTAGAAGGGGTATTATACCACAAGATCTAGTAATGTGCCCTCTTTGTAATGCTGGAGTAGAGAATTCCTCTGATCTGTTGTTACATTGTAAACTTGCTTTGGAACATTTGGTCAGGAGTATTGCACTGGTGGACATTGAAGTGGGTAAGTCCTTCAAATCTGGAAAACCTTTGGATATTTTGGGATAATCAAAGTTTCAAGAAATTTGAGAAAAAGTGTTGGATAGCTTGTTTCTTTGCTGTAATGTGGACTATCTGGACAGGGAGAAATGATGTAGTGTTTAATAATAAAGTGTGGGATGAAGCCCAGATTTTGGATTTGGTAAAGATAAGAATGGCTATTTGGATCAAATCAAAATGCAATATCAAAGATTATTCTGTTGAAGATTTTAAAAGATGCTTGGAAGGTATTCGGAGTTTGAGACTCTAGTGCCTAGGGTTATTAATGCGGACTACGGTGGTACATAACTCCTTTTCTTTTACTTGTTCGTTGGGTTTCAGTTTATTAAAGTGTCATTGGCTATCCTTATTTGATAAGTTGTGTGCTGATCTATGGAACTACTCTCGATTATGATGATGACTTATGGGATTATACTGCTGCTCTGTGCTCGTGTTCTGGGTTACATCTGCTTTTGTGCTGGGATTCCAACTGCTGCTATGTGCTTTGTACTCATTTTCTGGGTTATACCCGACATATGCTCTGTGCTCATTTTTTGTGCTATGTGCTCAGTTTATGGTCTATCAATGATGCTGCTTGGACTCTCAATTGTGCTACTGGATCTAAGGATTCTTGGAATCTCATTGAAGTTGCTGATGGATGATACTCGATTTCAGTTGTATTTGGATTGTATTTGTTTCCGGCTTTTGTACTTTTGTTGGGTTCTGTATCAGGTTGGCATCTTGCCAATCTTGCTACTTTTTGTTTATTTTCCCTCGGGTCCTAAGTGGCATATGATTGTCGGTTGCGAGGGTGCCAACCTTGTTGGGATGTTCGTTTTCTGTTGTGATACCGCATGCTTTGGGTCCTTTTAATCTTCGTAACCCGCTTTCAAAGATTAATAAATTCTTTTTCGCCGATCAAAAAAAAATAAAATTAGAGAGAATCATGAAAACATACTTTTAAGACCTTCTTCATAAACAAGTGTCAAAACCTTATCTCTACACATGCTTTCAATCAATGAGATGACAAATATGAATACAGAAGTCTTGAAAGGGTTTAAAAGCAATAAAGCAAAGTGATTCAAAACTTGAAGTACACGTCATCCATGCAAACGAGTAAATCCCAAATAAAAAGATGAAAACATGAAAAGTTATGGCACAAAAAACCGATCACAACACAGGTCACAAATATATCATTATTTTTCTAAACACTCGGTTACGGGAATTTATACCAGAAAACTATTCTGATCAAGTTTCCAGATAAAATAATTCTCTCCATGCAATGAACAAAATACCGACTATTTTGATATTAAGATATATGCCGTATTACCATAAAGATCATTAAAAAAAACAGAATTTGTTTTCATTTCTAGTCCTTCAAGCACTATGTGAATTACTAATTAATTAAACAGTGGATAAGTCAATATGTAAACCAAAGATCGAGAAAGCTTCTAAAAGAGTTTTGAGTTGTTGGCTACTTGATGAAAGGGTGTGACCTTTGGTGAAAGGGTGTATCTCTTGGTGAAAGGGTGCGACCCTTGGTGAAATTACCAAGATGCCACTAATGATCAGAATAAAAAAAGGCAGTAGATAACCATACTTGTCGATAAAATTTTGAACAAGTGGCAAAACAACCGAAATACACAAAATTCCACAAGCCAAAGAGTTTCATGTGAAGAGTATCAAGTAAACAGACTAATAAGGCTATGCATACATTAGGGAATTGATTCCCAAACTGCTCAGTCAACAAGTAAAAGCGTTTCCTAATTCCCATAAGAAAAATTGCGGAGTCATGGCAGTCTATAAATAACACTAAGCAATTCATCTACGACAATGTTTCTAAATACGTAAATGCAATGTCCAGTTTCGTCTTCAACAGAAACACATATATAAGCAATCATACGACCATAGTAAGTAAACATGATAAAATCTGTCTTAAGATTGTTGGAAAATATGTTTACTTTTTGTGATAAAATCGGAAATATGAATTCACTAAAATCGGAATGCAAAACCTGAAAATCGATGAAATGAAATGATGATCAAGGTGAGTGTATAACACTCTGTACTTATGATAAGATTTGGGGTCTCTCTGTAATTGTTTGCTTGTGCCAGGACTAGTGTGTCATTTACTTACACCATACGTACACATTACGCATTTGTTGCAGTTTGTTGAAACTGCTAGTTAGTTAGTTACGTCTGGAGGGAGATATAAGGAGATGGAGGCATAATGGAGAAGGGGTGGAGTTTGTAACTGTCTTCTTCTCTTCTTCTGAAACTCTCTCTCGCTTTCTCTCTCTCTCTCTCTCTCTCTCGCTCTTTCTCTCTTGTAATTCATTTCCTGTTTGTAATTCGTTTCCCAATCAATAATACAATCTATGTTCATTTCTTGACTACATTTCTAGTGAAATTTCCCCAGTTCTATCATTGGTATCAGAGCTCCTTTCCTCTGACTGTGGGCGTTTGAAGAAATGACGGATAATACTCGTTTGCAAGAAGTTAAACGACTGGATGAATCGATTCGCAAACTGTCAGATTCATCTGGGGAATCGATTCGAAAATTGACAGAGGTCACTGATCGACATACAACAACGATGGAGGGTTTCAATGAGACAATGGAGGGACTCAAGAATCTGATTACTACCTTGAATGCAAAGTATGATCAAATCCAAGAAAAGGTATCATCTTCAACTTCTGCTCCAATTCTTCAAAACCCTCCACAGAATCTTGGACAGTTAAGGACTTTCCAACCAAAATTAGACTTTCCAAGACTTTTTGGAGAGGATCTAGCGGCCTAGATATATAAGTGTGAGAAGTACTTTGAGTTGAATATGATTGATGAAAACCAGAAACTCCGACTAGCCTCTCTACACATGGAAGAAAAGGCCATGCAGTGGTATAGGTGGTACGAAAAATCTCACACCTTGCGGTCTTGGAGAGAATTTTCTAGGGTTTTACTCCTTAGATTTGGGGATGATGTATATGAAGATGCTACAGGGAAATTGACCAAACTTAGGCAGTGGACATCTGTCAAAGCTTACCAGGAAAAATTTGAGGAGTTAGCAACTAAGACCACGGGACTTTCAGAGGAGTTTTTTATCAGTTGCTTTGTGAGTGGACTTAAGGATGAAATTAAAGGAGGGGTGGTAATGTTGCAGCCTAGGACCATATCCCAGGCCATGGGGTTGGCTAGGTTACAAGAGGAAACAGTTGAAGCTCTAAACAAGAAGAATAGGGTGTCCTCAAAACCTGATGTCTCTTTCACTACAAACACTAAACCCCAAAACTTGGTCACTAAATCTGCAGAAGTAGGTAGGGATATTAAGAGACTAACCCCTAAAGATTTTGACGAAAAAAGAGCAAAAGGACTATGCTTCGGGTGTGATGAGAAATACTTTAGGGGCCATGTATGCAAAAAGAGGCAGTTGTTTATGATTGATGTAGATGATGAAGAAGAGGAATTTATGGAGGCTCAACAAGAAATGACCCAAGAAGACACCACTGAAGAGTTCCACATTTCAATGCATGCTTTATCAGGGGTTCAGTCCTTTAAAACCATGAGAATCAAAGGGTTTATCAAGAGGATTGCCGTAAACATTTTGGTGGACTGGAAGTACCCACAATTTCCTGGATCCAGGTGTAGCTAAGAGGGCAGGAGTTGTGATTCAGAGTACCAATCCATTGACTGTAACTGTGGCAGATGGCAGCAAGATTAGCAGTACAGCCATGGTTAAGAATTTGCAATGGAGTATGCAGGGAACTGTTTTTTCTACTGAGATGAGGTTGCTGGCCTTAGGGGGGGTGTGATATGGTGTTAGGGGAGCAGTGGTTGTCAACCTTGGGGCCTGTATTGTGGGATTTCAAAGATCTTCAAATGCAGTTTGTTGTAGATGGGAAACAACTGAAACTGTGGGGGTGATACCACAACAGATGTGCAGATTGTGGAAGCCAAGGAGATGCAACAACTACTCAACAAAAGGTTCCCAGGGGTAATGGCGCAAGTGTGCAGCATCCAAGCAAACCCATCCACAGAAGAGCATCCAGATCTTACTCAGATTCTGCAGGATTACAATGACGTCTTTGAAGAACCAAAGGGTCTACCCCCTTTTAGAGCACATGATCACCAGATTCCTCTTAAACCAGGTATCCAACCCCCAAGTATTAGACCTTATAGGTACCCTTACATTCATAAAAACGAAATTGAAAAGATAGTAAAGGAGATGCTTGCCTCTGGAGTAATTAGGCACAGTGTGTCTCCATTTTTCTTCACCTGTGCTATTAGTTAAAAAGAAAGACCACACCTAGAGAATGTGTATTGATTATAGGGCATTAAACAAGGATACAATAAAGGATAAATTTCCCATCCCTATCATTGATGAGTTGTTGGATGAACTGCATTTGGCTCGATATTTCTCTAAATTGGATCTAAGGTCAGGTTATCATCAAATTAGAATGCATCCCAAAGATGTGGAAAAGACAGCCTTTAGAACACATGAAGGACACTATGAATTTTTAGTCATGCCATTTGGATTGACTAATGCCCCTTCCACTTTTCAAAGTCTCATGAACAATGTGTTTAGGCCTTATTTAAGGAACTTTGTGCTGGTGTTTTTTGATGATATACTCATTTTTAGCAAGACATGGGCAGACCATGTGCAACATGTTACATTGACCTTAGCCAAGTTGAGGGAACATTAACTGTTTGCCAAAATGAGCAAGTGTGCTTTTGGAAAACAACAGGTGGCCGGAGTCCTTAAGTCATGTGATTAATGAACAAGGAGTGGGTGCTGACCCTACCAAGATTGAAAGCATGCTTAATTGGCCTAGACCATAGTCCATCAAGGCTCTGAGAGGATTTCGTGGACTTAAGGGGTATTATAGGAGATTCATCAAAGACTATGGGAAAATCTGCCAACCCCTGAATTTATTTCTCAAAAAGGATGTTTTTGGTTGGTATGAGGAGGCTGAAATTGCTTTTAACCAACTTAAAATAGCCATGACTACAGCTCCAGTCCTAAAGCTACCTGACTACACTAAGCCCTTTGTTTTAGAATGTGATGCATCAGGGAAAGGAGTAGGGGCAGTACTCATGCAGGAAGGGCAGCCTATAGCTTTTTATAGTAAGGCCTTGTCATCAACTAGCTTGGGCCTTTCTACTTACGAGAAAGAGCTTTTGGCAGTGGTTATGGCTGTCACCAAATGGAGGCACTATTTGTTGGGAAGAAAGTTTTTTTATCAAGACTGATCATCAAAGTCTCAAATTTCTGTTGGAGCAACAAGTGACCACCCTTATGCAGCAGAAGTGGCTCACTAAATTGATGGGATATGATTATGAGATTTCTTACAAATCTGGAAAGACTAATGCAGCTGCTGACGCTCTCTCTAGGGTGGAAGAAGAGGTACACTTGTTGGCCTTAACTGTGGTTTTATGTAATTGGGTGAAAGAACTTCGGGAAAGCTGGGAGCAGGACTCAGATTTGCAGAAAATCATTGGGGAATTACAGTCCAATCCCACCAGTCATCCTCATTTTGCCTGGCAACACCAAATGCTGTATTACAAATCTAGGCTTGTGGTGGGTAACAATTCCATATTTCGTCAGAAACTCATTCATGAACATCATGCAACACCAGCTGGGGGACATTCTGGTGGTGAGAGAACTTATCAAAGGTTGAAACAGGCCTTCTATTGGAAAGGGATGAAGACAGCTGTGCTCCAATTTATGGCCTGTTGTGATGTTTGCCAGAGGCATAAAAACGAAACTGTGGCTTCTCCAGGATTGCTCCAACCTTTGCCTATTCCTGACAGACTTTGAAGTGACATTTCCATGGATTTTATTGAAGGGTTACCTAGTTCTAATAATAAATCTGTCATTTTGGTGGTTGTGGATCGGTTAAGCAAATATGCTCACTTCGTGGCCCTCTCTCATCCATATACAGCTTCTACTATCGCTCAATTGTTTCTGGACAATATTTTTAGGCTACATGGCATGCCCAATTCCATAGTTTTTGATCGCGATCCCATTTTTACCAGTCAATTCTGGAAGGAGTTATTCAAATTGCAAGGCACAACCTTATGTCTCAGCACTGCATATCACCCTCAGTCAGATGGACAGACAGAGGTTGTTAATAGGTGTGTTGAGAAGTATCTAAGATGTCTCTCAAGTGACAGACCAACAGCTTGGGCCAAATGGCTTCCTCTGGCTGAATGGTGGTATAACACCACCTTTCACATCTCCACTGGAATCACACCATATGAGGCTTTGTATGGTCAATCACCCCCGAACTTGATGCATTATGTTCCTGGAGGGACAACCGTTGCAGCAGCTGATGCTTTACTACAGGATAGAGCCACTATTCTACGATTGCTTAAAGAGAATTTGGTCATTTCTCAACACCGAATGAAACAACTTGCAGATCAACACAGGTCCGAGAGGGAATTCAGGGTGGGCGATTAGGTGTATCTTAAGCTGTAACCCCTTAGGCAGGTCACTATCGCTTTCAAGAGGAATGCTAAACTTGCTCCTAAGTATTTTGGCCCCTATCAAGTGCTTCAGAAAGTGGGACCTGTGGCATATAAACTGCAGCTTCCTCTTCAGTCCAAGATCCATCCAGTGTTTCATGTTTCTTTATTGAAGAAAAAGCTTGGTGATGGTGCTGTGATTCAGACAGAATTGCCTGTGGTGGGGAATGATGGCCAAGTCCAGCTTGAACCAGTGGCCATTCTGGACAGAAAATTGGTGAAACGACATAACCTGAAGATGCTACGTGGGAGACTTGGGCTGATTTGCATCAGAGATTTCCAAACTTTCAACCTTGAGGACAAGGTTGTCCTTTACGGGGGGTGTAATGATAAGATTTGGGGTCTCTCTGTAATTGTTTGCTTGTGCCAGGACTAGTGTGTCATTTACTTACACCATACGTACACATTACGCGTTTGTTGCAGTTTGTTGAAACTGCTAGTTAGTTAGTTACGTCTGGAGGGAGATATAAGGAGATGGAGGCATAACAGAGAAGGGGTGGAATTTGTAACTGTCTTCTTCTCTTCTTCTGAAACTCTCTCTTGCTTTCTCTCTCTCTCTCTCTCTCTCTCGCTCTTTCTCTCTTGTAATTCATTTCCTGTTTGTAATTCGTTTCCCAATCAATAATACAATCTATGTTCATTTCTTGACTACATTTCTAGTGAAATTTCCCCAGTTCTATCAACTTAAGACAGATTCGCCCCTGCTACGGTGCTTACGGTTTGAATGAACGTCTATATATCTCCCAGCACTACTTGATTTTCACCGAACGGAAGTAGCACTCCAATCTGTTCGGTAGGCGAACCAAACACTACAAGAAAAAATGTCTATTGTGAGGATTGAGTTTCCTCGCCAAAGAACCAAATTTCCTCGCTAAAGGAATTGGCGAGGAAAAATTTTCTCGCCAGGTTTCCTCGCCAAAAGGTCGTCGCAAAAGGTATTCTAGCGAGGAAAAATAAATTTCCTCGCCTAATCTGCCAATTGGCGAGGAAATTTTTTTGTCGCCTATTCGGAACAATTGGCGAGGAAATTTTTCCTCGCCTATTCGGACCAATTGGCGAGGAAATTTTGTTTTCCTCGCCTATTCGGAACAATTGGTGAGGAAATTTTTCCTCGCCTATTCTAACCAATTGGCGAGGAAATATTGTTTTCCTCGCCTATTTAGAACAATTGGCGAGGAAATTTTTCCTCGCCTATTATGACCATTTGGCGAGGAAAAATTTCCTCGCCAAAACTCCTGAAACAAAAACAAGAAGAAATCCAATTCTAGCTTCTCTGCCTCCGCTGGGAATCAAACCCGCGACCTCCTCTCAAGCAACGCGCGCCCCATCCACCACACCAACTTCCATTTCAATGCAAAGTTCAACAACTTTTAATATATAACCTTTTGTAGTTCTTTTTACCTCACTATTTTTTTAAAATCTTTTTGTCTAAATTTAGTCTCTTTGTAGTGTTTCTTTAAACTTCTTTCTTAAATCTTTTAATGTTATTTGTTTTTACTAAAGTTCTTATTTTTTATAATTTGATATTTTCCTATACCCTTTTATAAGTCTTTACTTGTTAGAATTACTTACATTTGCATTTATATATTTGTTTATTTTTAAATTGGATTTTGTTAATATGTGCCCCCAAGGCACATGATAAGAACACATTAATTGCTCCACCTTACTCCACTTCCACAAGGAATTAAAGTAGAGTAATCAATTGTGTTTTGGAAAGATAAATCTTTTTTTGATTAGACGAAAATGCCACCAACTACCCATACCCATGGAACAAAAACCTAAGATGCAATACTTAACCAAATAAAAATGAAAATTATTTGAGAATTAGTTGGCCAGTGTTCTCCCATAAATTTTTGGAACATAATTTTAGAAAATTAATTATCAAACATAAACCCAAAAATGAAGAAATGTTGTTGGGTGAGACCTAACCACCTTCTTCGTTCCAATCGATAACATAAATTCTTCTTAACATCATGTTTTTAAACATTATTAGTATGCTAAAGAGTAATTTGGAATTTATTGACAAATAATTGATCTACTCTTTGGCTTTCTTGAATTTTTTAAACTTCTTATCATGAGAATTTACTTCACTAATTTGTTTTGAAGAGAAAATGTAAAAGTAAAAGAGGACTAAATATAAAAAGATTAAAAACAAGACAACATTAGCCCAAATTCTAGTTGAAGGGAAAAATCAATTGCTTTGTGTTTGTAGACCATTTTGGTGAGTGATGCCCGTAGGATTTTTTTCTCTTTAGCGGGTTTAAACCGAGTTGAAACACTTATTAGAAAACTAAAGGGCAGTTGAAAAGATAGCATTGAAAGAGAAGTTAAAGGGTAATTTTTTTTAATAACCGTTAAAGGGTAATTTAGTCTCATTAGAAACACGTTTTCCTCCTAGACTGTATGATACCCACCTTTGTTTCAAAATGGATGATCGTTTTAGGAGACCAAATCATTTTTCTACTAGAGTAATAATAATAATAGATTTATATGCAAATGACATGATCAATATGATATGTACACATTTAGTCTCACTAATTAGTATGTGCATACGACAAATAAGTTCTTTTATTATAATTTTATGGTATCATAAATAGGATAAATATCTTACCATTGGGATAATACAACACATCTATATCAAAATCTAAATAGTCCTAGAAAAGGTGTGGAAATATTTCGTCACCTAACATTAACATTTGGCGACGAAACAAAATTTCCTCGCCTATTCTGAACAATTGGCGAGGAAACTAGCATTTCCTCGCCAATTCTTAGTTTTTTTGCGAGAAAAAATAATTTCGTCGCCAAATCTTAGCTTTTTTGCGAGGAAAGATAATTTCGTCGCCAAATGAGTACCCTTTAGCGAGGAAATATGCATTTCCTCGCCAAATCTTAGCTTTTTGACGAGGAAATATAATTTTGTCGCCAATGTTAGCCTTTTTGGCGAGGAAAGATAATTTCGTCGCCAATCTTTGATGTTTAGCGAGGAAATTCAAATTTCGTCGCCAAATGGTAGCCTTTTAGCGAGGAAATGTTCATTTCCTCGCCAAATCTTAGTTTTTGGGTGAGGAAAGATAATTTCGTCGACATAGTGTACTCTTTGCCGACGAAATCGATTTCCTCGCCATAAAGACCCATTTGGCGAGGAAATTTGAATTTCCTCGCCAGCTTTCGTCGCCATAGTTACTTTTTGTTGTAGTGAAACTTGTGTCTGTACTCTCTCCAATGAAAAGACTCTCAATGAAAGTGTAGAAAAATTAACAGCACGATAAAAAAGAAAGAAAGATGCCATATATATAGGCAAATTGGTGACTCTACGAATAGTCACCAGGGTGAAGAGACACATTTGTTCACGAAAGGACGCGTCCGTCCACAACGAACAGATGCTAATGAAAAGATGCAACTCCATATCAAATCAATTTTCATTCACTTAAATTAAAATATTATAATCAAAATATTTTATCCAACACTCACTTGTCCCACATCGGCTCACAGCAAAAGAATGAACTCACAAACTCATATATTATCTGTTCACTACTAGAAAAGTAGATAAACATCTCGATCATTTGGTGTGATCTTTCACTTTTAATCTCGCATTCAAAACCGTGGTCTATCAAGGAGCAACTAAAGTCTTGTATTATCAATCACGGTTTTTAGCCGTGATAAAAGACCCTGAAAAACTTAGATTAATTCCTTAAAAGCGGGATCAATATGCTAAAATCTCAATTTTGAAAAAAACCGTGACCTTCATGAAGGATACAATCACCCTTTTTTATAAAACCGTGATAATTAATATATCTTGTTATTATCTTGGTTTATACCTAAACCGTGATTGTATTTATGCTAAGACCTCCACTTTCAAGCGTGATACATAATAACTCACTCAAATATTTTTGTACTTTCCAATTGGTACCGAGAAAATGAAATATTGTCAAACAAGTAGTAACAAAAGACATCAATCTCAACATAAAAAAATGTCCAACAGCTAAGGAAGTAAAACCCTCATCAGTATCTAAAGAACCTAGCATGTCAGTACATGTAATGAAAAAGAACATGCTACATTAGTATGATCGGTAATCAGGGTCGGCCCTGACGTTTGGGTTGCCCAAGCCCGACTCTAATCTTGGTTGCCCACTTACGATTAAGTCAAAAAAAAAAAAAATACAATGTTACAATTTTAGCATGAACATCAAAAAAATCCCAATCAAAACGTAACCCCGGTTATATTGCTTTATGATGAGCAAGATCTGATTTTAAAAAAAAAAAACTTCTTATTGCATTTTTTTAAAGCAGATTCTTTAATAGAGTCATCATACAAATTTATCCAATAATTGATTTTCAATTGAGATCATAGGTAAATGTAAAAAAATATAGAACACAAAAGTTCAAACTAAAATGATAATAGATAAATGTAAAAAGATTATAGGAGTTTGTTTTGAAGAAAATAAGAAAGTTTGCTTTCATATTTTAAATATGATTTGTGAAAAAAAATACTCATATCTGTGTCAAACCCAATGGCCCCGGATAACTGAATGTGAATTAAGCAATCTGCAAGCATGACTGGAAGTAGAGGAAGTTAAGAGTTCAAATTCAACTAAAAACAATCCCCGTGTTATTTTTACTTCACAAAGCGATATTTTCACAAGGAACAATTAGCCTGAGGAACCAAGATAGTCAAGATCTTTTAAGAAGTCAAGCTGTTTGAAAAGGTCTTTTTTTTGGCACTTTCTTCATAACTAAGATGGTATCTCTTCTTTTCTTTTCTTTTGGTACTTTCTTCTCCCAGTTAGAGCAATCACTTCAAGTGGAATACCTATCTTCTCTATCAATATAAAAGAGAAATACCATGGAATTATTCCACATAATGTGTCTTCACTGCATGTAAACAACAAAGGCCTATATGATCCCTTGTACATTCAAGTGTCATCTCAATTCGACATAGGGATTAATTTAAACAATACATATAGTTCAAAAGAGAAATCATGTAAAAATGTTATTTTGAAATAATCAAGTTCCCAATCCATCGTAATGAGCCTCTGATGTCTAGTTTTATTGCATCGGAGATAAATTCAATACTTTAATGAATGCCACGATGGTGAAGTTCTATTCGTAGGAATATATACTTGAATGATAACCATTTTACAACGATTATATATCCTCTGCCAAAGTTTCCTCGACTTCATCCCCATTGGTTGAAGTTCTTAATTAATCTTTCCGATGTACCAAAGAAAAAAAAAACAAAGAAGTTCTTGTGCTTTTTTACATGTAGAGGAGAGGTACATACCACATTGTCAAAACCACTTTGAGAATCTAGTTCAGTAATTAGTAAAAGAAATAAAAACCATAGGAGAAGGGCAAAAAATGCAGAACCCGAAGGTAATTCATCAAGATTGTGCGAATCGTGGATTATAATTGTAAAAATAAAAGGAAAGAGCGAAATGTAGCTATCTATAATCCAATACAAGTCAACTATTAGGCAGACAATTTTTTTTAATTCTCGTCTAGTTTTTCTTACTTTCCCAATACAAAAAAAAAAAAAAAAAAGTTTGGTTTCTCTCTTATAAACAATTTTTCCTATTTGTAACTTTGTAAATCCTAATACAAGATCTTATCAAAGAATAGAAGGTGTAGATATTTAACATCACATAACAACAATGCCGCAATGTTGACCCTAAAAATCTCTATAATACTCAGGCGAGATATATTAGTCAAATAGAAAGAACGCATAAATTTTACTTTTCCAAACTCCCAGCATAATGCATAAATTTTGTTGTCGAAATAACCATACCATAAAGTAAAAAATATAATCCTAACAATCAGGCAAAACAGTGTCTCTTAATAACTTAACACTTTAATTCCAGCCTTCCAAAATAATGACATTTCAAAATGATTAAACCATAAAGGTTTTTCTCAATCACATATATTAGGCCATTACAATTAATTATTGAATCTTTCTGTTTATGTTACAAAGGTACCATGGGGGTACACATGGTAACGTGCTTTCCTATTTCTTTTGTTTTTTCTTATTATCCCCACCGCTACGGGTTCATGACCGAAGCAATGGGAAACAGATGTATTATCCTCTCAATTCATCTTTACAACTTAAAAGATTAAGATTCGACAGGCCAAAGTAAACCTATATGAAACAACAGTGCCGACCAAAATAAAATAAAAAGGGGAAGAGGTTACTAACCACAACGACGAATTAAGAATTATCTCCCATTCCGAAATTTTCACCTAAAAAGAACCCTAGATTCCAAGTTAACGTAGGACTTTTGACTTGGGAAAAATGGAAACATAAGTGTATATATATATATATATATATATATATATATATATATATATAGAGAGAGAGAGAGAGAGAGAGAGAGAGAGAGAGAGAGGAACATAAGATGTAGGCCGTATGCATAAGATGGACTCCCTGCTCGCGGAAGAGCCCAAACTTCGTGATTCAAGTTGAACTAAGTCTGTCTTAGATGTAGGCCGTAAGCGTCACAAATCCTTCCCCATTGAATATTTATTGAAGCCAAGTAGCATTCATCTCTTTTGGTATATTATCCGTATAGGAAGCCAAAAATCGTTGAGGAGCGGCGGTGGTCTGAGAGTGGGGTCGGAGAAGAGGAAGGCTTTTGTTGTAAAACATGGAGTTTCCCAGCAATTCATGCGGTATAGACGTTGGGGTTTTGAAAAGGAGAAGTGCCAAAGGTCATCACTTCTCCCAATATCAAATAATTGGTTCCCAGGAACTAAAATCGAAAGAACATGATGCTTCGTCTAAAGAACATGATGATTCGACTATAGTGGCGTGCGTGTGTTATTTTGAGTGATTAGAGGGGTAAGTTGGGTAGATAAAAAGTGTGGGAAACATTCTTATTTCTTCCTCATTTTTAAAGTACTAGTAAAAGAGCACGTGCGATGCATGTGAAAGTTATAGAAACTAAGGGCATCTCTAATGTACTACCTAAAAGAGTACTCCAAAGTGTCCTGTCTAGCTAACTAAGAAAAATTCAAAAAATGTTCTCTGGTGTACAAAAATTGACTCCCTAAAATCCTAGATGGCACCCCTCACTCCCTAAAGTGCCCCAAGTCAATACCTAAATTTGGGGAAAGACTTAATGAGAGAGAGAGAGAGAGAGAGAGAGAGAGAGAGAGAGGACAAACCAGCTTGATTGGAACCGACTCTTCCTACTCCCTCCGTCCCCAAATTTTGGTCCCTCATCCAATTCTAACCGGATAAAAAACTAGTTATAACTTTAAATCGGTAATGAATTTTATATTCAATATGGATCTTGTTTGATAGATCTTGATAAAATCTATAAGACAATGTTTTTAAAATCACGTAAAACAACGCAAATTACGAGATATAACCAATTGAAAAGTGGCACGAACTTCCAAAAGGGACAAGTAAATGGGAACGGAGAGAGTATTTAGTTTGATTTGTGGAAATTCGGAGGTGCAGCGAAGCAACCCTTACATTATTCTTGGAACAATTAGGATGGAAACGCTTAGGAGAATAAAATATATGACACTTCGTTTATCCCTTGCATGCTTATAAGTTCGAAGAGTACATCGTTCCTTGTTGCAAGCACAAAAAAGGTGGTTCAAGCAAAAATGAGTAAGTGTTCTTAATAGCTGATAAAACTGTAATGTAAGCAACTGGAGTATAAAGTCATCATTTTGTTGTTGACAAGTTCTTTTACCAAGAAACAAAAAAGACCAAAAAAAAGGCAGAAAGATGAGCTTTTCTTCATATTTTTTCCTTCTGTCCTCTAGAGGGTAAGTCGTATCAACCATGGATCAGGGATTCCCTACCTTGTGAAAATAAGTACACTGCACTTATGAGGAGAGGCATATGTGTTCACACAAGGATTTGGATTTTGGAAGCCAACTTATTAATAGGGCGTATGGTGGGATAGAGGGGAGAAAGAGAGAACATCTATGTCTACGTTATGGTGGCTTTTGTAAATTTTTATCCTTCCATTCTATGTTTCAATGCTCTAATTATCCTTCACGATTCTCTACCATGGTTTTCTCTCCTTAGTTGTCAAATGGAGTGGAAGTCCCCTAGACTAAATCTTTTTCTTGGGTGGTGCAAATGACAACTTTGCAAACACCGGCCAGTTTAAGAATTTGTCTGGTCCATTAGTTTCAATCCTGAGTTTGAAAAGACATCAGCTCAAGTTATACACTTGAGAAAATAACAGTCTTGAATATCTTGCAACACAAACTATCTAAAAAGGCAACATATTAATGGGCAGAAGATGAAGTGGAAAAGAAGTTAGCATGTGCAAATAGTTCAATCAAATAAAATTGAAATCCGAGGTTCAGGAAATTAAAAGGAATACAAATATCTCAGTCCATGTTATAAAAGTTTACAAAATTTATCCCTCAGCACATCCTCAGGAACGACGACTCTACATACAGATGGCAAAACAAAAAGCACGATAATGTAAATTCTTTAGACTACTCTAAATGATTTGCAAACTTGCATATATAACATTTTCTAGTAGTAGGAGATGTATGTGAAATGTTTCGCTAAGATGCCTCTGTATGATCTTTAGTTGGTTTTAGTTGGGAAGATAGAGGGGGGCAAGAACCAATCTAAATATTGGTCAAGAGAAGGATTACATTCTTCCTTGTCCCAACTTTTTTTTGGATCGGCAATAAAATTTATTAAAATCTTGACAAAGGGTACATCAAGATGGGAAAGGGGAAGGGGACTCCAACCAAGGGTTGGAAAAAACCTATTGGGCAAGCCCCAAAACACCCTAAGACAAGGCCCTGATCTCATAAGCTCAAAGGGAATAATAAAGGGCCAAGCCCACCACGGTCTAAGCCCAAGTTGGGCATACTAGATAAAACCAATGAAGCCCACAACATGGCCCAAACCTAACAACAACACAAACACCGAACCAAGCACCACCAGCCGCCACCCCTCTGCCGGGGACCACCACGCCACCAGATCGCTGCCTCCATATCGCCACCATCGAAACAGAGCACACGCCGCCGTTAAGCAAGAACCCGTCGACATCCAGGAATGAAGCAGGTGGGGCAGCTGAACAGACGAAGGACGAAAGGGAGGTGAAAGCCGGCTGCCATGCCGCTTACAACTTACAGACTATCCACAAAAAAAATTTTGATTCTAGATAAACACCCCCTGCAAAGCACTTTCTGGAACCCAAAGATGCCTCGTTGTTTACATATAAAATTAACAAATCCAATAATTAATTGACACGTAATTGAAAATGCCAAACGTTGGCAATTACCTGTTGATAAAGATACACTGGATTAAAGGAATATAAATGATTAAATACGATGTCGTATTGTGTTCAAAGATGAAAAGCAGTTATTGGCAGTTACAAGCCATTGCTGACGTAAAGGGTGGTTTCGAAGCCCTGATATTAACTGTTAAACATATAAGCTCCACGTGTGGACTTGGGAAACAAGGCAAATTGACAGTTATAACACGTGGAATACTTATCGAAAGGCAGTTATTCACCTTAAATCATTTGAGTTTGTTTAAACAACTGCACAGATTCAAAATCAAAGCTTCTGGAGGAAGAATTAGAAGGATTCAAATTCAGACGTGGAGGAGAAAACAACTGCCAACTCGAAGAATGGAAGTTAGAGTTCGAAGCAAGCCAATGTTCAAATTCATTGAGCGGGAAGTTCAAATGGCAAGCAGCGTCTATAAATAGAAGAGATTGAAGAGTGAATAACCCCGGACAAATCTTCAACAAACAGCTATCAAAAAACTGATGCTTGGTTTGTTCATTGGCAAAGTAGTTTAGGATTTCGAACTTAGTTCGAAGTAGTTTAGGATCTCGAACTCAGTTCGAAGTAGTTTAGGAAGTAGATTAGGAAGTAGTTAGGATTAATCTCGGTTGTTCTTGTAACAATCACCCGTTCAAAGTTCTTGTATCTGAAGTTGGAGACAATTTCGAAGTAAGTTTACCTTTGATTTATTAATCGAAGTATCTTGTTTCTTTTCGTTCTTCGATTTCCTAAGTTTGTTGGTTTACATTTCTTCACTTGTTGAAAAGATCCTCTTAATTGAGGTAATTGAACCAATAAAACACAATCGCCTGATTAGATTTGGTTTTTCCAAAGTTAATCTGAGGGAGGAGATTGAAACTCTCTCTGGCACGCTCGCACACAATTATTTCCATTGCAAAGAAGTAAAAAGAACCAAAACACTCGTACACATTGTCCAATCTTTTCTCAATGAACTACTGCTTGCGTACTTGGATTGTACTTCAAATGATGTTTCCCTAAGCGTAGGGTTTAGGTGTCGCGAAGCATAATAACCGGAAGTCCGGGTCCAGTCCTCAGAGACCGAATGTGCAGCACGTGAGTGTTTGAGTCGCGAATGAAGGTTTAGCCTTAAAGCGGCAAACTTGGCTTTGTAGTTTGGGGGTGGAATTCACTTAACTTCGTGAATGACGCAAGATTAAAAAGATGATTAAAACAAGGCTAAGTCAAGGGGTTCACAACACCCATGCCTTACATTTTGGCGAGTAGAGTGAATTAACCTAAGTCACGGGGTGCTAATCACCCCATGACCGAGCCTATAACGACTACTCGACCATAACTAAGTAAAACATGACTATTTTTATGAAGGAAATAAAGAACATAACATATGACTTTATAAACTGATTTTTATGGAAGATTATAAGTCTACCTACTACATTAATACTTGAGAAAATCCCAAACAACACTTAGAAACTAGAGATTTTGAAGGAGTTAGCTAGAAAAACAAGAAAACACATTCACCGATAAAAACGGAAATAAACTAGATTTATATAGAGGTCTCAACAAGTACTACAACATTAAAGAAGAGCATTTACCTTGAATCTAAGTGGAAAGCATGTAAATCTAGAGAGAAGGTAGAGCATAGCTAAGAGCAAATTAATGGAGGTAGAGAGAGAGGGTGAAGAACCAAGCTAACCCTAAAAATCTGAGGTTGGGGACCCTTTATAGGCCCCAAAAGTCGTGCCAAAATATTAAAAAAATGCCACAAGATATTTCTTGATCGGGCTCAAAAGGTGCAGAAAAATGCAGTTTCAACCGGTAGAACAAAAATGCTCTACCGGTTGAAAGACTTACGGGAACACTTCTACCTGTAGAGCAAAAATGCTCTACCGGTTGAAAGAGTAAAAATTGAGAATTTTTTAAGGCTTGATCCCTTGACCTTCCGGCTTGTCATCATGACCTCTAGGCTTCCCGAGTCTTGTTCAAAACTTCATTCCTTGATTCCCGGGACGCGGTGGCGGGGTGCCATGTGGCCTCTGGTGTTCGGGCATCCCTTGATTCAACCATGGTGTCAAAACACGTCTTTTTCTCCCGTTCTTCCTCTAATACAAAAACACAACCTTGCGCAAAATCAATAGTTTAAAACAATAATATGCATGCGTGTGTGTGATCAAAGTGAGCGAGATAAGCTCCATTATTAACACTTTTGGGGGCTTATCAACTACCAAGTAACTATGATCTTTGAAGAAGGGAATTCTACCTCCACCGTACCTTAAATACTTAAATTCCGCGTTAGTATTTCAAGGAGATTAAGGTTTCCACTTTTTACTGTTCACGTAACTTCAGATCAAAGAGGTCCTTCATGGTCCTTGTTTTCGGGAAGGCAACCTCTGATATCCAACTCATCTTTTAGACCTATTATGGTATTACCCGATTCCATGGAGCCTTCTTTTCCATTGCAAACCTTTGCTGCAATTTTACCAAAAGAGCTTCATTTCTAACTGTTAATTTCTGACGTGAAGACAACCAAGTTTTTGCTAAACACACCTTTCGATATTGGTATAACGCATTATCCTTGATTTTCAATAGAGAAGACAATTAACTATCTTACTTAAACGAATGAGACAATTTTCTAGACAATAAAAAAATATCATAGATTGCATATTCCCAAAATGTATGGCCTGAACTTCTTTGCTACGGTTTCTCTATGTTAATATCATTGATTTGAATAACAAAATTGCAAGGACTATGTACAAGTAGTCTAAGATATAAGGGCGACCCATAAAAACACACTCGAAGCATGAGTCTCTGCTATGTCTTTTAACACTCTCATTTAATGTGACGAGTCATGGATTAGTAAAGATAAGTACACTTATTCATGATATTGAAATGAGAGAATCTTTTTAAGATGATAGTGTACTCTCGCTCTCCTCGTTAAATGCACTGCAGATGTAAAAAAAAAAAAAACAACTATGCACGGCCTCCGAGCCGTTGGATCTCGGGATGGACAACAGGGATTTGCTCGGCGCAAACCCCCTTTTTTACGGAACCTCCGTAAAAAAGATTATCTCTATTGAAATATATCTAGAACTTCGAAGTTATAACTTGTCTGTAGGATGTCTTAGGTTTGAAAAAAAATATGAAGACGAAGTCACTATATAATTGTTTATTTAAAGCCATTGCACCTTGTGTTCACATGGAACCCCAATCCACCTTCAGCTTTAGGACAACAAAAATTAACCCAATTGATCTTTGCCCCCGCAGCTTTTAACTCTGTCCCATTCTATAAAAAAGCACCTAACACCCGTTCAATCTCCTTAATGAGAAGTTGAGGGAGGATGGTGCTCCAATACCTTGGATTCCAACAAGAACAAGTTGAATCAATTGAGCTCTACCTCCATAAGAGAGCTTCCTATTTGCCCAAGATTCAATTATAGCAAGGATCCTTTCCTTTAAAACAACACAATCATGGTATCGTAGTATGGAGCAAATAAGAGGCACACCAAGATACCTCACTGGCAAAACAGCACTTGGAATATCCAAGATCTCTTTTAACAAAAGCTTCTCACTCTCAACAACCGAGGAAAAGAAAACACAACTCTTACCCAAATTTGGTTGCAGCCCCGAATAAATACAAAACTCATTTAGAGCTTCCTTAATAGTTGCAAAAGAACCAACATCAGCCCCAAACAAAATAGAAATATTATCCGCAAAAATTAAGTGGGAGAGATTCAAATCAGCACACTTAGTATGGAAAGTAAAAGGCCCTCTTTGGATCTTATTTTGGAGCAAGGCTGAAAAACCTTCCATTACAAGCAAGAACTGGTATGGGGAAATGGGATCCCCTTGCCTTAATCCCCTCTTGCCAACAAAAAAACCCATGCAACTCCCCATTTATAATAACAGAAAATCGAGGAGTAGATATACACTGCCTTACCCACTGAATATATACTAGCGAATGGCCCGTGCCTTAAGGCACTCCACCAAACGAAATTTGAACATGAAATACTTGAATGACATTCTGATTCCATGAAGTTGCAGTTTCAAGCTAATATGATCGTCTGTCTGACCATAAACATCATCCCATTTAGAACGTAAATATGAGAAAATAAAATAGAACTATACCATTAATACAATAAAGAATATGTGTCTATTAAAGCCTCTAATGTTCTTATCAGATATAGTGTATGAAAACAAAAAGCACTGATTCTATCAAATTGAGTCCATTCATTACCGATGTCTAAAGGCACCAAGCATATGAATTGGTTGAACAATCTAAAACAACTATTTTCCTTCCACCAAAGATCCCTTCCCAAATTCAATCTCATATATTTGATTTATCAATCAAGTAGTAGTGCCAAAAAAAAAAAAAAAGTAAGAAACATACAGCAAAAAAAAAGGCTATACCATTGTTTAAAAGTACTTCCCCATGTATTTAAGACTAATGTAAACCAACCACGATATCTTACAATCCATGCCTATCCAATCCAACCTTGTTTGCTTGAACAAATAAACTTGTTGCACAATCTATAAAAGCAATAGCAAACACGAAACCAAAGATTCTTGCACAAATTAACTGTCACAAACTTAATTGACCAATAAAGTTTTAAGAAAATAGTAGTGATTTCAGCGAGGGGAAAAAGTTAATTTTGGTAGAGGGAGAGAGAGAGAGAGAGAGAGAGAGAGAGAGGAATGAAAGTGATAATTACTCACGGTGGGAATATGAAAAAAAAAATATAGATGGCAGAATTAATTTTGGTTGTTACGTGATTGAAGCTTTCCATTTCAATTTTGGTTGTTACGTGATTGAAGGGAAAGTGAAAATTTGTGTTCCCAAATCAGTAGTCATGAATAAGGAAGGGGGGAGAGAGAGAGTATCAAAATAGGCAATGTTTTTGGGTTCCTAAGTATGGGCCGTATGGCTGACCATTTAGGCAGCAAAATTTGAGCCTGAAAATGCATCTTGGCCATCCATTGAATCCAAGGGCTGAAAATATAAGGAATTCAAAAAACTGAATTCCTTATATTTTACAATCCATGCCTATCCAATCCAACCTTGTTTGCTTGAACAAATAAACTTGTTGCACAATCTATAAAAGCAATAGCAAACACGAAACCTGTAAGGACCCGTATTATTTTTTTTATAACACTTTTTCCGGAATAATGTTAGGTAAATGTGAGGAATTAAATTTTGACTTTAGGGGTTGATTAGGGAGCTTTCAAATGCACTTGGGTGTGTTTAAAACACATTAGAAAGTTTAGGGGTGTAAGTATAAGAGGTAGGGGGTATATAACACTTGTTCTCTTGCATTTTTTTCAAAAATTTCCAGAGCACTGCCCTCTCTCTCTCTGCCGACAGCCTCTCTCTCTCTTCTCCTCCATTTTTTTTTTCTTTCAAGCTCACCTCTTGCCTTTCCCACTCAACGCCTTCAAAAACCAAGGTCATATTCACGTTCTACGCACCGTGGGGAGTTCGGGTCACCTTGGAATCACACCGGGAGCACCAATTTTGGGTTTGTGGGAAATCCAAGCTTAGGGCTTCATTCACCCACATTTTTCAAGCAAATCTTTGAGGTAGGGGAACAATTTTCTACTCTCTCTAGTTATATGTTGGTGATTTATTGCACATACATGGATTTTAGCTTCTATTTCATTGGATTTCATGTTTTCCCCAAATTGGGGTGGGTTTCTCACTTGATTTCTTGATCTACTCTTTGGCTTATCATTTGATGAAATTGGGGGTGAAATTGACTTCCCTCCATGTCCAATTGTTGCCTTGCACTTCCAATTTGAGCATTTGCTATCCTTAGTGTGATTGGGTTGAAATTCCACACCCTTAAGGTGAAAATCTGCTCTGTGTACTGTTCATGCTGCTGCCTCTGTAAAATTCAGCGACTGCCCCTGTTTCTAGGTGGTCTCGGTCACCCTTTTTATGTCCGTTTGATCCCCGATCGCTTGTACTTTGATAAAACCGCCTTTTGGCACCACTTTCGGACGTATTTAACCTGAGAACTTTGGTTTTATAAGCAAATGAGTCGTTTTACATTCCATGAGAGTTTAATGGTTTTTTTTTTTTTTTTTTGAAAGTTCGGATGTGTGTGTGCGTAACGAATTTTAATGAAAGATGCGGAAAATGAAGTGAAGTTTTGAAAGACGGACTACTTATAGAAGTTTTGATGAAATGTTTGGGGAATGATGAGATATTATTAAATCGATACCCTCGTTGGATAAAAAGTATTTGATAAAGGCTCGCGGGGCCTATGGAACCCGGCAGAGGCACGCGGGGCCTACGTAACCCGGCAGAGGCACGCGGGGCCTATGGAACCCGGCAGAGGGATTAAATCCCTAGCACTTTATAAATTTGATGATTTTCTTCAACAAAAGAAACGAGAAACAAAGTTTTGGTCTATCCCTAACATTTCGTCGGAACTTGTTATACAAACTTAATTTTGACTTGGGTGATGAGCTTGGGTGTTGGGGTGGATCCTTGGAACTGCTTGAGTACGTCGAAAATTCCTAAGTTCTCTTCCATGCCTTAGCCCCGTGAATCCATACATGAGCCCTCATTTGACATGTCTAGCTCTCATGTGCATGTATCATATTCATATGCCTAGCGCTAGTAGATTAGTTCTCCTACGAGCTAGTGTGCTCACCTTATCATTTTCAGGTACTCAGCTTGACCGTGCATAGTGTGGAGTGCATGACATAGATGAAGAGCATACCGGCATGGAGTTATTTTATTCATCTTTTTGCATCAAACATTTCTTTTGGGAAGATGATATTGTAACTCTAATCTTTTCTTATCTTTTGACTACGGATTTGTAATAACTTTGAGATTTGATTTCACCTTTGGGGCAAGGGTGCCCAAACATTGAAAGCCATTGGGCTAGGGTCGTGTTTTAGTTGATGAAAATCTTTATCTTTTAACTTATTTATTGTATGAGATCTTTTTTTTATGTTTTGTAAAAATGAGGGCGTGACAAAACCAAAGATTCTTACACAAATTAACTGTCACAAACTTAATTGACCAATAAAGTTCTAAGAAAATAGTAGTGATTTCAGCGGGGGGAAAAAGTTAATTTTGGTAGAGGGAGAGAGAGAGAGAGGAATAAAAGTGATAATTACTCACAGTGGGAATATGAAAAAAAAAATATAGATGGCAGAATTAATTTTGGTTGTTACGTGATTGAAGCTTTCCATTTCAATTTTGGTTGTTACGTGATTGAAGGGAAAGTGGAAATTTGTGTTCCCAAATCAGTAGTCATGAATAAGGAAGGGGGGAGAGAGAGAGAGTATCAAAATAGGCAATGTTTTTGGGTTCCTAAGTATGGGCCGTATGGCTGCCCATTTAGGCAGGAAAATTTGAGCCCGAAAATGCATCTTGGCCATCCATTGAATCCAAGGGCTGAAAATATAAGGAATTCAAAAAACTGAGCCCTTTTATAATATAGATGTCTGGAAACTTCATTGCCTTCATAGTATCAAAAAGGAAAGCCCAATCCACCGAATCATAGGCTTTAATAACATCAAGCTTCAAGGCACACCTAGGTCTGCCCTTATCTTTATGATATCCCCTCACCAATTCCTACATCAGTAAAATGTTATCCATGATAGACCGCCCCTTAATGAAAGCAGATTGTTGCAGACCAATCAGCTTTTGAAGAATTCCTCGGAGCCTATTAGCCAAAATTTCTGTGACACACTTAAAAGGGACATTACAGCATGCTATGGGTCTGTAATCCCGAACTGTGACTGGGGTAGTAACCTTAGGAACAAGTGTAATAGCAGTAGCATTCCACTCTGTTAACATAACACCACTACAAAAAAAAAAAAGCTTCACAGCAATACTAATTCAGCTCTAAGAAACCCTAATTCATCACCTGCCTCTCTCTCCTATTTTCTATTTTGCAGCAAGAACACGAGTTTCTTGCATAACTGGATGATTTTGGTTCTTGGCATCTTGTGGTGTGTTAGGTCACGGTCGAATCGATTGGTACGGAATTCCTAGCCGAGGAGACGGACATACCCTCCATCGTGACTTATCCAAGGCCACAAACCGGTGAGAAAACTCATTAATCTCGTTATCTTTCCCGATCTCACACTAGCATCAAAGACTTCACTAGATTTCTCTTTTCCTTTGTCTGGTTTCGTGTATATCCAAAAGCCCAGCGTTGATTTCTCTTTGCCTTCATCTGATTTTTGTGTTATAAGAGAGGACCAACACAATGTATTTTTGTTTGTAGTTGAATACAGAGCTAATAGAACTGATTTGGTTGTTAATCGTTAATGATTTATAGGATTGTGCGCTTAATGATTCATTTCTAGAACTTTTCAAATCTGCTTGTGTATAACTTTTGATTTTTGGGGCTGATTACAAAAAGAAGGCATGTCTTTGAACACTGAAGTGTTGGTAGCTTTGTGTGTGGTGTGAGATGTGGGAGAGCAGAGAGATAGAGAGAGAGGAGTAAACACCGTAGGCGTTTCTCCTATGAGGTGTTTTGAATGTTTGTAGTTTGATTCAACTTAATCAATAAGGTTTGTGTTTGAGTGTGAATTTTGTTGTTGGTGGGAAGAACAATTGCTTTATATGTTCTGAAATTTCCTAGTATACTTAGCTTCCCCCACAAACCAAATCCTCCCCTTTTTGTATGCACTGAACGGGTATATACATGAAGAGGATACAACAGTTTTTATTAACTCATAATCCCAGTTTTTCTAGCAACTAAGATTTGCTTTTATGCTTTGACAAGTGTTACAAGTAACGTGAATTTGCTCCACTTGTCCACCAGGTTATTTGAAGTTTATATTCTCCTTTTTGTCATTTACATTTTTTTCTCAAACTTGATAATAGAAGAAACCACTTAACACTTGCATTGGCCTTTTTTTGGTTGCAGCATTTTGACACTTTAGATAGGGGAAAACGATTTGTGCTATCAACTTCTTCGGGGCAAGTTCATATAGAGTTTTGCTTTGGTTTTAATTGAGCTCTCCGTAGTCGGGTGGTGGGATTGGGCCTACGATTAATTGAGGTGAGCTGACTTCGATATTTGAGTTATCAAAAAATATCTTATGTTGGAAGAAAATGGAAGCAAAAAAGGAACAAAACCCACTTGTTTTAAGATTTACAGCCTTCTCCAATCGACTCAAAATACTATTACTTCAACTGTTAATTTTCAGGTGGGCAATTCTTGAAGTTTTTAGAGAGACAGGAGTCCCTCAGGAGAACTCCAAGTACAGATTATCGTTGTGCATGGGACAAATCAAAAGACATGATTTTATTGGCTTCTCAGGTACAATTTTACAATCTTCGAAGGCATATCGATTATCATTTGAAGCTCTAGGAAATATTTGTATTCCAATTGCTTCCTGTTTGGTGGTTGTCTTAGGAAATGTGATGTAACCTCATGGTATTTGTCAAATACGATGCAAAAACTAAAGTTGATTTTGAAATTTGAAATCCAATTGCTTCAGCTGTTTGGTTGTTCGTGGGATGAAATCTCATGTGTGGAACTTATGCTGATTTCTAATAGGTATAAGTTCTAAGGTACACTAACATTTTTACTTAGATGCAGTAGTACCATTTTTGTAGGGGGCCTCCTGGCAATTTTAGGGAAGCAGTTGTTTCTAGCTTGTACCCAGGGTCACCCCTGTCAATTATCACAGTTTTTAAGACCAATATAAGAAAGGACAATGATCTATGCTTCAGTTCATTTATTCTAGCGCATCCTTTTGAAGCAACCCCAATTTTATTGCTTGCATAAGTGAGATCAGGTTGTCGATTTGCTCGACGACTCATTTCTAATTAGTATCAGTGTCATTGCTAAGCCTCCTAGCTGTTGTTTCTTTGTTTAACTTATTGGTTTATTGATATACGAATCTTTGATAGAATGATCAACTACCTTGATTGACACTTTACGTAATGATTAGTGGTGGAACTTCAATACTATTTGCTGCCTATGCGTCTTAATTTTGATTCTGTTCCTCATATTCTTATTGATTTGCACGGCAATGTGTTGATTGATGTGGTGGTAGAACTTTTTTCCTTTCTTTTGCCCTTTGATGAACTGAAAAGGTTCTTTCGACAGTATAATTTGACTAATATGTTTTTTTGTTGTTATTGTGTTATGTTCATTTGATATACGAATCTGCAATCTGAAAATGCATCAACATGAAGTCCAAGGTAAGTCTCATACTGAACACATTTTGCTATATTTCTCTTTAATAAGTTCTTTACGTTTAACTCCTTAGACCTAATGTTCACCTGTGTGTTTGTGGATCATTTTTAACTCCTTAGACCCAATGTTTACTTGCAACATGGCTTTCATTGTAAGCGTAAGGCTTTGAAAGAAAGCCCTGTCATGGTGTTGCAATGTCCGGAGGGCATTAAATGAAAAAATCACTTTCACATATTGCTTGAATCAGTTTATATAACCACTGCATGAAAATCCCGCTCACCTTATCCCACTTTACAATTTCAAACTTCACAAGTTCCAACGGATTCAATCAGTTGCCTATACATTCAAAAGTTCAGTTATTTTTTTCTAATTTTTTCACTTGTGCTCACATTTTATATTCCCAAATTCAAACCCCTTTGCAATTTGTTGTCATTTTGAATTGTTATTATTTGATATATAGGAATTGAACATGCATTGACCTGGCACCCTTGGCACTGATGCCTAGGTGATTGTAGGTGAATTATTAGCAGTAAAGAAACAAAGCAAAACTAGAGTGAGGTTGTTTGTTGTAGGGTGGTTGGGCCTCACAAGAAAACAAGTTTTCCAAGGTTCTTCATCGTTTCTAGGCTAACTTTGTGGTAGGACCAATAGTCTTCAAGCTCTACATCTTCAAGCTCTGCATGACACTGGCGATGACCTCTCTTAGCAGAAAATGGGTTACTATTGGAACAAGTATTGGCATCAAAGATTTATATTACCAGTCGGTGAAGGTGGTTGGGATCAGTAGGTACTTAACCAAGTTGTCGAAACTGTATGTCATTTAATAGCAATTTTTGTAGTCAAATCTTATTCCTTAAGCTCCCATTATAACTTTAGAATCACTTCCTCTTTCCAACATATCACGTCACCATGATTTAGGTTATTTTGAGGGTCGTCGTGTAATATTGTGATGGTTATTGCATTGTTGAATATTGTGTATCAGGGCGATGGTTAGGACAAACTGATGATTTTGGATTTTATATATACATATGTTTAGATAGTGATTACTTGTTTTACTTATTGATGGTTTGGCATTTGGATGAACAAGTAGTTCGAAGTGTGGATGATATATAAATGCACATGTTATGGGATTAAAACTGGAAGGAAAATTTATTTGGCCTGTATAAATTGCATTGAATGAGAAAAATGATACATATTGTGACCACATTAGAGCATGAAATTGGCCACAAAAAACACATTTTTTTATGACCAACCTATTGGTAGGGGAAGGTTTGTAATTTTTGTTATGCCCCCATTGGTGACCAACTAATTTGATCACGGAAAATGGTTTTTGGTGACCAATAATTGGTCTCCAAAAAATTGTCTTTAGTGACCAAGTAATTGCGGTGACCAAAGTCATTAGTCACCAAAAATTGTCTTTAGTGACCAAGAAATTAATGGTGATCAACGTAGTTGGTCACTATTGGATACCAACGGTGACTAAAATTTAGCCACAAAATGTATGTTTTTCGTGACTAGATGAAAATTGCTCACAAAAACCTTTTGGTGACCATGGTTCAGTGACCACTTATAGGTTAGTCACCGAAGACTTTTGGTGACTAGATATGGACTTTGGGTGACTAAATTCTTACTCGCCGAAAGTGTTATTTCTTGTAGTGGAAATATTATTGTACGAGGGTTTGAAATGAACTGATTCTGTGGTTTGATTTATTAATTCTTAGGAGAATTTGAAACAGACCCATTGACAAAGAGTTGCAATCATTAGTTAATTAGCTGTTGTTGAGTATATGATTAAGTTGAGGTGAGGACAAGTTTTTCATATACGTCATTGTTGGTTAGCTTATTTTTCATCTTTGGTTAGGTTTTCTGTGTCCCGGTGATCAAGATGCTTTACGTTTTGAATTTGTGTTCTGGTTAAGACATTTTAACTACAACAAAAACTACCTATGGTAATACTATTTGTAAGTAATACTATTAAGTAATACTATTCGCTGCATCAATTGGTTCTTAATGATGCAGATTGGAAATTTAATAGTATTACTTACAAATAGTGTTCTAAATTTTCCTTATTTTTATTGATTAATTTTGTTAGGAAGTCTGCAATTTTAGAAATAAGTGTTCTAGAGTATTTTGATTCCTAGTTGGATTAGGGTTTGTTATTTGATTCATAGTTGGATTAGGATTTGTTATTTGATTCCTAGTTGGATTAGGGTTACTTTGGCCCTGTAAGTATCATTGTAAGCCTAATGACAGAATTGGGTTGTTTATGAATTAAAGAAAACGAGTTTATACTCAAAATTGGTTGTTCAAGGAGAGAGTATCTCCGGCTCAATCGTTGTTTGTGATTGTCCTCGTTTCACGTCGTTCTTAATCATACGATTCGCTGCATCAGTTGGTATCAGAGCCCAAGTTCCAATCCTGACTATGGCTGGAGGACAAGCTGGAGGTCTAGGAAGGGGGCGAGCAAAGACTACCACTCTTGACGAAATTTATGAACGAGATGATGCTGATCGAGAATCACGAACAGAGGAAGGAATACAACAACTAGAGGTGATAATTTGGGCCGTTATGCGACGCCTCGATGCTCTAGAAGTTGCATACCAACCTCACCGGCATCTGTTTCACCCTAACGCTCTAGAGGAGTTTAAGGGTACGAATGACGAATGCTCCAAACCTTTTGCTGGTAATCACCTACCAAAGGGGCGGGGTGGAGAGGTCGTGGCTCGCAACTGCAACTCTCATTATTGTGAGTCTAGTATGAAGATTGAGATTCCAAAAAAAATTGGGCTTCCACAATTCCATGGAGGAAGAAAAGATGTCATAGAAGAAATTTTGGTTGAGGGAGATGTTGGAGATTTTATCGATGATATATTAGAGGAAGAATCCGATAAAATATTTTTGGACACAAATCCATCGTTGTTGCAGTCTGAAATTGATTGGGATTCACCTCCAAAATTTGATGAGTACTTAGATGAGGAGGAAACTGTCATTCATAAAGTGGAAGAGAATGTAAAGGATGAATTTGTGGAAGTGGGCATCAAATTGGGCATTGAGAAGAAGGTTGTTGTTGTTATCCATGACAAAGTTGATGGGTTGAACTCATTCGATGGCATTTTGAACCTTGGGAAAAAGGCAATCAATGTATGCCCGTCACTAGGATTTGAAGTACCAGAGTATATGGATCCTTTTTGGAGATTTATTAAGGAGTACTGTACAAGCCAGAGCCCATGGATTTTCATTTTTGAGCAAGATGGATTGACTTTGTTGACAAAAATTATTTATTTAGTTTTTGAAGATTCTTTTATACAATTTAGCTTCGAAAAAATAAATTTGAAGTACAAGATTGACGCTGACCAGATTAGACGAATTCAACTATACAAACTCGAGGACGAGTTTCATCAAGCTGGGGAGAATGATGCAGATTGGAAATTTAATAGTATTACTTACAAATAGTGTTTTAAATTTTCCTTATTTTTATTGATTAATTTGTTAGGAAGTCTGCAATTTTAGAAATAAGTGTTCTAGAGTATTTTGATTCCTGGTTGGATTAGGGTTTATTATTTGATTCATAGTTGGATTAGGATTTGTTATTTGATTCCTAGTTGGATTAGGGTTACTTTGGCCCTGTAAGTATCATTGTAATCCCTAATGGCAGAATTGAGTTGTTTATGAATTAAAGAAAACGAGTTTATACTCAAAATTGGTTGTTCAAGGAGAGAGTATCTCCAACTCAATCGTTGTTTGTGATTGTCCTCGTTTCACGTCGTTCTTAATCATACGCTTCACTGCATCACTGGCATTGCTTCACGGCTAAGTAGTCGGCCTTCAACCGATAAGGGAAAAGAGAATGAATTAGTTTGGAGTGCTTTCAAGAAGGATTTTGAAGACAAATACATTCCACCATCAGTTAAAAATCAAAAGCGCATTGAGTTTCTTAATTTAGAACAAGGGAGTCTAACAGTGGCTGAATATCAACGAAAATTTGATGAGTTGTCCAGGTATGCAGGGAAACAAGTGGAAAAGGAAGAAGATAAAATGTGGTATTTTCTAAATGGACTTCGATCGGATATCCATGGATGGGTTTCTTTACTTGATGCTAAGACATTAGCTGGACTTGTGACTAAGGCTCTAACAGCAAAGAACGATACAAAAGAGGAAAATATGAGCAAGGTGCATCAATTTAAGAGAACTAGAGAGTGGTGGCAAACAGGGCAAAACAATGAGGGTGGTATCTCTAATAAGAGGATGTTCAATGAGGGGCATCAAAGTCAGCGGTTGTGTGATCGTTGTGGGAAATCTCATTATGGTTATTCATGTGCCATGGCACGCCAAAGATATGTTATAGTTGTGGATAACCAGGACATATAGCTTCTCATTGCAAGGGAAAAGCAAAAGATGTTGATCCGTCTCACAGGCAAGGTGTTATCTCATTTTACTTTATTGACTAGGCATATAAGGGTTTTGTCTTAAGTTTTAGTTTATATACTTGTCTAAATTTCGAGGACGAAATTTTTTTTAAGGGGGGAATGATGTGACATCCCGACTTTTTCTTTCGGAAAAAAAAAATTGATATGAATAATTAATTCTTCCATATTTTTTTGGACGACTTCCAAATAAGAATTAAAAAAAAAATTTAGTTTAAATTAAACTTCTTATTTTTGAGGCTACTGGTCTAATATTTTGTATTACATTAATTAAACTTCTAATTTTTTAGGCTACTGATCTAATATTTTGTATTACATTAATTTTCCGTTATATATACATACAGATATAATTATTCGCGTGTGAGAGAATTTTATGGGTAGTGGGAGAGTGGGTTATTATTTGCATATTAAATTAGAGAGTCTTTTTATCTTTAAAGTAGGGTTTTATAAGTTATAAGTTGCAGCCATATGAGATCAGAGAGAGAGCGGAAAGAAAGAGAGACTCCATTAAGAGGCAGTGATATTTTCTTTGATCGTGTATTCATAGACAACGAGGTATTAATGGCGTGCTAGGGTGGGCGAAGCTTACCGGTAAACCCATCTCCTTCTTTTCCTTAGTTAGTGATCTTTCCAAAGCCTATTAATTAATTCCTACAGAGATCAATTGGTGAGTGTTGTTTGTGGGTAATCAGCAAGAGGGATATACATATTTTATTTGGAAATACATATCTGGTGACTTAGTTCTTAGTTTATGTATTAGAATATATTACCAGGTTTTGTTAAAATACTCGACTAATTATCCTAGGAATTGTTGTAGTCCACTTTTACAGTCAATTCGTGTAACTACTTATAGTTTTATATGTATGTTTTATTTGTGATTCAGACAAGCCGAGTACACGAGTTTTGCATTTTGTGGTCTATTGTTTCGATCGAGGTGAGTGGTTAAGCATGTGATTCCTTCATTTGGATTCCTCTTAAGCCTATCGCTTCTTGACATATCCTTTAATTTATTGTGATGGATAATTGTGTTCTTATCCGTTGATCATTTATTGACAATTGACGTACCCTTTGGCATACAAGGTTAATTGATAATATTTTGGAATGATTGATTGCTCTTATATATTTTGCTTGTTGTCTATTCATTGATTCCATGATATTTTTGGTTACCGTTCTTTGGTGTTTGGGACCATATTTATATTTGTGAAAGTCCAAGGGAAAGTCTTAGGCGCCATCCTGCGGTGACTTTGGCCACTAGGGAAAAGACTTGTGAAATACCCTGTGACTCTATTCCGGATCGGCTTAGGGAAAAGACCCAGGCGCCATCCTGAGGTGACTCTATGTACAATGTTGGATCCAATGGGCTAAGTCCTGAGAAAACATTTGGCATTTGGCAATGGTTATTATTATTATAGTTCCCACATAATTTGGCTAAGACTCCTATTATTGATGATTGTCATTCTGGTATTCTTGGACAAGCTGATTGGTGTGAATGTGGTGTGAATGTATATTTTTGTAAATTCGATAAATCAGATATTCATCTCATTGACACTACTTGTTGAGCCACCGACCTTTGTTGTTTGAAACCATTTCTTTGGAGCTCTCACTATCGTCTTTTATATGTATGCCACATTGTGCTCTTAACCCATAGCATGCTTAACTACTCGCTGAGCTGTGAGCTGACGGATTTATTCCACATTTTTTTTTCAGGTTAATTTTTAGAGCATCATAGTGGACTCTGAGACAGTGTCGGGACCCACCGTTTGGACCTCTAGGGCTTTTGCATTTTTATTTTCTTTTAGTCATGTCAATCAGCTTCCGCACTTTTATTTATTTAGCTTTTTGTAAATAAATTTGAAGTGGGAATATTTAGGATGTTTTTACCCAGTTTGCTATTAAAAAAAATGTTGGCTTTGATTAACATTTTAATTTTATTATTCAAGATTCAGTCTAATTATTTTGGGTTGTATAAATTATTTTTGTTTAGGCTTCGTGTTCCAGGAATTTTCTCCTGGTTCACGGCCGGTCATGTTTCCCAATTTTGGGTGTGACAAAGGTGCTATCAGAGCATAAGGTTAAAAAATTTTAAACTTGCATTTTGCGTTGCATCTTGTCTTAGATGAGGTCCGGGGTCCCTTGAGTCTATAGGCTTGTGAGTCTTGAGTCATATACACATGTGAGTTGCTATTTATTTATTTGTTTTGCATTTTGCTTATAGTCTGTCATATGATATCTCGAGCAGTTTAGGGTGATGGATCGTACACGACGTAATTTGAGGTCTAAAGCTCGGGGTCGTAGTTGAGCCACTGCTGCAACTTGTGGCCGTGGTCATTCCTCGCAAAAAAGGTGTCTTTAGCGAGGAAAACAAATTCCTCGCTGAAACTTTGTCCCATTACTAAGGGAACGTTAATTTCCTCGCAAATAGTATGTCTTTTGCGAGGAAATTGGTTTCCTCGCAGGAACTTTCCTCGCTAAATGCCTGATTTCTTGTAGTGGCTTTATTATTTGCATATTAAATTAGAGTCTTTTTATTTTTAAAGTAGGGTTTTATAAGTTATATGTTGCAGCCATATGAGATCAGAGAGAGAGCGGAAAGAAAGAGAGACTCCATTAAGAGGCAGTGATATTTTCTTTGATCATGTATTCATAGACAACGAGGTATTAACGGCGTGCTAGGGTGGGCGAAAGTTACTGGTACTGTTGAAAAGCTTGTTAAGTCTACTTTCTAGTCCAAGTGGTTTGGACTCAAAATAATTTGTACATCTAAATGTGTGACTGTTTTACCCTCAGGTGGTTGAAAATTAAGTCGTTTTGGTAAAATCCTCACATCTCTCTCATTTCAAAACGAATCAGGGCATATTATATATCGAAAAAGAGGTTTTTTAATGTACTAGAGTATGGTGTATAATAAGGTTTATTTTGAACAGGTTTTCCTTTGGATTTTTCAAAGAGAAAGAGCTTCATTCAAGCTTCCAAGGATTTTTCGATTCGTTTCATCATTGGGGAATTTAAAGATAGCCGTGGATTTTTAAATTCGGGTGTCTACAGTTATGTTTCTCTTGACAAATTCAGGAGAGATTATAAAGGAAAGATGGAAGATAAGCTAAAATGAAAATGATCCGTTTTCAATCAACAATTTTGGTGCATGTAGTGGCTAGCTCATGTGGTAGGTGTGTTGGATGTCTCACATTGCATGCAGGAATCGAGTTTCATTCCCCCATCCCCCATGTAATAGATTAGGAATGACAAATTACAAAAAAAAAAAAAAAAAATCAAATTTTGGTGTAGTCCATACCGGCCAAGTCCAAGGAGAGACTTTGATCAAGAGCCGATACATTTATCATTCAAAATCACAACATTGGCATATGTTCAATAATATCCAACAACTTGAATCCAAGTCTTTGAGCAAATACCACAAACGCAATTCATATCCATCTTCCAACGTGCCAACAGTGATCTACGAACTCAGCTTGAAACGATGGATTAACCATACGTTGACCAAGAGACGTATCAAGAAGAATTCTACTGGTTTCACTATTCCTCAACTTAAATGAGACAGCCGGAGAAAAGATTGGAAAGATGCCAGAGAGTCAGAGAGGGTAATTTTACTGTGCAAGAGCTATCCTCTCTATATGAAAAATAAGTAACATGTCATACACGTCATTGTTGGTTAGCGGATTTCCATTTGAAGAACACTTTGGCCATGTACGTCATTGTTGAATCTATGAGAGGAGAGGTTTGTTGGAAGAGGAGACGTCTAGTATTTATTTGCATAAAATTTTGGAAGAGGGAGATACACTTGAGACCAGAGTGGGAAAGAAAAGTACTCTAAGATTCAAACTTTTGCTTGGTACAAAAATACTTGAACTCATTCCTATTTATACCACCCTAACGAAGGTTGTAGACCTAGAAATGTTTGTCTGACAAAATAATGTTTTTGGTACATTCTAGATTTATACATATAACTTATTCTTACAAAAATATCTAGATCTTTTACAAGATAGATCTTTTCTAGAAACAATTATTTTAGAACATCTAGAAACTAGATTTTTTGTATCTCCTCCCAAAATTTCTTCAATTTTGGACTTTTTTATTGGACTTGTCTTGGGCTTTAACTTATTGGCGCTAAAATATCAAATCAAGTTTATGCTCCAACACCACTCATGGAACTGGTTTTTTGCTTTAGCACTCCACTCCCGGAACTGGTTATTTGCTTTGGTTCAAATGGGGCCTCATCTACAGCTCCACGATTTTATACCAATTGCTCATTCAATAGCAACAAATTGTGAACTGTCCATTCAGCCGCCACCCAGACGATCATTGCAACGATCAGGCGAAGAGAAGTCGGATGCAAAGTCGGCAGCGATTCTGGAATGTTATGGACTTTCCAACAAATTTCGATGACTTAAATTAAGTGATTTGTAGACAGGGGCGACTCTACCTCTTTGGCAGCAAGGTCGCTTGACCTCCCTGGGTTTAAAAAATATATTGAAATAAAAATTTAGAAATAAATTGGATTTTCTTTAATATTGTCAGTGCTGGGTTACTCGTACGATGTTAAAATAAAAATTTTCAACTAAATTTGAACCAACTTATTATAGCCCCAACAAAACAAAATAAGCCTAAAGCCCAAAATATAAACATGTTGAAGTCCAATATATAATATATACATTTAAGGGGATAGTAATCTCACAAACAAGAATCATGCACTAATTTCATTAGTCTATCTACTTGTGAAGTTAACTTTATTTCTTCCAGTCGCCACAACAACCATTGAAAGAGCTTTTTCGAAGATAAAATTGATAAAAATCCAATTGCGTAACCAGATAGAAGATGAATAGTTGAAATCATTTTTTGGTCACATTCATTGAGAAGAACATGTTTAAGAGTGTTGACAATGAAGCTATAATTCAACACTTTCAAAATATGAAAACTCGTCATGAGATGACATAATACGTTGAAGTTTCTTTTTGTCAAACAACATAATGGTCACACACACACACACACACACACACACACACACACACACACATATATATATATATATTATAAAAGGGCTCAGTTTTTTGAATTCCTTATATTTTCAGCCCTTGGATTCAATGGATGGCCAAGATGCATTTTCAGGCTCAAATTTTGCTGCCTAAATGGGCAGCCATACGGCCCATACTTAGGAACCCAAAAACATTGCCTATTTTGATACTCTCTCTCTCTCCCCCCTTCCTTATTCATGACTACTGATTTGGGAACACAAATTTCCACTTTCCCTTCAATCACGTAACAACCAAAATTGAATGGAAAGCTTCAATCACGTAACAACCAAAATTAATTCTGCCATCTATATTTTTTTTTTCATATTCCCACTGTGAGTAATTATCACTTTTATTCCTCTCTCTCTCTCTCCCTCTACCAAAATTAACTTTTTCCCCCCGCTGAAATCACTACTATTTTCTTAGAACTTTATTGGTCAATTAAGTTTGTGACAGTTAATTTGTGTAAGAATCTTTGGTTTTGTCACGCCCTCATTTTTACAAAACATAAAAAAAAGATCTCATACAATAAATAAGTTAAAAGATAAAGATTTTCATCAACTAAAACACGACCCTAGCCCAATGGCTTTCAATGTTTGGGCACCCTTGCCCCAAAGGTGAAATCAAATCTCAAAGTTATTACAAATCCGTAGTCAAAAGATAAGAAAAGATTAGAGTTACAATATCATCTTCCCAAAAGAAATGTTTGATGCAAAAAGATGAATAAAATAACTCCATGCCGGTATGCTCTTCATCCATGTCATGCACTCCACACTATGCACGGTCAAGCTGAGTACCTGAAAATGATAAGGTGAGCACACTAGCTCGTAGGAGAACTAATCTACTAGCGCTAGGCATATGAATATGATACATGCACATGAGAGCTAGACATGTCAAATGAGGGCTCATGTATGGATTCACGGGGCTAAGGCATGGAAGAGAACTTAGGAATTTTCGACGTACTCAAGCAGTTCCAAGGATCCACCCCAACACCCAAGCTCATCACCCAAGTCAAAATTAAGTTTGTATAACAAGTTCCGACGAAATGTTAGGGATAGACCAAAACTTTGTTTCTCGTTTCTTTTGTTGAAGAAAATCATCAAATTTATAAAGTGCTAGGGATTTAATCCCTCTGCCGGGTTCCATAGGCCCCGCGTGCCTCTGCCGGGTTACGTAGGCCCCGCGTGCCTCTGCCGGGTTCCATAGGCCCCGCGAGCCTTTATCAAATACTTTTTATCCAACGAGGGTATCGATTTAATAATATCTCATCATTCCCCAAACATTTCATCAAAACTTCTATAAGTAGTCCGTCTTTCAAAACTTCACTTCATTTTCCGCATCTTTCATTAAAATTCGTTACGCACACACACATCCGAACTTTCAAAAAAAAAAAAAAAAAACCATTAAACTCTCATGGAATGTAAAACGACTCATTTGCTTATAAAACCAAAGTTCTCGGGTTAAATACGTCCGAAAGTGGTGCCAAAAGGCGGTTTTATCAAAGTACAAGCGATCGGGGATCAAACGGACATAAAAAGGGTGACCGAGACCACCTAGAAACAGGGGCAGTCGCTGAATTTTACAGAGGCAGCAGCATGAACAGTACACAGAGCAGATTTTCACCTTAAGGGTGTGGAATTTCAACCCAATCACACTAAGGATAGCAAATGCTCAAATTGGAAGTGCAAGGCAACAATTGGACATGGAGGGAAGTCAATTTCACCCCCAATTTCATCAAATGATAAGCCAAAGAGTAGATCAAGAAATCAAGTGAGAAACCCACCCCAATTTGGGGAAAACATGAAATCCAATGAAATAGAAGCTAAAATCCATGTATGTGCAATAAATCACCAACATATAACTAGAGAGAGTAGAAAATTGTTCCCCTACCTCAAAGATTTGCTTGAAAAATGTGGGTGAATGAAGCCCTAAGCTTGGATTTCCCACAAACCCAAAATTGGTGCTCCCGGTGTGATTCCAAGGTGACCCGAACTCCCCACGGTGCGTAGAACGTGAATATGACCTTGGTTTTTGAAGGGGTTGAGTGGGAAAGGCAAGAGGTGAGCTTGAAAGAAAAAAAAATGGAGGAGAAGAGAGAGAGAGGCTGTCGGCAGAGAGAGAGAGGGCAGTGCTCTGGAAATTTTTGAAAAAAATGCAAGAGAACAAGTGTTATATACCCCCTACCTCTTATACTTACACCCCTAAACTTTCTAATGTGTTTTAAACACACCCAAGTGCATTTGAAAGCTCCCTAATCAACCCCTAAAGTCAAAATTTAATTCCTCACATTTACCCAACATTATTCCGGAAAAAGTGTTATAAAAAAAATAATACGGGTCCTTACAGGTTTCGTGTTTGCTATTGCTTTTATAGATTGTGCAACAAGTTTATTTGTTCAAGCAAACAAGGTTGGATTGGATAGGCATGGATTGTAAAATATAAGGAATTCAGTTTTTTGAATTCCTTATATTTTCAGCCCTTGGATTCAATGGATGGCCAAGATGCATTTTCAGGCTCAAATTTTGCTGCCTAAATGGTCAGCCATACGGCCCATACTTAGGAACCCAAAAACATTGCCTATTTTGATACTCTCTCTCTCTCCCCCCTTCCTTATTCATGACTACTGATTTGGGAACACAAATTTTCACTTTCCCTTCAATCACGTAACAACCAAAATTGAAATGGAAAGCTTCAATCACGTAACAACCAAAATTAATTCTGCCATCTATATTTTTTTTTTCATATTCCCACCGTGAGTAATTATCACTTTCATTCCTCTCTCTCTATCTCTCTCTCTCTCTCTCTCTCCCTCTACCAAAATTAACTTTTTCCCCTCGCTGAAATCACTACTATTTTCTTAAAACTTTATTGGTCAATTAAGTTTGTGACAGTTAATTTGTGCAAGAATCTTTGGTTTCGTGTTTGCTATTGCTTTTATAGATTGTGCGACAAGTTTATTTATTCAAGCAAACAAGGTTGGATTGGATAGGCATGGATTGTAAGATATCGTGGTTGGTTTACATTAGTCTTAAATACATGGGGAAGTACTTTTAAACAATGGTATAGCCTTTTTTTTTTGCTGTATGTTTCTTACTTTTTTTTTTTTTTTGGCACTACTACTTGATTGATAAATCAAATATATGAGATTGAATTTGGGAAGGGATCTTTGGTGGAAGGAAAATAGTTGTTTTAGATTGTTCAACCAATTCATATGCTTGGTGCCTTTAGACATCGGTAATGAATGGACTCAATTTGATAGAATCAGTGCTTTTTGTTTTCATACACTATATCTGATAAGAACATTAGAGGCTTTAATAGACACATATTCTTTATTGTATTAATGGTATAGTTCTATTTTATTTTCTCATATTTACTTTCTAAATGGGATGATGTTTATGGTTAGACAGACGATCATATTAGCTTGAAACTGCAACTTCATGGAATCAGAATGTCATTCAAGTATTTCATGTTCAAATTTCGTTTGGTGGAGTGCCTTCAGGCACGGGCCATTCGCTAGTATATATATATATTAGATCTTTTGCTTAATTAGAGGTTTTTTTTTTTTTTTGGGCATACAGTTTTTCATCGTAGACACTGCTATGTGTATATATATTAGATCTTTTGCTTAATTAGAGGTTTTTTTTTTTTTTTTTTTTGGGCATATAGTTTTTCATCATAGACACTGCTATGTATCTTTGTCAGCGCTAGATGAAAATCCTGGTGTTTGCAGATAGGTACATCTATCACATAAACTATGTACATGCATTACGTGTGCCACGACTTCAAAGTGTGAAAATAAACTAACAGTACTTTGTGCAGTGCCACAAATCCTGGGGATGCTTTACTTGCCGTCTTCAAATTCTTTACACCTACTATCCACCCAAAAAGGCCTGTACGGATTCAAGGCCCTGATCCATCTCCAATTTGGCACGCAAGCGTCCTCAAGTTCTTTAAGTTTCTTGCAACATTTTTCATTGACAAAATCAATATTGAACGATAGGTGAGCATGCACGGCCTGGCCTAAGCAGCCCTTAGATAGAACAGTGTCTAAATGGCAGTTGTGCAGAGTTTTCACTGCATTCCATAACGACCATGCAGAAGTAGGCGAGGGGAAGAGAACTAAATTGAAAACCAGAATAATAGGAGCGAACGATGCCCTCTGCCGTTCCTGCATCATGTCTGGCTTTACCCTAAGTAGAAACGTGAATGTTGTTCTTTTCCGTTCCGTTTAATTTTTGCGCATATTTATTACATTTACAGTGAGCGTCGAGTAACAGTTAGGAAACCGCAAATACCTCATTCATACTCCAGCATTGACGTTAATATTAGGTCAACGCGCGCGGGAGCTAAGTTAAGACCACTCGGGTCACGTGTCATGCCCCCTGCAATTTTGGTTTTTTGAGCTTTGGTTCTTAATTTTGCCAAACAGTTCTTACTCCCTTCGTTTTTCAAATTGCTTGTCACTTATAAAACTATTTTGAGATGTTCTAAATTGTTGGTCATCTTTAAAAGTCTAAACAAAATTTTTTAAATCTCCCAAAATAACTCATTTACCAACAACAATCGTTTCATTCAAAACATGAAATATAAGGGTATTCTTGAGAGTTAATAAATTTGTTAATGTTAATGCATTTATTGAATTCAATTATTTGAAAGGATCAGCAATTTGGAAGAGAGGGAGTATTATTTAGGCAAGGGAGCTGATTTTGGGGCTCCCTTTTCTGATGCAAGCACTCCAAAATTTAATAAAGTTACAAAACTACCCTTTTCAAAATATAAAAGTTACTAGAGGCACTCCACCCTAAAATTATCTCCTCATTTACTTGAGGCACTCTTAATGGAAATATGAACCAAAGCCTCTCTCCGTTGGCAGCGGATCCTCTATCTGAAGCTACCTGTCTGACACCTCTGTCCCATGCCCTTAGTTCTGCCATGTCGCCCATATTTCCCCTTCATTAAACCCACCAACTCTGTTAATGGCATTGTTAACTCAAGGCAATTGTTACTCTTTTTTTTGGGTTTTGCAATATCATTTGAATAAAAAATATAAAGTATTTCTACGTATAATTTTTTATTTTTGTTTGCACCAAATTAAAATTCTAGTATAGATCTTTCTTTTGATGCGCAAAAATTTAAAAAAATATATACGAAAGTATTTTACATTGTTGGTTTATTGAGTTGGCTTTGTACTATCCTTTGGATCAAAAAATAAAGTAAATCCGCGCATAATTTTTTATTTTCTTTTGCACCAAAATGAACTACCAAAGAGATTTTTAATTCGATTTGAAAAAATTTTAAAAAATTTATACAAAAGTATTTTTCATTGCTGGCTTGTTGGGTTTAAATTATTTCATACAAAAATTTTCAATTTTTTTAACAATGAAAAAAAATAAAAAATTATGCGCACAATTACTTTATTTTTTTATCTGAAAGATATTGCAAAGCCAACTCAGCAAGCCAACAATGTAAAATACTTTCGTATACATTTTTTAAAATTTTTTCGCACCGAATTAAAGATCTCTATTAGTAGTTTAATTTGGTTAAAACAAATTTTTTTTTTGCACGAAAGTACTTTATTTTTTTTATCCAAAAAATATTGCAAAGTTGCTCAACAAGCTAACAATGTAAAATACGGCCTAGATCTATCCCTCTCTATCTCTCTCTCTCTCTCTCTCCCCTCTTTTTCTCTCCTTTCTCTCTCTTAATCCAGGCCGTCCAAAAAGTGTTTTGGACGGCCGAGATATGCGCTAGGGCACCACATAGGATGTTGCCTGCACGGCACTGAAAAACCCCTCGTTAACAAAGGAGGAAAAGGAGTATAGTAAATTTTTTTTGGAGTGCCTGAAATAAATTATAGAACTTGCAAAAGGGTAGTTTTGGAAAACCACTGTAGCTTGGAGCCCCTCCATCAATTTTTGGAGTGCGATTATCAATTCCTGTTGGAAAAATATGATTTTTTAATCATATTTTGAGTGAATGGAAATTGTCTCCAAAATATATCATTGGATAAATAATTAATATTTTGAGTGGGTGAAAATATCTTTTAATTAGTTATTAATCCCTTTGAATTTATCTTAAATTGGAGGCTAATAAACCAAGAGTTGCACCTCTTATAAACCAAGAGTTGCATCTCTTATAAACCAAGAGTTGCATCACTTTGTTTGATTTATTTTCCTCTCCTACCGAAACAGTGTGACTGTTCACTTCCGACAAGTTGCGTCCGTTCCGAACAGCCGTGCCTTTTCAATTCGTACCTTTCCGTTCGGGTGCCTATTTATCTATAAATAGGATCCTCCTCCTCTCATGCATTTAACGTTTTTCGTTGCATAACATTCTGCACTTACTGCATCAAAAGTTTTGAGAGTTCTGCGTAGTTTCCTGGTTCGTCAACCGATCAGATTGCAGTGCTGCTTCCGACCGGTGAAAGTCGGGTATTCCTGGGAGGCAAACGCTCAAGTTTTTCCATCAGCACCATAGTGGAGGGTGAATTTGCCTTAAGGAAAGAGTATCGATATACTCGCCTCGACTCGAATCGTCTTTTGCCAATTTCCGGTGTACTGAAATTGGCCCGGTACGATTTCTATTTATTCTTACTTTCTGTTTTCGTTTTTATTTCCAGTATTTTTGAAACCGAGTTTCTAACAATCTTAAGGCAAAATCTCTTTTTATGAACTCGGTTTATTATTTGGAAAAAATTTCATCGTGTTTCTACTGGAAATTTTTAATTTGTGTTTTACGGCATTCTCGGTTATGCAAGCCTACGGCTTAAATATGTTTGATTGCATTTTCTTTGTTTATCAATATTTAGTCTCGGTGCATTTGAAATTTGGTTTCTGTCAGTATTGGAAATACCTGATCAACCAGTGGGCTATTAATGTTCTTTATAAAACAGTGGGTTTTAGTAGTGTTTTGATAGCACTTTGTTATGAGACTTTTTGTCATCAACCGTGGTTTGCTTTGTTTTATAATTCCATAGTCTTTTAAGGCATATAGACATTTGGTGCTTAAAATAATTTGGATTCCTTTATCACATTTTAGTTCTCACTTTCGGTATTGGCTTTTAATAAAGAATTTATTACAGTGATTAATTTAGCATCTTTAATTCTAATCACAGTGCGGCTTCTCGGTAATTTTTGGTTGAATTTGGTGCTTGAATTCTCAGTTTGCATAAGTCTAGTCAGTGGGCTTACATATTTTTGTAATCCTATTGGTCTAAATGGGTCGTGGGTTTATTAATTTATTTCCAAATTTTGCAAACTGTCTTTCGTCATAGTTTTCTTCATGGCCTATTAGTTACATGCAGTACTTGTCACTCTTCTGTTTGTTAGTTAAGAGGACCAAAGCTCTTGTTTTTTTCGGTTTTGAATTCCTTTTAAATTCTATTCCAAATTTGTTTTGATTTGGAGAACTATCTGTTGGGTATCCATGTTGATCTCGTGAAATTTGTTCACTTGTCTAGTGCAGTTCTTTTAAAATCATGTTTATCAACTTCAATTTCAGTATGGACATAAAATAAATCAAATTTTAGGACCCAGTTTTTCAATTTTTTTTTTTAAAGTCGAATGGGTGGAAGTCTGAATCGTTGGTCAGCCGAAGTGGTGTGTCGTTTGCTCACACCTGTTAGGAAAAGTCACAACTCTTATAAGGGGTTATGCCTTTTGGAAAAGGACACAGCCCATTTCTTCAATAGGTCCATTTCTTCAATAGGTGTGTAGCACGCCTATAATTGGCAGCCAGTGGCTTTCTTTTTAATTCCATCCGAAATGGTGCATTGGTGGCATAAAGGGTTATACCCTTTGTAAAGTTGCAACACTTATAAAGGGTTATACCCTTTGGGAAGAGGTAGCAGGACACCCTTTACAAAGGGTGAGAGTGCACGCCTATATATATAGGCAGCCACATGACCAATGGGAATTTCATAAGATCAAATGGTAGGAAACCATAACATTAGTAATAATTAATTATGCTAATATACGTGACATGATTGGTGAGTTTAAACCAAGAGGTATGACCGATGCATTTCAATTAATTGACATGATCTTGTGTGTATAAATAAAAAGAAAATTAGGAAAAACCATGGGAGAATATGTCATCGTTTCATTAAGGTCCATCCCGAGAGGTATTCTTTATTACTTTTAAGAAATATGAGGATTCACGTGGATGTCTATGTTATATCCCTCACTTTGGGCATATTCATGAATTAAAAGTTGGGATCTTGTCTAGTTGACTCAGGGGAGATCAAATGCTTCTAATTGAATTGTTTGATAATTGAGGAATTATTCTTCAAATCTGGGTTGTGATTTTATCCGAAGTAATGTGATCGACTCATTGGGATGTAATGGAAATGCATGATAATTGGTCTGGTTATCGCCAGTCACCATGGGAAATGGAGACGAGTCACAACTATTCGGACGCGATCAGTTTGATGAAGTGCAAGCAATTGCACTCATGTGTGTTAAATAGGTGCCGACTGCTGGTTAGCACAATGTTATGCATGCACCGAGTTGAATTTCTTTTGGAATTCGAACATTGTCGGAGGAACATTCACAGAGATAAAAGCCTAAAAGCACTACATTTGGTGGGCCTGGTGGGTTCCTATTGGAATACTTTGCGAGTCTAGTGAGGGTTGAAGAGATGTGATTTTTGGGGTTAAAACATAAATCCAAAGATATATGAGTGTTGGGTTTAAGTCAACAAGTGTGACTATTTGGAAAAGTCACAGTGTTTTGAAAGTAAGGGTGTGTGACCCATTGGTTTATAAACCAAATTGAGTTTATTACGGTGGTTACTTAGATGTGTATATAGGAGTGAGATGTATACTCCATACACATGTACTAATCATTATTACTCTTGACTACTTTTATAATATTTGATTTAATTTTTCAAATCCATCGTGTTCTGGAATAAAATTCAAATCTTCTTAAAATCATTACTTGCATTCGGACTGCCGTCTTGCTTCGTTCTAGGAAGATATGAAAACTAATAAGGCAAAGTCTGAGATTGCACTCTCATACTAATTTTGGGTGATTTGTGTTTTTAACATTTATATATTTACATATATGTGTGCCGTTCATATTTCTCTTGTAATAGACTCCACTGTTAATGGGAGCCTTTGGTGCCTTTTAATCTCAAAAGACATTGTAAACTTCGATCGATTGCTTTTGTCACCATATTGTATATCTGAGAATGTGGGTGTGGGACTCTTGAGTTTCAACCAAGCGGTGTGACAATTGAGTTCACATCGAGAGATGTGACCTTTGGGTCTATGGTTGTCGTAATTTGCATGATATAGTTTACTTGTTTCTGGAGTAAAAAAAAAAAAAAAAATTATTCACCATACAATTGTAAATTTGACACTTGATAGTGCTAACAAAGTATGTGTCACTTTCTTGGTGAATGACATTGTGTTGGTTTTCGTATAAGAAGTTTTCAATATGGATTATTGACTGATAAGAGGGAAGCAAAATGTTTTAATGTTTTTGCAAATCAATTTGACTAGGAGACAGATTCTAATTATAAAAGGGAATGCAGTTTAATTTGCTTCACATGTTGGTTACTTAGAACACGGTTTGTTTGGTTGATAGTCAAAGATTCATACGATGCTTTGATCGATTATGAGACTAGCCATACGCTTACATATGATTTTGTATATAAACTGTTTTATTTGGGTAGTGACTACTCAATGGGTTTCTTAATTTGAATAGCCGTCTCTTTAAAATAGTTTTATTTCGTACGGGAAGACGTGACCCTTTTATATTAACTAAGGGATGTGATCATTGAGATTACACCAAAAGGTGTGACTAAGAGGGTGTAACCATTATGGTTAAACCAAGAGGCGTGTCCATTGATGAATATTCATATACCCTTTGCTTTTCAATAAGTCACTTGAACCAAATCAATTGGAAACATAAAACAAGCAAATTTATGTTTTTAATTATTTGAAATTGGGTTTCGATAAACTTAGCAGCTGGGCTGGCTATGTTTGATATGGCATGAAAACTGAGATTTGGAACATTTCAGTTTTAACAATCTTGAGTGTTTGATTGTTATCAAATAATTACACCCCACAAGAAAGAGTACATTAGAATGCATGTTGCATTTAATATAAAGTTGTGAAAAATTTTCAAGTAGAAAATCATGGAAATTGATAAAGAGTTGCTCAATATTGGATGAGTTACTCAATGTGGGGGGTTGTTTCGAAGATAGAGTTCTGACATTTGTTTTTGTCAAGTCAAAAACTATGGAAATTATTTTGATAAATTCTGCATTGATTTCAGAATTGTGGGGGGAGCGAATAATTTCCCCAGAAACTGTTTGTTAAAATATTATAAAATGAGTATCCAATTTAAAGTTTTAGAATCCCAAGGGTGGATTTAATTTAACAATTGGAGTGCAGCAGTAATTCGGAAATCTTCACGTGTGTATAGCAATGTCTACAATGGAGTCTGATCAACTCATTGCATAAGACAAAAGCTAGAAAATGGACTGGCTAAGCCATCTCTTAGAGGATGTTCCAATGTGGTTCAATTCTGTGCTAGGGTTTATGATACGATGGCCATCGGTAGTTGGAAAGGCATAGAAGACCACGCAAAACGGTACGTCTCAATATTATAGACATGTACCGTTAAACATTTGTTCTCACTTAAAAAATGAAATGTCAAATTTTTATTACGGATCCGTCTAATCAAGTTTTGACTAGAGAACAAATAGTCATCGAGGGGAATGAAGTTAAAGCCCATAACTTAAAAGCCTCTATAACGGCAACCCAACCTAGCTGACTGGAGATCCCAAGATCTAGGTTCAACGGGACAACCGAGTTATATGAGACTTAGGAGAATCACTGTGGAGACTATGTCTCTACCCATTCCTATGATGCAACAGTGATGCCTGCAGCGTAAAAGGTTAGGCAATGCCTTTAATGATTCTTAAACTTTGGAAAATCCAAGTAGGGTATAGTAGGATACTCTTATTGAGAATCACCTATGTGGATGTAGAAGGGGCCGCTTCTATGAGAATGTCACGGGCAGAATTCTCTACAAAACATTCATGAAGACCAGGAGTGTCTCAGGGCCGTAATGAGCACAACCGTAAGAACCAAACTACGTCTGGAATGATCCTGTGTGTTGACTATTGTCTTGGCTTACGCAAACGGCTGAACAGTTCAAGACATCGCGTTCACTGGTTAGCTAGTAAGTCCGATAGTTATTCACAAGGCGAGGTTCAAAGCCAAAAGCTACCTAACCCCATGCGGGAGATTTCCTATTGTAACTCTCAAAACATTTGCATCTGCACGTTTGCTTCATTTTTATTCACCAATTTCATTCATGTGGGGGATTGTTGGAAAAATATGATTTTTTAATCATATTTTGAGTGAATGGAAATTGTCTCCAAAATATATCATTGGATAAATAATTAATATTTTGAGTGGGTGAAAATATCTTTTAATTAGTTATTAATCCCTTTGAATTTATCTTAAATTGGAGGCTAATAAACCAAGAGTTGCACCTCTTATAAACCAAGAGTTGCATCTCTTATAAACCAAGAGTTGCATCACTTTGTTTGATTTATTTTCCTCTCCTACCGAAACAGTGTGACTGTTCACTTCCGACAAGTTGCGTCCGTTCCGAACAGCCGTGCCTTTTCAATTCGTACCTTTCCGTTCGGGTGCCTATTTATCTATAAATAGGATCCTCCTCCTCTCATGCATTTAACGTTTTTCGTTGCATAACATTCTGCACTTACTGCATCAAAAGTTTTGAGAGTTCTGCGTAGTTTCCTGGTTCGTCAACCGATCAGATTGCAGTGCTGCTTCCGACCGGTGAAAGTCGGGTATTCCTGGGAGGCAAACGCTCAAGTTTTTCCATCAGCACCATAGTGGAGGGTGAATTTGCCTTAAGGAAAGAGTATCGATATACTCGCCTCGACTCGAATCGTCTTTTGCCAATTTCCGGTGTACTGAAATTGGCCCGGTACGATTTCTATTTATTCTTACTTTCTGTTTTCGTTTTTATTTCCAGTATTTTTGAAACCGAGTTTCTAACAATTCCCTTTAGGCAATTCATTTACACGCATAACTTTTTTTTTTCATACATATTTACATGCATAACTATGCACATGCTCAAGGCGTGTTTTATTCACTCACTCAAAAAATTTTATTTCTAGGAGTACAAAAGTTGACACAACTGACGGTGTGGAAGGCTCACTTCGGGGTTCCACATAAATGATCCAAATCGTTCATTAATTTTAAGATAATTTTTTGAGTAGCCACTCAAGTATTCTTGTTGAATCAGAGAATTATAAGTGGTTGATCCAATTGTCTAAATATTCTTCAAAATATATTCAAAATTTAGATTTCAAATACTCAAATTAGGAGTACTGGATAATGCCTTCTTATTTTTCACGACGCGGTATAGCAAAAATAATTTGTTCAAGTGCTTTAGGGAGGCTCGTAAAAGAGGCTTTGGCATATTAGGTAGCATTTCATTTTTACATGCAATTTAACAGGCACGGGTGAGACCAGTACTAGTAGATGCACCAGTCCATGACTTTTGATAAGGCTACTATAGTTTTGCATCGACATTTGAAGACAACCCATCATTCATGGGTTTTGATGAACCATGCATCTGATATTGAAGCTTGATTGTTGAGAACAGATAAAATATTCGACATTTTGGGTTATTCTGAGACACAAAAAGTGTCATTGATGACTTAAAGAGAATACAGAATATAATAGAAAATTAAATAAAATTTATGTGCTTGAATATTATCCTCATCCCTCGCAAATCAATATAGTATTTGATAACAAATCTTGCGACTTGATGCCTTTCATTACATGACTCACCTTTTTAATTAAAAATCCAACAAGTTCAATTTCGGGTCTGATTGACGACCTGTGGAAATCTACTTTTTAGCACAGCAACTTCTCAGCATGTCCATTTTTACCTGCATCTCTAGATATTTGAACACACCAACAACAACAAGAATGATAGTAATGCCAAGGACTCCGCCAACGTAGTTGTACCATTTGATTTTTGTGGACGATTTTGTTTCTGACCCATTAAGACTTGGCGCTGGAGCCAAAGAACCGATCGAGCCTCCCCCTTCCCCTCCTTTCAGCAATCGAAATCCTTCTCGCAACTTGCGTGATTCATGAAATAGTGCAAAATCCTCCTTTTCATCGCTACGAATCACGTTGAGTTCCCCATTTTCTTCACCTGTGGATAGAGCCGGGCTTTTCTGGATCTTATCACCTTCTTTGCTTAGATTAGAGATGGCTTTCCCATCCACATTTGTGAGAATTTGAAGAGAAACGAGGAGGGCAACAAGGAAGAGAGTTAGGGTAATCATGGTTTTGGCCATGCTCGATCTCTGTGTCGTGGGGAGAGAGAGAGAGAGAGAGAGAGAGAGAGAGAGGCAAAATAATGCTGAAATTGAAGGAAACATCCAAATTACACGAAACAAAATTTGGAAATAGGATCCAACCCCGCTAAAATTTGTTGGAAAATCGAAAACCACTCCGTCTTTGACTTTTTATAGCTAGAGAGAAAAAAGTTGACTAATCTAGGAATCATTAAATTAGGTCTCGATCCTCAACGTAATCTATGCTAATAATAACACCTCCTCTGTACGTACGTAACCTTCCAAATTCAAAATTCTTCTATTCCCAATTTTTCCGCCAGGAGAAAACATCTTGACTTTGAGCGACGAATGTGAAATTGTGAGTTTGGACAGCTGTGGCTGTTGAAAAATAGAGGTGCTACTTAACAATGAGTTTTGGTGTGTTAAGTCACCCCTAAAAGTGTCTTTTGATGAAAACATCTTTCAACAATTATTTGCTACAATAAGTGAATTTGTTTTTTAATGACTCCTTTTGAAATTTGGTCTGCGAAATCAGATAACGGATTTGGTGATTTACTGTTATGAGGGAAAGGTAGACAAAACATGTAAGGCACCCTACATCGCCCTTTCAGTATCTATTTTCCAAATTAACCTTTTTCAAAATTATGCCAGGCTAGGGAAATAAATAACTAAAATGGGTAATATTTACCATGGGAACGAATCGAGGGTATAAACGATAAGATGGCAGAGCCTACTTTTTTTTCGTGTATTATGCAGAAATTGAAGAAGCATCCAAATTAGACCCACTGAAATAAGATCAACTCCGCTAAAATTTTCTGGAAAATAAAAAACCATACTGTCTTTGACTTTGAGCTTTTATAAAGGAGGCGCTCTATATCTCTCGTCATTGCACCCGATAGCATTTGCTAAATCCTTCATATGCAAGAATTAGATCACAGTCTTAAGGTGTATAAGCAATGGAAAAAAGAGAAACAAAGAAGATAGAGGTCTAGTTTGGCAAGTTTAAAAAATCTCAATTTTCTCGGAATCAGTCATGGTTTGCGTTTTGATCTCCTAGCTCTCAACGACCAAGAGAATTTGAAAAGAAAAAGAAAAATAAAAAGACTACATTTCAACATTGAGCGAAATATTTACATGAAAAATAATTTTACGTCTGTTACCCAAGAGGCAACCTAGAGGGGGGGTGAATAGGGTTGCTAATAATAACGCCCAAATAAAAAATTACTAGACAAAGCAAATAAATAAATAATTTGCACAGACAAAATATAAAGGAGTTAAGGGAGAGAGATATCACGCAGAGATATATAGTGGTTCGGTCTGAGCTTTGTCCACTGCTCAGCCTAGTCCACTGGCCTAAGGAGTCGCTGTTTTACTAATCCAACAACCAGCTTCTGGTGCTGATTAAACCTTACAACCGCAACGCTAACTTTCCCGAGGAGTTAGCCAAACCGCTAGAGTTTATCTCCCAAACTCTAAAATTACTCACAGAACAAAACCCAGTTCTGTAGTAGCACACTGAGAATTTTTCTAACTCTCAATACAACACTGACAAGAATTTGTAGTGTGAAAAAATAAATCTCTCTCAAAGAGTAGATATACAAATTTGCTCACAAAGCTCTCGAAATAATAATATGAAAATGATCTGTGTGAGAGTATGAAAATTGCTCTGTGTATTTGATGTTGCTCTGGTATATCTTGATTGTCTTTCATCTGCAGAATTTCTTCAATTTATAGCATGAGCTATTTTGACTGTTATAAATATGAACGTTGCAATTTTTCCGTTGAGCTGTATAGATTTCTGATCAACAGCAGCTGATTTCCTACGTTGGTTGTCATCAAAGACAACAATTGCTGCAAAAGATGTTTTGTTAAAAACAATTTTCTAACTTCCATGAATTAAGAATGAATGTTGAATGGTCAACATTGATATACTAAAGTATTTCTTGTATGAGACAAAGAATGAAGCACATTTTTCAATTGGAAAATTTTATTTTATTAGCCCCACGTAGGAACAAGGTTTTCCAGGAAGTTTCAATCAAGCAAAAATTATTTGGTACAAGTGGTACATCTATTGCATATATGTTCCAAGAGCTAATAATGCAATTTATATAACTTGGAGCTGGACATATGTATTTTAAAAGATATTACTGTGAAATTTTTTATACGAGGTCTAACATATATTTGTTCCGAAGCACTAATTTTGCCAAGTAAAAAATTTCATTAATTTAGTAAATTAAATTTATCACAGATTTTAAGAAATCAATTTTGTCATAAAAACATAATCAAAAATCAATTATTTTTCTAACAACGTCATCGTGTATAAACTTGTGCAGACCTTTTATAATTAATTTTTTAGCTAAGCAATTAAAACAGCGATAAAACCCTGGTCGATAGTTGGAAAATGTATGCTAATTAAACAAAAACCCAAAGAAAGTGCTATGGAGATTCTTTGGGGAAAAAAAAAACAAAATCAGGGCACAAAATTAGATATATTCCTCACCACACATGGAGCTTTATCTAGTCCATAATAGTAACTGAAATCCTTTGGGAAAAATTTAGTAAGCAGAGTGGTGGTCACTTTCAACAAAAAAAAAAAAAGGAAAAGAAAAGTTGGAAACTTTAAATTTAGTGGAGGGTCTGATTATATTGAAATGATGATTGCCATAATTAAGGAACACAAAATACTTGCATCACCCCACATTCATGGAGTAATTATTTCGTGGCGTTGGGTCACCACCCAACACCACGACATTCTTTTTGACCACACATTTTTATAGGGTATACATACTTAGTTATGGGTTCCACAGACATTTATGTTAGATAAAAGTTCCTAAGATCATGGAATAATTTTTCACTTTCTTGAGCCTTTTGTGTTTATGGTAATGGAGGCCCCCACTTTCAAATTATTCAGGCCTTTTGTGTTTTGGTGAATAGAGATTTCGAAACACATTATATAAGTGAGAGATTGCATAAATAAAAGATTATATAAATGAATGAAAGACTATGTAATTTAATGAAAGATTGCATAAATAAAAGATTTTAAAAATGAATGGATGCCCTATTTTTCGAATTATTCATGCCTTTTTTGGTTATATTGAATAGACATTTCGGAACCCCTGATCTGAATGAAAGATCATAACACGTAGTCGAAACTTATTAATTATTTCATTTATGGAAATAAATATATCCAAAAATCATATCAAACAACATCTGATCAATTTGTTCTTCCATATGGCAAACGCGCGTCCTTGACGAGTTTTGAAAGATGTACGGTTAATTCCACTCGTTGGGGTGGTCCAGAAAAGGCCCAACAACAATTTGAAAGCAACCCTCCAATCCTTCTGCTAAGCTGAAAAAAACCCAGGTTTAAAACATGTATCCTGAATACTGTGACTCTACAAAAGGAACAAAAATGTGCATAGCAAAAGGAATTGGGACGTCCTTCTCTCTCCACCAACAAACAGGTAGGTAGGGATGGCCATCTCGGCCGACCCGCCCCTATCCAACCCGTCCCCTCCCCGAATGAGTAGGGGATTTGGGGGATTTTTTCGGGGATCGGGTAGGGGATGGAGATTATTTTTAAAAAAATTCGGGGATCGGGTAGGGAATGGTATTTTCAGTCCCCTACCCGATCCCCGCCCCTCCCCGCATCCCCATTCACATATATATTAATATATAAGTATAGGTATAATATATATTTATATTATAAGTTTATAAAATTTCTTTTCCAGATAACTTAAATTAGGGACTTAGGGTTACCACCACACTTCACAGCCGCTAGGGCTGCACACTGATCCGATCCGTCCGAGAATCCGACCGACCCGACCCGAAAAAACCCGACCCGATACTAACCCGATGAGATATTCGGTCGGATCCGGGTCCATATGTGAGAAAAAATTTGTCATTCGGTCGGGTCTCGGGTTGGGGTAATTTTTTTCGGATGAACCCGACCACCCGATTGAGTTTCGGTTTAATATACATATATAAACTTACTAGTACTTGCATGGCCTATGTTTTACGGTTTTTACCCAGAAAACACTCCCTCTGTCTCCTTTTTGTCTCCCCTTTTTAAAAACCCCAAGCTGGCACATGGGTCTGAGAAGAAGTACAGGAGTATTATTTTATATTGAAACTCTGGCGCATGGTCTGAGAAAGACAGAACTTTCCTCTCTTTATCTTAGTTTTTCCCTTCTCCCATCAATTCAATACTCTGTCCAAGAAATATTTCGACAGTTACCCTACTCCCTCCCAACTGCTCCCATGTTTACATATGGGATTGTTGTCCCGTGGACACTTGAAAATTTTCCCCTCATGCTCTCCAAAAAGACCAGCGGTCTCCGAAAATTTCTCAAACCCACAATTTCTCAAACCCACAGGACATCGTCTCTTTCTCTTTCTCTCTTATACTTTTCACTCTTGTTCGTCTGCGCTCCTAATAACTCCATGGCAGAAGCTTCAAGTTTTTTTTTTTTTTTTTCCCGGTAAAAAGCTTCAAGTTTTAGAAGACACAACGGTGATTTGTTGATCTAAATCTTCCTCTTCTACAGCTTTTGTCCAGCAGAAACTCATTTTTCGTTTGTATTTATGCTAGATTTGTTCAAGGTATATAACTTTTTCCTGTTTCAAGGAAAAACTGGAGTCACGTGCCGGCGTTGTCAACCCGACCAACCCGATTCATCCGACCCGGCCAAACCGTCACCCGATCCGATGTCACCCGACTGTATATTCGGTCGGAGTCGGGTGGTGTTATGATAAACCCGATCAAGTTCGGTCGGGTGAAACCCGACCCGAACCCGAGCAAATCCGACCCGTGTGCAGCCCTAACAGCCGCCCACTTCACATTCTAGATGTGTCCATCTCCTCTCCTTCTCATCTCTCAACAGTCAACTCTCACCCAAAACCCAGGTCCTCTCAACTCTCAACTCTCAACTAAATTAACGTCCCAACTGAAAAAACACGTACCTCTTTCATATATACGACTAGTGCATGGATTTTTGGATCCCGATTCCCCGTGGGGATCCCCGTTCCCTGCATCAGAGCCGGGATAGAGGTTAAAATAAAATCCCCGGTGGGGATCGAAGAGGGGATGAGGATTGATATAGATTCGGGGATTGGGGATGGAGGTAGTGGTATCCACCCCCTACCCTCCGCATGCCCATCCCTATCAGGTAGAGAGAGCTTAAAACGTAGGAATTGAAGCAAAATTGTAGGACAATAGGTTGGAGAATGGAGGGAGGAGAGAAGAATAAGTTAATGAGAGGGTTTAGCGAGCGTTGGAGCCTTGGAGGAACAGCGGGAGAGAGGTTTTTTAACTCTCCTCCAACGAAGAAGAAGACAATGGGGAAGCACTGAAATGGGCAGCTCTGGAAAAGCTGCCGACGTTCGTGAGGATAAGGACGGGGATTCTGAGTGAAGATGATGGACAGATAAGAGAGATTGATGTCAAGAAACTTGGGGTTATAGAGGAGGAATTTGGTGGAGAGGCTTGTGAAGATTGTGGATGAAGATAATGAGAAGTTCTTGTTGAAAAGCTCTAGGAAAGGATTGACAGGTAATACTAGCCAATTTTTTTAAAAGATGAGGATTTGTTTGTGTTGTCTTTCTTGTTTTTTTATAACTAGGGCTCCGTTTGTTTCAACTTTCAACGTAAAATATTTTACACCGGAAAATATTCTTTTTGTAAAATGAATTTGGTCAAAAATAAAATCTTGTTTTCATTTTCAGTGTTTGGTTGGCATTTGGACAAAAATTCATTAGCAAACAACATATTGCTATTAAACCTCACAATCTTATCAAAATTTATCAAATTGGATTGAGTAATTAGATGGCATACATGTAATCATGTATGTGTGTGTATATATATATATATACAAAGCAAATCCTATGAGAGCTCCCTTATATAGGTTACGGTACGTGTGGGATTTTTTGTTCGGGATCAAATTTCGACAATCTAAACCGTTAAATGTGTTTAAAATGTGTTTTTAAGGTTTATCGCAAGGATTCGTCAAAAAAAATATCTGGAAAGGCTTGATCCGAGCCGTTTCCAATAAAAATGCACATATTCATTTTTATCAAAAATGACTCGGATCAAGCCCTTCGGGTTTTTTTTTTTTTTTTCTGATAAATCGTCACAGTAGACCTTAAAAACATGTTTTAAACATATCTAACGATTCGGATCGTCGAAATTCGATCTCAAACAAAAAATCCCGCACTATAAAGTGAGGACCAAGTAATTTTTTCACTTTCCAAACTGAATTTTGACGATCCGAACCGTTAGATGTGTTTAGAATGTGTTTTTAAGGTCCATTGTGACGATTTGTCAGGAAAAAAAAAACTGATCGGATGAAACCCTTCCAGGTATTTTTTTTGGACGAATCTTCTTAGAGGACCTTAAAAACACATTTTAAGCACATCTAATGGTTCATATCGTCGAAGTTTGGTCCGAAAGCATGAGGTCCTCACTTTATTTAAAATAAGGGATCCCTCATTAGAAGTTGATCTTATATATATATATAGAGAGAGTCCCCTTCCTATCCAAACCACTAAATACGGACCTACCGTCTGGACTTCACTTTCCGGACCAAATTTCGAATATCCGAACCGTTAGATGTGTTTAAAAGGTGTTTTCAAGGTCCAACAAGCGTTTTTGTGAAAAACTGCTCCGATCAAGCCCTTCCGGGTATTTGTTTTTGCCAAATCTTCGCGCTAGACCTTGAAAACACCTTTTAAACACATCTAACAGTTCGGATTTTCAAAAAAAAATTGGGAAGGTGGAGGTCCGTAACTTAACAGAATGCGGGAGTTTGGATTGGAAGCTAAGCTTGATGTGTGTGTGTGTATATATATATATATATAGAACTGTCTCTCTCTCCAGCGCTCTCTCTCTCTCTTCACGTCCCTTTTTCTCTCTTGCTCTGCGTCAGCTTGTGTAGGAGGTTGCCAATTGCTGAAAAGAGATCATGTGCAGTAGTGGTGAATCATTGGGAAAATGACTTACGGGAATTTCTGTAGTAAGTCATTTTTCTCCATGTGAGGGAAAACATTTTACGCAAAATATATCTAACCAAACACCAGAAAATGGAAAAATATTTTACAGGAAAATGTTTTACCTCAAAACAAACGGAACTTAGATGTCTCGACTAATTCTGGAGCCAAGTTAACGACCGGAGAAACTCTCTGATGGCCAGGGCTAAGGTTTGTAATGTATGGTCTACGTGAGATTCGAATATGAAAAAACATGAAGGACAAACTTTCGCTTTCAAAGTAGCAACCGATTTTCATTCGGAGAACTCCACGTACATTTCCTAGTTTACAGACAAGTAACACACACTCCTTGAATTTGATATACGACAAGATTATGAAGTTTCTTACTTTTATTTGAATTACATTAGAATAAGATTTTAATTAGCAATATATACGTTTAGGTTAGAATTATTTTCTTTCCATATTCAGTTTGATTTTAATTTCTAGTTTTATAGGGATTCTTGGTCTACAAGGGAATTTATTTAGACCGCTGGCAAATTCCACTATTTCCCCGGCTTGAATCTCGTTCAATCCATAAACACGTGCAGTCCCATCTCCAACGGAGTCCACTTGACCGATCTCATCCTCTTAAAAATTTGTGTAAAAGTTGGTAATTCGACTTTGTAATAGAGTCGTTAGTTCCGCAACTCTTGTTGATTTTTCCATATCGAAGTGCAATATATTATCTTGTCGATAGGTTGATTCAGCTTATATTAACTTTACCTGTTTCAACAGCTACAATCGAACGTGCATTTTCTGCTATGAAATGTGTTAAGAAAAGACTCAACAGGATGGAGGATGATTATTTAACAAATTTCTTGATCACTTATATTGAGAAAGAGTAGATAAGCATATGACATAGTCCCTCCCATGAGGGTTTCATCGTCTTGCATCTCTGCAAGAGTCTAGTCTACTCTTTGAGTAGGGTTTTTTCTGTCTCCTTCTCAGCCTCTTTTCCTCTCTTTCTCCCCTCTTCCCCTTTCCTCTTTCCCCCCTCTTTCCTTTACCCCCCGCCAATCTTATTGCTTTTTCCTCGCCTGAAAGCTATGGATGGGTCTCAGTTTGAAGACGATTTATCTCTTCGCCTGAAATCCTTTACTCTCGCGGATGTTGAGCAAGATGATGTTATTCTCTCCCAAGACAATATAGTGGAAAGTGAAGCGGAGTGCCGCTCAAGTCTTTTCAGCAAGGTAATCTCTCAGAAACCTGCAAACCTGGTTGGGCTTAAGAACACCATGGAAGAGGTATGGGGCAACCCAAAAAATTTTCAGGTGCTAGCTGTGGGAGATGGTATTTTTCAATTTGTTTTCCCCTCAGAATTAGCTGTTACTCGTGTTCTTCGTGGGAAACCTTGGTTTTTTAATAACCATTTTCTGATTCTTGAAAGATGGAAACCAAATACTCCTCCTAAAAACTGTTTCTTCAGCTTTACACCAATGTGGATCCAAGCATGGGGTATACCCCTCCAGTTCCTTTCCAAAGATGTGGGTGTCAAGATTGGTCTCAAGTTTGGCGATGTGGATGATGTGGTTATCCCTCACTCGGGTAGCAGAGAGGGTCGTTTTCTTCGCATCAGAACCGTGGTGGATGTTACACAGCCTTTGAAACGGGGTTGTATGATCAAATTTCCGAATGCTAATCCTACGTGGGTCGAGTTCCGGTATGAAAAACTTCCTACGTTTTGTCGCTACTGCGGCAAGGTTGGCCATGAACTCTTGACTTGTGATAAACGTTTTCTTGATATGGAGGATGAAGTGCTTCGTCTAGCAGAGTATGGTGACTGATTACGTGCGTCGCCGGCCACACAGCAGGGCCGCCGGAATGATAGCCCAAATTCGAAGGGTCACCAATCAGCGGCGAATTCTGTCTCCGAGTCCGGAGAATCCTTGGAGGAAAATCAAGGGAGTGATTCTAGGAAGGAAGTTGTAGATTCCAAAAATTGTGATAATCCAATCTCAACAGATTTGCATGCCGTTACCAAAGATGTTGCCCATGCCGAAATGGTTACGGAGGCATATTTTGCGGAGAGGTCCCGAGATTGCGGGACTTTAAAATTTTGAAACCTTGGAGGGAAATAGTATTACCCCGTATCAGGAACAAATCCTCAAAAAATATGCCAAGCCCATTCATACTCCATCAGCCCAAATGTTTCCGGCCCAACCCCATTCACCCATAAAAATCCCTCCCATTTCTATCTCCGATCCCTCTGGCCCATCAAACCCATCTAAACCCCCATTTTGCTTAACCAACACAAAGCCCAATCTCTCACCAACTGGACCTACTTCCAGCCCGCACATCACCACCATTCACCCGAATTCACCTATGAAAACCCCCATTCTATAACCCTGTCACAATTACGCCTCCAGCAAGTGTCTTACCCACTTTTGATTCCCCTTCCATTACCAATCCCCCATCTACCTTTACCCTTCCTGCCTCACTTTTCCAAAACCATTCCTCTACAAATTCTGAGTTTCCCATTAATCCCAAGAATGCATCCCTCATAGATATTCCCATCCTAGTTGATCCTCCAAAAGCCAAAATTCCTAGGAAGCGCAATTCCAGTGTTGTTACTTCTAACCGTGGTCAGAGCGGGGCTCTGGGACAGGGTAGGGGCACCCAACAGCCTTCTACTTCACCCCTACCTTCAATCAAATCTGCACTCAATCCTAATGGGAAATGCTGTCATGATCCTACTGGCCCCTCTCAAACTGAACCTGCACTCTCTTCCCCTGAACCACCGATTTTTCCTTGCAAGAAGGCTCGTGTTTTTGGTAACCGGGGTGCTGTCCCCCATGATTCTAGCTGTGATATGGTGGCGGAGACCAGCCCTAAGTGGTCTCCCGCAACCCAATGATTGCCTGGAACTGTCAGGGTGTGGGGAGTACCCTGACATTCCATCAACTCAAGGAGCTTTCTCGTCTCCACTCCCCCACTCTATTCTTTCTATCAGAGACGAAGAATAGGGTGTCTAGACTTGATCTGATCAAAAGGTCTCTAAATATGGACAGTGCGATTCAAGTTAAGCCGGATGGTACTGCTGGTGGGTTAGCCATTTTTTGGAAAGGAACATCCTCAGTTACATTGGTTAAATTGTGCCCGTGGTTTATCGACGTAAGTATCTTCAATTCTTCTCTCAATAAATCATGGCGTTTGGTGAATGTTTATTTCAGTACTAATGACTCTAAAATGAGGGAACAATGGGCTTTCTTTGTGCGCTACAAGGCTTGTTTAGGGGATGATTGGGTTCTATGGGGTGACATGAACGATATCTTAAATCCAGAGGAAAAAGTTGGTGGTGTGATCCTTCCTCCATGGTCCATCAGGAAATTCCAAAGTTTTGTCGATGACTGTGGTTTGGTGGATCTTGGTTTTTCAGGTTATCTATTTACTTGGCGTAACAATAGGCCTGGACATGAGTATATTCAAGAGCGTCTAGATCGTGTTCTTGCTACCCCGTCATGGTGTCTTTTGTTCAATCAGGCCTCGGTTGTTCATTTGGATACAGTGGGATCCGACCATAGTGCGCTTCTCTTAAATCTCAGGGCTGTCCCTCCTAGGCACCGAGTTCCTTTCCGTTTCGATGCCCGGTGGATTGAGGAGGATGAGGTTCAGAATGTTATCAATCAATCTTGGTCTATCCCCGTGCATGGTTCATATGCTTTCTCAATGAATAAGAAAATACAAGCCTGTCGTTCTTCTCTTGCAAACTGGAAGCGTCGTAAACGCATCCATTCAGGTCAACGTATTGAGGAATTAAAAGCTAAGATTTTTTCCGTTAAAAGTTCATCATCCGGCCCCGCCTTAGCTATGATCCAAGATCTTAAATGGCAGCTCAAACAAGAATGGGACAAAGAAGAACTTTTCTGGAAGCAGAAGTACTCTAGAGTTAATTGGCTACGACATGGGGATAAAAACACTCGGTTTTTCCACTCTTCTGTAATGCGACGAAGGGCCTTCAACCGTATTTCTGGTATTGAGGATTCTAATGGCGTTTGGGTGGATGAATCTAGTAATGTACAGGCGGAATTCAAACACTTTTTCACTGACCTCTTCACTGCCTCTCATGACCCTCATATTGCCGAGACTTTGGAATCTATCCCCCATAAAATATCCACTACCATGAACCAAAGTTTAACCCGACCGGTAACCGATTTAAAAATCCAGGAAGCTCTGCAGTGTATGGAACCAACCAAGGCCCCTGGTATTGATGGAATGACCCCGTTATTTTTTCAAAATTACTGGCCGACGGTGGGGGCTGACGTTGTGGCAGCCGTGAAGAGTTTTTTCCATACTTCCCACCTATTGCGTAGTGTCAATCAAACCCTCATTACCCTCATTCCTAAAGTTACTTGCCCTACAAAACCTAGTCACTTCCGCCCAATTAGCCTTTGCAATGTCTCCCACAAAATCATTACGAAAATCCTAGCCAATCGCCTCAAGCCTATTCTTTCCCTTATAATTTCTAATAATCAGAGTGCTTTTGTTGGAGGGAGACAGATCACAGATTGTATCTTAATTGCACATGAGCTGATGCATTCTCTTAAGAATCGGCGATATGGGAACAACGGTTGGGTTGCTTTGAAGCTTGATAAGGCTAAAGCCTACGATCGGATTGAATGGTCATATTTAGAGGCTGTGCTTCGTAAATTTGGGTTTGCTGATCGATGGGTCCACTGGGTCATGGCATGTGTTACCACGGTGTCCTTTGCAACGGTTATTAATGGTGAAAAAGGCGATTTTTTCACACCTTCTAGAGGTATCAGACAAGGCTGCCCATTATCGCCCTATCTCTTTATCCTTTGTGCAGAAGGCTTCCATTACCTGATTCAGAAAGAGATTGAAGAAGGCACTCTCCATGGGATTCAAATTGGCCGACACTGCCCTTCCATCTCCCATTTATTTTTTGCAGATGATTCAGTCCTTTTTTGGGAGGCTTCTGCCTCTGGGTGCCATGCTATTGATCATATTCTGCACAAATATGAAGCTGCCTCCAGTCAGATGGTGAATAGGGATAAATCTTCTCTCTATTTCAGTCCCAACCGCCGGATAATGTTAAAAAAGGTATATCTAACTTTCTCCAGGTTCGCATTGAATTACAAGGGGGGAAATATCTGGGGTTACCTTCCATTATTGGGAAATCTAAAACAGGGGTTTTTAATTATATCAAAGATAGAGTGAAGGCCAAATTGAGAAGTTGGGATGACTCTGTTCTGAATATGGCTGGTCGAGAAGTGATGCTTAGGACTGTCTTGCTTCCTATGCCCAACTATGTTATGAATTGTTTTCTCCTTCCGAAACGGATCTGTAAGGAGCTCTGTAGCATCATTCACAAATTTTGGTGGGGTTCCAAACAAGGAGAGAAGAAGATTTGTTGGGTAAGCTGGGACAAACTCTGTGCAAAGAAATGTGACGGTGGATTGGGTTTTCAGGATCTACATTCTTTCAACCTTGCTTTTTTAGCTAAGCAGGGGTGGAAACTCTTACACGAACCCAACTCCTTATTTCAGCGTTTGTTTAAAGGGAAATATTTTCGTAATACCTCTTTCTAGGAAGCTGGATGCCCTAATTCGACTTCATGGGCTTGGCGAAGTCTGATTGCAGGCAGACCTATTCTAAGGAAAGGCTGGAGATGGAATGTTGGTAATGGTGCATCCATTGATATTTTGAAGGACCCTTGGCTCCCTCGCTCTCTATCTTTTAAAGTTCTTAGTCCCCCTCCTTCAACTGATTCTCCCCAATCCAATGTGCATTTCATCTCTGAGCTCATCAATGGAGATACTACAGTTGGAATGTTCCGTTACTAAAGAGTCTATTCTCGGATTTTGATGTGGAAACAATTCTCTCAATTCCTATTAGTTACCATGGCGCTGCGGATAAAGGTCTTTGGCACTACACGAGCAATGGAATTTTCTCTGTCAAGTCGGCTTACAACTTGGCTAAGCTTTGTTCCTTTCCACGCAATTCTCGCGAGCATGGTGAATCCAGCTTAGGTACATCTTCTGACTCCTTCTGGAAATCGCTGTGGGCTATGTCTATCCCTAATAAAATCAAGACGTTTGTATGGAGGTGCTCCCATAATGTTGTTGCTGTTTTACATAATTTGACGCGGAAAAATGTCCGAGATGTCATACCCATCGCGAAACTTTGGAGCACTTGCTTTTTCAATGCAAATATTCGAAGGACTTGTGGCTTTTGTCCCCTTTTTCCACTGCTGTCTCGGCTTCATGGAGCTCTCTCTCTTTTATGGAATGGTGGTCGAGCATCTCTCGGTTTTCTCCGGTCCATGGTAATATGGTTGATATGAACGCTCTTCTAGCTTCTCTCTGTTGGTTTATATGGAAAGCACGGAACAAGGCTTTGTTTGATGGCTGGGTTTGGAATGGTGCAAGTGTGCTAGAAAAGGCTATTGCTTCATGCTCTGAGTTTAGGGAAGCAAGCATTGCTAAACCGGTTACTCCTGCTATGCCCCCCCATGAGCTGGTGCTTGTATGGTGCCCCCCTCCTCCTAATATTATCAAGCTGAATGTTGATGGCGCTACTAATAAGAAAGAAGGTATTGTTGGTGTGGGCGTTGTGGCACGGAACCATATGGGTCAGATTTTGGGAGCGTCGTCCATCCCATTCAATGGTTTCTTCTCTCCTCGCTCTGTTGAAGCTATGGGTTTTTGGGAAGCATTGGTTATTGCAGCGAACAAAGGGATATCACAGATTATTGTGGAAGGTGATTGTGCCCAAGTTGTTCAAGCACTTACGAAAGCAAAGGATCTTTTTTCTGATTGTAACTCCGTCCTTTCTGATTGTTTGGAATTACTACCTCTCTTTTCCTCGTGCAAGTTTGTTCATGTTAAACGTTCTTGTAATAGCGTAGCCCATGGCTAAGCAATCCCTATTTAGTGGCAAATTGGAATTTTTTTTTTTTTTGGCCACGATTGATGTAAGGTATTCGGACCGAGATGCTACTTAATAAAGATCTCTTATTTCTGAAAAAAAAAAAACAGAAATGCTATTTATAGGCGAGGGAGAATACCGCTGCTTTTGGCGTGATTTTATAATCTTTTAGTCAATAAATTTGATTAGGCTTTTTATTTTTGTTTCTTTAATTAATTCGAGTCCTAGTCGAATTAGGATTTGCTTATTATAATAGGGTTGTAGCCCATGGACATATTCAATTATTCAAGCTTCTATCAATAATATTTTGAAAGTACTCTCTATTTTCCTACTAGAATGATATCTAGTCACCAATTCGTCAGAATTTGTGGGCAATAATGTCTCAGTGGACCATGGGAGAATTCCTCAATTGAGGTCACTATGATACATTAAAATTGATAGTTCCCTAATTACGCCTATTAAAAAATTTCACTTCATGATCCAATCAATCCTCTTGGGTGAATTTTCCATGGTGTGGTGCAGTATTTCAAAACGCTACTTTCACTGATATTCAACTTGATAAGCAAACGACATTAATAATGACACCTTAAAAATCCCTTTTGGAAATTTTACCCTTATTGGAAAGTTAGTTCAAGATAAAATTATTTACTTCTTACTTCTTGGATTCGGGTGCTAGAGATCCGCCCCTAGAAATCACCCTGAAAATCGTCCAAAACGACGTCATTTTGGGCACAAAAAGGGACAATAAAAAAATCACTCAAAACTACGTCGTTTTGTGTCCTAGAAACATAAGAGATAGGTCTTTTTTGGAAACTTAATTCCCACTAGGTCAAGTACAGTGTACTTTTCCAACGACTTCTACATGGAACTCCTATTTTGGAAAAAAAATTGGGTACCGAATGGGTACCACGTGGCCATGCCGAGCACGATCTCGGCGGTCCAAAAGTGTTTTGGACGGCTGAGATTGATTCCCTCTCTCTCCTCTCACCCGAACACACTCTCTTCTCTTTTTCTCTCTCCTCTTCCGGACCATTGGATCGCATTTTGGATGGCTAAGATTGCCGAGCGAGTACCACGTGGGCAATACCCACTTGGCACTGAAAAATTTCTCCCTATTTTGGGAAGCTTGGCAAAATAACTTTTGTTTCATATATGAATTTTTTTGCTAGTTTTTTTGAATTATTTATTATTTGGACAAGATCTAAAAAGTAAATAATGATGGCCTCAAACTTAAACAAATTCATTGAAGAAAAATATAATTGCAAAAAGACAGACATTGTGGATTAGTTGTATTTTCTGTGTACACTTTAAATTTGACCTTTTAATTTCTCCCTTCAAAATGCAAAATGATATAAATTTAGTTAACCCAAAACTAATAAAAAAATTAAAAAAATAAAAATGAGCCAAACAAAATAAGTTAGTCGACCAAAGCTCCCCCTGATAAGTTAAATAGTCTAAGATTGACTTGATTACATGGGTGCACAATTCACATCATAGATCGATCGCCGTATAGGCATTTATCTTCAAACAATGGTAGGGAACGGTGAAGTCTCCAATACTTTCTCCCACTCCCAGCCTAGCAATGCAAGTATAACGTTTTGGTCCCGGAGATCCATGCACTCTATTTTACAGAAAATTGGCCCAAAGGCCAAGTTTCTGAACCGTGTCTGGTTTCCTAGTATCTCTAATCCGTCTTCTTTGACATATCCAATGTGTTGCTGAAGTCATATTTTTGGAGATGCTATTCATGGAAACGAATTTTCGGTGGAAGTAAAGACTCTTTTGTTGATGCAATTGAAAGCTCCACCTGTGATGCCAAATAGTGTGTATAGCTATATGCATAGATACTAGGACTTAAATATTGGCCGATACGCGACATATCAGTCGATATATATCAGTTTTTCAAGGGACCGATACCGATATTTGACCAATATACGGTCCGATACTGGCCGATATCGGCCGATATTTGACTGTATCACCGATACCATTACGTATCCCGATACCGAGATTTAAATCCTTTTGATAGAGAACGTGGGGAAATAATGTAAGTGGGAGACAAAAATTGAGACACAGATCTGAGATTGCCACGAAATGTTTTTGTCTCTAACTTGTGAAATTGAAATTGAATTAATGTGAATTTGAGTGTCGAATTTCATCCCTCAAAAATCGCCGCTGGGGAGTTTGCGTGTGTTTTCCCACCATCAAAGAGGCATTGCTACTCTGTTTGTTCTTAGACATACATCTCAAATGCAATAATAATGTGGAAACTACACAATTTGACCACGAGATGATCTAAACGCTATTGTACTTATACCACGCCCAAATCATCACATCGATCCCTTACCGTAGGCGGCCATGCTGGACTGAGGGCCTTCAATGCACGAGGCACGCAGACTTTATCAAGATCTCTCATTGTAACGCAACAATTATAGTCGAGATACTTCTCGATAGCTAGCCTGACGTGCCCTTTCAGGACCTTACCTATGCAATCGTTTGCCCCATGATAATGCTCGTAGCACTTGTGAACGCTACCGAAATGATTCTTGATACCATTGACCACCACGTCAATTCCTTTCTGCAGGAGTCCTCCACCTGCCACTGCGTTAACTCCATTCTTGACTGCGTTGGCAATATCTCCGATAAACGCCTGACTAGGCATGACAGTAGAGGCTAGGCAAACCGCGATGAGTACAAAAGGTGCCCGCTGTTCCATACGCATCGTGGCCGAAGAAGTATCTATGAGCAGTAGTAATGTTGCTTTAGCATTAGGTCAACAAGATACCGATGTGTGGGAACAATTTTATTTATATTTTCCGAAAGATGGTGTGGGAGTTATAGCAGAGTACTCAAAATTTAAAGACAACGCCATAGTTGTACAGTAACACCATTGAAACTGTCGTAGTAATAATCTACTTCTCTAATAAACGCTTTCATGGGGTTTTAATTCCAGTAAACTATTACAAGTCTTAAGGAACAAAAATACAATCACTAGGGCCAGAGCCGACCTGACAGAACGAATGGAAATGCAACCCTTGGAGTGGGAGAAACTGTTAATTGCCCGTGTGATGAAGATGATCCGTGGAGTACCGTGTAGCAGTACTCCAAGAGCACCAAATAATCACTCACGGAGTTGTCGATTACGATTATTGTATACCACGCATACCAACAATAAAACGAGGCACATGTTGGTGATATGTGCCGTCTAACTACTGGAATGGACAAGATTATACTGCCTGTTATTACCGGCTTGTACTGGCTATACTCTTAAATCTCACCCGGTTCGAAAATGCCCATTTATTATTTTCCTTTAAAAAAGAAAAACCTAGTGGGCCCTACCCGGTTCGAAAATGCCCATTTATTATTTTCCTTTAAAAAAGATTTAGGGATGGATTAGTCTTAAAAAACCTAGTGGGCCCTACGGCAGAAGTAAGGTTTGAAATGATAAATCCAATGGGTTGGCGCCAAAATTTGGAAATTACTAGGAGTTTGATCCCTTTTTAAGGTCTTGAATTGGAAATGTGGTTATCAATTTTTTTACGCAAATCAACATAGAATTTTGCTCTAAATTTAATTGGGCCACATATTAGTGGAAGGTGGGATTGGTAACCCAAGAACTAGTCGAGGTGAACATAAACTAGACCGGACACTTGAGTTAACCAAAAAAAAATTTTAACAAGGTAAACACAAAGCACGCCATAATTAGTTCATATCTATTCCATCTTTACTTCGTCACTATCATAAGACTATAATTTAACAATTCAATAATGCAAGTCATGAGCCCAAATCCTCTATGTTGAAAAACTCCTGTGTCTCTGTGCTGAGGGATTTTTCAGCCGTTGGATCATCCAGAAATATCACTTTGTTCACTTCACATTTCCAAAAAAAATTTCAAAAGGATTCTTTCCCATCTCTCCATTCATTAATCACATCTCTCTCTCTCTACTCATACCCCTCTCTCCAATCATTATTCTTATTTCTCTCTCTCTCTCTCTCTCTCCAATTATTACAAATCTCTCAAATTATTATTTTTTTCAAAAACCCATCTAAAAACTATCTCAAAAATATTTCTCAAAATATTCTTCTCAAAACTCTCAACCAAACAAAGTGAATTTAAAATTTAAAGACAAATCGCAATCCAACGGCCCAAAACCCCTCAACACAGAGGCACAGGTGATCTGGGACGGCAAGTCATGGGCCTTCTACATGAAAAACAACGACATATTTCCTTTCATATGTACCTAAATGCAGAGGAGATTCAAAAAGCATAGCTGCAGATATTGGCACATTTATACCCTACACAAAGCACTGTATGCAGCAGAAAACCACTATTACCTAAACCAATGCCCGAAAGTTTAATTCATAAGGAAATCACCTGAACAACAAAATAATACAAGAAACTCCACTCTAATGTTTCAACACCAGAATAACAAATTGCACATTATTTAAAACACGGTGGGCCGGTGGCAAGAAATACAGTTGGAACGCGTGAACCACAAACAAATGTCAACTAGAAGCAAAAGGGAAACACTACAACAAAAATGATAAACCGTGACGAAATTCTGGTGACGAAATTAATTTTTGTCTCCTATATGATTATTTTGAGAGGAAAAATATAATTCGTCTCTAATTGGGAGGATAAACAAAAATAAAGGTGATGAAATTTTATTTCGTCTCTAAACTTGTGGAAGAATGGAATTTTTGGTGACGAAAATATTTTTTTCCTCACTAATATGTTCCCTCCACATCTTTTTGGTGACAAAAATATTTTTTCCTCAGTAATATGGTCCCTCCACATCGTCCCCAGGAGAGCAAACCAATAGAAGACAAAAATATTCCTCACAAAAGAGAAGACTTTGGCCTAGGAAATTTTTTTCGTCACCCATTTACTCTATTTTTTTTGGCGGGCCCGAAAGTGTATCTTGAGGGAAATGAAACTATAGGAGAGGAATTGTTTTGTCACCAAATCTATGGGCCCAACCCAACCATAGTTAAATTTCTAACTCTGAATAAGTTAGCTTCCTAAATTTCATCAACCGTTACTAGAAACAGGACTATAGCGACGGTTTTATTAACCATTAGTAGATTAATTTTACTCGACCAAAATTAATTTTTCTTATTTATTTAATCATTTTCTCGTAAAAATTTGCATCGATCGGGTTTTAGAAAGCTTCTTAATTATCGAGACACAATTTCATTAACAAAATTTTTTTTTTTTTTGTCTGATCAATTGTGTAGCGATAGCTCCCCCGTTTTTAATAAAATTCTTCTTTGCCGATCAAAAAAAAATTGTGCAGCGATAGCTGATTAACTTTATTTTTTGTATGAAATTAATTATGTACTCTTTAATATGTAAAAGATAGATGGTTTCGATTGAAAAAAATGACTCAAGTGTGGGGTCGAGTCTTGCAATCTAAAAAATGACCCGACGAACTTCGATTTTGGTGACAATGACGAGATGTGAAATACCAACGGTTTAAATCGACGCTTGTAAATATGGAGTTTGTAATTACATTTAAAATATATATGTTAAATGTAATTTATAACAAACTATTAAACCAGATTAAAAAAACTGATTTGTATAGTATAAACAAGATTAACAAAAGAAAATTTGTAAAAAGGCTTATGTTAAAAAAGAAAATTTATTAAAAATATGACATTAGTAGGTGTTTGTATAATGGGTGTTCAAATGGGGAGCATAAAACAATGGGAATAAAAAAAAAAACTTATTTTTATAGTATAAACTGGATTTAAAAAAAATTATTAAAAGGCGTTTGTTAAAAAAAAAAATTTTTTCTTTCAAAAAGAAAAAATATATATTTAAAAATATATTAGTTGGTGTTTGTATAATGGGTGTTCAAATGGGGAGTGTAAAACAATCGGAATAAAAAAAAAATTATTTGTATAGCATAAACTCGATTAAAAAATTTATTAAAAGGCTTTTGTTAAAAAAGAAAATTTTGTGTTAAAAAATAAAAAAATTTATTAAAGTAGTGATATTAGTAGGTGTTTGTATAAGTATAAAATTTATAAAAGAAATGATATTAGTAGGGGTTTGTATAAGAATAATCCGGTTTTTATAGTATAAATATTAAAAAGGTGCCTAAATGGCACAAGTGGTGGTGATAAGCCCCCTGTAATAACCCGAAATTTCGTAGATAAAAATTTCGATTTATTAATTCGATTAGTTATTTTTAATATCGCTGAATAAAAATAATTTATTATTTAGTTTAAATAATTTGAATGAAACTAGATCTAGTTTGTTTATTTTCTTTTATTTATTTTTCCGCGCCGTAAAATCAACGCGTGCACACCGAGTATTTCACTACATCGCATCCGGAAGACCTACTAATTTTCCCAACTCTTATGTTGTCCTATTTTGACTAGCCTTAGCCTATTTAAAACCCTAATTAGACATGTGTTCAATTTTGTCTTCCTACCAATTTTGACTTTACTAAACCTAATTTGTATTTTTTTTGAATTAATGAGAAGAAAGAAAATTTGACTACTTAACAAGGTAGGCTACTTACCCAATTACAATCTTCTATAAATAGCTCACTCACCTTGCTTCATTTCTCACACCAAAATCTCCCAACTTCTCCACTTTGTGCTTTCTAGTGTTCTTGAATGAGTTCTTGAGTGTTCTTCTTGAAACTCATCCTAAACCACCACACTCCACCACTCTCGACCACCCCTAGATCTTAGAAAGGTAGAATAAGTTAGCAAGAAAGTGTTCGAGCAAAGGTCGACTAGTCGTTACGCCGCCGGAATTCAACTAGCTTATCGGCTTCCGACTAATCATCGGAATTAAGGTAGATACTTTATCTTAACTTTAGATTAGTATTTACTAGTTCATATTAAGGAGGTTATTATTTTGCTTAAACATGCCTAATTATGATTAAACGTGATTATGTTGGTGATTAGTGATTTTACGAACAATTAGACTTTGAAAAACACACTTAGTCATTACTATGCACGATTTGAAATTGACTTATCAAAATGCACCGTTATAATGCCCGATGGACTTTTGGAAACCTAAAATATCCAGTTATAATGCCCGAATGAAAATCGACTTTTCAAATTTACGCTGTTATGCTGCCCAATTGATTTTTTTTGGAAAATAGTCGACTAAACTTTTCTTAAAGCAACTTCAAAATGTTTTGACTGTACTTGGACTGTTGAGATTAACCCAAGGCTAACACCCTTGAGGGTCTGTCAAAAAAGATATGCTTAGCGCTGTCTAAGAAAGGAATGGTGCCAGTAACTGCATTCGTGCGGCCATCCAGCCTGGGACTCTCCTGGTTATCTCATTTGTCTAAAGAAAGTCACCAACGAGATTTTATACCTAAAGTAACACGGTTATCGTGAAATATTTTTAGACGAAAAGTCTATCGTGAAACGATTTCTAAACGGAAGATTTTTATGTAATATGGCATGTGCATGTTTTTCGAGACGGTACGACACGACACGACACGTTTTTCAAGAAAATGATCGATTGTTTTTACAAGAAATAGAGATGAGAATGAAAATGCTGTTGTAAATAAAATACTGCCATTGGAGTCCCGCCTCAGTTCCCCGGTGTGAACTGGTGGTCAAAGCTCAATGGAACTATACTATAAACAATACTGCCATTAGAGTCCCGCCTCAGTTCCCCGGTGTGAACTGGTGGTCAAAGCTCAATGGAACTATACTATAAACAATACTGCCATTGGAGTCCCGCCTCAGTTCCCCGGGGTGAACTGGTGGTCAAAGCTCAATGGAACTATACGGTAGTGCTGTTTGAAGTTTCTCCTCAAATTCCGCGGGTGAATTTGACGGTTAGAACTTACTCAGTACAACACATAGCAAGCGGACCTCATAAACAGACTGGTGGGGATTCAGTGATATGAGTAGCCGGGACTATGTCGTGTGTGACGCGGAGTTAGCGGACCTCATACTGCAGGAGTCAGTTTATGGGTGGCCGACCCTTCGAACGGAAAGGTTGGTGACCGTTAGAAAGGGGTTGTAGAACGGGCCAATAACTTTCGAGAGATGTGAGATGTTGACATGGTTGAAATTTGAAGAAGAATGCTGTTTTGAGAAAGTGATACGAGATGCTGATACTGTACTCTGATTTTTATTAAAAGAAACGAGATACTGATACTATACTCTGATTTTTCTTAAAATGATACGAGATACTGACACTACACTCTGGATTCTGAAATGATACGAGTTACTGATTTTATTAAAGCTGCACTCTGATTTGAAAAGAAATGGGATACTGATTTTACTAAAGCTGCACTCTGATTTGGATGTGATACTGATGCATTGACACGCATGAACTTACTATTTTGATAAATGGTTTTCAACTATTTACCTGCCAACTTTATTGTTCTAGAATTGCTAGTTTAAGATTAAGGTAGGGTATCTATTGAGCGTCCTCGCTCACGGTTCGCCCTGGCATAATACCACGATGTTGCTTCGCAACTCTGGCTATTATGCTAGATTATCATAATGAACAGGAGGACCTCTACGGAGAACACGGAGCCGGAGGAGCTGCCGAGATGGAGATCCACCAGGCGGAGAGATTTGCGGAGTCATAGAGTCCACCCGGTCTACCTTTTTGTAATCTGCGAAGGATAGATCATCTATATGTATTTTTGGTTATTATTATTACCGTTTAAGACCGACTTTAAATTGTAATAATAATCCATAACGTATCCCAAAAATGCGGGGCGTTACACCCCCAATATTGTAGATATCCGGGCTTATCTAGCTCTTTTTGTTCACACACACACGCTTTATCTTGCTTTTATATGATTGATGTGCGCATAGTGTTGTTTTTGGTAGTTTCAGGGTAAACAAGTGCATAAGGCGCGTTTTGAAGCGCTTTGGGAAGCATCCCAAGAATTCAAGGGCCAAGCGCTCCACGACACTCCACGATCGAGCCTCGAGAGCCAAGAAATGAAGATTTGGTTAAGGCTCGGGAAGTTTAGAAGGCACAAGATCAAGCCGGAAGGCTAAAGGCGTGTCCTAGGCTTACAATCACTCCCGGTCAAATCCGGGAGTGAACGAGGACTCACGAGACCAAGTGCTCTGTCACGCCCCCAATTTTTATAACCAAAATACCACTTTAAGTCCACGTTGGACAAATCAAAAGTCAAACATTCTGCCTTTTGAAAAGCCAAAATCTTAATACATTTCCATAATCAAATTCTACTCTCGCGTCTCCGTATCCATATCCAAATGTAAAAAGAACAATACACAGAACTATTACATCTCAAATAAATGATAATACAAGTTAAAATTCATCCTTGTCATCTTCCAAAAGAAAAAATATTACAAAAGAATAAAGATGGTCAAATAAGGAAAATCTTTGATGTTTTCAAAAGCGGTCATGCCAACGCACATAATTCCATGCACTCCATGCCATGCTCCTCAATGATTACCTAAAAATGATAGGTTGAGCTACACTAGCCCAGTAGAAAACTAATCTAACAATACTATAGTCATATAGTATGAAGATGCACCGATAAAATAGTTAGGTGAGATAATGAGACAAAGTTCGAAAATTTTCAAATTTGACAAGTCTGTAAATATTATAAAGGTTACTCTTTTACTTACATAGAGCCTTCTCTTTTCAAATCTCAAATCTCAACACACGTAAACAACACATCCATAGTCTCAAATTTATATTACCAACTTTCTCAAGTTCCCGTACACGCACACAAGTGTTCATAAATGTCATTAGATTCCTAGTCATGTCATTTTAATAACAACCTCTACATAAGCATCTTGGTGTCTCTAGTTCCCATGAATGTCTCATTTTATTCTCAAGTGATCACACACACACACATACACACAAGCAAAGCTACCAAATCTCAATATCATTTTAATTGCAAATTAGAATCTCCGTACACACACACACACTCACATCACGTAAGGGTAGAGGGACTAAATTATGCACCTTAAGTCCCAAAAATAACCACATGTGCCCTCATGGCATCCTAGAAGTGATCAAATCTCTCAATGTGTCCCGAAATGTTTATGACGTACCCAATCACGTCCTACGCGTCCTTATATTGTCCGTATCAAGGTCTCCTCTAACGCCACCTATTCACAATATCAAGCATTCACACATATTTAAATAACTTAATGTGTCCATCTATATCAGTAAATCCCATTACTCTCATTCCACCAGTTCACAATTTTCAAGTTTTCTCTCAAACACACTAGTATTCACCATTTTCCATGTTCCTTATATACAACACAAATGTTTACTAGACATCCACAACATGACTAAACAATCAAAGTATTACTCTCTATTGATAATCACATTGTATCCGGTATTTCGTGGACTGCCATCACCCCTGGCCCGATACACGGGATACGATACATCACCCGACATAATAGCGACATTCATAATTTAGAGTAAGCCATCAATTAAAAATCAAGGATAGTCAATAGTTCATACTCAAATGCAAAGAAATGCACAAACACGTTTGAGACAATTCGACACCCCTGCGGACTACAAATTTATAGAATTTATTTACTCGTCCAAATGTCCTAATATTTATACCACATACCTTATACACATCTAGGAACATCATATTAAAAACTCAGAATTTTTAGAGCTATGAAACTATTTTTAAACATCCAATAATCAGATTGAAAACTAGTAACAAAGTCTGCCAGACAGATTTTTGAACTACATCAAATTGAAAACTGCTATTGTGTGCAAACAATTAGACTACATGGCTTACATTTTCAGAAATCTCTACGAGTCTACTTTCTGAATCAAAAAGCGGATAGAGATTTCAAGCTTCCTAGACAAAAAAATAGCCGTTCCCGTAACATGTGACAGTGTTGTCAGCACAGCGAATTTGCAACAGCAGCTTGGTAAAACATTTTTCATATTTTCTGTGTATTGCATAAAATTCTAAAAATTTACCACAGTGTAGGAGACATGTATGGGTATCTGCAGTAAAAGTTTCGTAATTTTACGAGCTCTGAAAAAATATAACAAAAATCGCCCAATACAGGGGCAGATTTGAGTTCTACCTCAAACATCAACTTGGAGTCACCTCAACCTCGAATTTGAGGCTTCAACCCATATATGGAAGTTAATAATCAGCCATTTTAGCTAGAGACAAAGTGGGTTTAATCGCCCAATCAAAACCCAAAGCTTGAATCAAGTTTCATAAGTTTAAGAGTTAAAAATATAATTATATGCATGGATTTAATCTACATGAACATAGGAGAATTAGATGAAGTTTCCTACCTTTAATTGGAGCTTCAATCAACCAAGAGATGAAACCCTAAGCCCCCAAGTGCAAGAATCCCGTATGGATGCCTCCCGGGGTGAAACAAGGGTGACCCCAACTCCAAATAGCGCGTAGAAGCAAGTTCTTGGGTTGGATCTTAAAGAGGTTGAAGTATGGTGGTGTATTGTGAGTTTGGAGCTCACAAAAATGAAGGAATAGAGAGAAAGAGAGGGGGTGGCTGATGTGGGAGAGAAAGAGTGAGAAAATTGCTCACTTAGTCCCCCAATTTAAACCCTAGGTCACCAAATTACACTACACACCCTTGCATTCACTTGTGGATATTAAAAACAACCCCAACACATTCAAACACTCTCTAAATTCCACCAATAAACATTTCAAACATTTCCTCACATAACTCCAACTTTATTTTAAAATATTTTGTAAAATTACAGGTCTGTACATGCTCCCCTTCCCGAAGCTCGCACAATGTTCGGAAGTGTTTTGGAAGATGCTCGATAGCACACAAGGCCAATGAATGGCAAAGAAAGAAGAGGAAACTTCAAACGCCTTAGTATTGATAGAGATATTGATACCAGTATTGATAGGTATCAATACCTCTGAAGCACAAAGTTGGACAGAACACTGGGTATCGATACCCCCAAACTTGGTATCGATACCCAGGCCTTACGGGTAGCATTTTTGTAGCTAGGTATCGATACCCCCAAACTTGGTATCGATACCCAGCAATCCGGGGAGTTAATATAGCCCACTTGTTGGACTTTCCACTTTTGGAAACTTACACCTTTAATGCTTTTAGGATATTTTTGTGAGAGAGAAGGGTACGTGTATATATCTCTCCCTTCCTCTTTCTCTCTCATTATCTACTACCTTTAATTTAGTCTTTCATTTTTCTCTCTTCTCTCTCCTCCATTGTTGAAGGAGATTGAAGCTCTAATTTCCTTAGGAACTCAAGTAAGTACTAAGTTTCCGTTAATTTCTCGTTTATTAATAGTTCTTGTAATCTTCAGATCTCCGTATAAATCTAGTTTATCTGTGTTTTCGTCGGTTAATTCTTATCTCTAGTCTCCTAGCATTTTCCTTTGAAAACTCAAGTTTTTATGTGCTTTTGTTAATCTCTTAAGGTTTAAAGTTGTAGGCAAGGTTGAGAACATCATATAAAATTAGTTTTTAAGAATGTATGTTATGTTCTTTATTTCCTTCAAATTTCTAGTTAAATCTCCTAGTATGTTTTGGGAGTAGTTTACTTAGGCTTGGTCATGGGGTGATTAACACTCCATGACTCGACTTAATATGTTCCTCTCGTCACAATGACATACACCGTTTGTTTATCAAAGAATTAGGATTGATTTTATGTATCAAAATTCGGGTTTGTTAACCCCCTTGATCACACGTAGCCAAGGGCTTGACCACTTGGCACGTGTGATGCTTAGGGCTATGGCAACCCAAAGGTTTGTCTAAATGGCACAAGAATCCTAATATTTGTGAAACACATTTTCTAGTTAATGGTTTTAAACTCTAAATCTTCCGTTCGGGATCATTTAACTATGTCCCGAGCCGGTTATCGAGAGAGGAACGGATTAACTTTGGTTGTGGTTTGTTAAAATCCCCTAGACTTAGCCTTGTTTTAAATTAGTTTTTTAATCTTCCGAGTCATTCACGAAGTTAAGTGAATTCCACCCCCAAACTACAAAGCCAAGCTTGCCGCTTTAAGGCTAAAACCAACATTCGCGAATCAACACTCACGTGCTGCACATTCGGTCTCTGAGGACTCGACCCGGACTTCCGGTTATCATGCTTCGTGACACCTAAGCCCTACGCTTGGGGAAACATCATTTCAAATACAATCCAAGGATGCAAGCAGGTGGCCTAGCTCAGCTGGTTCGCGCGCGCGCGCGCAGAAGCGAAGTCTCCGGTTCGATTCCCAGGAGGAGCAAAATTCTCAATTTTCAGCTGCCACGCGTGCTGACACGCCAGCGCCACGCGGGTGACACGTAGGCGCCACATGTGCGCCACGCGATAACACGTCAGTAGTTTCCTTCATCAATTTCTGTCACGGTTAGTGACGAAAATTTTTGTCACCTAAGTAGTTTCCTTCATCAATTTCTAGTCACGGTTAGTGACGAAACTAGTGAGTGGGTGACAAATAATTTGAAAATTGGTGATGAAAAATTTCGTCACCAAAATTTAGTATAGGTGACGAAACAATAATTTCGTCACCAGGTGACTTTCGGAGACAACTTATAGGTGGCAAAACTATTTTTCGTCACCAAGACTATCAGAGACAAAAACCATATATTTCATGACGATTTCATTCGTCTCCAAAGACCTAATTTCTTGTAGTGAAAAAACTAAGAAAAAAAGATGAGTTTTTTTCATAAGAACAGATCTTTGACATCACTAGAGCAACTTTCACAAAAATTGTAACCCTTGGTGCAAACCAAAAAAAGATTAGTTTTTTTTTTTTTTCATAAAATTCTACTTTTACGTAAAACAAGGAGGCAACAAAACCAACATTTAAAAGACCGACGCCTGCAAAATAAGTACAGAAGCACATCATCTGAAGTTGAATTTTCCAAAAAAATTTAGCAACTCAGTTGCTAAAATCAACCATGATTTTAGTAAATGAGTTCACCAAGTGCTAAAATCATGGTATTTCAAATCAAAAAATTAAGTGTTTCCGTGTATTATTTTTTGAAATTTTCAGACCGAATTAAAGTACACGAGGAGTATTTTAATTTGGTGCGAAAAAAATTGAAAAACGATACACGGAACGACTCTATTTTTTTATTTCAAAATCATGATTTTAGCACCTGGTGAACTTATTTGCTAAAATTATGGGTGATTTTAGCAACTGGGTTGCTAAATTTTTTTGGAAAACTAGGCCTAAAGAAGCACATCATCTGCACCCCTGAGAAGTTTTTTAGTGCCAAATGGGCACCAGGTGGCATTGGCACATGTTGCCTTCGGTTGATCTGGACTGTCTAATTGAATTTTGGACGTCGCAGATCTGTTGCGGTAAATTTACCCTCAAAATTTAAAAAAATGCCACCAAACAACCCCACAAATCTGGGCTTTCCAAAACACAGATAAACCGCCTGAATGAGACAATGAGCACGATGTGGCAGCGCCACTTGGTGCCTGCTTAACATACAAAAAATTTCCTGGATCTGGGAATCCTGTAGTGCAAGGTGCACCTCAGGATTGTAGTGTGTAATACGAGCCGTTCATCACACAATCAACGGTCCACATTATTTTACACATAAAATAAGTATCTTACATGCGTGTAGGATAATCTTTAAAATCTGGACAATTAAACACTTTAGATACCTCAGATTGCTCACTACAAACTCAAAAATGAGATGAGAACCCCCCAATCTAATTTTTGAACATCAGAACATCAAATTTCACTTTAAACATGGCGGGCATGAAATATAGTGAATCAGCCTAGAATTTGCCATCATCTCACATAAATCACCACCACGGATTTGTGCATGTCTTTCACACCATCAAAGAGGCATTGCTCTTCTGTTTGTAGGTATGAACCTAATTAAGGCATACATCTCAAATGCAATAATAATGTGGAAACTACACAATTTGACCACGAGATGATCTAAACGCTATTGTACTTATACCACGCCCAAATCGTCACATCGATCCCTTACCGTAGGCGGCCATGCTGGACTGAGGGCCTTCAATGCACGAGGCACGCAGACTTTATCAAGATCTCTCATTGTAACGCAACAATTATAGTCGAGATACTTCTCAATAGCTAGCTTGACGTGCCCTGTCAGGACCTTACCTATGCAATCGTTTGCCCCATGATAATGCTCGTAGCACTTGTGAACGCTACCGAAATGATGCTTGATACCATTGACCGCCACATCAATTCCTTTCTTGATTGCGTTGGCAATATCTCCGATAAATGCCTGACTAGGCAAGACAGTAGAGGCTAGGCAAACCGCGATGAGTAGAAAAGGTGCCCGCTGTTCCATACGCATCATGGCCGAAGAAGTATCTACGAGCAGTTGTAATGTTGCTTTAGCATTAGGTCAACAAGATACCGATGTGTGGGAACAATTTTATTTTATATTTTCCGAAAGATGGTGTGGGAATTATAGCAGAGTACTCAAAATTTAAAGACAACGCCATAGTTGTACAGTAACACCATTGAAAGTTTGAAACTGTCGTAGTAATAATCTACTTCTCCAATAAATGCTTTCATGGGGTTTTAATTCCAGTAAACTATTACAAGTCATAAGGAACAGAAATACAATCACTAGGGCCAGAGCCGACCTGACAGAACGAACAGAAACGTAACCCCCAGAGTGGGAGAAACTGTTAATTGCTCGTGTGGTGACGAAGGTCTTTGGAGTACCGTGTAGCAGTATTCCAAGAGCACTGAATAATCACTCACGGAGTTGTCAGTTACGATTAATGTAAACCACGGATACCAACAATAAAACGAGGCACATGTTGGTTATTTGTGCTGTCTAACTACCGGAATGGACAAGATTATACGAGTGCAATTTTGTTCACCCTGTACCGGAATTGGTGTGGGTCCCACTACAAAGTGATGTCATGCTTATCTTAGCAATACATTTTTTGTTAAGCATGACATCACTTTGGGGTGAGACCCACACGTTTCAACAAATAGGATAGAGGGTTTTGTTCACCCTCTTTTAAGGAGGGTGAACAAAATTGATGTCCTGTTGTTACCGGAGGAGGGTGAATAAAATTGCTATCCTGTTGTTACCGGCTTGTACTGGCTCTACTCTAAAATCTCACCCGATTCGAAAATACCTATTTATTATTTTCCTTTAAAAAAGATTTAGGGATGGATTGAGTCTTAAAAAGACTAGTGAGCCCTACGGCAGAAGTATCTGCAGATAGCTTAAGGCTTGTTTCTTAAATGGATTTTTGTGTGATAAAATCTGAGATTTTATCTTCATCCTTTACCAATGGATATAATGTAGGAATGATTTTATCTCTTTTTTTAAAACCCATTGTGGTCCCCGGGTGGCCCGCCCACAAATGACATGTCAAAACCATTTTAACCTTTTTTCCTTTCGATCTACGAAACAAAAAAGGAGGGTAAATTGGTAAAAATGGCATTAGTGGATATTTTATCACAACTAGATTTTATCTATTGGGAAAACAGTGTGATTTTATTATCCCTCCATAAAACACCAACTTAAATGAGATTTCTCATTTTATCTCACAAAATTCGTTGGAGAACCAAGCCTAAATAAGGTTTGACAAGATAAGCCCAAGGGCTTGGCCTTGTAGCCAAAATTCGGAAATTACTCAAGAGTTTGATCCCTCTTTTAAGGTCTTGAATTGGAAATTTGGTTATGAATTTTTTTTGAGGCAAATCAACGTAGAGTTTTGCTCTAAATTTAATTGGGCCACACACTAGTGAAAGGTGGGATTGATAACCCAAGAACTAGTCGAGGTGAACGTAAACTAGACCAGACACCTGAGTTAAAAAAAAAAAGTTTAACAAGGTAAACACAAAGCACGCCATAAGTTCATATCTATTCCGTCTTAACTTGGTCGTTCTCGTAAGACTATAATTTAACAATTCAGTAATGCAAGTCATGGGGCTTCTATATGACACTACTAGAATAATTGATACAGATCACGCTATGAAAATTGGAAAGATCACGGTTTTGATGAAACCGTGATAAAGAAATGCAATGTGAGTTTTTAATGCCACTTTGCGAATAAAACCGTAGTGGTTAATATCAATTATCACAGGTTTAAAAGAATTGTGATTATAATTGCTTAATTTAATCACACTTTCCTTTCATATATACTGCGAAAGATTCAAAAGAATAGCCGCAGAAATTGGCATATTTATACCCAACACAAAGCTAAACTGATGCATGGCCACTTTTACCTAAAGCAATGTTCGAAATTTTAGTTCATAAGGAAATCACCTGACCAACAAAATAATACAAGAAACTCCACTCTATTGTTTCAACACCAGAATAACAAATTACACATTATCTAAAACACGGTGGGCCGGTGGCAAGAAATACAGTTGGACACAAAAATATGTGCATGTAATTGTACGTAAAAAGCTGACTTATTAATGTTTAGAAATAAATTACAAAGATTAAAAAGACCCAAGCACATCAAAACACAGCACGAACAACCAAACACAATTGGAACGCTCGAACCACGAGCAAATGCCAACTAGAACCAAAAGGGGAAAAACTAACAAATGATTGGCAAGATGCCAACAAGAAAAGAAAAAGTACAAGAAAGAAAACCTTCCCTCCAGAATGGCACCAATTCACAATGCTGACTTGAAAACCTCTCCTAAACCCCTTATGAACCATCCGAACATAGCAATGAAAGAATGGTAAAGAGACCTTCTCAAACAATTCGGCAGAAGCACCTTTTGGAAGTATATCTAAGGTATCTTCAATTGAAGCAGAAGCAACACATACAACAGACCCAACATATCAGAAGATTCAGAACTTGAAAAAATGAAATGGAAATACCATATAAAACTGAATTATAGGATTCCCATGACTGCATTAGGACCATCTTCAAATGAACATAGCAAAGCCAAGTCCCTAGATGGATTCCACCAACACTTTAGACTCATGAGGATTTCTAATATAGATGCAGAAAAGTTCTGGAATTGCCACCAAGTGTGGACATCAACAAACTGAACTTGCAACCATGTGAGGCAACAATAGCAGCATTAATTTGGAACTCGCAGAATATGCAACCATGTGAAGCAACAACCGACAAAACTCACAGAATGGTAGCATCGAGCAAGCCACGCAAAAGTGAACATCGAACCCATAAGCTCCCAAAAGCAACAAACAACTATAAACAAGAACCCAAAACAAAACCACCAAAGAAAACCAAAAGCCCGAACGGATAAGAAATTTAGAGTTGACAATCAACCATCTCCATGTGTTGGGCCTCCAATTCAGCTATTTGGCTAATAACTTCCTCTTCATCCCCATCATATGCAAGTTCCTCGTATATCAAACACACTGTCATGCTTTGAAACCCAAAAATCTAGATAACCAAAATATCATTTTCGCCTAAAATGTTCGAATAGTAGAGGAAGGGCGAATCGTGTTACATTTGCAGTCATCCCACAGTACCTGATTCTGGGCATGTGGCTGTCAGTTTGATTCCTCCTTCCAGGCTTCAACTGGTACACCCAACAAAGACCATAAATATCATATACTACTATCTTCACACACTACACTACAGCTTATCCAAGATGCCTGTGCGGCTAAGCCTGATCGATCCAGCGAATAGCATTTGACTTCTCGATTTCAAAACGATGCATTTCGAACGCATATTCCGTTGAGCAGTTTGAGCCGACATCCAAATATGGCAACTCTTACCACAAGTTGTAGAATAAATTCAAAACATTTCCCCCTGATTCTTTCTCGTGAGCCGACATCCAAATATGGCAACTCTGGAGGATCACAACTCATGAGATCTGCCCACAAGTTTGCTCGAGAGAGAAAAGTAGTACTTCCCATTCCACAACACATTGGAGAAACTTCTCGAGATCTTGCTTGTAATGACCATGTAGGACCTTACCTATGCAATCGTACGTCTGGCCCATGATAATGCTGGTAGCACTTGTGGACACCGGCTATGGGTTTTGAGAGGCTCGAAGCAAATTTATTTAAATGGACGCTCAATTTATTTGCCCAGTTAAAAATACTTGGGAGAAAAGAAGTATTCAAAATCGATAACCATTATATATATCAAAAAATTTCAATTCCAACATAAAAATTCTTTCCATCCATATTGGAAAGCTCATTTTTTTTTTTTAACAATATCTTTAAGATTTGCACGATAAGACGTTAACTTTTCATCATCAATAGTACTCAGTCGGCGAGGATTTTTTCGAAAATAAGTCAGTAGGCAATCGATAAGTTTTTTTTTTTTTTTTTTTGACACTTAGGCCCCCTTGTGCACAATAACACAATAGGGGCCTTATTCTATCATGTTTGAGCCCTTTCACTTAATTGAGACTTCTTTTAAATTGAGCCCTTAAGATTATTAGACAAATTAACTGTAATTATGTCGGCCTTATTATTACATAGACCTATATAATTGGGACCTCCAAATTCAGTGAAAATTTAGGGGTTTAAAGCGGTGGCTTTACGCGGGCTTTACCCGAAAGACGGTCTGAAAGGATCATCCGTGATTCTTTCGACCGCCACATCAAATTTTTCACCGCCCAATATGGCAGCTCCAGCCTTCATTACACTGAAAAGAAATCCCGGAAACGACGCCTGACTGGGCGAGACAATCGAGGCTAAGCAAACCGCAATGAGTAGAAAAGGTGCCCGCAGTTCCCTGCGCATCGTGATCGAACAAGTTTCTACGAGCAGAATTAATGTTGCTTAGCATTAGGTCAACAAGATACCGATGTGCGAGAGTTGTAGCAGAGTACTCTAAATTTAAAGACTAACGCTACAGTTGTATAGTAACACCATTGAAACTGTCGTAGTAAAAGTAATCTACCTCTCCAATAAATACTTGTACATTCAGGGGGTTTCAATTCCAGCATATTATTACTATTAATTACAAGTCATAAGGGATAGCAATACAATCACAAGGGCCGGCCTGACAGAACGAAAATGTGACCCCGAGAGTTGAAGAGATTATTAATTGTTCATGTGGTGCTTCAGGGCCCTCTTCACTATCGTGTGTAGTTTTCGCAAAAATGTGTAGTGAAGACCGAATAATCAATCACAAAGTCGTTTGATTATTGTATACCACGCATACAAACAGTAAAACGAGGCACATCTTGGTGATCCATGCCGGGGTTGTACCGGCTACAATCTTGCTCGCTCAGTTCGAAAATGCCAGTTTTTTTTTTTTTTTCCCCTTCAAAAGAGATCTAGGGATGGACTGAGACTTAAATAGCCCAGTGTGCCCTACGCCGGCTCAGGCATCAACAGATAGCTTAAGTAAGCTTTGGCCAAAATTTGAGAACTAAGAGAGTACGGTCCCTCTTAAGGTTTTTTCAATTGAAAATCTCTCGGGTGGTGTCAACTTCTTCGGGGCAAATTCACACGGAGTTTCTCTAACTTTAGTTGAGCCCTCCATGGAAAGTAGCATTGGTACCTCAAGGATTAGTCAAGGTGCGTGCCAAATAGGCCCTACAGTACTTCAAAAAAAAAAAAAGGTTTAACAAAGTAAACAAAAGGAATGTCATAAGTCCATATCTATTCCGTCTTAACTTGGACACAATCATAAGACTACAACTTAACAATCCACTAATGCAAGTCATCGAGCTTTTACATAAGAAAACTACACATTCCCTTTCATGTTACATGTATATACCAAAATGCAGGGGACATTCAAAAGGATAGCAGCAGAAATTGGCAAATTTATACCCAACACAAAACTAAACTGATGCAAGACATGGCTTTAGAACATTCTTTCTCAACGAAATATAACGCACTGAAAGCAGCAGAAAACCACCATTACGGCATTACCTAAACCAATGTCCACAAATTAAGTTCATAACAAAATCATCTGAGCATGAAAATCAGACAAGAAACTCCACTCTAATGTTACAACACCAAAATAACAAATTGCAGTATACATCATCTACAACACGGTCGCTAGGCATTGCGCGGGGTTGGTTCAAGGGCGGATTCAGGAGCCTAATCTACCCTGGGGTAACTAAAGTTTTGAATATTTGTGATTACTGTTTAATAAAATAAAAAAATTCAGCATCGCATTGAAATCCAAAAAAAATATTTAATTGTACATGATGTCCGGTATTGAGCACGTGCTCCCGACGCTACATTGAGGAAAATTAACACAAAGTACCCTAAACCGATGGGTCAGTTTGCAGAAATAAATTTATAGGTTCCACGCTTTAACCATACCATAGATCTCATATTCCTAACACTTTGCTATTGGGTGCCTGAGCACACAATAAGCACATATAAAAAAATAAAAAAATGACAGTGCACTTTTTAATGCATTTACACATAGTTTTATATACTTTTTTCACACATTTCAATACACTTTTTCGTCTCTAGTCTCTGCTCTCTCCTTAATTGGTTGGCTACAATGATAAATGAGGTGGGCTAAATTTATATAGGCTAAAATTTTACGTATGAAAAATAAAATAAGAAATTCCCACCTGGGCTTATTGGCTTAAGTCCACCTTAGCCCAAGCCTACATCCACCTCTGGTTCGGATTGGGCCGGTTTAGCGTGTATTTTCCAACCAACTCATACTTGGCGGATTGATAAGTTGTTAATCCCCCGCCAACCCATCATCATGTTAAAACCAGCAGGTTGGTTGATTTTTTGGGCGGGTTGAAAAAAAAAAAACTTTTTGATTAAATAATGAAACAAATAGCATAAAAGTAGTAATAGCCAACATAAACCATGTTAAAATTAATTAATGCTTTGGGTTTAATTTATTTTTAAGGGTCCGTTTTTTGGGAGGACATACTAAAGGGATCTTTACTTCAATAAGGACATCAACTTTTTCTTTAATGTCAAAAGGACAAATCACATATTCATTCCAAAAATGCCCCAACTTGCCAATGAAAGTGCCTAAACCCCCAAACCTAATGAAAGTGCCTAAACCTAAACCCCAGAGTACCCTATGAAAGTGATTAAAACCCTAGGGTACCCTATGAAAGTGCCTAAACTACTAAAACTCTATAATTGAAAAGTGCACCCTAAACCTAAACCCTAGGGTACCCTATGAAAGTGCCTAAAATAGTAGGGTACCCTATGAAAGTGCCTAAACAGCTAAAACCCTATAATTGAAAAATGCACCCTAAGTGCCTAAACCCAAAATGCCTAAACCTCCTAAAATTGAACCTCAAAAATTAAACCCACCCCCAAAATTGAAGAGAGGGAAATTAATTAATCAAACGGTATAGAATCGATCAAGGAACGGTGGGGCTCCACGTAGATATGGGTAGCAAATGAAACTTGGGAAACCAATCATGCAAATAAATCTTGGGCTCAACGTGGACCCTCTTCTATTGTTTGCGTGCACACGGCAGGGTATTGGAAATGGTGGGGTAAGTGGTGACGTCAAACGAAAAATGAAAAGGGAAGCAAGAAAATGCTACCCGTTTGCGTGCACACGGCAGGGCATTTTTGTCCACTTTTGGACCTTAGACTCTAAAACAGATGTATTAATGTCCTCCTCCTCATACAGAAAATTAAGCTGGGCTAGATGCCTTTTTGGATCTCTTTTCTGGACCTTAGCCCAATTCTCTGTATTTTTAATTGGTCTAGTTGTCTTAATTTGTATTTGGGCCATGTTATATCTTTATTTTGTATTGGGCTAGCTTCTTTTATTTTGTTATTGGACTCTCTTGTTATGTAAAGCCCATCTCTATATTAGAACCCTATTATTTAAAGAGTGTTGAATGGGAATGAAAAATGTCGGCTGCCCCTTCTTGACCAAAAATAAAAAACAGATCTTACCATCTCTCTTCCCCTGTTTCACTCGGGTGCTACTGCCGAAAAGAAGACAGTCCATATTTTGGTCCTTTTCTCATCTCTTCTCCACTAAAAATCTTTTTTTTGGCTTGGTCATAAAACTAGCAGCTAATAATCCATACAAACCACACAATATTTCAATACACTTTTTCGTCTCTAGTCATCGGTGGTTGTAATCTGCAACATTTTTTAAACACCCAGTCTTTGTTTTTCCAGAGATTTTGAATTTGAATTCAGAACAAAGCCGTTTATTACGTCGCACTGTGGACGCCAGAGCTCAATTTAAAGAAATGCTTAATCCAATGGCTTTAATTTCAAGAAGATGAAATGCTTAATCCAAAAACTGCAATGGGCCAAGCTAAGAAAAATAGAAATAGTTCTGATATCACTAGAGCAAACTTTCCAAAATTTGTAACCCTCAGCACAAACCGAAATCAACTTTGTAAATACGGCAGCAAGAAAACGAACATTTACAAAACCTCCATCTGCAAAAGAAGCACATCATCTGAACCGAAAATAATACAAGAATCCCCAAACTAATGTTTCAGCACCAGAACATCAAACATGGTGGTTTCCTTTAAAAAAAAAAAAAAATAACACAAACATAGCTGCAAGAAATGTGGGGAGACAAAAATATACAAATAATTGTATGTAGAAAGGAGACTTGTGACTCAACACTTATTTGATATCAATTGAGCAATATATAAAGCCAAGTCTTTTCGCAAACCAAACATCTTAGCTTTCTTTGTCTAAAATGTTTCGGAGAGGAGAGAAAGGGAAGTGTATTACATTTACTGTCATTCTGCAGTGGCTGATTCTGGGCATGTGGCTGTCGGGTTGATTCGTCCTTCCAGGCTTCAACTAGTACACACAACAAAGATCATAAATATCGTATACAACTATCTTCACACTACACTACAGCTTATACAAAAAAGAATTCTGAAAAAAGAAAAAAGGATAAACAAAATGCCCATGCCAGATCAATCCAGTGAACATCATTTGACTTTGGATTTCAACACAACATTACTCCGAAGGCAATACTCCATGGAGCAATTTGAGCTGGGCGGCAGTTGGTTCCCTAAAGACCTTATTCACTGCCAAATAATGGGATTTAATAGCAACTCTTATCACAAATTTGTAGAATTCCAACCATGTTCCCCGTGATTCTTTCTCATGAGCCGACATCTAAATATGGCAACTCTGGAGGATCACAACTTATGAGATTCGCCCACAAGTTTGCAAGAGGGAGAAAGTAGTACTTCCCATTCCACAACACCAGTTTAATATCTGATAAAGGCAAAACAAAAGAAAGAATATGAGATAGATCCCTAATGATATAAGTGCGAAGATTTTCAAAGGTAATTGTAGTCTATCTAAGATCAATTTGCAGGTCACTTGAATCTCCATAATTTGATAACAATATCACGACGCAAAAACATTTGTGCTTCTGTATCACATATATAGTTGAAAATTTTGAAATTCCAACATTTTCTAGAATTTTAACATTAAGCAAACGAAATTGTATGTGTCTAGTACATGTAATAGTTTGAGTATTTGGAGTAACCGAGCAAGTAAACAATCATTACCGTTATTATCATCTGTATGGGTCCACATTTTTCACTACAACCTATTCTGCAATTGTATTTTGGGTTTACTTGGCAGTGTTAACTGAGAGAGAAGTTTGCAACTAGATATGGATAGTTCTTACAAATTTTTGTAATTAAATCTCTTTAGAAATGCCGTTTGGGTTTGATGAATGGAATTGCCGATTTCCCCAAAGAAGAAAGAGATTATGCAGGGCGAACTGTTCTAATCTGCAATTTCTTTTTTAAAAAAATCCTCTTTTTGGTTTTTCCTTAAAGAGTTCGAATTTGCTCACCAGGAACTGCTTCTGAATTTAAAAGCGACAGCCGACATACAGAAACTTGTTGATTCAAAATATGATTTCCAAGTGTAAGCTCATCGTGACCATGAATAAACCTGATCGAGTCCCGTAATGCCTTGACTGTACTATGGTATTCCAAATCAATCGGATCATATATATCTTGAAGAGCTTTCTCCATTCCCGAAGTTGACCATAGAGTATAACACTCCTCTAGAAGAGTGTAAATGCTTGTAGAATCTATAGAGCTTGATAGTATCCATGGTTTGCAAAGTTTTGCAGAGGCTCCAAGAACTGCAACCACTCTGTAAATCTCTCCTAGGGCAAGAATGAAACCTTTGCCTGCAGTTATCATAACAGTCGAATTAACAGCTGGAATTAAGAAAACAAAAGGACAAGGCATGAACAACTCCATGGATACATAAATACATGTTTTGAATGCTGTCTACCTAATAATCATCAGGGATGAACCAAAAACTTAGGTTTAGGGGGGCCCAACGAAAGCATATTATTAGAATCAAATTTATCATAAAGTAATTAATAAGACGAATCAGTAAATTCCAGCAAGTTTCTTCACATTCATCTAATTCTTTCATGTGATCTTTGATGTACATAATTAGCATCTTCATGCAACCTATAATGTTAAGGCGTTTAGATATAACCCATAATTTGCTGGTCGATAACTGATATTAAAAAAAAAAGTATAACTGTAACTGAGGATAATAGCTAGATGCTGTACCTCGAGGTTCAGAGAGTATCTCGCTTTGAATGTTCTTTTCTACTAATTGCTTCCAAATCCAGGAGCCGTGCTTCAACTCTTGAGCACATACAGAAATCATTTTGGACCATGTGTAGACATAAGTGCCTTGATCCTCCGCTGATCCTACCCTGAGAACATCTACCATTGAAGTTGCGTGTTTCATTAGTTCATCAACACTGCTAGTCTGGATTGATGCATCTTTAAAATCCCATGAAGCATCTTCAAAATCATCATCACTATTCATTGTGCTAAGATCCTTCACTTCATCCGAGGAATCTAATCCATTTCCAGTATGTATTCCAGTACTTTCAACAGGAGGGATTTGCTCAGCTTGACTATATAAGTTCGATATGAGATCATTGATAGGAATATTGGACCCCTGACTATTAAGGCCATTTCTTGGGTAGCAGGGCTTGAATGTAAAAGCACCTTGAACATTTGGGGAATCATCAGTTTCCAGTTCATCATCACCAAAAATGGACAGAGGCAGGGCTCCTTTATGATTATTGGAAATGGTCTCATTTCCCTGGAAGTTGGACAAAAAATCCATAAAGGATTTAAACAAGAGAAAAATCAAAGGATAAGAGAGTAAAAAATCAACCCAATCACAGTGTGAAGCAGTATCACTTCCTAATAAGACGAACTTTTGTATGAGAAATACAACCTAGTGTCTGAGAGAGAAAGTAGCATCCCCTCCCAACATCAATGATTAATACGGGCAAGCATTGGGTAATGTTCTTATAAACATGCTTCTGCGCTGGACCTTCATACTGGCAATAGATGTTTGCTCAGTGGTGGTCCTGGTGGGTGATTCAATTTAGGGTCCGTTTTTTGGGAGGACATAGTAAAGGGGTCTTTACTTCGAGAAGGACATCAACTTTTTCTTTAATGCCAAAAGGACAAATCACCTACACATTCTAAAAATGCCCCCACTAGCCAATGAAAGTGCCTAAACCCCCAAACCTAATGAAAGTGCCTAAACCCCCAAACCTAATGAAAGTGCCTAAACCTATACCCCAGGGTAACCAATAAAAGTGCCTCAAACCCTAAGATACCCTATGAAAGTGCCTAAAACCCTAGAGTACCCTATGAAAGTGCCTAAACTACTAAAACCCTATAATTGAAAAGTGCACCCTAAACCTAAACCTAAACCTAAACCCTAGGGTACCCTATGAAAGTGCCTAAAATACTAAGGTACCCTATGAAAGTGCCTAAACAGCTAAAACCCTATTATTGGAAAGTGCACCCTAAGTGTCTAAACCCAAAATGCCTAAACCCACTATACCCTACCCCAAAGAGCCTAAACCCCCTAAAATTGAACCCCAAAAATTGAACTCACCCCCAAAATTGAAGAGAGAAAAATTAATATTGTCCCACCAATTAAACTTGTCTCATCCGTGTGTATGAGAGAGAGAGAGGGGTCTGACAACGACGGGACAAGAGAGAGAGAGAGAGAGAGAGAGAGAGAGTGATGGGTCACGAAAGTGACGGGCTCCAGTGCTAATGGGAAAGTTACAGGCAGTAATAGTAGCATTAAGTGTCGCTTTCATGGAATAGTGGCGTCACCAATGCCAACTTTTTCTTTTGTCCGCCGGATATTCCTCCGCAGAGTGAGGCTGAGTGGTGTGGTTCATTAAGGGTATTTTTGTCTAGTGTTGTCCTTGAGACATGAAAAATTTCCTATCAATGTATTGGATGCCTTAAAATAAGTTAAGCTGGACTAAACACCATTTAAAGCCCCAAATTTGTCCTTTAGACCAATTTTCTGTTCAATTTATTATTCCTTTTTGTGCATGAGGAATTAATGTATCATGTTTAGCCCCATTGTGCTTAACATCGAGCATTCTCTCTCTCTCTCTCTCTCTGTGTTATGAGCGTTTTGGGTTTTCATCCTTTTCAGATATGGACCCGCATAATGAGAAGTTGTTTATGTCAAGTAGTATAAGTTTCATGATCATTTGGAAACTGCTTCCCATCTGTCCTCTGTCCCCTTGTCAATATGATGTTTTTGACTAAGCAGTGTATAGAAATGCTGGGAACTTGTCCCATTGTAAATCCTTATTTCTCCCCATATTAGATCCCTTTTCTTTCTTTTTTGGTTTACTGGATTATCGTAGTTTGGCTATTTTATTTTAAGCTGGTATATTTACATGTATTTTGCAATTAGATATGAATGGCAATACGCTATAGCCAATTATTGTACCTTTAATAAATTTTCTTTTTCTTTTTTCCTAAAAAAGTTTGGATAAATCTTTGTAGTTTGTCCTACGTACCACTGACACAGTTTTTAGAAGGAACTGTCCATGTTGGAAATTGCTTATGGCTTCTACTTTAACAACAAACAATCATAAAAATATCTGGGTGGCTTCTGGACATATCCATAGCAACATCAGTTTCAGGTCAATTTTCTTTTGTATTCCCAACCACTCTACTCATGTAGCACAAAGCTTTATTGTAGATACTGTGCCCAAGAACCATGAACCATGATGAGCATCCTTGAACACGTCCCTTTAGTTCAATACTATTTGAACTTTTGCCTTTGCCTAATGAAACCAAGCAAGGTAAGGAAAGGAAATGATTCAAGGGAAAATACTAAGGGAAGGAAAAAAAGTACTCACAATTTCTACAATTTGATGTTAATTCAGTATATGATTGTTGTTGAGGTTTGTCTATTATTGTTCTACGTGTCACTCAGTGTCCCAAAATACAGTTCATCCAATTCCAGATATGAAGCCTATTAAAAGTAATTAAGACCCCTACAAACTCCCAGGTGTGTCTGAAAGATAATTAACCCAGCCAAACTAAACCGAGCCCTATGTCCCAATCAATTAAGGTCGGCTACATGGATACTTTTTTCACAGAGAGCACTGTCAAGGGCTACATGTTCACTTAGACTTGGTATACTCATATCCTTGTGCACTATAGCATCTAACGTCAATTCGAGTCTTTCTGCCCTCGTAGTGTTACTATCCAAATCTATCTTATGAACTCTCTTAACTATTGCATCAGCAGGTCTAAGGTAGACATATCCAAATCACCTTAGTTTGTTTTCTTTCAACTTCTCTATAGGTGCTATACCCACCATCTCACAAACGGTCTCATTTCTAATTTTATCTTTTATAGTCCAACCACACATCCATCACAGCATTCTTATCTCAACTACACTCATCTGACTCACTAGCTGTTTCTTGATAGGCCATCATGCCATCCCGTAAGCATCGATGGTCTTATCGTAGTTCTCTAGAGTTTCCCTTTCAATTTTGTGGGTATCCTCTTGTCCCACTGTACACCAGTTGCGCTTCTTCACTTGAGCCACCCCACTTGGATCCTATGAGTCATATCATCTGCAACCTCCCAATCTTTGCTAATAATAGAACCTAAATACCTAAAATTTTGTGGTATCTCTTGATCTTGAATCCTCAATCTTTCTACATTACCACTAGACTTACACTCCACATACTAAGTTTTACTACTTATGCTAAAGCCTTTTGACTGTTCCCAAGAAAAAAGATCATCACCATCACACATTCCTTTTGCATACTTAACTGGAAGCTCCATAAGATTTGATGGCAAAAATCTCATTGATGACTCTATATAGCGGTTGTGTAATTGACTCATTGTACTAAGAAGAACCTTCAACACTCCAACTTTTAGTTTGGTACAATAGTAACTTTGTGGTACCATTGGACTAATTTGGGATCTTGAATACTCCATATCATATTTTAGTTCAATCCTATAAGTTTCATTTAGGTATCTATGGATTTTTTTTTTGAAGTTGTCTTTGACATCAAGAGTCCAACTTTTTTTTCACTTTGAAAGTGTTAATCGTTGGCTGTGTAATACTAAGAAACAATTTAAAAGCGGGTCACACGCCCCTCAGTTTTGAACTAGTGCACCTCAGTGCCTACTTAAATAGTATAATTTTCATTTACCTCCTAAAAAGTTTACGCTAGTGCCCCTAGTAGTTAGAAATTGTTTTAATCAACTCTCATAAGCCTAAAAACTAATTAAATTAGACTAAATTAATTTACTTCACCATTTTTCTCTCAAAATTCACCTTCCATCTTTGTCTGTTTTAGAAGACAATTCTTTCTTTCCATAATTAGGGGTTCGCTTGCTAGATTTTCATGTTGAATCTATTGCTAATATAGTGTTTTTGAAAGGCAAGGCTTTTGATTCCAAAAAACAACTTCAAGAATACGGTACATACTTTTGATTTTTTCCAAATTTGGTTGCATCGTAGAACTTAAGGTTTTTCAATTCTAATAATAATAGATTTTCAAAATACGAGGAACAAGACCAGAAAGAAAATAGGACCTGATTGTGAAGAAAAATCGAAAACATAACGACTAAGTGCCCGCTCTATACCAAATTTCTGGATCCGTCGCTGACTCTAGGCACATATAATGCATATCAAATCACAGGGACATTCCAAAACAGTCTGGCCCGGACCACCCAGTTATCAGAAACCCCAAATCATAAGGACATGCAAAACAGCATTTCCTTGTTTTGGGGGGAAAAAAGAGCAGTTTGCTGCATAAACAATATAATATAAACAATTTACAAGTACATGAATATAATACACTTATTCATCTTTATGTCACAGATACAACTATATTTCACGAAAGAAAATATCCATTTTCCTCATTCTATATGCCGCAAAAAGAAAGAGTGAATACAAAGTCCTAATACCAGTTTTGAAATTTCTGTTCCCTTTTACACACAAAGTCCTAATACCAATGTTGAAATTTCTGTTCCCTTTCGCACTGGAAATTTTACACTTCGGGATTAATCAAATAAAAAACCAAAACAAGTGTGAAACAATAGGTTGACATTCACATTATGTTTATTGTAGGTCGAATGAAAGATTATTTTCTCAGGCCGAGAACTATGTATGCTTCATATATAGGACATATAAGCAACGGGCACCTATTTCCTCCAACTGTCCAAGTGTGTCCAGTTATAAAAAGTTGAACAATACCAGTGCTGCTACATTACATTTGATACTGCAGAATAAAGACAAAGAACCAACATATAAATATTAATCGTCACAGCATGTCATCACTGTATAATGATTGCTGAAGCATTAACCACTGTTGGTACTAGGTACCTTTGGGCTACCAAAACTAAATAAGGGGAAAATTGCGTATGGATTCTGCGTACCATAGGCATGTAGAAGTACCATGCAAAGTAATATTGTCAATGGCTAACCGGTACGGGTCCTACATGTTTCATGAAGTACCCATCCTTCATACATAGGTATGGTATCTAATGGCAGTCAGTTTGTCGGACATATAAACAACACCTATTATGCATGATTGAAATTAATGAACTCCATTTCCAAATCCCATGACACTCTCCCAATGAAAATACAAATCTCAGAAAGTCTGAACTCTGACCAAAGATGATAAACTGAAAGGTGTCTATAAGCTAGCAACTACAAAAAGTTCTGCCTAAGTACGAGACAGGGTAAGATTTTTTCACCCCAATCAAAGTGAACAAATTAGCATTAAAGAACTGGAATCATTAACAAGGAAAATAAAGATGAGGTAAATGGAACAAAGAAAACACAACGGAGGGAGGACTCAACATAACGAAAAGGAAGGGTCCTAAAACAAATAACTGACCTCTTGATTCAATCCAGCTTCAGTAAATGCACCTTCAAAATCCCCAAAGCTTTCATCAGATTCAACAAGCCCAACAACAGGATCAGAATTCAACCCATTTTCAGCACCATGCTGCTCACTTATAAAGAATGAATCGGAGCTAAAACCATTTTGAGTAACTGTTAGTGGCTTTAAATCAAAACTGATGTCCACTTCCCTGGGTTGAGCAGAAAACCCATTTGATGACAAAAATAAATCAGATCCATGTGAAACATTGCCAAACTCAAATGACAACCCTGTTACCCCAAAATTTTCTTCATCCTTCCCGTTGACCTTCAGATTAGGAAAATCCAACATTTGATGAAACAAATGTCGTATACGTTAGTATGATAAATTACCAGCAAAAAATATCTAGAGTCAACAAGTACTGCCACAACAAATTTGAGCCATAGACCAGTTCTAGGCATGTTAAACACGGAATTCACCATAGGAGTTCTAATTTCCTATTGTAAACCATCAACAAAAGGCAACATAAAAAGCATTATCATATCTACTGACTTGAACAATACAGACCTGCCTTAGAGTACAAAAAATCATTGCTTCAAATTGCATCAATGATCCACCATTAAACAAACAGCTGTTGCCACAATTAAGGAAAAGCAGAGGAGAGGGAGAAGACCAAATTCTCTCTCTTCACTGTGGTTGTGTTCGTTCGCCCATTTTAGTTTAGTTTTTCAATCATTACCGTATTTCTCTCTCCAATCATTACTCCACTTTTCAATTACTATTCTCATTTCTCTCTTCATCTTTCTCCACTCGTTAGCCCTATTTCCAATTTTGAGTGAGTGCCTACCTACCTACATGAGGTGGTTTCCTCTCCTCCTGGGGTGGGACCCATTACGGATGGGATGGACGAATTGATGAAGCTTCAATTTCAACCTTTTTCCCCCCTTCGTCCTATCACTCTGCTTCTAGCTATTCGGATAGACCACAACACAGAAAATTACCCTATTCCTATCTCCACTCATTCCCCTACAAACAAAACAAAACAAAACTACCAAAACGAACACAGCAATCAGCGTTTCCTAGAGAGATCGGGACATCAAAGCAAAACCTGATTGAGCATAAAGAGCAAAAGAACTATAAAACTCTCACAGATGTAAATGAACTCTCAAAAAGCGGCATGAAAAAAATGGCCACAAATAGAATGGGACAAGAGTTGTCTCCAATAACTGTTCAGATGTCCCATCAAAGAATAAAGCATCTTAAAGGTAGTTGAGACCAAGGTTCTGAATACCGTACCAGCTAGGGTACCAGTTTTTCAATTGGTAAGGTACGTACCAGTACCAGCTAGATACCGGGTACCGCTTCAGATTTAGTGCTACTAATATTTCATATAATTATAGCTTGAAAATTTTTCCCATAACCATCCATTTCATCAACTCATAACTTACACAAGGCAACAAACAAAATATCACGTATGGGGAAATCAGTCTATACGCATGCTTAAACTTAATTCTTTGCACAAAATACCCACAATTAAGAGGCAATCTCCACCGGGCTCAACACTTAAAAACTCTATAATCAATATATAGTGCGGTTAACTAATGTGTAATGATGAATAATGACATCATTGCAGCTGAACCTAATTTTTTTCTCTCTCCTCTCTCCTCTCTTCTTCTCCATATGAAACACAGATTAAACCCTTGTATCCAGAGTTTGTCCAATTTCAAACACTTGTTCCTTCTTCCACCCAACCAACACTATATCTACCTCTCCTCATCTCTGCCTCCATTTCAATTTACAGTCCAATAAAACCTTGAAACAAAAAGGTTAAACAGCAACTTACACAGATCAGGAGGACTTTTGTTCACCGGCGACGGGATGAGGTCGCCAGAGACACAGATTAGGATTCGGGAGGATAGGGTATACAAGTACAATCGAGGCTTGGTTTTTGGAGGAAATGTAGAGACATCCCAGATTCCTATGCGGTGGAAATGCAGCAGACGAAATAAGTGATGGTGATACCATCATCTAGGCCAAGATTCACTTCTCTCCGGTAAGTACTGGTACTCACACCGGAACGGAATTTGGAGGAAAGGATACCGGTTTTACTCAAATCCAGTACGTGACAGCCGGTACAGTATAGGATTCAAAAACTTGGTTGGGATCACTACAAGCTCCCAGATGTCTCTAAAATATAATTATTCCAACAAGTCCTAGTCATAAGAATCTACTATTGAATAGCTTGATACACATGAGGTTCAGGAAAAAAAAAAAAAAAAAACTTGATATACATTGTTGGAAGCTCCAGACAATTTTTAATGCAAAAATCTTATCGATTATTGGATAATGCAGTCGAGTCATTGTCTTACTGGGACTTTCAATACTCAAAATCTAAGTGCTCATTTGGGACCTTGAATACTCCAGATCATATTTTAGTCCATTCCTATTAGTTTCTTTTAGGCCATTCCTATTAGTTTCTTTTAGGCCATGTATATGTGGGTTTTACTTTTTGTTTCAGTAGTCTTCGAATTTCAATGTCGAACTCTTTTTACAACTTCAAATTACTAAATATTGGCTCTGAAAGTCTAAGAAACAAGACCTCTGGGAATACGAAATGTATATGACATCATAGGGACAAGCGAAAACAGCAATTTCTTTTGAAAGAAAGAGCAGGTTGCTGACACAAAGAAGAAAAAAAACAAATGTTATCAGTACATGCATATAATTAAAGAACTTATTCAACTTATACGTTAAAAGTACAATTTCACTTCACAAAGGACAAACAATTTTCCACATTTTATATGTTAGAAGAGAAAGGGTGAACAGAAAATCTAAATATCAACAATAACGATACCCATGTAATCCCCAATAACAAAGTCCCAATATCCATTGTTAACAAAATGTGTCGGAAGTTTTACACTGCGGGATTTACGAAATAAAAAACCCCAAACAAGTGCGAATTAACAGGTTGACATTCGCAGTAGATGTTATAATATGTTGCCTCCAAGGTTATTTTCTCAAGTCAAAAACTATGTATATTTCATGGATAGCACTTATAAGTTATAAGCATCGGACATGTAATTAATCCAACTATCCAAGTGCAGTTATAAAAAGTTGAATAAGCAAGTGACAGTTCAAGCTAAGGGCACTGGTAGATTTGATACCACAAGCCCAAAAATAAACCACCGAGGTGATAGAGCTTAACTGTGAGAGCATGTCATCACCGTATAATGAAGGCAAAAAGCATTCATCACTCTGGATACTAGGTACCTTTGGGGTGCGAAACAAAATAAGGGGGGAAATTGCGCATTACCAAAGTACCAGTTATCCAATGACTAATATTTGAGGGTACAACATGTTTCGTGAAGTACCCATCCTTCATAGGTTGGCATAGTATCTAATGAAAGTCTGTTTGACACGTAAAAGTCATGTATCATGCATGATTTGAAATATATGCACTCCATGTCCATATCCCATGAAACTCTCCAAAACACAAACAACCTTACAGAGTCTGGACCGTGATCAAGGATGATCAAACCTAGCAGCCTATAAGCTATGAAACTGGAAAAAGTTTTTCCAAAATGCGAGACACAGTATGCTATTTTCACCCCGATCAAAGTGAAAGCATTAGCACAAAAGAAATGGAATCATAAACAAAGAGAAAAAAGATGAGGCAAGTGAAACAAAGAAAACACAAGGGACGGTGGATTCAACAATCTGAAGGGCTGGAAAAGCGAGTAACTCACCTCTTGATTCAATCCAGTTTCAGTAGATGCACTTTCAAAATCCCCAAAGCTTTCATCAGGTCCAAAAGTTCCAACAACATGATCAGAATCTGACCCATTTACAGTACCATTCTGCTCAATTTTCGATAACGAATTGGAACTAAAACCATTTTGAGCAACTGTCGCTGGCTTGATATCAAAACTGTGGTCTACTTCCCTGGGTTGAAAAGAAAACCCATTTGATGACGGAAATAAATTAGATCCATGTGAATGATTGCCAAAATCAAATGACAACCCTGTTACCGCAAAATTTCTTTCATCCTTCCCGCCGACCTTCAAATTAGAAAAATCCTAGTTTTAATGAAACAAATGGTACATAAGCAACAATGTACAAACAGACAAGTATCAAGGGTGACACGGCAAATTGGATGCCTAGACCAATTCATAGGCATGTTAATCACGTAATTCACCAGAGCAGTTTTATATCCTATTGAAAAGCCATCATCAAAGGTAACATAAACAGCATTAGCATATCTAAAGACTTAAAACAATAGCAACCTGTATTGTAGTCCATTCATCATAAGTTCAAATCCATTAACTTTTTATTAGTTCAAAGTTCCTGCATCATAGTACAATTTTTTTTTTTTTTTTGGAAAAACAGTGCAAGTTTGAATTAATGCAATATTGCAATCACTTAAGCACCTCTTCAAAAGAGGGACCCCTAGCACTATATTTACCTTATCACTCCCAACTTCAGCCTTGAAATCAGAGGATGCATCCTTAAATTCCCACCCATCATCGTCACCATCAAGTTCTTCACTTCCACCAAGAGGATCCGAGTATGAATCCATACCCACAAGAACTGATGAAGATGTATTCAGCTGATCCTGACCATAAACATTCGAAATCGCATCAAAACTAATGCTCCCAGAAAATAAATCCACATTGAAATTCACTCCACTTGAATAGGAGTTCAACCCACTTACTTCCTTGATCTGCTGTCCACCAAACCAATCTGAATCCGTGTTCAACCCACTTACAGCCTTAATCAGCTGGCTCTCAACAGTATTACCTCCAGAAAAAAATTCTTTATTCAGACTAACCCCACTTGCGGTATCAATCTGTGGACTCTGTATGTCATCGTTTCCAGCAAATAAATTCAAAATCGAATCCATCCCACGTGAACTTGCTCCATTCAAGATTGGATTTTTCTCAATCACTTTCGGATCCGACACATTTGAATTGGAATCGAACCCATTCTCAGCTTTGATCGGCTGAACCTTACTGTACAAATTAGAAATTCTCTCACTATTGGATTCAGTCTTGATATCAACGGCAGAATTCTTAAATGGAGGATCGACCACACCCGATTCCTCCTCCTCCTGCTCCACGTCACCGAATAACGAAAGCGGCAAGGCTCCTTTGGGCTTAACCCACTGAGTCTTTGCCGGCTCAGCAAGAGTCGAGGCCGATTCAGTTGTCAACTGGGACTGATCTGAGAAAAACCCAAATGGTTCTGAAGGTTTTGAAGATACCAATGCTGTGGATCGGAGTGGGGATTCGACAAAATCGCCCCAATCGTCGTCGTCGCCGTTGTGAATGGTGGATTTTGGGCCGTTGATCTGATCGGAATGGAGAGTGGAAGTGGAAAAGGAGGAGGCAAAGGTGAAGTCGCCAAAGCCCTCTTCATCGTCCTCCTCTGCTTTGGAATCCACCATCGCCGGCAAATTCTGCGTCTCTCTCCCTCTCTCACCCGGTATCCTGTTTCGCGTGATGCGCGTATTTGGCTGTCGATTTACAAATTGGATTAACTACATTTTACCCCCATTTCTTTTAATTTCTCTCCAAGGGGTGCAAAAAGGCTTTGTTTGGGTTTGGGCTTGGGTTTGGGATTTAGGATTTTGGTTTTGAGGGGAGAGGGAATGATAGTAATTATTGGAAATAAGGGTAATAATTAGAGAAAGCTAGAGAAAAAAATGATAATAAAAATAAAAAAATAGGAGTAATAATTGGAGAGAAATAGAGATAATGATTGAGTAATAATTTAAAATTTAAGTCTTGAGATCCAAACCGAACAAGGTGAAAAGTAGTAATTGTAACTCAAGCTCGAGTTCAGCTCATTTGTAAATGATTAAAGACCTAACGAGCCACACTTATAAAAAAGAATTGAGGTTTAGAGTATCGAGCTCAGCTCTTTTGCTACATATGCCTAAAACTCGAGTTTAAACTCAAAATCGATCAGCAAACAATTCAAGTCACGCTAAGCCTCGAATTACTTCCGAACAACTCGATTAGTTTGTAGCCTTATCTCCAACCATGAAAAAGCCTACCATTTACCCTCGCTAACTACTAAACCTTTTCTATCATTTTTTTTCTTTGGACTTTTTCTTCAAAGGGATTTTTATGGATCTCACTTAAGGTTCCTAGTTAAAGTTGTATTACATATAGTGAAAAGGTTAGAGGGAGATGCAGCAGGGAGGGGAAGTCTGTCATTGGCAGAAAAACGTGGAAGAGATATAAGAGAGAGGAAAGAGGGTTTTTTTTTTTTTTTTTTTGGTGAATGAGATATTCATTTTCTAATACATTGGAATTACATAAACTAACTAGAGTATGAAGCGTGCAACATCAATGCCAAAAAGTATCAGGTTACAACTCATCATAGAAAAAACAAGAAATTATTCTAAGAATTGCCTTATGTTAAGTCTGCCCCTGATCATGAATACTCTTAACGAGATAAGTGTATCTACAAGCACAACTAGGAGATGGTTGATTGTAAAGGTTGTGCGCTTTAGAATAGCTTTGACATCATTGAGAAGTACACTTTGTGGATGGTTGGTAGATGGGCCTTCAGTTATCAACTGGATTGCAACAGACGAATCTAATTTAACATTGGCATTCAATAATCCTTTCTCTAAAAGACTCTGGTATCACAAGAAACTAAGAGAATCTACATAATGGGATATTCATTGAACGAACATAATATACAAGTATGTCCAAAGACGTACCCTCTTTTCACAAGAAACTAAGAGAATAGCAGTGTAGCATAACCAAACTAAGACAAAATCTTAATGGAAATTTTCCAAGATAGATGCTATGGTTATTACATTTAGCTTGAATGCCCTTGAAAATTCCATTGCCCTTTCTTGTCTTCGAAACTAGACATTTGCAGTAATAATTAGCACAAATAGCTAGCATTTTTCATTGTTGTGTCCCAATAGTGTAATTAGTGCATGTGTATTTGTGTCAAAATTAGTGCAGACTTACCTGTCATTTTAAGAGTGGTAATACTCGTAACTCCTCAACGAAGGAGAGAGAAGGGGGGGGGGGGGGGGGGGGGGGGGGGGGGGGGGGGGGGGGACAGTGGGAGGAGAGAGAGAAAATGGGCCAGGAGTCGGGACATGAAGAGAGGGAGAAAAAGGGGGGGAAAAAGGGGGGAAAAAAAGGAGGAAAAGTTGGGAGGAGAGCCCCACCTATATTTATATATACATATATATTTGTGCACTTTTTTTTTTTTTTTGGGTCTAAACCACCGGTATCCGGAAGCCCACTGAACTCCGACTAAATCCGGTTCGAGCCGGGTCAGCCCACAAAGGGGTAAAGCTCTCCCAGCGCAAGTTTCCTCCATTCACAAGACTCAAACTCGAGACCTTGCTTAAGGGGAACAAGTGTCGAACCACTTGAACCAACCTACGTTGGTTTTTTACGTTTTAACAACACTCTAACAAACATCATTGCAACACTCATTATTTAATAACATGTTTTGTCATAACAACACGAAAATGGGACCGACTTTTTACATTTTTGTGTCATATAATTAACATCCCATTTTTAACTCCCCGACCGGAGATGCCCTAACTTTCTTACTGAATTAGCAAAAGACTTACCATGAAGCATCTCCCAATTAGGGGGTGTTTGGCATATTGCATTTTGTATTTTATGACTGTTTGGCAGCCTAATTGTAGCATTCTTAAAATCACACAATGGAGACACAATTTAATAATTAGGCCTTGTTTGGTAACACTTCCAATTTTCTGTTTTTTGTTTTCAATTTTAAAAACAAGTTTCTACTTTTTTTATCGAAAACAAAAACAAAAATCATGTTTGCATCAACTTGTTTTCAAAAAAAAAAAAGAAAAAAAGAAAATATGATTCATAGTACAATCCCTCTTATTCTTCTTTCTTATTTTTCCTCCGGAATTCAGAAAGACAACAGGAGACTCAAGGTGGAGCCGAGTTCTTTGCATTGAAGGCTGATGGCCACAGATTGAGCCGAGGATCACCGGAAGACTGATTAAGGCATCTAGACGTCGTCGGTGAAGGTGGCCGGCAGTCTGAGGTGGCAACCGACAGCGAGGGTGGCTGGAGGTGGTGGCTACGGGTGGGTGGTGAGAGCGGGAGAGCCACACAGAGAGAGAAGGAGAGAGAGAGCCACAAAGAGAGAGAGAGATAGAGAACCTTCAATAGCTCTTCAGATCTGAAAATTGTAGTTGAATGATAGAGGGAGAGAGAATGTGGCTTTCAGTGGAGAAAGAGAGAGAGAGAGAGAGAGAGAGAGAGAGAGAGAGAGAGAGAGAATTACTCCAATTGTTGGTCACAGGGATTGAACCTAGGGGTGTCAAACGGGTCGGGTCGGCACGGGCATGGCACGAGCACAACACGTTCGATGGCAGCAAGGCACGGTAAAAACCTGACACGGCACGGAACGACACGGTATAAGTTGGCACGTGGCACGGCACGTCACGGTCTTATACGGGCACGGCACGGTCAAAGGCGGCACGTGGCACGGCACGTCACGGTCTTATACGGGCACGGCACAAAGTCAACGGGGCACGAGGCACGGCATGACGCGGCTTTATTGGCACGGCACAACACAGGCACGAGCACGGAAATTGGCTTGGCACGACACGGAAGTAAGACTGGCACGACACGGCACGAGCATGTCGCACGGACACACGGTTCTAGCAAGGCACGCTGGCACAACACGGCGGAATGGCACGGGCACGGCAGGAGGCAAAAAATGAAAAAGATTGTTAAATACTTTATTTCTATCATTGTATGTATTTTTTGATAATCCCAAAAAAGGAAGAATTAATTTTTGGTTGTTTTCGTGAATTATATATTTATATCAAGTTAATAAAAATTGAAGTCAAGTCATGAACAAAAAAAGGACAAAAAAAAAAAAAGAAACAAAAGGGAAAAATAAGTTACAATATTTTATTTTATTTTATTTTATTTTATTTACAATAAGTTAAAATATTTTATATGATTAATAAATTTTGAATCAAAATTCAAACATGAAAAAAAATGTATAGCACACATATTACATATTTACATATACTCATATACATTGCCTTTTATGAGTTTATCTAATAAAGATTTTGAAAAAATATATCAATTTGTTTTTGTGAAAAAATAAAAATAAATAAAAAATCTGTGTTTTGTAAGTAAGTCATGACAAAAAAATAAAAAAATTTAAAAAATTAAAAATAATAATAATTTTTTTTAGAGAGAGAGAGAGAGAGAGAGAGCTGGACAAAAAAAGAAAAAAAAAGTGACAAATTGTTTTTATAAAAAAATTATAGATATTCAAATTATAGGAATTAAATTCTTTTATTAAATTAGATTATAGAAATTATTAGACGTTAAATTATAGAAATTATAGAATTTATAGAATTTTTTTTTTATTAAATTCGATTATAGAAATTATAGAAATTAATTTTGATTCCTTTCTAGTTTCTACTTTGTACGTCCTGAAAATCGAAATGATGGAAATTGGAAATGCAACCACCCTCTCACAGACTCACAATAATGGACCTCCACTTTGCGGACCAAATTTCAATGATTGGAACCGTTAGATATGTTTAAAACGTGTTTTCAAGGTCCTACGCAAGGATTTGGCAAAAAATAGTACCCGGAAGGGCTTGATCAGAGTAGGTTTTCGTAAAACTACTTTACGAAACCTTGTCCGATCAAGCCTTTCTGGCTAGTTTTTTTTTTTTTTTTTCCAAATCCTTTCATAGGACCTTGAAAACACGTTCTAAACACATCTAATGATTCTGATTTTGGAAAAATTAATTAGGTGGCGTTGAAGTGGTGCATTATAGTACTGAAATTCCACGAAATGCACTAAATATGTTCTGACCGTGTGGTTGCCAATATCGAATGATCATCGATTTGGGCGAGAATGATAGAATCGGTAAGATATTAAATCGTAATGGTTTAGATCGAACATTCAGGAAAACGAGTGTGCACCTACCTTTCAATTCTGTACCTCGAACTTACTTCTATATGAACCAAGCTACCATGTTATACTATAATATACGATAGCCACACAATCGCAACACAACTATGACGATTCACACCGTTCACTTTGTTTGTGTTGATGCTTTAATGACTCTCGCCAATTTTTTCGTCTATCGGATTTTGAAAGGTCCTTCATCGCAACACAATTATGACGATGTTCATTGTTCATTACAAAAAATTGGCTTTTGGGTCCCACTTTTTGGTCCCATGTGAGTAATCCGAACCGTTAAATAATTTCAACATAATGTTTTGTATGGCTTTGCAAAAAATTTGGTCAATTGAATGCGTAACTCGTCGATCCAAGCTACGCACATGCAATTGATTTCAAAAGTTACAGTTTTGGATGTACCAGTTACGCATATCCAATTGACCTGATTTTTTGCAAGGTCGTACAAAAACGGTATTTTAGAATTATTTAACGATTCGGATTATTCATGCGGGATCAAAAAGTGGGACCCAAATGCCATTTTATGTGCACTAATCTGTAGTCGGTAGCCCTAAGTTTTAGGGGGTATAAATACCCCCATTATAACCAGTAGCCACCATTCTAACCCTAATCTTATCTCTCTCTCTCTCTCTCTCTCTCTCTCTCATCTCACTGATACACTACCACCGGTCCACCACCAGTCCACCACCGATCGACCACCACCGCAACCACCACAACACCACGTCCACCACCACAACACCACGTCCAGTGTCCACCACCATCCACCATTGGCCCACCACCACTCCACCACCATTGATCCACCACCAGTCCACCACCATCCACCACAACACCACCACCTCCACCACCATCAATCCACCACCATCCACCATCGATCTGTGGCTAGGATTTATGGCCAGGGTTTCATAATCGGCTAGGGTTTGTGGCTAGGATTTGTGGTAAGAGTCTCTCTCTTTCTCTCTGTGTGTGTGTGTGTGTGTTGGGTTTGTTGATATGGTTTGATTTGATTTGATCTCTGTTTTGATTTTTCACCATTGATTTGATTTGATCTCTGTTTTGATTTTCCACCATTGATTTGATTTGATCTCTATTTGGATTTTCCTAGATCAGTAGATAGATGCGAGTAATTTTGATTTTGCATTGGGGGATCGTAACCCCCACTCGGACTCTTCTGATGATGAACATGGTGGAAACCATGTTCATGTTGCACCACATGGACAGGGTTTGGAGTCTGTAGGTGAAGCTGCCTCCAATGTTAACACTGGAACAGGACCTTCAAGTTCTACTCCAACTGCAGCTTCGACTCCTACAAATTCAACCCGTAGTGGTTCAAAAAGGAAACACACATCATGGGTATGGCAACATTTCTTTATAGATTAAAACTACAAAGATGAAAATGGTATTGATATAGGGCCTAAGGCTATATGCAACTATTGTGGCATAGTATATAGCTGCACAAGTTTACATGGCGTAAGGCAGCATGGTAGGTACATTAACACTAAACATCCAGATAAAGTTGTGCATGTGAGTGGTGAATTTGATAGTAGTATGCAAAATTTTGTTTGTACAAAAGAAAAAATGAGAGATGGACTGGCCCGTTACGTAGCATCAGCAAAACAACCATTTACTTTTGGTGATGATATTAGATTTGAAAATTTTATTAAAACTTGTTTTTATCCTCCATTTTCTAAAGTTTCTCGAAATACAACCCGTAGTGATCCGAAGAAAGCGTATAGTGAAGTTCGAAAAGATTTGATTTCTGAACTTCTGGAATTGGTGCAATCTCTGTTACTTTTGATATGTGGTCTAGTATAAATAATCGTGATTATATTTGTGTGACTGCTCATTATATAGACTCTATTTGGACTTTGCGAAAAAAAATCATTGTTTTCCATTTAGTGGAGTTCCCTCATGATGCCGATCAGATTTTTGAAAGTGTTATGACTGTTCTTAAGGATTATGAAGTTGTTGATAAAGTTTTTAGCCTTACTTTAGACAATGCCTTTGCTAATGCTGCTGCATTGCCATTGTTTAGAAGAAATTTGTCTCCTGCATATTTTGGTGATTTATTGCATGTTCGATGTGTGTGTCATATCATTAACTTAGTTGTGCAAGATGGTTTGAAACATATAGCACCACATATTTCAAAAATTCGAGCTGCTGTTCTTTTTATTGGTACTTCCTCATCTAGGCAACAAGAATTTGATAAATTGTGTGCTACATGTTACAATTTGAATTCCAAATCTATGAATTCTGATGTTCCTACTCGTTGGAATTCGACCTATCTTATGTTAAAGTCTTGTAGAAAATATAGTGATGCAATATCTGTTTTTATTAACCAGAGGTATCGTGGTGCGCCTTTAACTCCAGCTAATTGGAATATTACTTTTGAGTTCATGAAATTTTTGAAAGTGTTTTATGTTGCTAACTTAGCTTGTTCGGGTGTTCGTTATCCTACATCTTCTATTGTGTTTAATCATCTTTACAATATTAGTCTAAATTTTCGTAATCATAGGGCACAACAAAATTTTGTAAATGCTTGTATAGATTTGGAAGTAAAATTAAGAAAATATTATGAGGACATGCCACCATTATTTATTTTAGCTGCAGTAATAGACCCTAGGATTAAGTTAGCAAGTGTTTCTGTGCTTTTAAGAGAGATTAATACCAATTTAGGGATTACTACTTTACCTTCTTCTGATGTTGTGACTCATTTATTGAATGCATTGTATGCTAGATATGAAGCTAAGTTTGGTGCAATTGCTACATGTACTGTTGCTTCTTTGACTTCTTCTACAAGCAATGACGCATCTTGGTCTTTGCTTAGTTCAAGTTTAGGATTAGGAAGTAGCACTGTAACTTCACGCACTGAACTTCTTAAATATTTCGACCTAGAATCTGTTAGCGCGAATGACTTGATTAATTTTGATATCTTAGTACGGTGGAAATCTCATGAAACGACTTATCCCATTCTTTCAAGAATAACACGTGATCTACTAACAACTCTTGTGTCTTCAGTGGTCTTCGAATCTGCTTTTAGTGCAAGTAAAAGAATGTTGGATGAGAAGAGGAGCAAACTAGCTTCAAACATTTTGGATTGTCTCATGTGCTTGAAAGATTGGGAGGATGCACGCAAGGCTCAGGTAAAGATGAATTTAGAGGTTATTTTGCAGACTCTAATATAGATAGTGATTAGCCTAATATTCATTTATTATGTGGGGGTTGTGTTTGTGGCTTATTCATTTCAGTCAGTGGACTAAAGTGGGTTAGCACCTTATGGCAACATGATGTTGCCCCGGCTTCAATTGTAACTTATGTGTGTGTTGGGCAGTGTGTGTGAAGCAACAAGTGTGTGACTGTGTATGGGTGTGCCAATTTATGGCAACATGACAAGATGTTGCCCCCATTTCAATTGAGTGTGTGTGTGAAACAACAAGTGCAGCAAACAGTGTGTGATTGTGTGTGGGTTTGACAACTTATGGCAACATGATGTTGCACCCACTTCAGTTGTGTGACTGTGTGTGGGTTTGGCAACTTATGGCAACATAATATTGCCCCCACTTTAGTTGTGTGTGTGTGGCAATGTGGTGTGTGTGTCTCCTTTTAGTCTGAAATGAATAAGCCACAGACAACCCCTTATCTCTATGTTCAAACTTAAAATAACACATGAATTGTAATTTGTAACTTATGATGGTCTTAAATGCTAACATAATGTTGCATCCTTTTTAATATGTGAATTTTGAATTTGGTCAATGATGATTGTTGAGCCCAATCTAGGTAATGATGATTGTTGAACCCTAAATTTATGTGTTATAGTGATTAAATTTGTGTGTGGGTTTGACAACTTATGGCAACATGATGTTGCCCCCACTTCAGTTGTGACTGTGTATGAGTTTGGGAACTTATGGCAACATAATGTTGCCCCCACTTTAGTTGTGTGTGTGTGTGTGTGTGGCAGTGTGGTGTGTGTGTCTCCTTTTAGTCTGAAATGAATAAGCCACAGACAACCCCTTATCTCCATGTTCAAACTTAAAATAACACATGAATTGTGATTTGTAACTTATGATGGTCTTAAATGGCAGCATAATGTTGCATCCTTTTTAGTATGTGAATTTTGAATTTGGTCAATGATGGTTGTTAAGCCCTATCTGGGTAATGATGATTGTTGAGGCCTAAATTTATGTATTATAGTGATTAAATTTTGGGAAATGATGATTGTTGAGCCCTGAATTAATGTGCTATAGTGATTGAATTTGGACAATAATGATTGTTGAGCCCTGAATTTATGTGTTATAGACTATAATGACTGAATTTGTGCAATGATGATTGTTGAGCCCTGAATTAATGTGTTATAGTGATTGAATTTGGGCAACGATGATTGTTGAGCCCTGAACTTATGTGTTATAGACTATAGTGATTAAATTTGTGCAATGATGATTATTGTGCCCTGAATTTATGTGTTATAGTGACTGAATTTGGGCAATGATGATTGTTGAGCCCTGAATTTGTGTGTTATAATGACTGAATTTGGGCAATCATGATTTTGAGCCCATTTCAAAGTAAAAAAAAGGCAATGATGAGGCCATTTATGTGTACTTGTGTTGGTTGAGCTCTTTGAGCATTGTTAGAGTTTGTGGATTGAGCTCTTTGGTGGACATGGTGTTGTGGTGGTGGACAGTGGTGGACGTGGTGGTGGATCGATGTTGATTCACTTGTTGCTGCACCTGTTAGTTGCACTTGTTTGCTACACCTGTTGCAGCACTTGTTTGTTGCACCTGTTGTTGCACTTGCTGCGCCTGTTGCTGTACTTGTTTGTTGCACCTGTTGTTGCACTTGCTGCATTTGTTGCACTTGTTTGCTGCACCAGTTGCTACATTCGCTGCACTTGTTTGCTGTTTCTGTTATTTGTTGCACTTCTTTGCTACACCTGTTTCTGCACTTGCTTGTTGCCCCTGTTGCTGCACTTGCTACACTTGTTTGGAATTTTGGTGTGACTTGTGTTATTGCACTTGAATTTCAATTATATGGGCAATGATGCTTGCTGAGCCCAATTCAAGTTGATCTTCCCTAGGACCCATTGTGACCATAGTACGAGAAGAGAGGGAGGGTGAGGTCATGAGGGTGTCTGGATGTGTGAGCATTCTGTCCAATGCACTTGATGGTGTATTGTTAATCTTTCATTTTATACAGTTTTTCCATCCTTTTGCTGTTGGTTGTCACTGGTTTTCATAGGTTGTGAACCTTATTATAGCCTAGCCTTGGGGGGATGTCCCTTGGCTTTGCTTTGTATGATAACCCTTGGGGAGGGGGGTTCCTCCCATTCTAAGTATGCTCGTTTGAAATCATTCCAGCTTTTCTGTGTTTGAAACTGCTGAGGGGGATGTCCCTTGGCTTTGCTTTATTTGCTCGTCTATTTTTTCAATTATGTAAGTTGAAAACGATGGCACGACACGACACAAAATTAAGTAAACGAACTGGCACAACACGACACGATTCAAAAAAACACGACACCAAAGTAAATGGGCCGGCACGACACAACACGATTCAAAATAACTAAGCACAACATGATATGATTAAAAAGACACACCACGACAAGAAAAAAACATGGCACGACACAACACGATTTAGTCAACGGCACGACACGAGTAATTAATTGGGCACAGAACAGCACGCCACGACACGGCACGGTAAAGTAAATTGGCTAAGCACGGCACGAGCACTATATGTCACGGTGCGACACGATAAAGTAAACGGACACGGCACGGCACGAAGCACGGTAGGCACGGAAGTTGAGTGGCATGATACGGCATGACAAACATGTTTGACACCCCTAATTGAACCTAGCCCATGCGTGGGATAAGTGCTCCTAAGCACTGTTCACGCGAGAAATGGAATTGTCGGCGGCCGGTTTTCACGTTTTCTGAAAGTGAAAGTGGAGTTTTCCAACATTCACAAATTTCAAAAATAGTGAAAGTGAATTATATAATTTGTTAGTGAAAGTAGTGCACCAAACAAACTTCCTTCTTCATTTTTCGAAAATTTTGGAAATAAAAACTGAAAACTGAAAATAAAAGTGTTACCAAACAAGGCCTTAGCAATTGAAATATTTTTGCATTTTTATTTGGGGCATTTGCACTTACACCCCTTGTACTATTTTTACAGACACTTACACCCCTCTAACTTCAGACTAAAATGCAACGCATGGATGCCATTAACAGAAGCAACAAAGAGTCTTAATTGCCCAACCCCAATCCTAAGTCATTTCATAAAAACAATTCTCTCTCTAAAAAACGCGACACCCTTTCTCCCCCGCTCTCTTTGCCTCTCAATCTCGAAATCGAAGATAAAAAACATCCAACCATGGAAGATCGAAGCACTTCTTGAACCTGAGATGAACTTTGTCTTGTGCATGTACTAAAGTTTGAAGGGAAACAGAAATTGAAGCGATCACTAAATCGAAGGGATCATGAAATCGAAGGGTTATACAATCACGAAATCGAAGGGTTATACGACTTGGATGGGTTGATAGGGCTTGCCGTCCCTCAGGGACTACAGAGCCCTGGGTTCAGATTAAAAATCTCATGGGACTGTCTTCAGGCAACCCACCCTGTAACAGTACTAATCCCCAAAATTAAAAGTATTTTACTGCACGAGTAAATAGTGTTGTGCCATTATTCTGGCCACTGGCCAGTCACAAATGACCTCAGCCTTAACGCTTATACGTTCAAAATCTCAAACTTCTCTCCTCACACCTAAGTATTGTAAATACAACATCTATATAACAAAACAAGGCGGGTATCTCCAAAGATACCAAAATAATATGCTCTTTTAACAAATCTCAACCATTCATTCCTCCAAATCTAACGGCTCAAAAATATTCCTCTCACAAACTAACTTTTGAGTGGCACTCCCGTAAATACTCTCATGTTTAAGGGCTGAGGTCCAAACTCATCTCGAAAGTTTTTTTGAGAGTTGGGATTAAATCTTCAAATTCAAGGGTTGGCATTGATTTGGTTCAAATTTTGAATCAAAATGTGCGGGCCATCTCTCTTTTACTTTCCCAAACGAACAGAACCCTGGCCTTTCAATTCACCAGATCTGTTCTCTCTCTCTCTCTCTGTTTGCGCTACGACGACGATGGGAAAGTCCAGTTCTCTTCTCCGACATCGGCAAGAAAGCTAGAGGTATTTCTAATCTTGTGGTTCGTTTTTACTCTTGTGGTTCGTTTCTTCTATTTACGACCTATTTTTGTTTCAGATCTATGTGTGTCTTTGTACAAGGACATGGCGACCACAAGTTCACTATCACTACCTAGACCTTGGGATAATCGGAAGCTCGAACCACAGAACAGAACCATGGTGATAGCAAACGGTGGGTTTCTTATAGAGCTCTGATTGCTGTTCATTTTTATTTGGGTAAAGTCCTGTTGCTTCTTTGTAAAAGTAGACGATAGCAAACGGTAGTGCGATATGTAAAGTGTAAACATACTAATTGTAGTTCTTGATTTCCTTTGTAGTGCGATATGTGAAGATGTGGTTGCTTCATTTAGTTTGATTTCGTTGCCAGCTGCGAAGACCCGGCATAATTGAAGTCGGTAAGCATAATGTACTATCGATTCCTCCCTCCCTCTCTCTTTTCATAATTCCTTTTTTCCGGTTTTCTAATGTCTTTTCTAAGCATTCCAACTGTTTGACAATATGTCCGAGAAGAACGAATGGTTTCCTGTGGATATTTGTTCTTCATGATATCTTTCCATTTTTCCAAAAATCTCTGCTTTTTGTATTTCTAAGACCAAATGTATTTCCTATAAGTGGTTTGAAAGGCTTCATATTTGGTATGCTTTTTGTTGTGTGACGCAGCAAATTGTTGATTAAGCCGACGGGGACGCGAATCGATGATGGCCCCCTTATCGACACCTACCTACTGAAGAGTGAGAACACTGATCCTCTGATTTCAGATTTCTGTTTTCGTTCATTTTCTTTGATTACTGGAAGGGCTTAAACTTTGATTCATTTCATAATCTGGTTCATTTAAGCCCTTCGCTCGAAGATTACTGTTTAAGCCCTTCATTTCATGTACGTTTGATAACAGTAATCTTCGAATGAGGTGATTTCTTTATGGCCATCTATGTTAGTAATTTAAGCCCTTCATATTGTTTACAGATTCAAACGAGGTGAATCCGGCTTACAACTATAATCTTATTCGTTTTACAGATTATGATTTATGTGGCCACCTATGATAATTGATAAGAAGGGCTTAAATTGCCATTAAGCCGTCAATCCGTAGGAATCTGTAAATTGGGATATGAATGGCTTAAAACTATAAATGTTTAAGCCCTTCATATTGTTTGGTTACTTTGCCCTTCAAACATGGTGATTGCACCATGGCCATCTAGGATAAGAAGGGCTTAAAAAGCTCAATATGTTTTAACCAAACAATATGTAATCTTTATGGATTTTTCTGTCTAACCACTTCAATCCGGGATTGTACTGTGCCAAAAGTGTGCAATGATATGGCAGCTGTTTTTGTTTGACTTAGCATTTTGCTTTTTATTCATTTTTCATCTCAGGTTGATACTACCATTTTAGGCCTTGATAATGAGAGGGCCAAGGAGATGCCTTATATTGCAAGTATGGGTATTTACTATTTACGTTTTCAGTAAAGATGTAATGCTGAACTTACTTCAAGAGAAGTTCCCAGGAGCAAATGATTTTGGCAGTGAAGTTATTCCAGGTGAAACTTCACTCGGATTGAGGGTAAGCCATGTTACATAAACAAGTGTTCGTGGAGTCTGTAGTATTACATTCCAAATTTGGAGGCGGTATTTGCCTTCTTGATTAATTATAGCACCAGTTAGCCAAGCTTTATCATACACAAAATTCTGCAGCATATTAGTAAAGTTCCAAGAATCCATGAGAAACTAGACAAATAGTAAACAGGTATTTCTGACATAGTGAGTTTACTGTACTTATCTATACATCTGAATTACCATGTGACGTTGTACTGGTACACATCGTTTGCACTGATATTGTACTGCCACGTTAATGTAGCTAATTACCGCCCTTGATGAAATTGAAGACTTAACATACCAAGCAGCAGGTCATACACTTTGCTAATGGGTGCTGATTACTATGAGGTAATTAGCTCTAGAACTATTTGATTTTCGTTAATTTAAGCCTAAGTTCTTCTGCTAATGACCGTGTTGATCTTTCCTATGGCAACAGACGGATACAGATAAAAGTCTTTTACTAGCTAAAGGTAGTGTTCCGATTGGCATTGGGAAGAACTCCCACATCAAGAAAGCGATAATCGACAAGAATGCTCGCATTGGAGACAATGTGAGGGTTGGTTCTTCAACTTCTATCTTAACGTGGATTATTAGTTTGCTGCGTAGATGATACATGATTGCAAAACACAAATAGCTATCAAAATATATTCACTAGGAGCTTGAGTCCTTAACGTTATGTTAAGAGCAGTTCATAATATGACAGGCTACACGGGGTACCCTTGCCATGGTCATTGGACCTATCTCTCTGGTCAAGGCTGTAAACTGGAAAAGGAGCTAGAGTACCTAAAATATCAGTTATGGCAATATTTTGGTAAAAGTGAGACAAAAGAACATGAGTATGTGAAATCATTTTGTTTTTTTTTTTTGTTTAGGGCAGGATCGAGATGGTGGTTGCTCTTTCCAACCCCACCAATGGCCCTCTCAATGCTAATGAAGTGATAACGGATATCTCTGACTTAGGTATTGCTTTCACTCAAGTGTCATCCACTTTTTGAAGAATACCATGTATCGTATTTGTGTTTGTCTGTATCTGGCCATGTCTTGTATTTATGATTTCAAATTATGTTATGTAGCCTTCCTAGAACTACCACCTTGGCCATTGTTGGAAGAGGAAAAATGGAGTCTTTGTTCTTTTCCGTTTCCTTCTATGAATAGTATGATTAATTAGCTACCTTTCATTCTATGTTAGTGGTAATTGCTACTCTGCAATCTTCCACTCTAAATTGGAATTTTTTTTGTATACATGACACATGCACTAGATTTGGCGAGTGTACAAGTTCCAAAGTAACTATTTGGTTTTTTTTTTTAACCCGAACCATAAATTTAATGGTCAAGTGGTCAATGAAATGTATCAAACACAAATATCACATGCTTTTTCAATCCTTAGGTTTGTGTCACTGGTCGCCATTAGATATAACTTATAAATGGTACACCTGCAAATTAAAGTCATGTGGGAAAGAGAATTGGAGAATATGGGAGTGGAAGTGTGGAACTCAACCATGGCTTAATATCTCATCAATGTAGTTAAGAAGCTGTTAAAAAAAATATCAATATAGCGAAAAGTTTTGATCTAATGGACAGCGCTCGATTACTGTTTGATAAAATGCACGAATGAAACATTGCTTGATCTAACTCCTTTTTTTGGGTTTCGGATTTTTATTTGGGTTTTGGTGGTGTGTTTTTCATTGCAGGATTGTTTGATGGCGTTGCTTCCGGATATAGTGGTGCAGGCTCTGAACTTCGATTTGGAAGCCATGAATGTTCAACTCCTGATTATGGTAAGACCCACTTTGCCTCTGTAAAAGTTGAGCACAAGAATGGGTTGCTTAAGTTTGAATTGATTGTTTATGTGCGATTAGAAAAATGTGATGAGGTTCAAAAAAGGAGTTCAATATTTGATTGCTTATTCAGACAATGAGTTTATTAGGAGACGGACGTAGGTAGTCATGTATTTTAAAGAGTACGAGATTGGAGTGCTTGGAAGGTCAATTTTCTTTCAAACTTTGACCTATTACAAATCATTGACGAGAAAGATTGGCCAAAGGAAGGCAATCATAGATACCTCAACCTCGAGTTAAAAGTAGTTGGAATTATGGACAGCTTTGGGGCATGGATGGATCAAAATATTATGCAGCAAGGGTTTCCCACAGTGTGTATCAATTGTCAACTCTAAAATGTGACATGTTTGGCGCGGTCTATGTTATTAAACCTAGCCACCTGACTGTAGGAATTTGATTAGAATTAGGGGTCTCCCTTATAGCTTGAATTCCATCTGTATGAGCAAGTGTTAGTATCATCGTACTTATATGATAGAGCCTTTCATTGGCTGCTGTTTGTGGTACTTTTGTATGAGGATTTGATGATTTGGTCTGCTGTTTGCAGAATCAAGTTCAGGGCAGTCACAGATTTTCTGGGTTTGTTAAATAAACAAACGGAATGCTGCTCAAATTTCCCCAGAATTCGTTAGTTGGTTTGGGGGTATATGCCTATCCTTGGGGGGCTGTCCCTGGGAATGTTTGATATCCTTTCGGGAGGGGGATGTCCTCCCATTCCGTAGTTAAGTTTATATTGCCACGGGCTTCACTAAGTTTGGTAGAGTCATGCAAGAGCTTCTCGGGTTCACCATGTTGATGTTGTCCAGGCACTCCAAGATTCACAATTGGGCTGTAACACAAGCCTAACTTCCATGAGCTTCACGGGTTTAGTAGTATTGGGTGCTTTTGTTCTATGTTCCCATGGGTTGCCTCAATTCCAAGACTTAACAGTTTTAAATCAATTCCATGGCATGGTTTAGAAACATTCTTTGTACGTTTTGTATTTTCCTTATCCCTTACAGTTGAGATTATAGAAAAATTATTTCATTGGCCCTTGGTTTAGTTATTGGGCAATTTTTTTTAAAATTCTTCAGATTCTTACGCTGACCTTTGGTTTTGTTATTGGGCGAAAAGTTGCGTGAGAGTACTGAGCTATTTACTATGGTAACTAATTTATCAAATTGAGGTCAAATTACGTCGCGCCGTGCCTTTAGGCACGGGCAATCCCTAGTATCCAATAAGATAAAAAAACACATATGTTAAGGAAATCAAGTGTGAGAAAATAAATCAAGGATGAGGATATAATATATTGGAAAGTTTTCTTTATGTAAATTATGATTGCAATTAATTGTGTTATTTTTTTTAAGTAAAATGGAAGTGCATGTATGATACACACCCATCACCTTCATCAGGGAATATCGCCCTGTCACATCACACCATTACCTATAGGAGACCCCACGTTCCCATCGCACTTATTTCGGGACCGAAACTGAGGTCCCATCAAACGATCTATCTTGGTGGTTGGGATATTCCATTTCTCCAGGGCTCATGAGTTAAAACTTGAGCAGGGTAAACCTTTTCTTAAATTTGTTTAGAAAATTGGGTGTCGCACAAAATTTTTTTTTGATGCTTGGGGAAAACATTTAACGTTACGCATACATATATTGTAGTTTGTGAATGTTTCCTACCACTGAACAACGTGACCAGGTCAATAATTTGTCGGCATCGATCATATATGAACACGTCCATCCAGTGGACCCCTATTTTTGGACAAAAAATTGGGAGTCCTAGACGATGGTCTGGTTTGCCTATGCCTAGGGCTGGAGCTGGTTGACTTCTAATAGCAAAACTGTTTGGGCCAATCTTCCAGCAAGCACAAGCTTAGGAAAAATAGTTGTCGTAACCTTTTCTTTACCTTAAGTAGTGGTTGGTTGGTTCGGTTCCGGATTACCTAAAAAAACACAATCCCTTTGGGAAAATGATTTCTGCACCCTAGATTTTTATGAACGCACTCGAATAATTTCGTGTTTAACGCTTAAAGTTCCTAAAATAAATTTTAAAAAAAAAAAAACTCAATAAAACATTGAGAAATTTTTCAGTGCCTGGTGGGTATTGCTCACGTGATACCCACTCGGTAATCTCAGCCGTGCAAAGTGCGATCCGACCGTCCAGAAGATGAGAGAGAAAAAGAGGAGAGAGAGTGGTCGGGTGAGAAGAGAGAGATGAAATCAATTTGGGCCGTCAAAAGTGTTCTCGACAGCTGAGATCGTGCTCGGCATGGACAGGTGGTATCCATTCGGTACCCAAATTTATTTCTAAAACATTAGAGTGCGAAGATCATTTTTGTCCTCTTTTCCTCTGCTTCCGAAATTTACAGCCGACCACAAATGCATTCTGTTGAAAACTTGAGGACCTTGTTTGTGCACTCCAATCCTAACTGTTTTTTTCTCGAAATTTCTATTTTTAGGTGAGAGGAACCCGCAAGATGCTCTGATTTTTCAATCGTTTAGCCAAGGTCAATGGTCAAATTGCCAAATATGGTACTAAATTGAAGAATTGAAGAACCTGTTTTAACAGGTTCTTCAACCGTTAGGTCAATGGTCAATTTTTTTTTTATTTTATAAATTGTGGCAATAACAACAAGCATTTACGGAAGATGTCGTTTGACGAACCTGTTAGTTTTTTTAAGTCACCCAAAATCATCAAAACAAACGGACAATGGTTCACATTCGAAGAAGATGTCGCAGTTTGCAATGCTTTGTTGTCCGTTCTTGAAGATTTACGAGATGGTAACATAGAACCAAACTTTAATATTGGCGATGGAATTTTCCAAAAGTTCGTCGCCTGCACAAATAACGAATCACGATCACAAGACTCTGTTCAATCTCGATGGGAGAACATCATGAAGTGTTGTTTCAAATTTAACGCGTATCTCAAGCAAATTAAATCTGAGTGCCATAAGGGACTAACAGAGTATCAAATGGTGAGACAGTTGATTAATTTCCTTGTTAACGTAGTTCTGAAAATTTTCTTTGATTCACATTCTATTTTTTTTGTTTGTTTGTCACATACGATAGGCGAATCAGGCAAAATTGTTGTATGTTGAGTACGAAAAAGAGCAATTCATCATGGACCATTGCTGGGAAATCTTGCAGCACAGAATCAATTGGCAAAATCTAGCTGACACCAAAAAGCCAAACTCGCCTACAAAGACGACCGATTCCTTCCCCCAATCCTCAAACACACCTACAAGGACCACCGATTCCTACGCCCAATCCTCAAACACGCCTCCATGGACCACCGATTCCTACGCCCAATCCTCGCGATTCACTCAAATTGCTGATGTCCCCTTTCCTACGGAAGAATACGATCAAACGACATGTCGAGGATGTTGTCATTCCCCAATCAGTGAAAGGTCGAGTGGATGGGAAATTGAACAAGAACGAGCACGAGGAAAAGCCAGGATAATGGACCCTGAGACCTCCAGTGTCGACGATTTAATTGAGCAACTTAACAGACAAGCAAGGAAGGCTGAAATGAGGAAGGTTCATCTGGAAGAAAAAAGATTCCATCTAGCGAAGAAAATGCAGGAACTTGAGGAAAAACAGGTAGCTGTGAAGCAACAGGAAAGAGATGACGCGGTTATGTTCATGGACACATCTAAAATGGACCACCAAGCACAGCTTTACTGGGCAATGCGCAAGGACGAAATCATCGCGAAAGCATATAACCGTTTGAACATCTCGGGTTGATTATCTGAACTCCATTACTATTATTCTGTATACTTGCTATTGCGAAATGAACATCTCTCTGGTTGATTGGTCCCTATAAACCTCAAATTCTATTATTGTTTTGTTCTGGTTGTTGCTGTGCCAAAATGAGGCAGACCCTTGGGAGCACCAGAATTTTATTATTTCTCTAATGTCATTACCTTTCATTGAATATTTCATCTTTTGTTATTTGGTGTTTACTGATGAATGTATACTCACTGTTTGTAAATTTTAATTTGAGGATTTCTCGTGCTTTTGTTTTTTCAATCATCAAGTGAATTTTTGGTAAAGATTTTGGCTTGGTTGTTGTATGCAAATTCTGTTGGAAGAGGTGAATGTCTGATACGGAAAGAGATGACAATGTCATTATTTGGCCGGAGAAATAGCTTAACGTTGGAGCCTAATTCTTTAGGGCGTTTGTCTTTTTTTTTTGATCGGAATAAGAAATTTTACAAAAGAATCTTGATAAGGGTATATCGAGAAAGGAGAGGGGGAGGGGACATCCAACTGAGGATAATGAAAGAAAAAAAGAAAGGAAGAGGAAACATCGAAAACAAAAGACTCCAAAATAGCATCAAAAAACGAAAACACCCAAATGAGCCAAAGCCAAAACATCCACCACAAGAGCAACACGAGAATCAGCCCCTCTATGCCTGCTTACGCCAGCCCAAACAAGCTGCTTCCAATTGAACGACAACACCCAAAATCCAACTTCAACCCTTGCCACGCTAGTACACCGCCGCAACCCACCGTCAATAATCAAAAGGATCCTTTTTTCTCAATAGATTTCCTCCCATTTCTTACCCATTTGAAAGTATGCTTTGAAATCATCTTCAATCAATTCCATTTGAGAGCGTTTGTTATTTCATGCTTTTACCTTAAAAAATGAATGACTATTGGACATGCTCTAACATAATCACGTTTAGAAAATAGAAGGGAACTACATCAAGCAATTGGAGATGTGTTGTTGTACACTTATCATTATTTATTAGAGTTTCACTGAAAAACAAAAGGAAAAGAGAACTGTTTCTGGCCTTGAACTCATTAACCTCCCAAAAGGGTTTTCTAGATAGAACAATGATATGGGTTCGTAGTCACGACTCCTATGCTGAAGTTGAGAAACAAACTTCATCTGCTAGACCTATTTTAAGTGCTTCCAACGATTTGTGCTCCAATCATGCTAGTGTAATGATACGATTTTTCTAGTAACAAAAAAGGAGAAGATCTTCGATTTGCTCTAATTGAGAAGAATTTGACCAGTTCTTCACAATAGAAGACTTTTAGCTATATTCAACTTCCTTTAATTAGTACAAAATGTTGTGAAAAATTATAGTAACAATCACAAATTCCAAAGAACAATATGTATTGAAATATATATAAACGGATTACAACAAAATATAAATTACAGAAATGGGAAAAGTAGAGATACAAACAGTTTATATTGAGTATAAACCGAGTCGTCACACTCTCCTTAACAAAGATTCGCCGCCTACCGAAGGTGTTGTAGGTATCACCCGCATCATCGTCCCATGATAAAACAACTAGAACCACAACCAACAGAACACCACCGTTGACTGCCTTGGCGAATTGAACTCGTGTCTGCCCCTCTCTCTCTCTCTCAAAGACAATTTTGAAGTGTATTATGTTGTATGAAAGTTTGATGAAGAACCAAATGGCAGAGCTGCCTTTTTATAGCTGAAGGAGGAGCAGGAGTCTTCAATACGTGAATCAATGGGGAGCCTCCCCAATGAATACGAGATCAATTGCAGGAAATGAATTCTTCAAATTAATCAAAACTCCCACTTAATAATGTTGCATTTGAATTGTGAATGGAACTCCCACAATAATACTGGAAATTTGAATGCCTTACAAATCTCATCATGGAGGGGTGTAAATAGCGTATTAACCAGCGAATTTATCAGACGTAACCACACACTTCGTGGGGTCCCTTCAGTTGCCTCATAAGACCCTTCGAATGCCCCGTTCCATTCACACCAAATTTCCAGGAAATTTCCAACACAAAAATGTTTTTGTTTATACAAAACCAATCTTCGGCTTTGGCAAAGTATTTGGCATACCTGTTGCTCTAATGATACACATTTCATTTGCACCTTTTGAAAGTACGTAGAGGTCAAAATGATGACAATTACAGAATTTTTGGGGGTAATTTTCCAGTTTGGCTCTGGATATTTGAGAGAAAAAGGAAAAAGATAGATACACGGCAAAACCTTAACTCGACAGTAAGTGATAACATAGCAGACCCATAAACAAATAGTTTTTATGAGTAACATAAGAACAAAAGGAAATGAAATAAAGTACAGGATGTACATTTTTTTCCTCAAAAAAAGAATTTAAATAGGAACAAAGTTCACCGATTCTTAATTGTAATATCAAACTCTGAAAGTTATTGGTATTTATGAAAATCTTCAAAATTAATGAGAACAAAACAAATATGTCTATCCAAGGGAGAAAATGATTTAGAACTACCTATTAACTTTACACTTGAGAGCAACCTTAACAAACTTAATTTCAAAATACAGTAAAATAGACTTCGAAATATGGAAAAGAAAAAGTGGTAGAGAATAAAAAAAAATGAGTTGAGATCAAAGTGAGGGGATGCGTATATTGAACAAATGCCCATAGCAATGAAATGAAGTCCCTCTTGTATCATTCTCATCCCTGTCGAAAATGAAAAGATGGAATTATTAGAGCAACTTTAATCATTGAAAAAAATAGAGAGATCAATGTACGTTTTGGATTATATTGACTTATCACGCGCCATTAACGTTACTTGATTTGAGAGCAAATATTTTCTCAAAGGTTCACCTCGAACGGGAGGAATTCAAAGAATGAAATTAGCACATATTAGTAATACTAACTTGGAAAACACGTGGAAAATGTAGCTAGGGAATGTAACTAGTGCTCCCTCAAAAAAAAAAAAAGAAAAGAAAAAGAAAGAGGAAACAAAATGTAGGTTAAAGGAGAGAGTCAAAGTCCCAACGCCATCTCTTTCTCTCTCTCTCTCTGACATACATTTGTAGTAGCAAGTCCTAGTCGATGCAAAAATGGTACCGAACGGCATCAATATTATCGCCATCTCGTCCAAAACCAACCGGAATCGCCGTTACTAGCTCGTCGGTAATCATCGGCACTTTAGCCAAGACGGTATTGGATGTGCAAGTTACTAGTTTCACCCAAATCCAGTACGTATCGGTCGATATAAAACGGGTTCACAACCTTGGCGAGCACTCCATTCCCACGTATTCCCAAATCCCACACTGCCTAATATATGTTCACCAGCCCTTCCTCTTCCTACAAAGATACCACCCCTCTAAAGCTCCTAGTACTGCCACTTGGCAGTTGAGTATACATATACATAGTTCTGTATGTATCTAGTAGCTCGAGCTTGGCTCGCGAGATCGCTCGAGCATGGCTTGTTTACATAACGAGCCAAGTAATAAGCCAATGAATTCGGCTCGAGGTTGTTCATTAGGCAACCGAGTCGAGTTTGAACGAGCACATTTAAGTGTTGTACTCTTAGGACACATTTTATAGACTAGGCCTAGGGTACTTTGAATCCTTGGGCGGGCTCTGTCCCTACCACGCCCAAATTCTTCTTGTTTTTTAGGGATGAACTTGAGCTTGTTGTGGCAAAACAAGTGCTCCCTACCAGGCTACCACTGAACTACATAGCCAGATCAATCATTTGTCGACATAGATAACATGTCCACCGAATGAGGACCCTATTTTTCGGCCTAAAATTGGTCGGGATCTTATGCATTGGCATGTTTCGCCTATCCCTTGGGCCATGCCTGATTCGATACAATGACAGGTCAGCCCCGTTTTGTCGGGAGCTTTCCGTCTAAGCCCATCTCATATCAAACACATTCCGCTTAACTCCTTTTCACGCGCACATGAGAAAAATATTTCTTTCCACTATTGCGCATATCATTATGCGCTCTCTCTCTCCCCCCATTATGTAGTCACATGGGCATTGACTCGTAAGAAAGGGTATTGCAGGTGTAGGCATGTAGCTGCTTTTATTGATACTCACTCTTTCTCTCTCTCTCTCTCTCCCCATTTTTTATTTTAGATTTAAAATAAAATAACTTTTGTTATGCACATTCATTTTTATATAAATTATATATTTGAAATCTACTCGATGAGATCATTCAAACAAGATCCATTGTGAATATGAAATTATGTATATGTGAAAAAAGCTATTTATACCCATCAATAAGGAACAATAACAGATAAACCACGGAAAACATACAAGCCACAATAACAAACAGATAAACCAGACTTGCTAAAAACTAAACCACGTAAACCAACATATAAGGCACAATAACAATCCGATAAACCACATAAAAACAATGTTTAAGCCACAATAACCAACAGATAATTAAACCACAAAAAATAACACACACACACACACACACACACACACACACACACACACACACACACATATATATATATATAAACCACAATAACCCAACAAATAAACTACTTTGGCTAATATATATGCATAAAACTAACATATAAGACACAATAACAAACAGATAAACCACATATAAACTATAAAATATATATAAGCCACAATAACCAACAAATAAACTATTTTGGCTAATATATACACATAAAACCAACATATAAGGTACAATGACAAACAGATAAACTATTTTGGCTAATATATACGCATAAAATCAACATATAAAACACAATGAGAAACATATAAATCGCAGAAAACAACATATAAGCCACAATAAGCAACAACTTTCTGTATTGAACAAATAAGAAATATCTGTAAAAAACAACTCTATGTATATGAGAAATATCTGTCAAAAATAACTCTCTGTATTGTCAAAAAAAATTAACAAATATACCATTCCTACCAAAAACTCTACTCGGTCTACTTGGTATTACAAAACAAGAAACAGATAAGCAATATCTATCAAAAACAACTCTCTGCATTGAACATATAAGAAATATTTGTGAAAAACAACTCTCTGTATTGTAAAAAAATAGAACTTCCATTCCTACCAAAAACTCTAAATTTAAAAAATTAATTTTTTACATATTCTTTCATGTCCAATATTGGTCTCATTTGATTGATATTTGTCGCGTAAATTTCAAATATACTCCAGTATTTTGTTTAAAATAAACGAATATGTATAATAATAACTATAAGCATTTTATATTTTAGAATAAAAAAAAGGTGAGAGAGGGCGTTACTAGCAGAAAGAAAGAGAGAGGTACAATTAGATTTATGCGAATGACAAGAAGAGAGAGAGAGAGGGAACGAAGAGAAGTAATGATGATTGATGACAACACTTCGTCCGACTTCGCACAGTAAATGTTGGGGTACAATATTTGCATTGTGAAGGATAAAACTATAGATGGGGACCTACATACCCAGCGCTATATAGTGCCTGGAATAATGATACATACACACCCTCTCTACCACACTCTGCCACACCCGCTCACATGTGGAGGATCCATCCTGGGGGGACCCACCCCACATGTGAGAAGGGGTGTGGCAGATTGTGGTAGAGAGGGTGCGTCTGTATCATTTTTGTAGTGCCTGTTAGCATGCATTTGTCTTGTTTTTTTTTTTTGTCTTGATCGAATAGCTGCATGAGAGAGCGAGAGAGAGAGAGAGAGAGTGTGTGTGTGTGTGAACTATGTGTGTATCGAAAAACATTTATGGGATGGGCATGCGTGAAAAGGGAGGGAGAGGAGAGAGAAAGTTAGCGAACAATACACCTCACTCGCGTTGCGACTTATTAGGGAGTGAAAGATAAAATTGGGTTTGGACGGAAGCCCCCACAAAAAGTGAGGGTGGCTTGGAATTTCTTGTTTCGACTCATTAATAGAAGTAGAACTCTTTGGGCAAATGACAATGCCAAAACTGTTTGGGCCAATCTTCCTGCATGCAGAAGCTTGAGCAAAATACTTGTTGGAAGCAATGTTAATCTCGTCCTGCACCAGTCGGCATGTACCTTACCAGAGCAAAAACGGTATATATTTTACTGTGTTCCGTTCCGCCCAACATACCGTTCTATTCCGGCCATTCCAGATAGCTCCGGTCACTTCCCGATTCTCGCCCGTTACACAAAATGGAGGTTTCGGGAGGAGGAGGAGGAGGATATGAGGAAGAGAGAGTTGTACCTGGTTTGTCGGCGTGAGACAATCGTCCATGGTTGCTACTACGAAGAAGAGCGTAGTGATGAGTTTACTGGCTGCTACAATGTTTTAAAAATTAGGGCTTGTCTTTTGGGCTAGTTATTGGGCTTGTAATATTTATGGTGTAATGGACTTATTTATTCTTTTGGGGCTATGGGCTTGTGCATTTGGATAATTAAAGTAGATTTCATATATTTTCTTTGGGCTTTTATTGTCATTTTATCTACAAACAATACTATTAAAAATATACAAAATAACTATTGCGTCAAAACCGAAACAGTACCGAGGTACAGACCGATACTAGTTCGTACCATTCCAGTCGAGAAAACGGTACAGTTGCCAGTACGAGATTGATAACATTGGTTAGAAGGGGCTTTCTTTTGCAGTGCGCAGTGCCGGCCTTGGGCTAATTAAGGCCCAATAGGCAGCGGTCTTAGGCCCCCAAAAATAACGTGAAAATTAAGGCCCCCTAATATTTTTAGTATCCAATATATAAGCTCAATGTTTTTTTGTATAGAGGCCCATTTTAAAACCCAAATCTCCTATTTACATTTAATGACCACAGGCCCATAGACCCAATATGACTTGTATTAGAGAAAAAACAAAAAAAACAAAAATCTCCTCTCACAAACTCTCATCACTGTACATGTTAGATCATTTTTTAATTGTCCTTTCTACAACTTGCCTCAGTTAAAACTAAATGCCAAATCTCCTCTCACAAACTCTCGTTAGTCATCTCCTTTGCTATACAGGTTAGACCATTAGGTCGTAAAATACGTTTGCCTTGTTTTTAGTGATGATGGTGATGCTAATATCGTGCATTGTATGGGCTTTTTTCGTGTTAAATATGTTTACTTAGTTTTAAAACGTTGATTTATCTGACTTTATATTTTAGTTCTACAAATATTTATTAAAGGCCTCCATTTTGAAACTTCATCTTAAGCAGCCCAACGATCTAGAGTTGTGAATCTGTTCTGGCGCTTACCTAACAAAAAGAATAATGATACATATACAAAAAAAAGACAATTTCTTGGAACAAAAAAGACAATTTCTTGTGTAAATGATTTCCTATCATTTGGAAAGTTTATGTTTAGTGCTTAAAGTCACACGAAACATAATCCTCCAACATACAAATAACGAATTTTATAAAATTTTCATAAAAGATTAGAGGGTGAAAGTCATTTCTTTCCCTTTTTGCTCTATGCTTCCGAAATTTACTACCAACCACACACACATTCTGTTGAAAATTTGAGGCCAAGTTGGCCCATTCAATTCCCCAACCGTTTTTCTTCAACTTTCTATTCTAAGGCGAGAGGACCCCGCAAGATGCTTTTATTCTGGACGGCTAATTTTTTCTTTTTCTTTTATTGGAAGTCAATTGTCAAATTGCTAAATATTGTGCTGACTCAAAAATAGCTTCTACTTCTTTTCTTTTATAAATTGTAGAAATAAGAGCAAGAATTTACAGAAGATGCCGATTGACAAATCTGCTGGTGGTTTTAGAATAATCAAAATCTTCGATGCGACAGAGGAACCGTCATACAGATCAGACGAAGATGTCGCAATTTGCAAAGCTTTTGTGTCCGTTCTTGAAGATTTACATGATGGTAACTTGAAACTGCAGTCCGATCTTGTCAATGGACTTTTCCAAAAGTTCGTCGCTAACAGAAAGAACAACGAACGACGATCACAAGAGTCTGTTCGACAACGATGGGAGAAAATCATGATTCGCTGTTTCAAGTATCATTTTTATCTCACGCAGATCAGATACGAAAGTCCAAAGGGAGTAACGGAGACTGAAATGGTGAGATAGTTAAATAATTTCCTCATTAATGTATTTTTTTTGGTCAGCAAGTGGTGGCTAGCTCATGCGGTGGAGCTCTTGGATGCCCCACAGTAATTCTCGGCAAGTCTGTCAACGGATCAGATTTGATCTGGATTCGAATCCGGTATTTCAGATCCGATAATCCGATAAACTGGAACCGAAAATTCTAATAAAATTCGGATTGGATCCGGATCGGATCCAAGCTTATCGGATCCGGATCAAATCCGACCCATAAGCAGCAAATTGGAAAAGCCAGAAGCAAGCTAGCTGGAAAGAATAAAAAATTTAAATTACCGGATCGGATTCGGATTTTCGGATCGGATATCCAAAATTCGGGTCCGGATCCAGATTAACGTTTTTGGATTTGTGCTTATCGGATCCGGATTCGGATCCAAGCTTATCGGATCCGGATCGAATCCGGCCCGTTGACAGGCCTAATTCTTGGGATCGAGTCTCATTTCCCCCTCCCCAGATTTACGTGATTCACTTTCCAATGTTGTGTTTGTTTGTCACATTCTATAGGGTTATAAAGCAACGTTGTTGTATCTCGAGTCTGAAAGACAGCAATTCGTCATGGATCATTGCTGGGAAATCTTGCAGCATAAAATCCAATGGCCCGGCAACACCAAAAGGCCGAACACGCCTACGAGGACGACCGATTTGAGCCCCCGGTCCTCGAGAATAGCTCAAATTCTCAGCGTCACCATTCCTTCACAAGATTTCAATCATTACGCATGTCGAGCACTCTGCCAGTACTCTCCAAATGGTGAAACGCCTGGTGGAAGGGAAGCTGAAAAAGAGCGACCACATGGAAAAGCCGTGGCAGCTGAACCTGAGACCTCCCATATCGACGATTTGATTGATCAACTTACCAAACATGAAACGAAGGCTGAAATGAGGAAGGATCAATTGGAAGAGAAAAGACTCCACCTAATGAAGAAGATGCAGGAACGTCAGGAGAAACAGGTTTTAGCTAAGGAAATAGAGGCAGACGACGCGGTTATGCTCATGGACACGTCGAAAATGGACCGTCAAATGCAGGTTTATTGGGCATTGCGCAAAGATGAAATCATGGCGAAAGTGTTTAACCGTTTGATTATGTAACATCGATCGCTATGATGATTTGTCGGACGTTTCTGGCTGATTGTTTCCTCTTACCTTAATTTTTCTGATTGTAATGCAAAATGTTACCTTCAATTATGATAAGCATTTATGGCAATTTACGAATTTCGGGCTTAATGATGTTCATGGTGGAGACATTGGTGATTATTTAACAAAAATTTGGTTGGTGGTTGGAAGGGATGGTGAAATAGATATGTTTGCGGTGCCAAAATAAGGCTAACCCTCAAGAGCACAACTCCATATATATATTTTTTTGAACGGCGAAAAGGTGAACTTATTAATCAAACTTAAAAGAGATTAAAGGGACGAACAAAAAGACATCACAACGAGTGGATAACATCCCAACGAGGTTCGCACAATTCCTATGTTGAAGCTGAGCACCAAACTTCCTCTGCTATAACCTGTTTTAAGGGCTTTTAACCCAAAGTATTCTAGGAAGAGGCTCAAGACCAGGTTTTTACTTTTGTTTTTGTCCAATTTAGTTCAGTTTTGGGCCCACAAGGCAATTTAAAGCAATAAATTATGTTCTGTCGTATCATTTTCCTTGTACAAATCTATTTTGCTCAAGTTCATATCGTAATTCGATCAAGTTGATTTTTTATGTTGATGGCGTACCCGACGAGCTTTGCAAAATATTGTTCTGTTTTGGGCCCATAAGGACCCAAAACTGAACCAAATTGTACAGAATCCACTTCCACTATTCCAAGAGTAAAGGGTGAAATTTTAACTGGACCGGAAGGATGATTAGTTCAGGTGTGTGTAAACTGGTTCAAAATTAACCAAATTAAACCGAGCCTTATATCCGAATCAATTAGAGTCGGCTACTCTTGACCTTCGAACCTAAATAAAAATTGATCAACACAATCTTATTAACCATCAAAATTGTCTTTTCAGGACAGCACGTATTGTACCATTGATTTTGGATTAAAAATCTCATGAGTGAAGAAAGGATTGAAAGATCAAAATCAAATTTTCCTTGGACAACCCACCTATAATAGGAGTCGTCCAAAAATTTTAGTAATCCACTGGCACTATTGTTGTAAACTTTAGGCCAACGACCCGTTACCGTAAGCTTGTCCCAAAGCGGAAATGACAAATGCTTCTCTTAAATTCTGTTTGTTGGATTAGAAACTGAGACAGAACGAAAATTGACACAATTACTACTAGAGGGACGATATTGAGATTTCTTGACCATTCTAAAATTCTCCCTATTTTCAAAGTGAACCAGAGAACCTTCCGTCGTCCTATCATATCCGGGGTGAGTGCTATGTGGTAGGTGTTGTGAGGCAAAACTACGTCGTTTTGCTTGGTTTTTGTGCACACCTCCAAAGCTTCCAAGAGCTCTGTTTGGAGGAAGAAAAAAACCACTACAAAGTGCCTAAATCCAAAGTTCCTAAACCCAAAGTGCCTAAACCCTATACCCAAAGTTCCTAAACAAGTGCCCAAACCTACTATACCCTATCCCAAAGAGCCTAAATCCCCTAAAACTAAACCCTAAAATTAACTCTCCAAACAGAGCCCTTGGATGCACCAAGAAAATGACCAAAACGATGTAATTTTTCAGCACAACACCCACCACACAGTGCCTCCCCCAAATTCTCCACGGAGCTAGCAATAGCATAAAATGTTCATACAAAGTGGAATATATCTATACCAACGGCTATTATACAGAGAATAGCCAAACCCATGGTTTACTACTTTCCCAATTTTTCCAATTTTCTCCCTTAATTTGAGATCCACCATGTTGGTGTCCGTCCTTTTATGTCTTTTTACACTTTCTCTTGAAATTACATTTTTACCTCCCCAGAGTTTTATGGTTTTGCTTCTGTGTCCCAATTCTCATCCCATTATTCCCATCCCACCCGATTCTCTCTCTCTCTCTCTCTCTCTCTCTCTCTCTCTCTCTCTCTCTCCAATAATTTGAAACTATTCGAAATAGGAGAATACTAAGCAAATTGTAAAAAGTCCCACAGCAAGCATACGTTTCACTTTGCAATTGTTCCTTAATGTTCACTCACTTTTTCAAATATCTTTTAGGAAATAAAATGTCTTAATATTCTAAGATTTGTCGTAGAAAATAATTATTTTCATATCATGATCAAAGGCCAGTATAGAGAGAATAGCCAATTCAATGGCTTACCACTTTTTTTTGCCAATTTTTCCGATTTTATCTTTCAATTGGAGACATTGGCAGTTGTCCTGATTGTTATTTTGAGTTTTTACCATGGGCAGTCCTGTTTTTAAAGCTATTTTTCCCGTTTTCCACACTTATCTCCTGGGCTTTATTTTTTTTCTCTTTAGTCCCCAATTGTCTTTACTGCACATGTTGAGAAATTCCTTCGGACAAAAAAATAAAGTAATTTCACCCATAACTTAAAATTTTTGTTCGCACCAAATTATACTACTAATAGAGATCTTTAATTCGGTACAAAAAATTAAAAATTTTAATACTTCAGAATTTTACATTGTTGGCTTGTTGAGCTACTTTGCACTATCGTTCGGATCAGAAAACAAAGTACTTGCACATATAATTTTTTATTTATTTTTCTATCAAATTAAACTACTAATAGAGATCTTTAATTTGATAAAAAAAATTTAAAAAATTATACTTTAGAATTTTATTTACTGCACATGTCGAGAAATTCTTTTGGATAAAAAATAAAGTACTTCCGTGTATAATTTTAATTTTTTGTTCGCACCAAATTATATTAGTAATACAGATCTTTAATTCGATACAAAAAAATTGAAAATTTTTTATAATTTAGAATTTTACATTGTGGGCTTGTTAAGTTGTTTTACAATATCCATCAGATTAGAAAATAAAGTACTTCCGCATATAATTTTTATTTATTTTTGTACCAAATTAAACTACTAATACAGATCTTTAATTCGATAAAAAAATGAAAAATTTTATACTTTAAAATTTTACATTGTTGGCTTGTTGCCTTGCAATACCCTTCGCATCAAAAAATAAAATACTTCCACATATAATTTTGTATTTATTTTTGTACAAAATTAAACTACTAATAGAGATCTTTAATTCGATAAAAAAAATTTTAAAAAAATTATACTTTAGAATTTTACTACTAATAGTCAACTATAGTTCTAACGAATCTATTCATAATCTACTTCGACTAATTCAATAACGGGCATTAACTTCGTGCAGAGCACGAAGCCTCATACCTAGTTACATTACAATGAGAAGTACTTGAAAAACCTAATCTCAAACTTCTCTTCTCACACCACACTACACAAACCAAGATTTTGTGCGCTTAACGAGAGGGAAAAAAAATACATCACATCAACATAACAAGAAAAACTCCCAGCACAAGTAACACCGAGCACCGACTCGACCCGATCTTAGAAACCCCATTACCAGCATTACTAGTACTTGCAAAGCTTCCCGATGGAGTATTAGTTGTCAAAACCACAACCATCCAGTCATCTTCCGAGCCTACTCCTGCCCCGGTGTACTTGGAATTATTGAGGTGCTTTGAGTACTGAGTGTGCGTGTAATTTGTGAGCATGAGAGTTTCAATGTGGTTGGGAACACAGACTGGCAAAATGACCCCTTCTCTTGTGGTATTGGGGTCGATATCGCACTTTTTCAAGAGGTCGGTATAGTTTGGGATTTGAGGTTGGGAGCCTGGAGCGGCGGTGATGGGGCCCATGTTGGGGATGCAGGGTTTGTCCTCAAGTACGTCGGCGACTTCATCGGCTAGGCACCCCGCTTTGTCATTTTTCGCGAGGGCGGGGAGGCTTAAGGAGTTCCTGTAGCTGTTAAGTCCTTGAAGAAGATTGTCTTCCTCATCTGCAAGTTAATGCAAGTTAATGATTGGATAAAGATTTATTATGATAAAGCAAGAAATGAAGCAGGAAAAAATGTTTGTCATGGAACATAATGAATGTAAATGCCAACATGACGAGGGATGCTACAATGCACACCCCCCTATATGAGATTTTGTGGCTTTAAATCTGAGTTTCGTATGAGATTTTGTGACACCAAATATGAGATTTTGTGGCTCCAAATATGATATGGCATACGGTATGCACCCCAGACGGATGGACGGCCAAGATTGCGCCACGTATGACGTGGGGATTTGTGCCACCTTTGACCATTGACTATATGAGATTTTGTGACTCCAAATATGAGATTTTGTGGCTCAAAATATGAGATTTTGTGGCACCAAATATGAGATTTTGTGACTCAAAATATCAGATTTTGTGGCACCAAATATGAGATTTTTTGGAAATATATGAGATTTTGTGGCTCCAAATATGGGATTGTGGCACTGTAGCAGTACTGTAGCAGTTACTGTAGCAATCCGAATGGGCCCAAATATGAGATTTTGTGGCTCCAAATATGAGATTTTCTGGAAATATATGAGATTTTGTGGCTCCAAATATGAGATTTTCTGGAAATATATGAGATTTTGTGACTATTCATATGAGTGTGCATACCATATGCACTTCATATCTCCAGCCACAAAATCTCATATTTTGAGTCACAAAATCTCATATTGAGTAAGTGCACATTGTAGCATGACTCGAACATGACAACTATAAATGCCACAGGAACCACTTCTTGTGACTGATCGTCCTTGCAACATTCTCATATTTTCCTGAGATTTGGTGCACTATTAACAATATAAAATTTGAAGAAAGAAAGAAGAAAAAACTGATCAACAAGCGTCTAAACGATGGTTAAAAAAAGAAGGGATTATTACCTCTAGGTCTAGAAAAGAGATGTCTAATTACCAATAAGGTAAGTCATTTTTTTTAATTACCACTAAGGTAAGTCACTCTTTTTTGGAGTTTAGGTTTAGTGTGCACTTTCTTATTATAGGGTTTTAATGGTTTAGGCACTTTCATAGAGTACCCTAGGATTTTAGGCACTTTCATAGGGTACCCTAGTCGTAGGGTACCCTAGTCATAGGGGTACCCTAGAGTTTAGGTTTAGGGTGCACTTTCCTCTTATAGGGTTTTAGTGGTTTAGGCATTTTCATAGAGTACCCCTAAGATTTTAGACACTTTCATGGGGTATCCTAGTCGTAGGATACCTTAGGATTTTAGGCACTTTCATGGGGTACCCTAGGATTTTAGGTACTTTCATAGGGTACCCTAGTCGTAGGGTACTCTAGAGTTTAGGTTTAGGGTGCACTTTCCTATTATAGGGTTTAGTGGTTTAGGCACTTTCATAGAGTACCCTAGGATTTTAGGCACTTTCATATGGTACCTTATGATTTAGGCATTTTTATACGGGTTGGGGAGTTGATGGGAATTTTTCAGAGTTGGGCTTGACCTGATGGTAATTATGGGATCCAAGAGTGACCTGATAGTAAATGTCCCAAAAAAGAAAGTCAAACGTCCAGTTTAGGTAACTGAAGAAGTCAAACTTTTGCTAGATATCTTTCCTTGGGTCTTCAAAAAATAAAAATAAAACTATTTGGTAATCCGGGACACAGAGGACACAACCGCGTCATATCCCAGCATCCTCCACCCATTTAGGATCTATGGCTAACTATAGGAGTCTTGAATGTGTGGTCCAAGAAAGGGGGGGGGGGGGGGACATCATGCGCCGGTACCTATTTACGAAGCACATACTGCAATTCTAGCAAGATTGATAAAAAAAAGAAGTATTGGGTTCATGCACGGTACGTACCACATTGATTGTACATAGTATTAGAGTGCTCAATGTGCCACCAATAAAAATAGCAATTAAAGGTGAATGCAATGGGAACCAACTAATCATGAATGACTTTGTAGGTCACAATTAATGTATGCATGTCACCAGCAAAAGCTTGGTTACTAGTATCACCAAACTAGTCAAGGGACAAATACATGAATTGTAATGCTACGACACTGATGAATGTCTAGACAGATTCAAAAGATGTTTTCGGAGAATTTTGATGCACATGATAACACCACAAGATGTATACGTTGGATCTATAAACATCGGACGTCTTTGTGAAAATCCAATTACTTACATAGCAATTATAATATAAGAAAACGATATCCGCACTGATTAATATTTTTGATATATCACACGTTAGAGGCTCAGCCAAACTCTCAATTTTCATGAAAACTGCAAATACACTGGCTTCTACACGATAGCATTCAATGTGCCCTCATTTTTTATTTTATTTTTTAACCAGGTTTTCAGGCCATCTTTTACGCACCTCGACTAATCCCGAAGACCAATCCCACTATCCGGCTCCATTTAATGCCGGAGCAAAGTTTTGTATGGACTGAACCCAAAAGAGTTGATAACACTTACGAGATTTTTCGAACCTGAAATCTTAGAAGAGAGCAAAACCTTAAGTCCCGAGCCTTGACCACTAAGCCAACTCTTGGGATTAATGTGGCTTCATGTTGTCAAATTGTTGCATGATAACATCTTTGTTTTTAATATAAATAGAGTTTTTTCAATATATTCCTTTAATCATTGTCCTCTCATTCGATTCTCAACCTACCCTAGTAGCTCAAACTCGGTCCTCTCATTGTTGCATACATAACCCCATTTTGTTGCGCATTCAATTCAAGTTTTACCGGCTCAAACTCAAGTAGCTTGGTTTATTTATCAGTCGAGGAAAGGGAGAGCGGGCTCATAAGAGTGAGTCAAGAATCAAGACTTATTGGACGGTCCCAGGTTCTTCCGAGACTTAATGGACAAAACTATTTTCATCAGGGTGAGTCAAGAATCAAGACTTATTGGACAGTCCCGGAAGAGGGTTCTTCCGAGACTTATTAATGGACAAAATTATTTCGTCTCTCCACACCATAGGGCCTACACTAAATTTAATGGGATAATTTATTAAGTAACGAAAAAAATAGTATGAAACCTTTTAAAGAACAATACCATGGTATCAACGAAAAAATATAGGATAAAACCCGGGGAAAAAAAAAAATTTTTAAATCCCACGGGATCGTCCAACAACCGCACCCTCGATAACATGTTATCGCGCGCGCCACTAGCCCACTACCGCACCCTTGATAGCATGCATGTTGTTGCCACTGCACATATATCTGTGTCCAAATCGTTTTCCACACATAAAGCATCAAGTATAACTCCGTTTCAGATCCCCTGTTTCTCTATTGCAGGGGAGTTTGGGCTGTTGGATGGTGAATTTCGTTTTTGTATTTTAAAAATTTGTGTTTGATCCAACGGCTGAAATCCCCTAAAAACAGAGGAACATGGGGAATTTGGAACGGGGATCTAGTTCCGTATAACTCATCAAGCCGATCAATAGTACTATTGCTTTTGGTAAAAAGTAACTTAAGCTCTTCCCAGCCAAAAATGAAAACAAAACGTAAGCTGAGGCTAGAGAGAGAGAGAGTACCATTGCAGTAGACTGGATTAGGCAGCAAGAGGATGGCATGAAGGAGCACAAAGATTAGGAGAGAGAGCTGAAGAGATGAAGCCATTCCTTATTTCTTTAAGAACTATGGAGTGATATAAATAAGAGCAGCAGAACAATGGTATCGCTACTCCAAAGATCAAAAGATTCTTCTGTCTAATAGGAGCTTCCTTTGGTGGACAATTGAAGCTGGCTACCACTTTGCGTAATTCACTTTTGCTATTTAGCATATGTGTTAAGGGAGCACCGATCGAACGCTTAATTCGGTTGCAGCTGGTGGCTTCCATTCAGCTTTACACGTCGCAAACATGCAAAATAAATCAGAACATACCCCCCAACACTTCGGCACTCCAACACATGCATCTCATCTCCTCCCAATATGATCTAGCTCATGTTTGTCCGTTTATGCTTATCTCCCATCTCCACGTGGTGTTCTGGATCACTTTAACACCACACACTTGTATCTTTTTTTGAATTGCAAAAAGGGTGGGAGGGGACAACCAGTGTAGCAATTCCCCTTAGGCGTGACCATAATGGCTCCCAACCCGCTGTGGAATGTTCGGTAGAGGCATAGCAACTATCCGTGAGAACAAGCCGTCACCACAAGTCCACAACACCATCTCAGTGCAAGCTGATAGTAGTTTACCATTACCATATTCCCCCATAGGGGGCGAGGTTTGAACCTGAGTCTCCTTCGTGGAAGCCAATTGGCCTATCAGCCAGGCTACCACCTCGGTGGTACCACACACTTATATCGACTCTACAAATGGCGCGCGGTTCCAAAAAATTTTAACAAGGTGTTCAAGGATTACCTTACTCTACTAGCTCTATTAGTTTTTTTTTTTTTTTTTTGGGCTAAGTTATTAACTTGTCATGTATAAACAAATATTCATATATTAGTGTTCATAATGTGACAAGCAACCTGAAAATACATAAGATGTAGCAATTGTATGTTTTCGGTGAATTCTATATTCTGGGATCGTGTATCTGCACAATTTAATGCCTAAGCATGAAAATGGACCCGAACAACATCAAAAGGAGCTTAAGGTTTCAAGCTCAACTTTAATTAAGCCAATATTTTTACGCTCCTGTGATTGGTTAATATAATCTACAATATCCATAAAATATAAAACCATACGACTCATCCCAGCATATCCAGTATTTTTTACGACAAATCCTGTAAACTCAACAGTGTAGATAAAGCAAGCTATACTCTCTATTTTCTATGTTCATTGTCTTCAAAATAATATTCAACAAAATTCAAAGTATCGAAACTAACTTAGGGCTCCTTCCAGACTAAAATTTTGGCACAAATTATTCAAAAATTTCCATATCATTCTTGGTAGTCAGTTTTGGAAGACCAATCCCACCGTCTATTAGTTGGGGTCCCATTTTAATTATTTTGTTTCAGTAAACCTATTTTAAGTTGGTAAAATCTTTTAAATAACATAACAAATACTAGTAAAGAGCCACTTGTCAGAAAAAATAATTCATGAAAAATATTTTCCAAAAATTATTTTCGCCCTGAAACAAACGGAGCCTTAATCCATCCTAGCTTTAGATTAGCTGGATAAATTATCAGGATTTAAAAAAACTAAATTATTATAAGAAAAAAGAACTACATTTTAAAAATTATCGGCACAAATAGAATCAGTCAATGCATTTCGTAAGTCAAAATGGCAATGACTCAAAGTTTGGCCAACGATGGAGCCAGAGGTGGGTAGGGGCGGTCTCCCCTGCAAAAAAAAAAAAAAAAAAAAAAAAAAAAAAAAAAAAAAAACCCTCTAGTTTTCTATAGAAAAAACACAAATTTCCTGTGAATTATATAGGCTCGTCCCTGCAAAGTATTTTGGAAAACATATTCGCCCCTATGTACTGAAATTTCTGACTCCGTCCCTGGGCCAACCGTCGCTTCAAAAGCATAAGCAAAAAAAGCTGTTCTCTTTTTGTTTACATTTTGAATTTGTGGAGAAGCCAAATTAAGCTATTTTGCATCCCTTTGTATTTATTAGCTCTTTCGGCAATATTTTATCTTTTTGAACTGCAGCTATTTAAGCTGCTATTATAGGCGATTATTTTGCTTCGAATGGCTCTCGTTAAAGGACAAACTTTTGTTAGAAACATGACCCGGTGGGTGCTTGTTGCTGGGCATTTGATGGATATATGTTCTGATCGATGTGTGCTTGTCGATCATCGGGTAATCGCTGGAAATAATACCCGCCATGTGCTTATTGTCGTGTAATCGCTAGAAACATGACCCGACGGGTGCTTGTTGCGGGGTAATTAATCGAAATATGACCCAACATGAGCTTGTCTCCAGGTAATCGCTGGAAATAAGATCCGACGTATGCTTGTCACCTTGTTCTAGCCACGTCCAGTGGCGGCTCCAGGAATTTTTCTAAGGGTGTTCATAAATTCTTATGCTCTACTACCTCTATAAACCACACCTAAATATAGACAAAAGAGAAAACAAAAACAAATTTTTTTTAAAAAAAAAAAGATCCTCGTGCAAAAATTCATTTATGATAAGAAGCAAAAGAGCTAGGTTTTATTATTCTAAGATGAATGAACGGCTCGGATCGTTCGTGTAGGACCCAAAAGTGGGTCTCGGAGGCCGATCAGTGCACCTCCATCGGTACCAATAGCAGCGTTGCCGGAGTAATTAATGAGAGCTCTTGAAGATTCGTCACATTGTGCTCCGGTCCTTTTCTCCTCTTACATTAGTGTGAAAGTCACACACTTTGTAATATAGAATGACCTGAGCCCAAGTATTATGTGACAATGTTCCAAAAGCAATTCCAATAACAATTTTCCTTGGAGGTCCTAAACTCAAATAAAATGATTGATCAAAATCAACATGACTCAATCACAGAAAAAATAAACTATGAACTCAGTGTTGTAATTTGAGATGGTATCAGAGCACACAAATCTGGACCGAACACTACAAGTAGTGTAGTCAATTTATTACTCTTCATTCTAAGAGAGAAACCCTGAGTTTGAGGGTTGCGGATCTACTGTCCCGAAAACCCTATCCCGACTCCGTGTCCCTTTCATCCGAGCCGTCCATCTGAGTATTGGAATGCTCAGATTCGCAGATGAATGTGTATAGCTCAGATTTGTTTGGGGTGAGATAGAATCTGAGCCGTTGATTGCTCGGATGGACGGGACAGGGAGTTTGGGACAATGAATTCGCTTCTGAGTTCGAGTTCACGTATAAAATAAATTCGACTTCTATTGTAAACACTAACGATTAATCCTTTAACTTGGTACTTCACTAGAAAAAAAACATGTCACTCATGCCTTTAGCTTTTTCGGTACTTCACTTACCTTATTTTTATTTGGGCTTTAATTATTTGGGTTTCAATTTGAATTGAACTTGGGCTTTTTTTTATTGGCCTAAGTGTTCAATACATGGGCTTTTTTTTTGGGCATGATGTTGAATTTTTGGGGCTTGGGTGTTCAATTTAATTTTGGTAGGGTGTTCAACAATGGACTATCCAAAAAATTTCTACATGTATTCTAAGGAAAAAAAATTTCTTTGGGTGGTCATGTGACCATTCAAGGCTAAGGGTGCCGCCGCCCCTGGCCACGTCCTAGTGGTAATGCACGAAGAAATGATTGAAAGGCATGACACTACATGCGCTTTCCTACACGCTTGTCGCTCAGCAAGGCAATGTGGTTGCCTAGTCCAGGCTCGGCAGGGCAAGGTGGTTGCCACTCCAAGATGATATTAAGCTATTTTGCATCCCTTTGTATTTGCTAGCTCTTTCGGCAATATTTTATTTTTTTGAACTGCAGCTATTTCGGCAATTATTTAAGCTGCTATTATAGGCGATTATTTTTCCTCGAATGGCTCTCATGAAGGGCAAACTTTTGTTGGATATAAATTGCACTGACTTCCCCTGAATTTTGAATGAAATTATTCTTCATATTCCCCAGTTAAATTCCGTTAATACAGGTCTAGTGGCTCTTCATTTCCACTAGTCGTAAACTTTTCCCATCTTTCCTTTTAATCTTTGTACTTGTTTAGAGATTAATAAAGTTTTTAGCCATTCAAAAAAAAAAAATCCGCTAATACGGTTGACGGAATTGCTGATGCCATCTGCATGCTAACTACCTAAATTACCCTTAATCCTTCTTACACCTCCCTTCCCTTCTTTGCCAAAAAAAAAAAAAACCTTTTCGAATGCATTTGACTTTTTCTATTTTGTTTAATCACAAAGCATAAACAATAATTTAACTTTTCAAATTTAAATCAATGCATAGCAAGAGAAGGAGAAAAGTCCCAAACTATTGACGTGTGTTGTTTTCATAATATATGTGTACTTACCACACCGAGAAATTCAAGAACCACACTGAGAAATACAAGAACCACTTTAAAGTCAAATATATGAAAAAATTATATATATATAGAAAATCCCCAATTATTGATCTGGGTTCTTTCCATTGTAATTTATGAAGTGAATTCAACACAGAGAGAAGGAAAAAAAACCCTAATTTGTCCAGCGAATTCAACAGACTAATTATTCGATAGTCTCAGATAAGCACCACCTGATTTACCTGGGAGGGCATGTTATCCCTTAAGGAATAGCATGCATGTACAACACACATATTGTCTCCATCCGTGTTCAGCGATCAATGGCCCAGATTTGCTTAGACTCAAGCAGATATGCACCATTCATTACCGAACTAATCTAAGCCGTTGATCGCCGAACACAGACGGTTAGGATGGAGACAACATGCATGCTATCTCTTAAGAGACAAAGCACCCCCGCTTCCCTCTAGCTCCACACAATCTTGTGGAACCACAATTAATTGTATAGATGCTGAGGTGGCCCGAAGCACCACATGATTGTGCTCCCGACAACTAAATAATTACTCGATTCAACGCAACAGATGTTTCGGAATTTCCAAACTCGGACACCATCACATTTGCCTTACGCTACCCGAAAACGACGCCGCGTTCTGCTGCTTTAATCCTGGCCTTTCATTTATACTGTAGCTAAATCTCTACATCTGGCGAAGTGGACCGCTTCATGCGGTTTACAGAGAAACAGCAGGCAAAGCCAAATCCTACATTTTTTTTTTCTTTTCTTTTCTTCTGAAATGGCCAGAAACTTACACACCGATCACTCGAGAAGCTGCAGGAGCAAACTCTCCGACGTGTCCGCAGCATTCGACCCAAGAGGACACCTAAGACCCACCACTCTTGCCACGTTTCCACCTCCACCTCGAGTAATTAATTACTCAGTAGACCGAGAGCACCGTTACGTGGTGCTCCAGACCACTTTAGAACATAACATTTATACGCTTAGTCGTGGATAAGGATTTAAATATCGGCTGATATGCAACGTATCGGCTGATACGTAGTGGTTTTCCAAGGGACCGATACGGATATTGACCGACATACAGTCCGATACAGGCCAATATCGGCCAATATTTGACCGTATCACTGATACCGTTACGTATCCCGATACCGCTATTTAAAACCTTGTTCGTGAACCCCACGAGAATGTGTAGTTATGGATTGGTCTGAGCACGACACGACGGTGTTCCCGGACTATTGCATAATTTCACCTCCACCTCTTGGGAATTATATGTATCTAAGGACAAAAGACCGTACCATGTATCACTCATAAAACCCTACTAACCACCCACCCCAATCCACATCCAAAGTCATCGTCTGTGTACTTTTGTATGTCATCATCTCGTGTTGTTTACTACTCGAGAGTGTTAGCAACCACCGTTGGTCGGAGTAATCCTTGCACAACATACCGGAAAAGTCGATTTCCGGCAACCAGAAGCTCTTGGAGATTTAGGAGAGGAGTGTTTGAGAGGAGAATGGCGAGTGGTAGCGGCGAGGAGAAGGAGCAGAAGTTTCCACCGCAGAGGCAGGAGAGCCAGCCAGGGAGGGAGCATGTCATGGACCCTGTTCCTCAGGCTACTAGCCGTGATTACAAGCCTGCCAATAAGCTCCATGTACTCTAATACCATCCCATGCACCCTAAAAGCTATTCATTTCATGAATCATGCATGCTACGTACACGGTACACATATAGATTTTGTGCATCATGATGCACGATAACTATACAAAATACTTTGCTCTTTACAATTCAATGGACTGAATTTCGATACGAAGTTGCAAATATGCATATTAATTCTTGGATTAACGCCTACGATACATGGAGGATGGGCTATCCCCGAAGGGATAGCAAGGATGCTGGGCCGATCACAACCATTCGTGATTAGCTATGGACGGTTTAGATCTGTTCGACAGTGGACGGTTTAGATTTTTCTTGGACAAGATATGATCTATGCCGTCCATGGCCGACTATGAACGGCCGATCCCCGAAGGACAGCACCCACCCCGTATAGTATCTTCTATGTAAATTTTTATTCAAATATAGTTAGTTTGGAGGTGATTAGGAAAATACTAATACGACGAAGTTTGCAAAATCATTCCACTCGATCTCGAGCCTTGTCCTTATGGCCAGTAATTTTTGACCCTGGCAAAACTCTTAATTAACAGACACGAAATCAGCCGGTTAGGGTGGACGTTTGCTAACACTTTAGCAAGTTCGGTTTTATGAAATTCTCGTCATTTTTCGGAGGAAAATTTGATCATGTAGCACAACAAATACAACGAAAGCGACTATTTTAGACTTGGATGACATATATAGGTATGCAGTAAGATTGTGACATTTGAGTTAGAAATAGCAGAGAATCCATCCATCACGGAGCCAAAATTGGAGTCGCATAAAAATACAATTTATCCTCTTTTGCTACCCATAGAGAGATACAGGTTGAGATAAGGAGGGATGGAGCTAGAATTCCGATTTGGACGTCGCATCCAAAACAAAAATTCTCCCCCTTCGTCCCACACCCACACAGATGGTCTATTACAAAACGTGTAATTTAGTAGTTCAAAATCTCAATTAGTTTTATAATTTTGTGCCAAAAAATATAACAAATTATGCATGGAGGTGCTTTATTTTTTATTCTAAAAATTAGAGATTCGTTTATAGTGGAATTTCTTTACTAGCGGTGGGAGTAACTAGTATAAAAAAAAAAAAGTACAAGTATTTTAAGATTAATTATTTCATATGTTAATTATCCATTAACATAATATAAAAAACTACACATTTTCATCGGGTAATCACTCATTAATATGCTTTATATCAAAAATAATAAATGCATTTGGAAGAATAGCACTGTTCTGGCAATACGAAAATAGTTGTTTTTGGATGCCTCCCCAGGTTGCAAACTAGCTCCGTCCCAGACCTTAAGTACACCGTGTACGTACTGTTTGTGCTCTAAGAACACTTCAAAACACACAAATTATTTGGGTATCATGTGATATGTCATCATAGTATTAATGAGTGAAAACATGCTCTTTCTTTCTACTCTATGAAAACATGCTCCCCTTGTTACATCGCGTTGGCTGGGTTACACAGGGCAAGGTGGCACTTGTGACTGGTGGTGACTCCGGCATAGGACGGGCAGTTTGCCATTGCTTTGCACTGGAGGGTGCAACCGTGGCCTTCACTTATGTGAAATCTCAAGAGGAGAAAGATGCGCAGGATACCCTCCAAATGCTAAAAGAAGCGAAGACTGAAGATGCGAAGGATCCGATTGCAGTGCCGGCGGACTTGGGGTTTGATGAGAATTGCAAGAGGGTAGTAGAGGAGGTGGTGAACGCCTATGGCAGAATTGACATCCTGGTGAACAATGCCGCCGAGCAGCACAAGGCAGCATCGATCGAGGAAATCGACGAGCAAAGGCTTGAGAGGGTGTTCAGGACTAATGTTTTCTCTTATTTCTTCATGACCAGGTAATTACACTACATTTTCTACGTATATCTTTGTACAATAAGTGTGCAAAAGATGAATTGAATGAGTTGGTATTCGAATTTGATGCAAGTGAGCCTTATAGCATTGAGAAATGATTCCTAATTGTTTCAAACTTCTCATATATCATCAAGTATGTTAATATGTATAGATTTCGAGTCGATTAGTGACTGATAAACTGGACGGTTCTTGTAATAGCCCGCGATCTAATATTAAAGCATGGAAGGGAGAGCTATAATATTAAGAAGATTTTAGAATTGAAGGGTGTCGAAATTTCAAAACAAGAAATTAAAGTTCTTGACTCTTTGGAGGGAGATGCATCCATTTCTATAGAGTTTTGATTTGCCGCCTGTTTGTTGCTGGGAGCTTTTTGGCCTGTGCCCTTGTTCTTGGTAGTTGGAGTTTCATCGTTTGGGGGTTTTCTGCTGCTATGGGTGATTTCGATGCTTCTGGTTTTGCTTGTTGGTGGCTTAGGGGAAGGAGGTTTTAGGTTGCCTCATTATATTTGTTGTAGTTTGGTGGGGGTGTCTCAGATTTGTTGTAGCTTGTTTTTGGTTGGTATCTTGCCATCCTTCGTCTTATTGTTATTTTCCCTTTGGGCCCTTGGCATTTTCAGTCTCGGGTCCCTTTAATCTTTGTAATCCGTTTTCAAAGATTAATAAATTCTTTGCTTATCAAAAAAAAAAAATAGCCCGCGATCTATCTTTGGTCGGGTCTATCGGTTTCAGATTTTTTCTGGAGTAACATTGTTCTAATAAGTCTTAAGGGTGATGACAGGCATGCTTTAAAGCACATGAAGGAAGGAAGCTCCATCATCACCACCACATCAGTAACGGCATATAAGGGCAACCCCAAGCTGCTGGACTACACTGCCACCAAAGGTGCAATTGTATCGTTCACCAGAGGACTTGCCCTCCAGCTAGTAGGCAGAGGCATACGCGTTAACGGCGTAGCTCCTGGCCCAATTTGGACTCCGCTTATCCCGGCTTCGTTTGACGAAGAAGAGACTCAGAAATTCGGGTCTGAAGTGCCGATGAAGAGGGCAGGTCAGCCAATCGAGGTTGCCCCATGCTACGTCTTCCTTGCTAGCAATGCCGACTCCTCCTATATCACAGGCCAGGTCCTCCACCCCAATGGTACGAACCCTTTTTCCTTCCCTTCTGGCTGTGGTATGAACAACATACTTGATATCCTCAAATGGAAACATTTCAAATTGTTCAATGGAAAGTTGCAGGCTATTTACGGATCAGGCTTTCGGTAAGGAAACGAAAGCAGAAACATAAATCTGATTTTGTTTATGGTAACTTGTTAAAGTAGAAAAGTTAAAACCTTTTTTTTATAACTGGATGTCCGGGCCGACTTGCTTTCACCTCAACCAATTCAAGACCCTGAAGTTAACGAGAGTGCATATCGTCCAATGGCTCCAATGTTTGGAATGTTAAGCCTTTATGAGATTCGAATATGTAACCACATAGAGGACAAGCCGTTATTACTTTCTTACCCACTTGGTCAAACCCCTTTTACTGGCTGAATCTTTAGTCTTCTTACTTTGTTTTTTCGCGCAAATCTTTCATCCAGATTCGTCAATGTGTTCCTTTTCATTATTCCCACCCTTCATCCAAATTTCAGTCTTAGTAATTGTTCTCACTCTGTTCAGTAGTAGACGATCTACTTACGCATTTTATTTTTGTGTTGGGCTTTTGTTTTGCAGGTGGGGTGGTTGTCAATGGTTGATGCGCGTGTGGATGGTGGTTTGCCTTTGCCTCTCGTTCGTTGTCTAGTTTGTACTTTTGGGATCTTTGAAATAGGTCATGTGAAAGGTTTAGCGCCCGAGCGGTAGCATTTCGTGTTTTGTAAACCAACTGGGTATCCAAGGGTCTAACTCTTGCTGTTTCTTTTTCGTGTTATATCTGCATAAATCTATACCGAAGTTTACCGTATATATGCTTTCTCTAAAAACCATATACGGTAAACAAAACTTTCATGTGCATGTATCAGCGTTTAATAGTTGAATAAGATGCTTGGAACCCTGCTTTTGTGCAGTTGGTTGAAGTTCAGATTTGTGGGCGCTCTGTATTGCCCTGTTTGTCATGGAAGTCTATTTGGCTACAATGGAAATTTTATGCCGGTTCGTCTCGGTATTTGGAGGCTCCGATACTGATATGCACCGTACTGTATCGGCCGATACGCCAAAAAAGTTTAAAAATTCACGACCGCTACACTCGGTTCCCGCGACGTATCGCCAATACGTCTCGATACCAATACACCGATAATATCGACCGATACTGCTATTTAAAATATGATCCCAACAAAGTATTTGTTTGTGGTTTCATCTATTTTGTGTTACAGTCAATCCTAAAGTCTTATGGGATTTGTTAATTCAATTTCATAGATCAAACAAGAATGTGAATCAAAATGGGAATAATTCGAGTCTTTGGCCGCTTGACACACGAAAGGTGGATTTGGCCAGATAAGTCGTTTGTTGCTATAGACCAGCATATTGACTGCGGTTTATTTAATTGAACACCACCAATTCTTCAGATTTTTGTCAAGTGTACTTTCTTGACTCTAATTCTTTAGATCCCTTTCGCCAAATTTACGTTGTTGACTTACATATCATAGAATTTTTAAAAAGCTTTAGAACATGCTCTCAAATTGGACTACGATAACAAATTTTATGATAAATTCTCGATAGGGAACGGGTATTGATGTTTGACTGGTACTCGTACAAGGGTTTTTTTTTTTTTTTTTTTGGGTTTTTGGTGATAGAAGAGTGTCCCGTTGAAACGGACTAAACTATGTAGTCCCTCCCCCAGTTCTTTCCACGCGTTTGGGTGAGGTGACGTGGCCCCAAGGACAGTTCTTCCCACATGTTTGGGTGAGGTGACGTGGCCCCAAGGACAAATCCCTGCTGAGGGGAATTAACCTCGCAACTTTGGGGTGGTAAGCCCTGCCGAGGCACTTTGAACTGGTAAGCCCTGCCGAGGCAATTTGTTCAAAGGGTTTAGTTGCACAGCAAAGCTAGAAACCAACAATTGTTCTTTGTTAATAATAAATAAAAAAAAAGTGGAATGGTTCGGGTTACTGAATTTAGAATAGTGATACATACACACACACAACCACACACACTCACATGCAGTGGGACGCACCGCATGTGAGTGTGTGTGGTTGTGTGTGGTTGAGTGTGTGTGTCACAATCATTTTCGCTGAATTTATAGGGTTAATGAGTTTATAGAGTCCGACCCTGTGCACCCTACTTCTTTCTGGGGTTCTGAACCGATCAAATTCCCTGTCCCTAGATACTCCCATGCATGTGGGCCCGTCGCCAGAAACAAATATAGGGTTTTTACTTCCCCACTCCATCGACGCCAAAACCAAACCCTTGTTTTTTTCCCATCCCTCTCCATCCAATGTCCGCCTCAACAGTCTCCCTCACGGCGAACCCCGCTGCCCCCCGTGGCCCCGCCTTCGGTCCCACCACCGAGGATCACAGCCACTCAATCAGCAGCGATGCCGTCATCGAGAGATTACGTGACTCGATTCAACTGAAGAAAACCACCTCTACTGCCACTGCTCTGCCCTATTCCGCTCCCGCCGCGTCGGAACCCACTCGAGGCCGAACGACGCGGAAGAACACTCTGAAACTGAGGAAGCCACTGTGGCAGACTGTTTTGAGTTTATGCATGAAGTATGTCTTGCTTCTGACTTTGTTAGGGGGTTTGATTCAGATAATTCAAAAATTGGCCTTTAATACGGAAGTGGAGAAGTTTATGAAGACTACGACGAATTTGATGCAGGTTCAAATGGAGGAGGTTGATCGAAAGATCGAGAACGAGGTGGGAGGGATTAAGACGGAGTTAAAGAGAGTTGAGGAGAGAGGAAAGGCATTTGAGAGTGAGTTGAACAAGTTAGACGCGAGAACGGAGGGTTTGGAGAAGTCATTAGGAGAGTTGAGTTCAATGGGGTGGTTATCGAAACAAGACCTGTCTAGGTTTTTCGATGAGTTGAAGAACAATACTAATATGGGTTTGGGTAATGGGGATGAGGATTTGGACTTGATTAGGGCAATTGCTAGGGCCATAGTTGAGGAGGAGATTGAAAAGCATGCTGCTGATGGACTGGGTAGAGTAGACTATGCGCTGTTGTCCATGGGTTCTACCGTTGTGAAGCACTCCGAGCCACGGGGCGGTTGGTTTCATATTGCTAACCAGAATGCGGTTCATCCCCAGGCGAATGCGATGCTGAGACCTAGTTTTGGAGAGCCAGGACGGTGTTTTCCTCTGAAAGGAAGCACTGGGTTTGTGGAAATAAGGTTCGGCACTAATATTATTCCAGAGGCTATTACTCTAGAGCATGTTGCCGAGAGCGTCACTCCCTATAGGTCGAGCGCCCCTAAGGACTGCAGGGTTTTTGGGTGGCTGCAAGAGCATGATACTGCTGAACAGATGTTTTCTCCTGACTGAGTTTACCTACGACCTCAAGAAGAGCAATGCTCAGACTTTCAACGTGTTGGACTCTGTGGGCTCTGGTGTCGTTAACACCATAGGCTCGATGTCGCATCCAACCATGGAAGGGCTTCTCATACGTGTATCTATCGCTTGAGAGTGCACGGCCACGAACCTGACTCTGTCTCATCGTCGACTACTGAGTCTTGATTCAGCTTTGCCAGTGTTGGGTGCGTCCATGGTCCTCTTATTTTTTTAGTTCGTTGTTTTGTTATTTGTCCGTCTTCTCTGTTACGTACTTCTACTATTGTCTTCGAGCTTTTAGACTCTGGTGATCCAAAAAACAATTGTTCTTTGTTCTAATCAGAAATGGGTAAATGGGGGGAAGACAGGATTTTAGCAGTCACTCAAATTCAATTTACTACGGAGCAGAGGATTCTTCTTCATCATACAATGGTGTAGAAAACTTGCATAAATGGGAGACTGTTATTCAATTTGGCCTTTAGGACATACAGCAAAACTAAGAGGATGCACAGAGAGGCGTAAAATGTAAAACTTTATTTCATTATTGATCGTTGTGGATGCAGATCCTTACAACGATTAGGTACCTCAGGGAAAATCAGGAGAAAGAGTTGAAAGAAATCTCGAGACCTTTTCCGCCAATTCCAGCAATCAAACATTGGAATCCACAAGCCTCGAGCTCTGCAATGACTTTGTCGACCAACATTCCTGATAACACTGATACATGTAGTCAAGGAAGCGTGTACACATCTAAAGCTAGCACTTGTGAATTCAGGACATGAGAATGTAGGAATATTTCAGCTTATGCCAAGACTGGCTTTCTATATGCCTACTTATTCCAGATTCAAGATATGCGCTTCTTACTACTACAACAAACTCCCTTCTCAATATTTCTCGCCCAATTTCGTGTTGTCCTCTCCACAATATTCATTTCCTAGAATTTTGAACATCTCTTTTATTCACATTTATCATCCTCTCCACAATATTCATTTCCTAGAGTTTTGAACATCTCTTTTATTCACATTAACTACCCTGTCCTGTTACACTCCACAGATCTTTGCAAACTCTATTGATTTTCCAACCATCCAACTCTAGAGCTTGCTAGTACAAAATAATTCCCCAATTTGGGTCTAAGTTTTTCTTCCGACATCATTTCAATCATAGGACGTGATGTATACTCTTTTGGGACCACTAAATTGATATGCTAGAGATGCAACAAAGTTATGGACTAGTGCAAAAATAGAAAAATGCACCCAAAATGGAAAGCATGGAAAGTAAAAGACCGCAACACAGGAAACATAATGAAATGGATACGGGTTGGTAGCAGTGTAAGAACGCAGCCCCCACCACCAGCTCCTGTCAATTTAGTGGCCAATTTGTATTTCAACGTTGTTCGAAGCACAGTTTCTATAGAAGCATGGCTGACCCCCATACACTGGAGCAAACCTTGACTCATCTCCATCAGTTCCCCTAGCTTCTCTTCTTTCTCAGATACAATCCTCTCATCATGAGAAGGTGATTGGATGATGTCAGCCACTTCATTGCTGATAGAATCAACAGCTTTAAATACGGCAGCCATCGAATTTGGGTGCCTGACTGTCCTCTCTGAAACGCCAGCAACCAATGCTTTTGTGTTCCTCCCAACTTTTGTGTTTGTTATGAGCATTTTAAGTGACGTATTGGACTTTAGACGTGTCAACTCCCCTGACCTAAACTTGATCATGTTGCCTGTTACAGAAACTTGTCATATACCCAAATCTTGAAGGCCTCTTGCATTAAATAATCTCAAAACAAGGATGCCGTACTCACTAACAACAAAGTGCTATTAATGATGTAAGTTAAGCATTGATGACCTATTAAAAGATTTTACCACAAGTCCACAACCACCAGACAGTTCACGCTACGGTGTCATTGTTACTTCTGCTGCTGTTTTGGGAAGCACGTATACATATCCACGATAGCGGTACAATGATACATGTAAATCTAAAGAATAGGATACGGATGTAGTGTGAAGAATCAACACGTCAATAATTAATACAACTTTACAATGTCCTAGGTATTAATGTGTCTGAAATAGTAATGTCTGATATCTTATATTGTAAATATGATCAAAAGAGAAATTTTATCTCGCATGAAGTATGGATATCAATATGTGACATACTGACACGTATGATATGTTAAGGATAAGTCATTTAAGTAACTATGGAGGATTTATTGTACTATTTTAAACACACGACATTATGCCTTCCGAAGAAGTAAGCTAAGTAATTGAAAACTATTCTTATATTCATCCCATTGAAAATTATGCAACGTAGCAGACATTATAATCTCCATTTCATATACGTGACAAAGAGTATGGAACTAGTATCCGATAATACTCAAAATTAAAGAGAATAATTAAATAGAGATACATCTCTGGATGTATTTGAGGAGTATTCGTATTCGATTAAAATTAAATAGAGATATGACATCCTTCTCAAATTATCGGTGCTTCATAGCTACTGTTGTAAATCTCTCTGTTGGGAAGGGGTATGTAGTGATGAAGAAGATGACTAGAAGGGGTCTCACAAGATTGAAATTGTGCGTCCAGAAACTTAATCAATAAAGTAGCAATTGTACAACTGTGAAGTTTTGTCAGTCAGTTTGTAGCTCTTTCACAAATCTTTTCCCCCCATCAACCTCTCTCTTTTTAAACAATCTGCTTATTTATTTAGCATAGATGAAAAGGATACACATTGATCAGTACAGGAACGCATGCCATATTTGATTTCTGAATCATCAAAAAAACTCAAACTGCATAACCATAATTTAATAATGACATAGTGTACTTCAATCTTTTACAAGCATAAAATGAATTACTTTGCTGACTTCTTTTGCCTAACATTCTGAAATGTCACACCAATTTCCTTACTAACTTCACGACTCCTTCACAGTATTTGGCCAATTAACGAGATTAAGATCATAAATTTGTGAACAAGGCTGGTCTTAAAGCCCAGCCATTGTTACCGAAAAGAGTGGATGGGAAAATGTTTCCGTAGATATAAAAATGTTTCTTCAGGTAATTGTCATTAAATATCACATACCATATGTGCTCACTGTGTTGTCAATACCAGATGGCCTCCCATGGATTATTTTTTCACCTTCAAAAGCCCATTTGTTCACCAGTTCCAGCTCGTCCTCTCCAAACATTAACCAACCTTTTTGGCTGTGCTCTAAATTCACACTATCTGACAAAGCAACAAAAGCAGCTGAGAGCGACACACAGATCGCAGCAGACGAACCCAAGCCAGAACCAAGTGGGAGCTCAGAAGTAATGACCACCTTTGCAGGTTTATACCTGACAAACAAACAGAGACCATTCAGAACTTTGTAAGTTAAAAGAGCAACGACTCTATGTTACCAGGACCGCGGATTGCACCAATTCAAGGTCCGAGAACGGAAATGGGAGATTGGCATGCCCTAAGTTGCAAGATAGGGCTAGGATTGTGTAGATAACAGAACTATAACTTACTTCTTTCAAGTGCTAGACACGCAATATTATTTTTCAAATCATTCATGGATAACACATTTCTAGGGGATAATAACTAATTATTTATATTTTTTACGGCTAAAACTCCACTCACTCTAGATTTTTATTAATTTTTTTTTACTACCTACCTCTGGGAATCCCTTTAGATCACTACTTGTTTCCAAGATGTACCATGTTTTGGGACTTGCATACCAAAAAAAAAGTGATCTGTTAAATAATTAGTATTCCCTGGTAACATAGAGCAAGGTTATATAAGAAACCACAATCAGACACACCCTTGGATGGAAGTGTATAGCCAGAGGAATGCTGAAATTCCACCGGTAAGAGAATATTGTGCCTCTGGAATATTTTGCTCTTCAACTAGAGCTGTAATTAATTTTGTAGCCTCTGGCGAGCATGATGTAGGTGGTGAAGGAATTTGCCTACCCACCTCAGACAGTACTTCCTTAATTCTGCCAACTGGCCAACATAATTCTAAGTTCATATCCTTCAGATGGAGCTTTAGCATACCATCATTGTCTACACAAAGAAGATGATTGCAATGAGAGATCAAAGCAACAGATAACAAAACATCAAATTGACAAGAACAACAGCTAGTAGGATGAATGGAGAACTACACAGAAACGGGTAAAAACGACATTGATTTAGGATCTTTAAAACAATTAACATGAGCCTGAAGTAAAGCTCGTGGAAGCAATTACACTAATGATATATCATAAACTGCCTAAAATCCTAAACCAGCTCATTATCTCTTGGATATGAACTCTCATGTCAAATTCAGAAACTTTTTTTCCGAAACGAAGTAAAGCATATACAACCAATTTGTGCTGCCTGTTATGCACGTTCCTAATTTAGTTTTGGTAAGATTTGATTAATAATAATCGTAAATAAAAATTGTTACCGAAATAAAATTTCCATACACCGTTAATATCTTGTCATACATCAAACTTTCCACAAATCAGTAACTCTGATGAATCCTTAAATATCAGTTTCATCATGTAGGTAACAATTTGGTTTTATTGACAGACTTCATTTCCTTTACAGGTTAATCATTGGTTAACCCTTGTATGTCTTTTGGCAGCTCTGGTAGGGGAAATATCATTTCACCTTTTCCAGGAGAAGAGTTTTACAGCTTTCTCAGAATCATATTCGAGCTTCATTCTAGGCTGAATAAAAACAATCACCACTTGATAATAATCACTACTTGCCTCATGATTTTGAGCAATTTGACCAGAAAGCAATTTTCTATGGAACTAGTAAACATGTTTTTATTTTATTTTTTCAAAAGGACCATCCCACAGGGGCAATAATTGGACCCACTCATAGAACGTAAACCTCCGGACGACCCGAAGCAATCACCGCCCCGACCCGCCAGTGAAATTGTGCTACCAACCTGGGAGAGGAATTGAACCCTACCCAAAGCTAGACAATGACAGTCAATTCGAAAGACAACAAGAATACAGCAAAGAAAAAATATTGGGTAAGAATGAAAGAAATGCAAGAGGGTTTTTTGTACCAGAATGAGGGGGGAAGCTGAGAGAGACGTAAGTGTAAAGATCGATGGAGGCGGCGACCGCCGTTGATCCGTGGACGACGGCGTGCTCCCCGGCGAGTATGATTTTCCCGGGAGCTCTTGCTGTCACCTCCATACTCTCTCTCTCTCCTCTCTCTCTCTCTCTGTGACAATGAACTGATAAATTATCTGCCTCTTCCTCTCTTTAACAGTGTCTTTGGATTGTGCGATTTGGAGAGAAAAGAAAGGAGAAGAAAGGAAAACCCTTTGGCTGTGTTCGTTTGGGGGTTTTCCCCCAGTTTTGCACTATTTCAGTTTTGATTACATCATCACTTTTTTCACTTTTCTCTCTATCTCTCTCCACTTATTACACCTGCTTACATCATCAAAACTAAACTAAACTAAACTAAACTACTCAACCGAACAAGGCTCTCTCCCTCGTTTGGATGAACAAAAGGGTGGGAGAGGAGGAGAAATGGTGAGAAATCAGATTCCCTTAACCCCCCTTTTCTCCCCTTCCCGTTTCTCACCAAAAGTGGCGAGATTTGGTGAGAAACGGGACGCCGGCGGCGAGTGCGGGCCACTCCGTCGTCGGATCGTCGTCAAACTTTCACCGTTGTCTTCGTCTCGTCAAGGAGGATCCGGATCTGTGCTTAAAACTAAGTTTCGAGGTCGCCGGAATTGTTGCCGGAGAGTCGCCGGAGGGAGTTCTGTCGCTGGAGTTGAAGGAAGAGATTCTCCTTTCTCACTGCTGTTTGGATGAGAGGGTGAGAGACAAGAACCCTTTCTTTTCTTTTCTCCTCATTAAGGTGAACCAGACTCCCCTCCTTTCTTTTCTCACGCCAGTAGCCAAAGGGGCTGTAAATGTAGACTCGAGTATGGTTGGAACCGAAAATATACGCGGCCATCCACCTGGGTCCCATATGAATAAATCGAATTAGTACTATTAATTAAGTTAATTGATATTCACACTTCTAAATTGTTATCCACACACTTTTTTTATTTTTTAGTGAGGTTTTTTCACATGAAAATTTCACTATAAGACAAAAAAAAGGGGTGTTGATAACAATTTGGGGAGTGTGGAAATCACTCCCCTTTATTAATTTGAAAATAATTTTTTGAATGATTTTATAAAAAAAATCAACTCAATTAAGTACTCCCTTCATCCCAATTTAAATGTCCTCTACGGGAAATCGAGTTTTTCAATAAATTGAAATTCGTTCTCTAAATTTTCAAAAGTAACCTTAAAAACTGTGAATTCTATTAAATGTATTTACATTGTTTATATCCTTCAATATGAATCTCATATAATATGTAATATCGATCTTGTTTGATAGATTTCAATTAATTCTATTATACAAAGTTTTCAAAATCATGAAAAATATTAAATGTTGAAAGATATTGTCAACTTAAGAATGATGTGAATATAAAAAAATTGTCAAATCAATTAGAAATGAAAGAGTACTTTTTAGGGGTAAAATTTAAAGTTTGGTTTGTTTTGATACTCTTTTTGGGACATTCCAAAGTAGAAATGTGGACATTTAAAATGGAACAGAGGGAGTATATATAAATAGTTGATTCAAACATTATATTTGCATTCAAAATTCAAGACTATTTTTATTATTTAAAATTAATTAGCGGTTTGAATTATTCGTTAGGACCAAAAATAAACAAACCACCCATTGTCTCCAAATAAGGGGTATTCTCCTAAGGGTGTGTTTAGATTAAACTAACTTTTCACGGTTTTTTATGTGTTTATTGTGAGAGAATTGCCTGTCTTAATTTTTAGAAAACAAAAAACTATTTTTTGTTTGTGAAACAACCCCTAAATCTTCGGTACACTCAACATTATTGTTTGAGGGTCCTATTAGTAGCCTAAGAGCTGACAATAAGATAATGAGAAGACAAAAAAAATACGGCTTTGTTCGTTTTTGGTTTTCAAGAACCGGTTTTCTCAATTATTATTCAATTATTATCTATATTTTTAAATATTATTTTTATTTTTCTCTCAATCTCTCTCCAATCATTAATACCTATTTTTAAATTATTATCCCTATTTCTCTCTCTAATCAAAAACCAAAACTTAAAACCCAAACTAAACACAACCTACATACTTCAATGGGTTTTTTTATACACTTTTGCATATTCCTATAACACATGTTTTTATATATTATTTTAAAGTTCAATGACAATTCATTGAATTGATTTTAAAATTTTCGATTGTTTAATGTATGCGTTGTTGTATGTTTGACAGGCTCAATAGCCTATGGTCGTACTTTAGCGACGGGGACAAACATTTGACACAGAGGGGGATCGAAAGTGAGTGGCAGAGAGGAAATCGTTGATTACGAGAGCTGCTCACCTACCATAGCAACTCAAGTTGAAGTGTTCCATTAACAAAAAATAATTTTTCAAAAAAATTAGAACATGTTTTTCTCTTATAATAAATCACAGAATTTTTTTTTTTAAACCAATTTATTCTAAACACACACTTAGCGAAACACCCCCTCAGTGTTGTGATAAGTATTTCATATGTAATGGTAGTATTTCACATCCAACAATGCTATGGGTACGCCATGTGTGCACCCCAAATACACACCAGCAAATAAGGAGAAGCCCCATGTGGGGCTCACCCAAAAATGGGCTTGTCCTCATTTGCCACATCAAGATAGTGTGCATTTGAGGTGTACAAATGGTGTACCCATATCATTTTCCATTTCCGATATTGTCATAAAACAACAAAACAGAATAAAATAGTTTTGTTTTATGCAAAACTATTCCCTTTTTTTTGTTTTTGTTTTTCTCATTTGAAATAATTACTACAACATCTGAAATACCCACAACAGCGTTACTTTTGAGATAGCATACACCAAAGCCATTTTAATGCTAGTAGAAAAATTCCCTACCGTGCCTCGTGGACCATGGACTAAGTTACTTCGGCCAAGTAGCAGCCGCCTTTCTTGTTTTCCTGATTTTCTTAAGTAATGTACTCCAAAGTCCAACCATCCCATAACTTTTGCCCTACTTAAGGGTTTGAATTCTAAATTACAAAAGAATTTCAGATTAAATATTGGTTGATATGATTTCAAGACACATTTATCTCTTAAAAAGACATGGTAACGCTCGGTCCATTTGCAGTCTCATTATAATTCGAAAACAAATCACACAATATTAAATCAACATTTTTTTTTGGATAACCAGACTCCGGGCCAGCTTGCGTACACCCTGACTAATTCCAGGACCTTGGAGGTAACTACTGGGCATAACCCCCAGTGGCTCCAACAGTTTGTTGGTTAAGGAGAATCGAACTTGAGACCTTAGGAGCAAAGTCCTAAATTCCAAAGCAAGACCACTTTGCCAACCCCTTGGGGTTAATATTAAATCAACATGAAAGTAGTGTCGGACTTGCATTTAAATCAACCCTATGCCATAACAGGTATATTTCTAAAGTCGAAATTAATCAAAAAATTAAATATTTTTCGTCAAATGCTACCAAAAAAATCCCGGAAACAAGCCAACTAAAACGAATATAAGTCAAATCAATACAAAATTAACCTTTAATGTCTAGGCCTTTATATTCAGACCAGGGGCTAAATGACCTGAAAATTCATATGCATTCATCATTCTCCAATAGGGGAACCTATATACAGAAGACTGATACATTGAATACATGGTCAAAGGAGAAATAAGATAGCCCCAGGGGTTAGTATGGTTGGTAGATTTGCTCTTCCCACAATTGATCGGTGTTTGATTCTTGGGATAATTTCATATGATCCCCTAATTCCAGTGTGGATTGCCTGTCTTTGACCGTACCGGGAGAAAAGTAGTCGAGGTGCAAGTAAGGAGGCCTCGACCCCCGACTGCCGGACCCAAAACAAGAGTGAAATAATATGCATTTCACGATGCAGGGAATGCAAAGTGCAAATGAGTTTTTAGATCAAAGTTAAGCGAGTGATGTCACAGAAGATCACAATTCACAAGACTGAAAAACAAAGTACCTATGTATAATATCATCTTCAACCAAAAGGAAGGACAAATAACTTTAACACGACAACATATTGAGCCAAACTCATACTGTAGCAATCACCTAGGTGCATCCAACTTCCCCCAGGGTCTGGATTTGCAGGCTTAAAGGAGAAATAAAGCAGTTTCAACACCTCATCAAAGTTTAAGATACGCGCAATCGCGCATGCAAATAAACATAAAATGAGTTGCATCCGAAACTTGTCCAAAACGATCAAATTATCAGGTCATAAAGTTCATCTTCCAGGAAAATTCTAGTGCACCACAGAATTCTCAGATTTTCTTTACAATTCCTTCAATAGTTCCATCGATACCGAGATTAGCAAAAAACTGGAACTGGTTTACCGGACCTAGCAGCTGGAATGATACAGAAAAAGGGCCAGGTGGGCAGAGATTGCTGTACGCATACAAAACTTGTGATGGTACTTGTGCACCGTCTCTTCCCCAGTTGATGTGATTCCATCTATCATAACTTTTCTTCCTGCAAGCTTCTACATAACTGTTAGCCACTGAGACCTACTTCAATTGGTTTGGCATCTCAAATGTACAAGAAAGGTCAGCACAGATTTCCTCTCTTGCTCGGAAAAAATTACCCACCCCAGAACTTGCAAACTCATCCTGATCTCAATCAGTCTCCAAGCTCTATCCTTCATTTCTTTTGTTTACTTATTTTCTCGAACAGAGCAACACCGGATAAAGATGCCAGGATCATCAACGCTGACTGGCCTAAACATTTGTTGGGCCATTCGGTGTCGGTTTTGAGCAGGGCACACCTGAAGTCCATAACTCTCGTTCCGGAGGTCAGTTTAGTCCAACAACGCACCACACATTCACCCCTACTAATTACAGAAAAAAGTAAAATGCCCAAAATATAACATAACCATCAATACCAGACTATTCTGAGAACAAGGGGAAAAGACATCAATTATCAATTATTTTCACACCAAGAAATATTGAGATCAGAAATCTTTTTGCCCTGATTATTACAAGTCACCGTAAAATAAATCTCTCTTACGTGAGTGAGTCACATATTATCTGATTCAGTGATGCAATATCCCAACCTCTGAATAAATCAGGAAAAAATAAGCAAGACAATATGAAATGATACAAGATATAAATGTTTCACGACCACAGTGTTAGGGAGACAAGTGGATGTCAAAACATTCTTTCTCCAATGAACCTATACAACAAATGATCTTCCAAGACGGCATTAGCATTTCATGAGCAGATACAACAAAGAAAAATGAATTGCTATGTATTTGTATCAATGCTCTCTATTGTTGCCAGCAAAACAATGATCCGATAAGCCATCCTCAAGGCAGGTGGGAAATAGGGAAAACTTTTAAAAAGCCTCCAAACTTTCACCGCAATGCTTCATAGGCCTCCAAACTTAACGAAATTTCAATTAGACCTCCAAACTTCACACATTTTAATCAATTACACCCACGCCGTTACTTTCCGTCAATTTGCTAACGGAAAATGCTTACCTGGCCCCTTTGGAGGGAATTACCGCTCGTTTTGAAGGGAAATGGATACACGTGACATTCACGTGGCAAGAGAAGACGTATGTATAGAGGAAAATACCATGTTCGTTCATTTTGATCCCAACAAACCCTCTTCCCCACTCCTCCAAACATGATATTTTCATAAACACCTCAAATGAATCACATTAATCTGCTTTCTTAATCCTTATCGATCGTGAGGAAGACGAAAATGGGTTGGATAATGCGAGAATCTAGGTGTGATCCTCCTACCTATGGTACGTATACTTTACACTGCATGAAGAATTGATTAAGGTGTTTTTAGAACAGAGTGCAATTTTTTAGAATAGAGTGCACTACATGGTTACATGCTCTGTTTAATGGAACCTGGATTACACTCTGTTTTATTTTCCCAAACAAAGGCCATTCTTACATGCTCTATTTAGAGTGCAATTTTGAAGCATGGAGGAAGAATAATTCCTCATATATACAACAATTAGGAAACACAAAACTTCATTAAATAAACTAATAGTGTCATTACATTGGTCATTCACTTCATACACCACCACAAAAAAGAAACAAATACATACCCTTACCCTTTCCTTCCCCTTACCCATACCCAGTACATAGTTAAACACCACCACTAACTCTTACACAACAAGTATAGAGGCAGAAGCCCTACATTTTCTGCAACCAGAGGTGTCCAAGAGGTGTGCATCTCTCTCCAGTTGCCACAAACTTTGCAAGATTGTCTTCCATGAAGTTGCCAATGTCACGTGCATTTCTCATTTTTCAGATGTGAGAGAGAGAAGATGGAAGTGGATTTTAAGATGGGAGAGAGAGAATGAAGAAGGGAAGTCGGGTTTTAGGGTTATTTGGTGTGGGGGTGGGTATAGATAGAGATAAAATGAAGGAGGGAGTCAAAATGGCAGAAAATGACCAACTAAATATTGCATTTTCGTCCAAAACGAGGGCTAACACGCTAGGTAAGCATTTTCCGTTAGCAAATTGACGGAAAGTAACGGCGTGGGTGTAATTGATTAAAATGTGTGAAGTTTGGAGGTCTAATTGAAATTTCGTTAAGTTTGGAGGCCTATGAAGCATTGCGGTGAAAGTTTAGAGGCTTTTTTGAAGTTTTCCCTGGGGAATATCACACAGAAAATTTGGCGATGACTAAACTCACAGCTATGAATGAAATATAGAGACTGACGAGGCAGAATCCCCAAAATCTAGGTACCCGGAACCTGTACCAAGTAACTACCAAAAGGGAACCCATCAAGCTGAGAAGCAAAAACACAAAAGCCACCACAATACTCAGGTGGAAATGCAGCTCATAGGCTTTTGGATAAATATCAGCAGTCTGCGTTACTAAAGCTGTACCAAGCCCAAAAAGCATGTTAAACATGGGCCCAGCAAAGCATCCAGCCATGGCCATTGCTGGCTGGCCTGCTTTAGCAACTGCCACATCAGCAACAAGATCACCCACCGAGTTTCCCCATGCAAGCACTGTCAGCCCAAGTAGTGCAGGAGGCAACTTAAGGAGTGCTCCAAGAGCTGCTAGGCAGTTGAGGAGTTCTCCGGCTACAGTGGAGATCCAAAACACACTCATCACAAATGATACGAGCACTACAGAGATTTCTTCAGTTTTGGGGGGCTCTTTTTCGAGTACGAAGTGAAGCAGTGCTAGAGAGGAGCATGCAAAGAGTACCACTAGCCAGAGAGGGAAATGGGCATTTGGAAGGAGGAAAATGATGGGATGATTTACCGGCATGAATGAGTTACAAGAGAAGAGAAGGGCAAGCGGACAAAGAGCAATGTTGGCAGATCGATAGAATCTGTTCCATTCAGAAGGTGAAGTCTGAGGTATAGTGAGTTTTAGAATAACTGAGACTGGAAGCTCCCACACTTTTGAGATCTGTGGACAGACAAAGAGAAATAGGTCATAAGAAGATTAGTTAACTTTACTGCTATAGATGAGTTGATGAAACATTCTTAGCATTACAGTCAAATCGTGTACAAAACAAAGTCAGTCTCGTACATATAGTTCATCTCTGAATGGGCTACTTCTAAAATTACTTCTAGTCGCCAAGTGGCCTTTGGCCAATTGGCATCACGAGTGCACTTAGGTGCCAAGAAAGGAGGTCAAGAGTTCAACTCCTCTTCCAGTGAGCTAATCTTAACTATTCTAACAATACTGACTTCTACCGATAAAAAAAAAAAAATTTACTTCAAGTAAACAAGCCATCAAGAAAGATCACATGTATATCAGAAAATAGTCTAGCACATGAAAGATCACATGCAATGATGCACGGACACAGAAACGGACACGGACACGGACACTGACACGGACACGGGGACACGGCAATTCTAAAAAAATGGGGACACGGACACGGCGGGAGACACGCCACGTGTATATTTATTTATTTATTTAATTATATATTTATTTACATGTACATATATAAAAAATATATTTTAAAACTTTTAGGGGTCAAATTGAATTTTTTTTAAACTTTCAGGGGTCAAATTGAAATTTTTTTAAACTTTTAGGGGTAACATTGATATTTTTTTAAACTTTCAGGGGTAAATTTGATATTGTTTTAAACTTTCAGGGGTAAAATTGAATTTTTGAAAACTTTCAGGGGTAAAATTGAATTTCTTTAAAACTTTAATGGATAAATTTATATTTACTCAAAAATTTAGGGTAAAAACTATAATTTAGCATATATCTACACCATCTCCTCCCTCAGCAGCCGACATATTCAACTTCAACCCTAAAATTTCAGATCTGCCGCCATCACCAGCGACTGCTACTGCCGACATCACCAGCGACTGCTACTGCTAGCAGGTCTCTCTCTCTCTCTCTCGTTCTCTCTCTCTCTCTCTCGGCTTCAGGTCTCTCTCTCTCTCTTTCTCTCGTTTTCTCTCTCTCTCTCTCTCTCTCGTTTTCTCTCTCTCTCTCGGCTTGTCTCTCTCCCCGTGTCCCCAGCCGTGTCCCCCCGTGTCCCCAGCCGTGTCCCCACCCAAAAAAGTAACCTAGCCGTGTCCCATGCCACGTGGCGTGTCGGGACACGTTTCCCGCCGTGTCCCCGTGTCGGGACACTGCGGTACGGGGTCCGGGAGAGGTGTCGGTGCTTCATAGATCACATGTAATGATCACTGAGCTAAGATCAAAGGATTCATGTTCAAGAAAAACTTGAATGTGACTAAAAACCAATCAAGGCTGATATTCCTTCATGCCTCCTCTTCTACTAGAATGCTAAAATCCTAATGACGGAAGTACTAAGGATGTTAAACCCAAAATCCCTACACATTCAGCACCGAAGAGCGGATAAGTAGGATTATCTAACAGATTCCACATCTCACGCTATCCAGCAATGACTAGTGGATATAACTATTTCTCACAAATGAATGGAACCCTTTTCATCAATTGTTTCTTCATGATGGAACTGCACCAAAGAACTGGCAACGGTTGTCTTCTAAATATGTTGCAATACAGAATGACACTAAAACCCTCACCAAAAGTCCCCGAAAATTACACTCATAACAGTTTGGACGGGAGATCACCAACAACACTAACACCCCTTTTACTGAGTTATTATTATCAACCTAAGACTGGCAGATCAGATGTACATCATGAAGAGGGAAGGAGCTATCATTAACGGGTGAAGTCCATTGTTTATAGCCCTTCCAACAAATGAACACTCACTACCTATGGTAGTTCACCAACGGGAAATATCAATTCACAGAATCATAACATGCCCATTATCATCTGCTATGTGAGAAATGACCAAGATATTCAGCATCTAGAGCCCAAATCACCTGTCACCAACTTCCATGGTTCATCCGATAGTGGCAACAGATTTGTACATAACTAAGATACATAGTGCATTCACCAAAAACCAAACACTCCAGTCTTGTCACTACATTTGTCCATTAACAAACATATCATTTCCAGTCCATATGAAACCAAAATTCATCACCCACGCACAGATATAAACGATAAAAATAGAAGGCCTTTTCTATCCAATTAACACTCAAAGAAATCAACAACTTGTAATCCTTCATTAAATTTAATACCATATGTGTCCGAGAATCAGTTTGGGTATGTGACAGACATAACAACAGAACAAGTGGGGAAGCAATTCACCAATTGGAGAATAACAGAAATGTATAGACAGAAGAAGAGAGATCTTCACATAGTCGTTAATTGTTATGGACTTTGAAAACGCATATGAAAGGATTCTCAACAGTATAATATGGTGGGCGTCAAAGGAAAGGGGAGAGAGTACATCGATTTGATAAAAGACATGTATGACAGAGCAGTGACTACAATTAGATCTAGATGAGAAAGATGTCAGTTTTCAAATCACAGAAGAATTGTACCCGCAAACTTTTGGCACTGGAAAATCCAATTGGATGAATTCGAAGACCGACTAAGAAGCCAATTTGACTAAGATCACAAGTGGAGCTACATCCTTAGATCTACCGTCTACGTCCAACTTGCATTATGTTATCAACACATGGTAACCAGGCAATCAGCAAGTTTCAAACAATTCCTACTCATCACAAAATACATCAAAAGGAACATAGAAGTGCAAAAATAGCATAACAGTAACCAAATCATACCTGCCAAAAAACTTGTAGAAAACGAAAATTCGGCTTCCCTCCCTCTAATTTCCCCAATAATTCTCCATTTTTTTCACAATCCTGACCAATTAGTACATCCTTTTGAACCTCAACAACAATCCCACCTTTCCTTTTCCTCCCACCACCCATCCCCAAATCCATCCAAAACACAATCCCAACAAAAAACACATAAAACCCAACAAACCCAACAGCCTGCCACAAGAAAATCTCCCCACTAAGATACACATAGAACAAAAACAACGCAGCAGCCAAGTAGAACAAAACATCCCTAACAAACGGTGCGGGGTCCACCGCAAATGGTGCCGCGTAAATCGCCACAAACCCAACAACCAGCGCCGAAACAAATGTCCCGGCCGACAAAATCGCGCCGAACCCGGTCCTCGGGTTGCCACCCCGGACGGCCGCCACCGAGGCGAACACGTCTGGGGCACCATTGCCCAGGGCCAGTAGAGTCACGGCGCCCATGCTAGGGGTTAAATTGAGGTGGGTTGAGAGTTTGGTGACCGTAACGGAGAAGTGATCCTGAGCTGTTTTGACGAGGAGGTAGAACTGGAAGAGGACGATGAGAGAGAGGAAGGGGATGGAGAGAGAAGGGGTTTGGCGGAAGAGGCAGAAGTGGAGAGAGAAGTAATTGATGAGTTGGCCATGGGAGGTGCAGTGGAGGAGAGAGAAGGAGCATTGGGAGTGTGGTGGGATTTGGTGGATGGAGGAGCAGGAGAGTGGGGGTGGGGTGGAGATGCTGTTGGTGGCGGTGGCGGTGGCGGTGGCGGTGGTGGTGGTGGTTTTGAGAAGGGATCTGTGGTGTATTAGTGGGGTCGTGGAGGGGTAGTTTGGGGAAGGAGGTTTGAGGAGGAAGAAGAGGAGGGTGGAGATGAGGGTTAGGAAGATTGCTGCTGGGGATTTGAGGGAAGAAGGGAAGAGATAGATTGCCATGCCATTCCAAAACACTCTCTGTCTCTCTCTCTCTGGTCTAATTGGAGTGGTGAGTCCACCCTGAATCTTGACGCGTTTTTCTGCTTCGCACGCCTGCAACCTGGATTTCCTATTCGTTTGGACTCTCTTGCGCAGTTGGGAACGTGGAGGTTAAGTTGAACATATATGGTGCTCCAATGTGGTATTAGGACACCGGTGCCCCACTAAATCTCAACCGTTAAATAAAAAATAAATGAATTTGAGCCATTAGATGAAAACCACCGCAAGAAAAAGGGTGGTTTTGCTCTTTTTCAGCGTAATTATACTTATCACAGACATAAGTTTTACTTATCACAAACACATGCTTTACTTACCATACGTATAGGCCATAAATTGTGATAAGTAAATCATGTGTTTATAGTAAGTATGATCTGTTTTTGTAGTTTGTAGATCCAATGTTTGTGGTAAGTAAAACTGGGGCACCGATGCCCCAATACCACTTTGGGGCACCACAGCAAGACCCGCTCGCGTCTAGATTTTGATAGGTTTGGTTCAATCTTATTTTTCGTGATAAAATCTGTATTGCCTTCGGGCTTTTATATGAATGAATGTTGACTGTTGATAAAAAAAAAAAATATGAAGTATGAAAAAGAATTGAAAAATCAAATTTTCTATAACTTTAAGGTGCTCAATTATCAAAAAAATAATGGGATCCACAATAATTTTTTAACCGCTAAGACACCCGTCAAAATGCTTATTGCAAAAAAGAAAGAATTATGTGTCATGAGATAGTTTGCTCCTGCCAGTTACACTTTTATCGAAATATTGTTTATCAATTGAACACTCACGGAAAAGTAAATTTCCCTTTCTTTTACTTCATTTCATTTTTCTCAAGATTAACTTTTCAAACTTTTCGACCGTCCATGGGGTCTGAAGCATTTGGATCTTGACAGTTGGGTGAGTCTAGCCATTTGTGGGGTTCAGGGCGAAGGGACGTGTTGTCGGTGTTTGCCGGAGTAGTAGTTGTCTCCGATTAGGTTGTCATTTTGGTAGAGGTGATCTTGTTGATCACTCCAAGTGTGAGTACGATTCAAAGTCAACTTGATCTGTGTTTGAAGGCTACCATTCACGGTCCAACAAGGCTTGTTGGAGGAGATCGAAGACAGACTACTTGAGGTGCTTTTTTCTTCTTCGGAGCTAGTGGGCATTGATAGGCGCGAGAAAAGCTTGCTTTTGAGCGCCTAAGTAGAGTGATTTAGCATGTTAGACGTGCGTTTAAGCTTCGTTTCCCATTTGATATATGTACGTGGTATTTTTGGTGTGTTGAAAGTAATTTGCAGGTATTCTAAGGTTGTGGGTGTGATTTCGAGACATTGGAAGCACATGCACGTAGACCAAGAGTGAGAAGCGATCGGATTTTGCATGGAAGTGATCATGATCCGTTGGGAGCGCTACCCCAATTCTATGGAGCGCTCAAATTGGGCACAAAAGGTCCCAAAAATGAACAGAAGGTTTTTGAGCGCTACACCGAAAAGGGTGTAGCGCTACCGGCGTATTAGAGGTCAATAGTCAACGCGAGGAGCAACGGTCAACGCCGCACGATAGGGCAGCGGTAGCGCTACCCTCATTTACTAGTAGCGCTACCGAGCGCTTAGTTGGGCCGTTGAACGTCGTCGTTCGGCTTCGCGCGGAATATTTCGGGGATTTTCATTCGGATTTCGTTAGGATTACTAGGTTTAGTATAAATACTTTTGTTTTAACCCAGATTAGGGTTCCACGAATTTTTATCTAGTTTTTACTTTTCGAAGTTTCGGCTACAGTCTGAGGGAGCTTTCAATATCCAGCATTCTACGTTTCAAGTTTACTTCCAGAATTTCCGCTTGTGGATTGGTTTTTGCGTATTAACAATCAAGTTCGATTTTTCCTTGCAATTTACGGTATCATTTTCTATTGCTTTCATATTTTATTCTTCAAGCATGTCTAGATCTAGGTTTAATTTGATTTCTTTAGTTCTTATAATCATGAGTGAGTAGTCGTTACGAGTGCGGCTGCGGGGCGAAGGCGCCGCACGTCTAGACTAACCAACGTTTCACCTCGGGGCCGAATTAACTCAACTTTCAAGCAATTTTAGGAAACAGAAATTTCTCTAACAAACAAAACCCAGGCATCGCCGGAATTCGAATGCGCGCGAATCTGGTGACAGGTGGTGCGCATTTGTTAGGGAGCCTTTCTTTCATTCTAAAATTGGTAAAAGAGGAATTGTGGCCCGAGTAAATATCGGTTAGGCTAGTCGCGGACGCTGGGTTCCCTCAGCTGTGCTCTCTTATTTAATTTGCATTTCGTTACATTAGCTTAGTAATTCAGTTAATAAATCTCATCAAATCAAGGGGTGGCTACCTAAGAGCCAGGTAAAACTGCACTTTCACACTTCTGAGTCAAGCACTTAAGTTGTCTCTGTGGTTCGACTCCGGTACTTCCGGATTTATTGTGCTACACTGGTCGAGAGTTCTACGCTTGGGACGCGTCTTTATTCGTCTTATTTTTAGTCACCTGGTCGGTCAAGCATTTTTGGCGCCGTTGCCGGGGACGACAGCAAGTGTTCAGAGGTGTAGAGTCGTAGTTTAGTTTTGTCTTTTAGTTAAGTCATCATAGATAGAGGTAAGAAGGGTTCTCCTAGGCAGGACCCTCTTTATTTTCGTGACCCTACGAATCGGTTAGTTCGAAGGGAACTGGAGTTGAGTCAGCCTTTATCCCCTAGTGTTTCATCTGCTAGCTCAGAGTCAGACTCGGCTGAACTCCATTCCGAATCCATTTCCATTAGTGGTCTGTTTATAGAATTACCTTTTGAGTCAGTAAGTGTCAGTAATCTACTTTACCAGTCAGAGTCGGAAATAGAGGATATGGCAGACCAGCGAGTAGCTCCACAGCCGTCTTTGAGGCAACACCTTCATCCCGAGAGGACCACTCCTCTCGGACCGATTGTGTTCCCTCGGGAGACACAAGAGGCACGCAATGCCTTTACTGTTAAACCTGGAGTCCTTAACAGCCTCCCTAGCTTCTATGGAAAGGAGTGCGATGACCCATACGAGCATGTGCGAACATTCGAGGGATTGGTGCGCAACCTTGCGTCCAATACCCAGTATGATAATGCATGCCTCAAGCTGTTCGAGGCAACATTAAAGGATGGCACACTTTTGTGGTTTAGAATGCAGAAGTTTCAGTCTTTCACTACTTGGGCGCAAGTGCGCGACGCTTTTTATAGGAAGTACTTCTCTGACGCTAAGACTACAAGTTTTAGGCGTCAAATCCAGGGTTTCAGACAGGAGAGAGACGAGTTGTTTCTCAAGGCCTGGGAGCGCTTTAAGGAATTGATCCTCAGACTGCCACACCATGGCTTTGAGAGGATTCAATTAGTCGAGTTTTTCCACCTGGGTCTCAATGCAGAGACCGTCCAGCACATAGAGTATTCTTGCAAAGGGGACGATTTCTTGTCCAAAACAGCTGAGCAGGGGTGGGATTTCTTAGATGACCTAGCTGATAGGTAGAGGGCTTTAGAACCATCCGAGTTTGAGCAATTAGGACCTTCTGGGTCCACCATTGTCCCTGTCACCATTCGTGACCAACGCCTTCAGGCTCAGGTTGAAAAAATGGCCCAGCGATTAGAGGAACTAGAGGTGAGACAGACTCGTCCAGTACATGAAGTGAGCGTAGAGGAAGTCTGTGTTTGGTGTGAATGCAAAGGGCACACAGCGACCGCTTGCCCTGGGTTTCTAGCGGCTAAAGGGGCAAGTCAATTCAACCAGGAAGAGGTCAATGCAGTTAGGACTTGGGATCCCTTTTCGAACACGTACAATCCAGGATGGAGAGACCACCCTAACTTTGGGTGGTCGGAGTCCAGATTCGTAGGTGGAGGTCAAGCTCAACCCCTTGCGTTACCTCCGCCGCAGCAATTCCCACAGTCCCAATCATTCAGGCCCCCGCAGGGCCAAGTCATTCCGTACCACTACCAGCAACAGCCTGGTAGGGGGGCAGGTCCATCCACTCGTGGTCCTCCCCCAGGTTATTCCCAGATGGTTGCCCGTGACCATAAGTTAGAAGAAAATGTCAATTCCATGATGCAGTCTCAGATGACATTTCAGACTGAAACGAGGCAGCAAATAGGAGCCCTTACCACGCAGATGTCACAACTCACTGCGATTATCAGTCAAATGCAGTAGGAGAAGGGTAGGTTTCCAGCCCAGGGTACTACAGTAGGAGCCCATTATGTGGGCAACACTCCAGGTCCTAATGTTCAGAGTCCAAATCAGGAAGAGGCTAAATCGGTCACCATTCTCAGAAATGGGAAAGCGATCGATAAGTCCATTGCACCAAAGCAAAAACCAGCCCCACCATCGGAGCCGGTTGATGCTCAAAGAGCAACTCCTGAGGTTGTTGAGGAGTCACATGAGGTGGTGGTGCCTGCTGATGCGGCCCCCACGACTCAAACGCCGCCAGCGATACCATTAGCTCCATTTCCCCATAGGCTGGCGGTGAAGCCTAAGCAGAACATGAATCATAAAATGTTAGAACTTTTTAAGAGGGTGCAATTCCCTATCACCTTAATGGAAGCAATTGAGTCTTTTCCACAGTGTGTGAAGGTTCTGAAGGATCTTTGCACAATTAAGCGCAAGAATCAGAACAACGTGGTTCTGACAGAACAAGTGAGCTCCATCCTTCAGACTGAGATTCCTGCAAAGTGCAAGGATCCAGGGTGTCCCACCATACCCATAACAATTGCAGGTCAGACTTTTGATAAGGCATTGTTAGATTTGGGAGCGAGTGTCAATTTGCTCCCTTACTTAGCATTCTTGAGATTGGGCCTTAGAGACCTTAGAGAGACTCCCGTCACACTCCAGTTGGCATACCGGAGTGTTAGGGTACCGAAGGGAGTGGTGGAGGATGTGTTGATTCGGGTAGGCGAGTTTCAATTTCCTGCGGATTTCATTGTCTTAGATATTAGCCCAGGTCCCGAGGTTCTAGAAAAGACTCCCATAATTCTAGGGCGCCCTTTCTTAGCCACCTCCAACGCTGTCATGAACTGTAAAACTGGCAAGGTCCAGTTATCTGTTGGCGAGGAGAGAATGGAGGTGGATGTTTACAGTGTGAGTACTTTGGGTGGAGATGATGAGGAGTCAGAAGAGTTGTGTTTGATTGACACACTCGTTCAGGAGCACGTCGATCCAGTCTTGTATACGGATTAGGGGTGTACACGGTCCGGATCGGATCTGATTGGCATGAATCCAATCCTAATCCGCGAGTCACGGTTTTTAGAAAATACAATCCGTGTCCGGACCAAAAGTCTCACGGTTCAGTTCCAATCCGATCCGCGAGTCACGGATCGGTTCCGGTTTTATCCACGGATTACATGTTATATATAAACAAGTAACAAAGTTATATAATTGAAATTTTGCCTAATGGCGTAAACACAACTAATTAGAGAAGAGGCCTTCGTTGGAATCTCACACTAATGGTGTAAACACAAATACACAACTGCTAATTGAATCTACTATATGTTGTCACAAATCCTGAGTTTATTTACTCCAGATGGGCAATATTAGACTGCTTCCATGGGTCATTAATAAAAATACACATCCAAACACGGTTATCAACCTAGTTTTGAAAGAGATCGCAGTTTACCCCAGAAATAGATAACAAGTACATATAGTAGAAGTTAGTGTAACAATTTAACCCCTAAGTTTTGAAAGAGATCACAGTTTACCCCCTAGTCTGTGTAGTAGAAGTTTGTGTAAAATTATGTGTGTGTGTGTGTGTGTGTGTGTATATTTTAAAAAATTATATATAATAAAAATCTCACGGTCCGGATCGGTTAATCCACGATTTCGAAATCAAAATCCGTGTCCGGACCGCGAGTCACGGTTTACTAATTTTTCAATCCGTGTCCAGACCATTAATCCACGGTTAAAATCCAAAACGCGCGGATCGGTTCGGTCCGGACTGGATTCACGGTTCACCGGTTTTTTTGTGCAGCCCTAATACGGATCCTCTGGAGATTGCTCTTACCGCCGAGAAGGCGTCATCTCTAGATTCTCCAGAGGTAGGAAGTCTGCTAGAGATGTTAAATGTCGAGGATTCCGTTGAGGAGGTTTTAGGGGTCTTTTGCAACCCAATGTTCGAGCCTCTGGGCAACCCTCCACCCAAGGTTTTTCTGTCATCGGTTCAGCCGCCAAAATCAGAGTTAAAACCTCTACCGGACACGCTCAAGTACGCCTTTTTGAAGGAAGATGATACTTATCCGGTTGTGATCTCCTCATCCCTTGAGGTGGATCAAGAGAGGAAGTTGCTGACGGGTAGCTCTCACGTACTATGCTCTTCATTGAGTGTGGACCCGGCCTCTAGCAATGGAGGTACCCATCATTGACTTGGGTATTTATAGCTTCGCACGCCGCTATTAAAATAAGGATCGTGTGCCCAGCTCCGGTTAGTACGGGCAATTTATGCATCTTCGTGTTTGTTTTTGTTTTAGTTTTCAAGTGGTAAAAAAAAAAAAAGATGCTGATGGTCTTGTATAGCCACCCACTCTTCCATTCGAGTTGGGGGATGGGGAGAAAAGTATGACACGTGAGGCTGCGTGAACGCCTGGGGGTGTTCTTTAGTTACTTTCGTTTATTTGTTGTGACCCGGCTTTCACATGCGGGCAGTACTGACATCATTTGTTGCCTAGTAGGTAGTTGGTTCTTGCGTCTTTTGCAGGAAAGGAGCGGATCCTGGGAGCAGTTCTGATGACGAACCGCAACAGTGATGGCAAATTTCCCATATATCGGCCGGGGTCATGATGGTTGGCTGCCATCCGACGGTCCATCTCTTTCCCTTGTTTTTCCATTTATATGTTTGTCTCATGCTCTGAGGACAGAGCAACTTTCAAGTTGGGGGAAGGGGTGTACTTTGTACACATTTCTTTAGTTTGAGCGTGGTTAATGGGTTAATTTTTTTTTTAAAGGGATACGATGGTTATGCTTGTTTGTATGAGTTAGGTGAGCATGCTAGATTTTTGTCTAAATATCTGCCTGTTTAACTTGTTCACATGCATATATCTGGCATCCCTGTTTGAGTAGTTTCGCATCATGAGCAATATTGAGTAGATGTTCCCACTTTGTACACAGTATGTCCTTAAAGCATCCCATGTTTTCTTTGTTCTTCACTTTCCGCACTTGCATAAAATAGTAGGCGTTTGTACCACATATCATAGATTGAATATTTTGCATGCATGTTGTGAGAGTTGGTGATGTGCTTAGGGGATGAAATAAGACAGTTCTTGTGTGATTAAACCACTAAATGTGTCCCATTGACCCCATTTTAAACCAGTCCATGTTAGTTCCTATGTCAAACCTAGGAAACCGGTGTTTGGATGGTGTGTCAGTTTGGTGGTCCAACTCTATGCGCATTTTAAAAGCCTCGAATCAATGGAATAAAGGAGCATCGTCGTCTTGAAAAAAAATTAAAATGTTACTTTTGGGTGCCATGTCTTTGGTTTAAAAAAAAGAAAAAGAAAAAAAAGAACCCCTAAACCTTAATCCATTTCCCCCCCCCCCCCCCCCCCCGGCGCAAATTAACCCATCTTAATGATAAGAGAGAGGTGGAAAGACGGTCAACTGACCCTTTGACCCGTTGCTATGAATTTCCAAGTTCAGAATTGGAAAAAAAAAAAGGAAAAAAAAAACAAAAAAATAAAAAAGAAAAAAAAGAGAAAAAAAAAGGAAAGAAAAAAAAAGAAAAACGCAGTCAAGTTGAGGGGTACCATCCGATTTTTCTCCACTCTCTCTCTCTCCACCTCATCATTCTCATTTTCCCTCTTCCTTCTTCTCCATTCAAACCTTAACCTTTAAACCTTCCAAACCTAAACTCACCAAAGTTATGGAACCCTAAGAGGCAAACTGAGCTGGAATTGAGCTATGATTTCGAGGATGTAATCAAGAAGGAGTGTTGAGTATTGAGTTGGACATGGTTGGGGTGTGGTGTTATTATCTTAGTTGTCATTTCATGTGTTATGTAGGTCGCAGACTTTGTTATTTTATGCGTCATTTCATGTTGGTGGTGTAAACAATATTATTATGTGGTCGGTGGATTGTGTTTGACGTTTTATTGTTATGTTTTAATCGGTATGATGTGATGGTTATGGTTAGTGTTATGTGTTAATCGCCATTGTGATGTATGTCGAGGTGGTGGCCAGTCAGGGTAGATTATTCCCACACTTCTATAGGCCACCACCCTTTGCATGTTTCCCTTTCCCTTGTTAACCACGGTCATTATAAGCTTAGTCAAGCCCTTAGTTGACCCGAGGCACGTCGTTGACTCTCTTGCATGCATGTGGTATATTTAGATTATGAATGTGTGGATCTTGAATTATTAAGCTTTCATTGCATATTTCGGCGTTGTTTTGACTGGCACGTGGTGATTCTGTTCAAACCACGTTGATCGCTAGGCGTCTCACATGGGATGTAGAGTGTTTCGGTGAGTATGAGTGATATTGTGGCACGTGGGAGCTTTCTATCTTGAACCTTGTCGAGTAATGGATTTATTCGGATTTTTTGCTAGGGCATGCATGTGACCTAGCTGTGGGTAGTAAAGAAATAATATTTAAATTGCTCATTTGATTTTGTACAGGTTGCATAACCCTCGTATCCCTTATTGAGTCGTTGTGTTGTTTTTATTATTTTCGTTTCGTTCGTTACTAGGGACTAGCAACGCTCAAGTTGGGGGATGTGATAGGCGCGAGAAAAGCTTGCTTTTGAGCGCCTAAGTAGAGTGATTTAGCATGTTAGACGTGCGTTTAAGCTTCGTTTCCCATTTGATATATGTACGTGGTATTTTTGGTGTGTTGAAAGTAATTTGCAGGTATTCTAAGGTTGTGGGTGTGATTTCGAGACATTGGAAGCACATGCACGTAGACCAAGAGTGAGAAGCGATCGGATTTTGCATGGAAGTGATCATGATCCGTTGGGAGCGCTACCCCAATTCTATGGAGCGCTCAAATTGGGCACAAAAGGTCCCAAAAATGAACAGAAGGTTTTTGAGCGCTACACCGAAAAGGGTGTAGCGCTACCGGCGTATTAGAGGTCAATAGTCAACGCAAGGAGCAACGGTCAACGCCGCACGATAGGGCAGCGGTAGCGCTACCCTCATTTACTAGTAGCGCTACCGAGCGCTTAGTTGGGCCGTTGAACGTTGTCGTTCGGCTTCGCGCGGAATATTTCGGGGATTTTTCGTTCGGATTACTAGGTTTAGTATAAATACTTTTGTTTTAACCCAGATTAGGGTTCCACGAATTTTTATCTAGTTTTTACTTTTCGAAGTTTCAGCTACAGTTTGAGGGAGCTTTCAATATCTAGCATTCTACGTTTCAAGTTTACTTCCAGAATTTCCGCTTGTGGATTGGTTTTTGCGTATTAACAATCAAGTTCGATTTTTCCTTGCAATTTACGGTATCGTTTTCTATTGCTTTCATATTTTATTCTTCAAGCATGTCTAGATCTAGGTTTAATTTGATTTCTTTAGTTCTTATAATCATGAGCGAGTAGTCGTTACGAGTGCGGCTACGGGGCGAAGGCGCCGCACGTCTAGACTAACCAACGTTTCACCTCGGGGCCGAATTAACTCAACTTTCAAGCAATTTTAGGAAACAGAAATTTCTCTAACAAACAAAACCCAGGCATCGCCGGAATTCGAATGCGCGCGAATCTGGTGACAGGTGGTGCGCATTTGTTAGGGAGCCTTTCTTTCATTCTAAAATCGGTAAAAGAGGAATTGTGGCCCGAGTAAATATCGGTTAGACTAGTCGCGGACGCTGGGTTCCCTCAGCTGTGCTCTCTTATTTAATTTGCATTCCGTTACATTAGCTTAGTAATTCAGTTAATAAATCTCATCAAATCAAGGGGTGGCTACCTAAGAGCCAGGTAAAACTGCACTTTCACACTTCTGAGTCAAGTACTTAAGTCGTCTCTGTGGTTCGACTCCGGTACTTCCGGATTTATTGTGCTACATTGGTCGAGAGTCCTACGCTTGGGACGCGTCTTTATTCGTCTTATTTTTAGTCACCTGGTCAGTCAAGCAGGCACCCCAGTTTCGGACGGTATTTTAGGTGTTGACCCCACGTGCAGACAAGGATCTCCCTGCCCCTAATTTTGATTATCCCAATCTGTTGGGTCGAAAAACGGTGTTTGGGTGATGTCCCCTTGTGAGAATCAGAATTGTAACGGTTTTGTAGTTGGGTTTCAATTATGCTTGGGTGGTTTTGTTTGTATAATTTTTTTTAAAGATTGGATTACCCTCCCCTTTCTCCGACTTGATGTATTCATTATCAAGTTCCTTAATAAAACATTTTACCGTTTCAAGAAAAGCAAGAATAATTGCAAAATTAAAAAATATTTGACATAATGTTATCACTTCGCGATTTATTAATCCTCCCACATCGTAGGATTTATCATATTGACTTCCATAGATATAAGGCAACACACTTATTTTGGTGAAGTTAGGATTTACTTTGGCCGACTCCACTTTAACATTACCATCCTCTATCACCAACACTTTCTATGGAATGTTTGTATGGTCTTGAGTGGTGTTAATGCAATGTTTGGATATCTGGGATCTACTAAGATAACAATCACTTGAGTTAGGACTTAATCTTAGAGATTCTTTATCAATTAGACCAAGCTTTGATACTTCCATTGTTCTAATACTATTTTGGCACTTTAATCTTATACATCTTCAACTCTTTTGACGTCATTGGAGACTTTTCAAAAATCACACCGTAATCTTTTATTTTGTCAATCGGTAGCCATATTATTGATTAAGATAAATGCAAGGAATCAAAGAGAACTTCTCTACACACCCAGTCCATATAATTCTCCTCCCAAGTTGTAGGTAGCTCGATAGATAGGGCGTATTTGGCTACAGCATGAGCCACCCTATTACAATCACGAGAAGCAAATGAAAAACAAACATCACAAAATGAACTAGAGAATCTAATTGTATCTCTGATGATCACCTCTAAGCTCGAGTTGGCAGCCTTCACGCTTTGAAGCATTTGTATAACACATTGTGCGTCCCCTTCAAAAGAAAATTACTTATCCCCTTTCTCCTAGACCATATTCACTGCTCATCTAAGTCTCAAAGCCTCCACAACTTCAGCAGATTGTGCATTGAAAATTGATATAGTTGCAATCCATGTTACTTGACCCAAATGATCCCTGGCCACCAGACCTATGCCACCTGTCTTCTTTGACACATCAAACGCGGCATCAAAATTAATCTTAAGAATGGCGTAGTTTGGAGGGCTCCATTTACTAACCTCTTATACTACTGACTTTCTCGGTTCCCTTGTTTTACCATTAGCTAATACAAAAGTATGAAACTCTGTAGTTCCTTAACTCAAGATCTTTTGCTCCCTAATCCACTTCCTATTAAAGACCCAGTCATTCCTAGCCTTCCATATATACCAGCATAGAAAGGCAAACAGCCCCAGGATATCCGCTCGGTTCCCGCCTCTTTGGGGACGCATCCGGACTCCTGCTTAGAATTCACAGATAATCAAAATTGGGATGTCTACACCACCACTAGTAATCGATCCCATAGTCATCCATAACTCTCCAAATTGTGCATTAGTCATATTTTCTGGTCTTAACTGAAAGGGAGAGAGTAGCCACACCTTACTAGCCCGCTCGCAATTCATAAGTACATGAGTTGTAGCTTCATCCACTAAACCACAAACAGGACACGCCGATGGCACCGGTACTTTCCTATGGGCTAACATCTTTTTTTTTTTTTTGGTAAATTCTATGGGCTAACATCTTGATGGCAATTAGGATATTGTGCAGGTACTGCCATAGAAATAGTTTGAGTTTGTTGGGAGCTTGAATGTGCCATATCCGTTTCCATTTATCCTCATCAACACTACTTCCACTTGTTTGCCCACGATTAACATTACGGTTTTGGTCGACTGTCCCACTTGTTTTGCTATCATGTATGCAGACTTGACTGAGAACTTCCCATTTGATGTAGCCCTCCAAATACGCACATCTGACTGGCTAGTTGTGCTCAACGATAAACCCAAAGTTTGCTCAACATCTCTATGATTGAAAATAGCCCTTACCAATTACTCATTCCATGCTTCGCTCTCCTGGTCAATAAGCTAACTGACTGTTTCACAATGTACGCCCTCCGGGGCATAACCGATAGTATTTTGGGTAAAAAAGGGTCCCTAAGCCGTGGATCATCTCATATCGCATCCTTCGTGCCCGTAGCCACTCTTTATCTCCATCCTTTTTCCACCATTGATTTACTCGCTAGAATACTCTGCCAGGTCCAAGAGACTAAAGGCTTAGCTCGTACTTCCAAAAAATTCGAATTAGGGAAATATTTAGACTTGAAAACTTTGTAGAACAGCGAATCCTCTCCCTTAAGCAATATCCACCCTTGTTTAGCAAGAATAGCTAAATTAAATGCTTCAAGATCTCTAAAGCCCAATCCTCCCTTGCCTTTCACCTTAGTAATCTTCTATCAACTTAGCTAGTGGATCTTCCTGTTCTTATCATCTCCATTCCAAAAAAATTTTGCAATCAGCGAATTGAGTGACTTGCATAAGTTCGTTGGAATCTTGATGCATGCCATCATGTAAATGGGCATTGTTAGGAGGACAGATTTCACCAATACCTCCTTGCCTGCTGGGTTGACATGCTTCTCCTTCCAAATCTTGGCCTTATTCACTACTCGCTTCTTAATGTACCCCAAAGTTACCTATTTGGATCACCCAATAATGAAGGGCAACCCTAGGTATTTACCCTCCTTAGAGCTTCTACTAAACCCCAAAATGTTGTGGCATCTCCCTTTGCATTCTTCCAAGGTACTAGGGCTGAAAAAAATTGATGATTTGTGTACATTCACCAATTGACGCGAAGCTTTCCGGTAAGTCTCAAGTATACTTTTAACCACTTCACTATCTTGTCTCGTGGCTGGGTAAAATATTAATGAGTCGTTCGCGAATAAGAAGTGTGATATTGATGGCCCATTCATGCATATCTTAACTTCTTTAAGATCACCACATCTCTCATTTTCCTGTAAACTAGACAATCCTTCCGCACATGAAAGGAATAAATACGGGAAAGAGGGTCTCCCTTTCAAAGGCCCCTTTTAATAAAACAATGATGTTGACCACTGACAGTAACCTAGTATGAAACCGTTGTGATATAGTTCATAACCCAGCCCCTCTATTTCTCATCAAAACCCATTGTCTGCATAACCTTCTCTAGATATGCCCATTCGACCCTATCGCATGCCTTGGCAATATCAAGTTTCAATGCCCATTTTTAAGGTGATGCACTTGTTCGTGAGCTACTAAAATGTTATCACAAATCTATCTATTTTGGATAAATGCACTTTGGTTAAGGCTAATGATTTGAGGTAGGACAACACACAATCTATTAGCCAAGGCTTTAGCAATGATTTTATACACAACATTGCATAATGAGATAGGGCGATATTGAGAAACCTGCAGCGGAGTCTTAACTTTAGGAATTAAGACAATATGGGTGTGATTAAAGCTCCTCAATATTTGCCCACTCCGAAAGAAACCCTATATTGCATTGATAATATCCTCTCCAATTATTAACCAACATTGTTGATAGAACCCTGCCATCATGCCATTTGCTCCGGGAGCCTTCGTAGGATCCATATCGAAAAGGGCCCTTTTGATTTCTCGCCACGGGTAAAATCCTTCGTAAGCCAACGGTTCATATTCTCGAAAATTCTGCCTTGAATAGTAGTAGTCACCTCCTCCATATGCTCTGTACCATCCGATTGAAAAATATCATGGAAATACTTCACGAACTCATTAGCTACTTCATCCGGATTATCATACCATACCCCATTTGAATTCTGAACACCTGAGATAACATTTCTCCTTCTCCACTGATTCACCTTGGTAAGGAAAAAAGAGGTATTTCTATCCCTTTTTATCATTCAGTTCAGTCTAGCTTTTTGTCTCCAATAGTGGTCCTCTTGATCCTATGCCGTGTTTAGCTCCTTTTCAAGCGCTCTAATTTCCCTTCCCTGCACATTTCTTTGGTCAGCCCCAATGAATTCTAATTTTTCGTTTCCAGTCAGTTATCTTTTTCCTCACATTGAATCCCTTTTGCTTGCTCCAATTCCTTGTTGCAATTCCTTACTTTCTGAAAGACCTCAAACATTTTAGATCCTTTAATAGCATCATTCCAACTACGTTTCACCACATCATTGCTTTTGGGGTCTTCGCACCATCTGCTATCAAATTTAAACTTTCCTTTCGAGGATTTGTATCAAGAAGAAGTGCCGCACAGTCAGATCCGACTGTAAAAAGTTGTTTCACCATGGTTGTGTCATACTTTACCTTCCAATTCAAAGATACAAGAACCTTGTCCAAACATTCTTTAACCAATCCATCTCCATATCTTCGGTTTGCCCACGTGAAAGGATAGCCGGAAAACCCCATATCAATAGCTCCCAGGTCATTGACAAACTGCCAAAATGATCTTAGAGACCAAATCTCATGCCTCCTCCCCGCTGCTTCTCATCCTCGCACCACAAATCATTAAAATCCCCCCATAAAACCCAATCAGTAGGTTTTTTTTTTTTGTCGATACCTCAATAACTCCTCCCATTGCCCTTTCTGAATCCCATCAACAGTACTAGAATATAGGTTGATCAAATGCGACTCGTGCCCCGTTTCATCATTAGCTATTAAAATTTCAATTAAAAAAAAAACTACTTTTACGAACTAGGTTGACCTTCAAATCTTGTTTCCACAGCACCACCAGTCCTCCAGCTGTGCCTACAAGATCCACTAACTGAAAGCCATCCATCCCTACAAAACGCTGAACATAATCTACTCTATCAAACCGGTTTTCATTTCGGCGAGAAAAACCAGTTGGGGAGAGTGGAGCCTACAAAGCTCCTTCAATTGGTGCACAGTTAGGCCTCTCCCCAATCCCTGACAATTCCAGCCTAGTAGCCTCATCTGGCCCCTTGGCCCATTCGCGACTGGCTACATCCACCGTTTCAGCAGCAGAAAAACCATTGTCAAGAGCCACTTTCTACTTCTATGAAAGACCCTGGATTGACTCATTTGAAACAGCCACCTCCACCAAATTGGGTTCACCCATCCTCTTTACTAGCAAAACCATGGACTTTCCAATCTCTCCTTTGTTCGTAACCCTCTGATTCCTTCCCAATGTTTGCCTCGTTCTTTGCCCTTTACTCCCTATAGTCCCCTGAGAAACTGACTCAGAATTCTCTTGCATAATCCATCTTGCACACCACCACTCGCACACTTGCATTTGTCTTTTGTGTTTCTTGCACCTAGACACTAGGTCAATTTCCTCGTTCAACAATGAAAGCCTCATTTACTTCCCTTCTTTTTTGGATAGCTCCTTCTCCTTTAGTTTGAACTCTCTCTACTCTTGTAGGGTTTTATTCGGGTTGCTAGTAAACACCTCAAAATGGGTTGGGTTGGATAACATTTCCTGATTGTGGATCTACTATCGTACCCTTTGATGGCCCAACAATAGATCCTACTAAGTGGGCCTTTTCCTAGATGTTCATTGGGTCTATTCCACCAACTGGGATTAATTGATCACCCACTTTTTCTCGCACCTGTCCCCTTAGGCCCATATCTTGACCCATCAGGTCCAATTCGTTCAGCTTTTCAAAAAGAATTCAACACAATCCGCCTTTTGCAGATTTCAAATTAATCTCCTCCTTTTCTAGAATAAACCTTCTCATTCCCACTAATCATGAGCCTTTCCTTACCCATTCTTGCCAATGACGATGCTAACGGCGAAAAATCCAGAACCTCCTCCGTCCATCATCTGGCCGAAATCTTCACCGGAGAAGTTTTGAGCCATACTCCATATTGATTTTCCTTTGCCACCTCAATCTTGGAGTCATTGTAGTTTAGAACACAGGATTTATCATCATGGTCAACAATACCACAATAGTAACGAAAAATAGGTAATTTCTCATATTAGAACGGTGCTCAGAAAGGTTCCCCACCCACAGTCATCACCCATTTGCCTCGTGGGAGTGCCCTTGTTACGTCAAACTCCACCTTTAGGCGGATGCATCTTCCTTGATTGCCATTCAATTAAGCCACCATAACCTCTTAAACATCTCCAAAAACCTTCATCAGAACACGCCCCACATCAATAGATATGTATTACAGAGGTAAAGAATGGAGTTGTATCCAAAAAGGGCATGACAGAAAATCAATATGGCCAACCTTTGTTCCTTCGCACCAACGTTGTAGAATTAGGAGTTGGTTGTTGTAAAGCCAAGGGCTTCCCGACAATACTCAAAGGATATCCATTTCATTACTAAAAATGAATTTGTATATCTCACCACCAACTTCTGCTGCCTTGAGACCCTTAGGATAGCCCCAAGCTATCTCCATGGCTGCCTTAAGGCCTTTAAGATTGATCCCCTTATTCGCAATTATTTTCCCCGAAATACTACGCTTGCACTTCTCCTTCCCAATCTTGATTTCCTCTGCCGACAGCAATATTGCCTCATCTTCCTCCTTTGAAAGGTCAAAGCGGAAAGTTTGTCAATGATTTCCAACTCCATTGAGATCTCAATTAGAAACAGGGGGGAGAGAGAGAGAGAGAGAGAGAGAGAGAGAGAGAGAGAGAGAGAGAGAGAGAGAGAGAGAGAGAGAGAGAGAGAACCCTACGCTTACAGAGTGTAGACATGGGTATTGATTTGCATTGAGCAAACGCTAAAACCCAACAAGAAAGCTACATGCAGACAACTACACGGAGCTCTCCGTGGGAAAAGTAGAAGAGAACAATCACAACGTTATCTACTGAGCTACTTCTACATCTCACTATGATAATAAGCTACAAAAAGACATTTAATTTTCAGATAAAAAAAAAAAAATACTTCCACACAAAATTTTTTGAGTTCTAAAAAAAGAAGGAAAAACAAAATTTGAGAATGGCTATGATACACACCCTTTAAAGGTATGGGCTAGATCTGTCTATTATATGGTCCATAGTGTGCCAAATCATGGCAATTGTAACATTTTTTATTGTCTCGTAACTTTCAAATTAAAAACTCGTAACTTTTCAGCAATATGGTTCATAACATTTTATCTATGATTCATAACATTTTGATGCGTCTTGTAACAATTTAGGGGTGCGTGTGGTACACACCTAAATAGGGGTGTGTATTGTAGTTTTTCTCAAAAAAATGTAGCTCAGCTAAACAAAGAAATGGGGAAAGAAACAGAGAAAAGGGAGAAATAAAATAAGTTTGGCTTATCTACTATTTTAGTCCCTACAAAATACACCACGTTTCATTTTCGTCCATACAAAATATTTTGTGTCAATTTCATCCTTATAGTTTCAGACAAATTTCAATTTTGCCCTTCTGTCAATCTAATGACGAAAAATGCTTGAAATTCCGGAAAAATGATTAATCTCCAAAAAAAAAGACGAAAATTACGAATATTTTAGAATATCGGAAATAAGTCATTAGACAAAAAGTTTAGGAAATTTTTCTAATGTTTTTTTTTTTTTTGGAGATTAATTATTCACATCGACAAGAGGAATCAGAAAAGTTTAAAAAATGGGCCGAAGTTTATAGTAAAAAAAATTAGCTATTTGGTATTCTTTCTTTGGATAATCTTTTTGTCTAATTCGGCTCATACTTTATCGATGAGAGGAATTACTATTTTTTTCTTTGGTATTCTCTCGTCGATATGAATGATTAATCTCCAAAAAAAAATAGCTATTTGGTATTCTTTCTTTGGTATTCTCTCGTCGATATGAATGATTAATCTCCAAAAAAAGTCATTAGACAAATTTCCTGAACTTTTTGTCTAAGGGCTTTTTTCCAGTATTCTGAAATTTTCATAATTTTCGTCTTTTTTTGGATATTAATCCTTTTTCCGGTATTTTAAGCATTTTCCGTTTGCCACATAAGCATTTTCCATCATTAATTTGACGGCAGAGCAAAATTGAAATTCGTCTGAAACGATAAGGATGAAATTGACACAAAATATTTTGTGAGGACGAAATTTAAAGCTTGATGTATTTTGTAAGGACTAAAATAGTAGATAAGCCAATGACCCTTTTATATTTGAAACACAACTTCAAAATATAAAGCACAATTCTCTTCCTTTGTTCGAGCTTGGGACCAGTTGTGGCTGATAAGACTCAAAGCAAATATGCGAATATAATGAGTATAACTGATATGAGAATGTATATTTAAGTTGGATTGATCATGTCTATTATTGATTGATCGATGCGGCGGTTAGGAAGAGTGATAGTTACAGTAGATGCTGGCAAAAATGGGGAGAGGTACACCAAGTAGCCTTTAAATGTTGCAATTTGCAAATACCCATGTTTCTTGGATATTATAAAACACAATCCCTCGTCAAAGCCCACTGAAAAAAAAAAAAAAAAACGAATTCATGTAATCGATCCTAATTGATTGAAACTTACAGCTTGATTTGCTTTGCTGAAGTTAACCATACAGAAATATTGTATTATAGTGGTATAGTAACTTAGCCAACTCTATGACTTTGAATTTTATCACTCATATTATTAGTTGGCTTTTAAGATAACTAATCACATTTAATTAAAGTCAACTAAGCCAATTTTTAATATATATGGGAGTTTCATGACTGCAGGTCCGGTCCTGAAATTTATGAGGCCCGGTCAAGTTTTATAAATGGGGCCTCTTAATTTTTCTATATAAGTTACTTTTCCAAAATGAGAAGCAAAATGGCTTGGCACATTGCTTATAATGGTGTGGGAACCCAAGGGTTGCCGGTTCCAACCACATTGCCTTTTTGTTTTGAAACAACAACCTCAAAAATTGTCCATGTAAAAATGTAGGAGAGGATTGAACACACAACCTAGCTAGCTCCTATATATATATATGACGTCCTTCCTTCTGCTATGACACGCAAAGCTATTTATTAGATATTTGAGATACTTATTATTTAATATATTTCCTCTATTTTGGGACCCTAAAAATGAGTTATTTTTTGTGAGCTCCAAACCCAGACTTACCTGGCGTTCCCTCAGGGCTAGCCCTCACGACTGGTCTAGTTCTTTTTGGTTAATTTACTACTTATTAGTACAAGAAAAATATGTACAATTAAAGTGCGCAGGCTCATGAAGCCTTTAACTTAACTTAGTCTCTTGGATTAACGTGAAAGTGGAAGATTACAAAGCTTTAAAACAGTATATTAGCATGAAAATGGCAGGAAATGATTGTCGCGGGAAGGGGTGCTAGCTTCGTTGGGATATCCTTCTGTGTTACGATGCCTTTCACCTTGGCGTCTTTTAATATTTGTTATGCGTTTTCAAAAATTAATAAAATTTTATCTTTTGCGGTTCAAAAAAAAAAAAAAAAAAAAGAAAGAAAGATAGTCTTATGAGACTTGCCATACACCCATAGTTTTCACTTACATATATATAATCATCTATATCGTATAGTGAGGGTAATTTGGAAGCTATAAATATTTTTCTGAACATTCATACAGAACTTTGCTACTACTTTAAATGAACGCAGAAGAAAATCGTATATATGTTTTCAGTTTCTTTTCTTGCACCTCACTTTCTTACTTTTATATTTTTATCATTATCATAGATCAAATCAAACATAGCTTTGCTTTAATCTCAAAGCAACTTTAAATTATGTTTGATTCGCCAAAAATCAATGTTTTTAAACTGGAGAAAATGCCACAAAAAACCAATAGAATGCTCGTTTCATATGAGATGAGCATTAATAACAATTAAATGTGAAAAAATAGCCACAATTCCAACAAAAAATGAAGGGACAATTGGCTAAAAATCTCCCATATTTTTTCTTGTTTCAGCTCCAGGACATGCCTTTGGAACCAAACATAAGGACAGGGCGCATTTACCACATTTCTCCGGCCCCCTAATAAACCAATGACATGGAGGATGCAACTTGCGAGCAATGAATTGGTGATTATTATTATTATTATTTTTTTTTTGAACAACGAAACGGGGAATGGACCAATGAATTGGTGAATTTACATTGATTATTATTCACAGTTGAAATGGGGAACGGACCATATAAATTGGTGATCAATGTTGCTCTTACTTATCAGTGGTAGTAATTGGCATCGCGCGTGTTGTGGATCTCATGCACACTTTAAGCCCTGAACACAACTGCCGGTTCAACTTGTTAGAATTGAGAATAACTTTCATTTACCTGTCATATGTGTTAAAGTATAGTAGTTGAACAAAATTAGTCAATTAATTGTTGAGTAAATCCATGCATAAACAGTTGGAATAGTTGGCCAAAGTGAATGGGAAAAGATTCCCCTCTCTCCCCGTGCATAGACCTCCTAGGTTCGAATCCCTCTAATGCCATTGCTGGGACTTGTGTGGATTTGCGTGGAGGGCCTTTGGCCAACTAGTTGCTTAGGTGGTGCTGTGGTGACGGTCTGTCTTCTCGAACCATAGCTATGGCTCAATTGGACATTTCACAGCGGGTTGGGAACCCCAATGGTCATGCCCATGGGGGGTTGCTACGCTGGTCGTCCCTTCCCACCCATTTTCCAGTTTAAAAAAAAAAGAAAAGAAAAAAAAATCGGACTATGAAATTTGAAATGTCAATGATCAAACGTCTTTACAAAGAGATAAAACACAATCTGTTGGTGCATCGGACTAGACAAATAATGTTGTGAGAGAATACAATTATGTCACAAGCAGTAAAATAAAAACAACCTTTTCCTTTCTCTTTGGTCATTTGTTTGTATTTTTGTTTTCAATATGAGGCCTTCCACAAACAGAAACCTAAACAGCCTCTGCTTGACGCGCTTCAGGCAAGATGATCCTGGAACAACATTTTTTAATCTCGAGAAAATAAACCATAAAGGTGATGCAAGCAATAATACAAGTGGAAATGGCAAGTGCTGTAGAATGTGCCAGTACAGCGAAAGCAGCTGCGATGTATGCAAGCATCATGGCGAATATGGCAACTAAAATAAGAATCACTGCTGCCCTAAAACGATGCCCGATATGATCTGGTTTGTTAATATAAAATGTGGCACTGAAGCAAAGGAATATTGAGGTCACGGAGCATACCGCTGCTATGGTGTTGGTTACGACAAATGCTTTGAAAGCTGCTGCTCTTGCTAGGACTGCCATACCTTGGCCACGACCTTGGTTGCCATCATAGCCACCTGGAATTGCGAAAGCCGCTGTGAAGGTGATGGTGGCTATGAGTGCAGCAACTATAACGTACGTTTGGAATCCAGTTGCGAAATGTTCATCCCTTGTTTTCCTCTCCTCTTTTTCCCTTTGTATTCCATCCTCTTTGATGATTTTGCTCCTCTCTTTTACATGTTTACGAGCCCTTTTGAATTTTGCAATGTGATCGTGAACATTGCTCACCATGTTTCTCACAGCAAGCGTTCCCAAATCCGAAAACGGATCAACCTACATTTTTTTATGCTAGGTGATCAGTTTTAAAAAATGACGTATAAAAAAAAAAAACCAGTGCTATTACCTATTATGAATACCAATACTTTGCAAAGACTCTATAAATCACACTAATCTAAAAACTGTCGATGTATTTAAAACAGAAGTGCTATTTTTTTTAATGTCTTTTTTGCATTGGTCATACAAATCCTCTGTGCCAGTTTTCTCTGTGCCTCTGTTGCCACACACTTTCAACCGTTAGATACATGTTAATTTTTTTAAATACTAAAATTTTATAACATGATCCAACAGCTCAAAATAGGTTGGAACAGGGAACAGAGGAAAATGGTCACAGAAGACCTGGCACTGTCCAGAGCTGGATTGCACGCACCTCAAATTAATTCATACGATTCCACTCACACCCGTTTCACACTCTTAAATGTGAGAGTCAAGAGTTGACCCAAGAGTTGCTGGCAACGAAAACAAGTGGTATAAAAAATGGGTGTTGATTTTGGGGCTCAATTTTTTGATGCAGGCATTCCAAAATTTAATGAAATTACAAAACTATCATTTTTTAAGATATAAAAATTACTGGAGGCAATCCACCCCCAAGTTATCTCCTCATTTACTAAGGCACTCCAAACGGAAAAACGAAACAAAACTAAACATAAACATTAGGTTCTAAACATAAACATTAACATTAGGTTCCAAATATTAAACATGCATCTATGTCAGATTGTTTCACGCCACTTTGCACAAAAAAAATATGCTAGAATTCTCCAAAATAAACAACACACAATTGAAAATGTTGATGCTGCAAAATCTTCATAACGGTGCAACACAAGATCATCATATTTTCGTACTCGTTATCTATCATTTTCCCCTCAAAATCTTCATAACGGCTACAAATCTACATTTTAAAACATATAGTGAGACAAACAAAGCACATCACCAAAGTTATGAGAATTCTTGAGAGGAAAAGTAACAGAACTCCCAAGAGACTTTGCATGGACAAAAGGATGGTTCTACAATCATAGGCTAAAGACCACTTGTCCAGGTTGTCCTGGTGCAAAATATGGAGACAATAACATAAAGACTCTATCAAGGAAACGTTACATATGGAAGTAGGCAATTCAGAGACGTGCAGTAAAAGGAGTTGAGCAACTATCTGCTTTTTTCTGATAAAAAAAAATTGTTTTTTTGGAGTGCCTAAAGTAAAGGAGAAGAGTAAAGATTTTTTAGAGTGCCTGAAGTAAATCATGGAACTTGCTAAAGGGTAATTTTGGAAAACTACTATAGCTTGGAGCCCCTGCATCAAAATTGGGAGTGCGAATATCAATTTCCTAAAAAATACTGATTTAAGAGAAACTTCGGTGAATTACTAAAATCAAATGAAAGCCTAATAAAAGATTATGGAATGTAACTTTATTCTACGATAATTAGTCATAACCTATAAAGAAAGCCTTTATAAATTGCTTTACTCAATCTTCTTGTTCACCATTTCTCGCTAATTATTAGATATTTATGTTGTCTTCGTGGTTTTACTTCCTTTTTCAGTTTGCTAGAGAAGAAAAAATAACTACTTTAGTCTATAAAGAAAACGAGGAAAGAAGGAAAAATAATTTTCCTGTATAGTTACCCAAAAAAACTGTTCCCGTAGGCCACGTTTGTTTGGTGGGATTTGGGGGTGGGATGGAGTGGCACCCAAAATCCAGTCTCTGTGTATGCATATATGTGGGATTGGTCATATTCTATAACAGAAAACTGATTTCCAATATACCCCATTGAACACAAACACCAGATATGGATTTTCTCCATCCATTGATATTCTGGGCAATATCCCAAAGATTTGATATTCCACTTCATAGGCCATCCATTTATCTCCGGTCAAACAAACGAGACCGTACAGCCACCAAAAAAAACTTTCCGTGGTTTGAGTCAAGTAACTCTTTCTCAAAAGAAAACGAAAGAGACCATATGGTAATTAAGGTTATCTTATCATACGCCTGGACGCATATTCTAATCCTTAATTTGTAGGCATATGAGATTTATTGAACATATGGTAAGCTAATTTATGAACTTATAATCCTTCATATTCTAAAGAAAAATAACGTTTAGACACTTCTGATCATATCCGTACGAAGGGCCTTTGCCCGTGAAAGTGTGGGTAGGCCGGCATTTGAAGGGATGGGGCCTGACTCACTACAAGAAAATGGAGTATTGGTGACCTGAATGGCGATGGAATAAGAACACATCGTCGTTGGGTATGTATTTGGCGATGCACTTTTTCAAAGTGCATCGGCAATATCTTGTCTTTAACGATACAATTGAGTTGGCTGATGGGGCCACTTTTGGCGACCACAAATTGCACTTTCTACGATGAGAAAATTATTTCTGACAGATTGGCCCAGTGTCTATGCCGAGTGAAATGGCTTGCCCACGTACGTAATTGTCGCCTACATGTACAATTAGGGTCGTGATTCATCATGTTGCTTGGACAATGGTCACTGGTAAGTGGTGACGTCACATGACATGCAATGAGAACAGATGTACTTACAACAGATAATAGTACTTCTGCAAAGGTTGGTATCCTTGCATCTTCAACAGTGGACCATCCTATATTTGCTGGGGTCATGTTTTTGTTGTTGAAAGCGTGCCAATCTGCTCTATGGTGAGCCCCTAGCTCATAAACTTCACTGTCAGAAGACACAAGTAGATGAAGAGGGGTGTTACCTTCATTGTCCTTTTGGTTTATAAGATGTCGTAGCCATGACTTGTTTAATATGAATTTAATCGCGCTTTCAGCCTCCATATCAACAGCAATGTGAAGAATATTTTGTCTTTTACTATTGACCATCTCCCAACAATCTGGATTACAGAATAAAAGCTCTTCCATTACACTTACATGCCCTCGAGCGGTGGCAATATGAAGAGCTGTTTCCAGATCGTCCTTTTTTGTAGTTGTGTATACCACCGATTCATCTGTTTCTAGCAGCTGTTTAACTCCCTTTTCATTACCATTGTATGCAGCAGAGTGTAGAGGTGTCCACCCGTACGTATCTACTTCCTTAATTAGATCTTGCTTCCATTCCAATAACCTTCTTGCGCTACGACCTAGAAGTAAATTAGAGGGAAGTTAAGCAATAGTAATTTAAGTTTTGAAAATAATAGTTATTTTCATATATTTTATAATATAAGATTGTAATCAGTCTAATTAGGTAGGCAATCAGTCTAATTAGGTAGGTAGAATAATTAGAGGATTTTCTCATTATTTATTTTCCTTTGTACTCTGTGTATAAATAGTTCCTCCTTGTTAGAAGAATAATATATCGTTCGTATATTTCGACATTAAGAAATTTTTAATTCTGCTGGGCCTCAAAATACCGAACCACAACCAAGTAGTTTTTATGGATGCGATGATATTGGAAGAGAATAGTAGGGGTGCACAAGAAAACCGATATAACTGCCAAACCAATCCAATCCGGATCGAACCGGTCTATTTGGTTAGGTTCTACGGTTCATTGGTCTGCTTATGGTTCTAAAAAACTAAGAACCAGTAATTATGGTTCGGTTACAGGTTCTCGATTTAAGAACCACGGTTAGAACCGAACCGGACCGTATAACATTAATACTATATATCAATATTTTTATACATATACAAAATTATATTATCTTGATTTGGTAAGTTAATATGTTTTTGTAGTAATGTATTCTTTTATGTAGTAAAAATCTATTTTGTTAAGAAGTTTTTAATATATTATTATAATTTTTTTTTGAACTGAATATATTACTATAATCCATTAATAACAAATTGACAAATTACCAATTTCAATTCTTTTTTTTTCCACCTTAATTTCACGATTGCTATTCAAAGGAAAACTCAATCCTGTAATTATTTATTTATTTTATGAGTTGTTTTGGTGCTCTAAGTTTTAAATAATCTTTTGAATTCATGTGTTGTGATAAAGTGTTCCTTAAACGGGTAGAACCGGAACCGAACCAAAACTAGTTTGGTCTTGCGGTTTGGATCTGGACAGGTTCTACATGTGTATTGGTTAGGTTTTGATTCTTAATTTTCTAGAACCGGCCGGAATGGTCCGGTTACTGGATTTCTAAAGAACCGGTCCAATCCGGACCGTGTGCACCCCTAGAGAATAGACAAATGAAGAGAAAGAAGAGAATAGACAAATGAAGAGAAAAAGATACACTGATGGGAGTTACCATCAAAAGATTGAATAATTGACTTCATATTCGGCTTACTTATAGCGTAAACCTATATCCCCAGACAAACATACGACATATATTTCACTAATGTTAAAAGAGCTCTTCTTTTGTTTATAGAATTTGGTCTATGCTAGCAATTAGAATGCCCATTTTTCCATTTCAAATTTGTTATCATCATGACACTTTATTTTCTTTTATGATACATATAATTTTACATCTAGCAACTGCAACTAAAAGAATAGAGGTTTGCCACCTTCTCTTACTTAGGCTCAGTTTTCCAAAAGATTTTATCACCCAGGTGTTAAAATCACGATATTTCAAATAAAAAAATGAAGTGGTTTCGTGTCTCGTTTTTTGATTTTTTTCGCACCAAATTAAAGTACTCTAATTTGGTGCGAAAAAAATCAAAAAACGATACACAGAACCACTTCATTTTTTGATTTGAAATATCGTGATTTTAGCACCTGGGTGCTAAAGTCTTTTGGAAAACTGGGCCTTACAATTTCACCATAACAAAATCAAATTGGTTGCGACAAACCTGTGAAGTCGTTAAGCGTTGCCGCGTGCAATGCAGTTCTACCACCAGGGCCACCGTAAGTTGGAGATGTGCAAGTTTCCAAGAGAGTAAACAAAATGGCCACACCAAGATTACCTCGCTCAGCGGCTAGGTAAAGTGGAGTTTCGTCAGCATGGTTGACAGGATGTTGAAACTCTGGATCTTCTCTTGTTAACAGTTTCACCACTTCCAAGTACTTGTCCTCTTCCAAGTGGCAATTCCGCACCTTTGTAACGCCCCACGTAGACCACTGGCCCAGTACCCTGATTTGATCCACAAGCCACACCACATGGCCCAAAATGCTTAAGCCCAAGGTACTAGTAGTAGCCCACATGGTTTGTTATATATCCAAGATAACTCATCTAAACAACCAATGTGGGACTAAACACCATCTACACCCAAACCTGGGGTATTACAATCTTCCCCCCTTAGAGATGCAACGTCCTCGTTGCATAGTCCCAACAACCTCTCCTGGTGTCTGTGGTGGCAGAGCGCATCCTACCAACCACTTGGACCAGGGCAGGGCTCTGATACCATTTGTAACGCCCCATGTAGACCACTGGCCCAGTACCCTGATTTGATCCACTAGCCACACCACATGACCCAAAATGCTTAAGCCCAAGGTACTAGTAGTAGCCCACATGGTTTGTTATATATCCAAGATAACTCATCTAAACAACCAATGTGAGACTAAACACCATTTACACCCAAACCTGGGGTATTACAGCCATGTGCAATGCCGTATCTCCATCCACATTTGTCGCCCTCAACATCTTCTTAACTGCCCCACCCAAGCCGCTTTCAAGTTCTTGCTCTACCGTTTTGGCATGCTCTATGAGCGTTTTGACTATGTCGGCATATCCTTCCCTTGCCGCCATATGAAGTGGAGTTTCACCTCTAATATTCCCCCGGCATAACAACGAGGGGCACACTTGCAAGATCTCGGCCACACATTGTGATTGGCCGAATTGGGCTGCCACATGGAGAGCAGTGTTTCTATTGGCGGTGGTTCGGATTTCGAGTTGGTCAATGTGTTGCCTTAGGACATTAACATTGCCTTCACTAGCAGCTCTGTAGAGGGTACGATCCATGGTAACAAAACTTGTTAGTTTAATTTGAGTTCTTGCCCTTTGGAACCCCCCATACCTATATTTATAGAATCAACCACCCTGTGTCGCCCCTGCCCCAAAAGTAGCAAAGTTACACCAACAATTTCCTTACTCAGCACTCTAATAATATACCTCCATCTTTATTTCACTCTCTGCAGAATGATCTTTTTCTCTTTCACTTTGTTAAAGCTCTATGTTGCCTTTTTGCAATTCCTTGCTTGAATTTTTTTCAAAGGTATAGTTTTGCAATCACTTTGTTTATGCTCTATGTTGTTAGCCTGGCTCAAGTGGGGCAGTGTGCACCTTTGGTTTTCGGTTCCCTCCTGGGGACCAGCTGCAGGTTTTGCAGGCTCAATTTATTAAGCCCTATCCTTGTATCTAGAACTTGAGGAAAAAATTACAATACACACCCTTTATTCAAGAAACGGTAACATAAATACATCAGCAAATTTGAATAAAGGGTGTGTATTGTAGTCTTTGCAAAAGAATTTGTGAAAGGAGCAAATCGTCCTTGCAAATTCCGAGGTTATCATCTTGTTTTTGCCAAGGGGCAGTAGTAGTGTAGCACATGGACGTCGTACGGTTCTAACGTGGGTGCAGCTTCAGGTAATTGGGCATAGGTTCGATCGTTTGGTTAGAAGTACGATCCTGTTTGCTGATGTATTTATGTTTCCGTTTCTTCACGTGCTAGCAACAAAATGTTGCAGACAAATGTGACCTAGAATGCGAATCGTTCCGATACGAGGAATGAGACACACGCCCTAAATTCCGAGACGGCAGGGGTAGGTTTCTATAGCCTACAATCCAAGAATCTTCATATTTCAAGAGGAAAAAAAGAAAAAAATCCAAGGAAATGAAGTATGTTTGTCTAATTCTTAATTTATAACACATTTCTAGAACCAATGTTTCTGGAGTACGAATATTTCCAACTCTGCATCTCGCTCGGCCATATGAAGTGGAGTTTCACCTTTGATATTCCCACGGCGTAACAACAAAGGGCATGCTTGTAAGATCTCTACCATACATCGTAATTGGCCGAATTGGGCTGCCACATTGTATCAACTATCCTCGGTAGCCCCTGTCCAAAAAGTACACCAAAGCTACACCAACAGTTTCCTTACCCAGCACTCTAATAATATATGCCTCCGTCTTCTCTTTTTCCCTTTGCTTGAAAAATTTTCAAAGGTATAGTTACTGTGTCAAGCTTTAAACATCCAGAGTTAATGCATCAATTCTTTTTCTTTTTTTTTTTGATAAAAAATGCTTCAATTCATATGGTACGATATTCATCCTTCACAGCCAACATGTATATACCTTGTTTGGGAATTTCTTTCTTTTTTCTTCAATTAAAAATTCTGTTCGTAAATAGTGGGCATGATTTACTCCGATCATAGACATAATATGTTCGGTTAATATTAATACCTTATTTACTTCGCTAAATCTCACTTTGAAACCTTTTACTTCGAAGTCTGCCGGGATATCGAGGGCATTATCAAGAGCCAAACTACTCTAATCAGGGCCGGCCCAATTGTTTGGAGTACCTTAGGCCTAATCTAAAAATTGTGCCCTACGAGTACTACACTTAAATAATTTTTCGTGTAACAATCACAATACGAAAAAGCCAAAACAATATAAAGTTCTACTAAACATTACATAATAACAGAAAAATCAAAACACAATTAAAGTCTCCAAATACATATAACGCATGAGTATCACTTTCAAACACACCGAAAAAAACTGAAAAAAAACATGTGTGAATCGTGACATTATTCTCCTAATGGAAAGATTTTGAATTTTGACTAAAGAAAAAACATGTGTTAAATGTGTGTTTAATTAGTGCACAGATTTTTTTGGGATGATTGATTCAATCAAAAAAATTTGATTGATTGTAATTCCGAAAATAATGTTTCTTCTTCACCTATATAACGAGATGCTTTTCAATCTTTCAAGCACACCAAAAAAAACTATTTCATATACTATTGAGTTCAAAGAGCAAGAAAGGTCGAATTGTGTTTTGTATTTCCAGTCTTTTTCTATGCAAAGGAGATAGAGACAGAGGTTGTATTCTGGGTTGTTTTATGGTAGAGATGATGTGGCTGGTACTGCTTGCACAGAGAGGGCAGAGCCGCGAAATGTCTTAAAGAGAGCGACCTAGTCCGCGACTCAACCCAAAATAGCAAGCAATTTCTTCCGGTATTTCTAGTCAATTACCCATTTTGAGGTAAACGGTTCTATGTTTTCTACAGTATTTCCAACACAAACGGTTACTAAAGTGAACTTGCAAGCTGACTCAATTAATTGAATGCTTGATTATGTTTATCCCGGTCATGGTTTAGCTCTTCAGCACTTCACTCACACCTCCTAAACTCCTAATGTGCATACATGCATGTTGATCATGCTTTCTTTCAAAAGGAGAAAAAAAAAATAAAGGCAGTAAATTAAACATGAATGGGCTTAACAATCTGGCCTGGTTAAGCTGGTTTAGCAATTGATTCCAATTTTTGTGTCTTATAGTGATATTTGCATAGTTAATTTGCAGAGGAAAACCATATGACAGAAAAATGAATCAAACGATGTTAAACCGTATGCTCTATATTAAAGTTGGATTCCCAAAATTGTCGAATAAGAAGACAAATGAATATTTCAGTTTTGTGTAAATCATTGTAATTCATGTTAGATATCTAACGGGGCTCGTGTTGGTCGTTGTAAGTTAGCTAACACACAATTCTTTTCCTTTGTTCGAGCTTGGGACCAGTTGTGGCAGATAAGACTCAAAGCAAACATGCAAATATTATGAGTATAATTAATATGAGAATGTATATTTAAGTTGGATTGATCATGTCTATTATTGATTGATCATGTCTATTATTGATTGATTGATCACGGTAGATGGTGGCAAAAAAGGGGAGAGGTACACCAAGTAGCCTTTAAATGTAGCAATTTGCAAATACCTATGTTTTTGGATATCACAAAACACAATCCCTCGCCAAAGCCACTAAAAAAGGGGATTCATGTAATCGACCCTAATTGATAGACTTATATACAGCTTGATTTGCTTTGCTGGACTTAAGCATATAGGAATATTGTATTATACTGGCCTAGTAACTTAGCCCAACTCTATGACTTTGAATTGTATCACTCATATTATTTGGCTTTTAAGATAACTAATCACATTTAATTAAAGTCAACTTAGCCAATTTTATAACTCTGAGCACTCTCTATCATTTGCTTTTTAAGATAACTATTGGCTTTTTAAAAATTACGGGAGTTTCACAACTTTTTTTAATATATATGGGAGTTTCACGACTTTAGGTCCGGTTCTGAAATTTATGAGGTCTAGGTCAAGTTTTAAAAATGGGGCCTCTTAATTTTTGTATATAAGTTAATTTTTCGAAATGAGAAGCAAAATGGCTTGGTACATTGCTTGTAATGGTGTGGGAACCCAAGGATCGCGGGTTCCAACCTCATTGCCCTTTTGTTTTGAAACAACAACCTCAAAAATTGTCCATGTGAAAATGTAGGAGAGGATTGAACACACAACCTAGCTAGCTCCCATATATATGATGCCCTTCCTTCCGCTATGCCACGCAAAGCTATTTACTAGATATTTGAGATACTTAATATTTAATATATTTCCTCTATTTTGGGACCCTAAAAATGGGTTATATTTAATATATTACCCGGCCTTCCCTCAGGGCTGGCCCTCGCGACTGGTGATCTAGTTCTTTTTGGTTAATTTACTACTTATTAGTACAAGTAAAATATGTACAATTAGATCGGTGCGCAGGCTCATGATGCCTTTAACTTAACTATTGGATTAACGTGAAAATGGAAGATCACTAAGCTTTAAAACAGTAGATTAGCATGAAAGTGGTGGCAAATGCTTGTCGCGGGAAGGGGTGCCAGCTTCGTTGGGATATCTTTTTGCATCATGATACCTTTTGCCTCGGCACCTTTTAATCTTTGTAATGTATTTTCAAAAATTAATAAAATTTTATCACTTACATATTATCATCTATATATATTGTATAGTGAGGGTAATTCGACAGCTATAAATTTTTTTTAAAACATTCATATAGAATTTTGCTACTACTTTATTTAACGCAGAAGAAAATAGAGTATATATGTATCCAGTTTCTTTGCTTGCATCTCACTTTCTTTTATATTTTTATCATTACCATAGATCAAATCAAACATATCTTTGCTTTAATCTCGAAGCAACTTTAAATTATGTTTGATTCACCAAAAATCAATGTTTTTAAACTGAAGAAAATGCCACCAAAAACCAATAGAATGCTCATTTCATATGAGATGAGGATTAATAACAATTAAATGTGAAAAAATAGGCACAATTCCAACAAAAAATGAAGGGACAGTTGGCTGAAAATCTCCATATTTTTCTTTTTCGAGCTCCAGGACATGCCTTTGGAACCAAACATAAGGACATGGCGCATTTACCACATGCATTCTCCGCCTAATAAACTAATGACATGGATGCAACTTGCGAGCAATGAATTGGTGATTATTGATTATTATTCACAGTTGAAAATTGTAATGGGGAATGGACCATATAAATTAGTGATCAATGTTGCTCTTACTTATCAGTGGTAGTAATTGTTGGAAGACGAATCCCAGAACCCAGTAATTATAGATTAAACAAAAAAAAAAAATACAAACCCTACGAGACGGAATGATGGTTTACCTCTCATCTGTAGACACGAACACTGGTTGACTTGTATTTTTTTTATTATTAAAATTTGACAGACCTGATTACTGAATGCAACAAATACTGCTCGGCAGTACCTCATGATATTCTGCCATATTCCCTCATACCTTGATCACGTAGCCAAGCGTGAACTTCTACGTAGTACTATTGTTCTCTTTCTCACAGCCTCTTGTTCTAATTTGCTAAATGACTGTTCTGAGACCTAGAGAACATAACGATATATTTATAGGGCTAAAGTAGGGACCTGAGGAGAAATAAATCTAGGCTCCTTGTGTAAATAAGAAAACCTAAACCCACTCAGATTCTATTCTTATTTCACAAATTATAATTCACACAACTAAAGAATTATAATTGCACTACCATTTTTATCTCAATTATATTTCGAGTTCTACGTTATTAAATATTTACTAATCTTCCCACGTTAAGATTACAGATATTCGTTGATTCTAGTAATTACTAACAGTAATTGGCAATGGGCGCGTTGTGGATCTCCTGTGCACTTTAAGCCCTGAACACCACTGCCGTTTCAACTTGTTAGAATTGAGAATAAATTCATTTACCTGTCACGTGGGTTAACGTATAGTAGTTGATCAAACGTCTTTACAACGAGATGAAATACAATCTGTTGGTGCACCGGACTGGACAAATGTTGTGAGAGAATACAATTATGTTACAAGCAGCAAAATAAAAACAACCTTGCTTTTTCTTTGGTCAGTTGTTTGTATTTTTGTTTTCAATACGAGGCCATCCACAAATAGAAGCCTAAACAACCGCTACTTGCCTCACTCTGGGCAAGATCCTCCTGGAACAACACTTTTTAATCTCGAAAAAATAAACAATAAAGGTGATGCAAGCAATAATACAAGTGGACACGGCAAGCGCTAAAGAGTGTGCCAGTATGGCGAAAGCAGCTGCAATGTATGCAAGCATCATGGAGAATATGGTTCTAGCATAAGAATAACTGCTGGTCCAAGACGAAGATTGATAAGTTTCTTACTGTCCGGTTGGTTAATATAAAACAAGGCCATGAAGCATAGGAATATTGAGGTAACCGAGCATACCACTGTTATGGTGTTGGTTATGACAAATGCTTTGAACGCTGCTGTTTTTGCTAGGACTGCCAAACCTTGGTGTCGACCTTGGTTGCCATCATAGCCACCTGGAATTGCGAAAGCGGCTGCAAAGCTGATGGTGGCTATAAGTGCAGCAACTATAACTAACGTTTGGAACGATCTTATGACACCTTCTCTTTTTGTTTGCCTCTCCTCTACTTTTCTTTGTTCTTCAGCTTCCTTGATGATTTTGCTCTTCTCTTTTACATGTTTACGAGCCCTTTTGAGTTTCACAATGTGATCGTGAACATTGCTCACTATGTATCTCTTACCAAGGTTTTGCGAATCCAAAAGGCGATCCTGCATGTTTTTATGCTCGGTGATCAGTTATAAAAAAATGACATAACCAAAAAAAAAAAAAAAAACACAGTGCTATTATCTATAAAAGCCAATATTTTGCAAAAGACTCGATTAATCACACTATTCTAAAAACTATTGATGTATTTAAAACAAAAGTGGTTTTTTTTTTTTTTGCATGGGCAATACCTTTTTTTGCATGGGCAATACCGGGTGTTCAGATTCCAAAGCCAGCTTGCACGTACTTCAGATTAATTCATGCAATACCTCTCACACCAGTTTCACACACTCTTACTGTTAAGAAATATTATCCCACATTGCTTGGGGAAGGAATGGATGATCACTTTATATAATGTTGGGCCTCTCCACTCATTGCCAATTGACTTTGAGTTGGATATAAAGTTTCCACATGGTATCAGAGCGGGGCTCATTCCATTCCACATTTAAAAAAAAAAAAAAACACAATCCACACCCCATGATGACAGACCAACAAAAAGGCGCACGTGAGGGAGGATGTTGAGAAATATTGTCTCACATTGCTTGGGGAAGGAATGGGTGATCACTTTATATAATATTGAGACTCTCCACTCATCGCCAATTGGCTTTGAGTTGGATATAAAGTTTCCACACTTACACGTGGGTGTCATGAGTTGACCCAAGAGTTGCTGGCAATGAAAACAAGTGGTATTACAAATACTATCAATATTGTGCAAAGCCTCTATATAACCACACTGATTTCAGTTCACAGAGAGAGTAGTTATGCTAGAATTAATATTTTGAAATACATATTTAAGAGAAACTTCGGTGAATTAATAAAATTGGATGAAAGCGTAATAAAAGATTATGGAATGTAACTCTATTCTACAATAAAGTCATAACCTATAAAGAAGGGAATGGTTACAATAATACGTGTGTCTCACATGCACCTATTTTTATAAAATTCCTTTTTTTTCCATTAAAATATATATGCACCTATTTTATGATCCATATTGTGTCAACTCATAGCAAATCGTAAAATTTTTTTAGTGTCTCGTACTGTTTCAGCAATATGATTCATAACATTGTCTCATGACGTTGTGCGTCTCGTAATTTTTATTAAAAAAATCGCTACTTTTATTCATAAGAGGTAATCGGTTCGTAACATTTTTAGAGGTGCATATGATACACACCAAAATAGGGGTGTGTATATCGTAGCCTTTCCCGATTCTAACCAAACCACACCAAACCGAGTCTTAAGTCTCAATTAATTGGGGTCGGCTACATGAATCCTGTTTTTCCATTAAGCTCTATCAAGGGCATGTACACTGAGATTTAGAGTACTCATATCCTTGCAGACTACAACATCTAATGTCAATCTATGTCTTCCTCTCCTCGCAGTGTTATTACCTAAATATATTTTATCAACTCTCCTAACTACTGCACCCACAGGTCTATGATAGATATGTCCAAACCACCTTAGTCTATTTTCCCGCAACTTCTCCTCTATAGGTGCTACGTATACTCACCATCTCATGAACGGTTTCATTTTTAATCCTATATTTTCTAGTCTTACCACATATCTAGCAGTCTCATCTCAATTACAGCCATCTTACTCACTTGTTGTTTCTTAATAAACCGTGGCATTCTGTCCGAAAAAGTATTGCTAGTTTTACAAAAGTTCTATAAAAATTTTCCTTTCAGTTTTGTGAGTATCCTCTTGTCATATAGTATAGTACACCAGTAGCCTTTCCCGATTCTGAAAGCCTTAAATTGCTTTACTCAATCTTCTTGTTCACCATTTCTCGCTAATTATTAGAGATTCATGTTGTCTCCCTGGTTTTACTTCCTTTTTCAGTTTGCAAGAGACGGGAAAATAACTACTTTAGTCAATAAAGAAAACGAGGAAAGAAGAAAAACAAAAGGAAAATAAGCCACCAAAATTTGATGGAATTATTTATAATTGACCTAAAATATGAATTTTCCTGGAGAGGTTTTAGTCAAATAACAATGTCAAAAGAAAATAAAAGACACCATACGGTAAGGTAATCTTATCATACGCGGGACACACATGACCAGCGATCACTGAAATTTATTGAACACGAGGTCATTTATGAGCTTAAATCCTTCATATTCTAAAGAAAAATAAAGTTTAGACATTTTTTATCATATGCGTACGAGGGGCCTTCGTCCGTCAAAGCGTGGGTCATTTGAAGTGATGGGCCTTGACTGGATCGTGCCCATCCTGGTGAGACACTTCTGACAGATTGGCGCAATGTGGATTGAAGCCGAGTGAAATGGTTTGGCCACGCACGTGAATATATATTGCCTACTTGTATAATTTGTGGTGATTCATCATGTTGCTCTGACATGGTCACAGGTGACGTTTTTGCTGAGGTTCCATTTAATTTTTGCAATTCGTTTTCAAAGATTAACAAAATTTTCTTTTGCTTATAAAAAAAAAAAAGGTCACTGGTGACGTGATCACAAGACAAGACATGCAATGAAAACAGATGTACTTACAACAAATAATGTTTTTGCAGAGGTTGTTATCCTTGCATCTTCAAAAGTGGACCATCCTATATCTGCCGGGGTCATGTTTTTGTCGTTGAAAGCATGCCGATCTGCTCTATGGTGCTCCCATAGCTCATAAACTTCACTGTCAGAAGACACAAGCAGATGGAGAGGTGTGTTACCTTCATTGTCCTTTTGGTTTATAAGATGTCGTAGCCATGGCTTGTTTAATATGAATTTAATCACGCTTTCATCCTCCATAGCAACAGCAATGTGAAGAACATTTTGTCCTTTACTATTGACCATCTCCCAACAATCAGGATTAGAGGACAAAAGCTCTTCCATTACACTAACATGCCCACGAGCGGTGGCCATATGAAGAGCAGCTTCTAGACCGTCCTTTTTTGTAGTAGTAATGTATCCCGCCGATTCATCTGTTTGTAGCAGCTGTTTAACTCCCTCTAAATTACCATTGTATGCAGCACAGTGAAGTGGTGTCCACCCACACGTATCTACTTTCTCAATTAGATCTTTCTTCCATTCTAACAACCTTCTTATGCTTTGACCTAGAAGTAAATCAAAGGAAAGTTAAGCACCGACAATTGAAGAAATATTTATTCGGCAGTGCCTTGAAATATGTACCCAACTACAACCAAGTAGTTTTTATGGATGTGGTGATATTGGAAGAGAATAGACAAAAATATATATATCCCCAAACAAACATACGAGATATATCGACGGGAGTTAGCATCAAAAGATTGAGGAAATGGCTACGATACAGGCCCCTTATTTGGGTGTGCCATATGCACCTATTGTATGGTCCATATTGTGCCTCCTCATCGGCAATCGTAACATTTTTTAGTTTTTCGTAACTTTTCAGCAATATGATTCGTAACATTTTGGTGTGTCTCGTAACTTTTATTAAAAAAATCGTAACTTCTACAAAAAAATTCGTAACTTTTATAGGGCTGTGTATGATACACACCCAAATAAGGGGTGTGTATTGTAGTATTTTCCAAAGGAATAATGCGCCTTTGTATTCGGCTTAAGTTAGTTACATCGTAAACCTAAATCCCCAAACAAACATACGCGATATATTATATAATACCACTAATGTTAAAAGAACTCTTCAAAAAAAAAAAATTTATTGGTCTACGCTAGCAATTAGCATACCTATTTTTCCGTTTCAACTCTGTTATGAGCATGGAACTTTATTTTCTTACAGTTATGATATGTTTATACTATATAAGTCGCGTTATTTTACATCTAGCAACTGCAACTAGAAAGAATAGGGGTTTTGAAGCCTTCTTTTACTAACAATTTCAACATCACATAATTAAGCTGGTTGGGACAAACCTGTGAAGTCGTTAAGTGTTGCCGCGTGCAATGCCGTTCTACCACCAGGGCCACCGTAAGTAGGCGATGTGCAAGTTTCCAAGATAGTAAGCAAAACGGCCACTCCTTGATTACCTCGCTCAGCTGCCAGGTAAAGTGGAGTTTCGTTAGCATTGTTGGCAGCATGTTGGAACTCCGGATCTTCTCTTGTTAACAATTTGACCACTTCCAAGTACTTGTCCTTTTCCAAGTGGCAGTTCCGCACTGCCACGTGCAGAGCCGTGTCTCCGTTCACATTTGTTGCCCTCAACATCTTCTTAACTGCCCCACCCAAGCCGCTTTCAAGTTCTTGCTCTATCGTTTTGGCACGCTCTATGAGCGCTTTGACTATGTTGGCATATCCTTCCCTTGCCGCCATATGAAGTGGAGTTTCACCTCTAACATTCTCCCGGCATAACAACGAGGGGCACACTTGCAAGATCTCGGCCACACACTATGATTGGCCGAATTGTGCTGCCACATGGAGAGCAGTGTTCTTATTGACGGTGGTTCGGATTTCAAGTTGGTCAATGTGTTGCCGTAGGACATTAACTTTGCCTTCACTAGCGGCTCTGTAGAGGGCACGATCCATGGTGACACTTGCTATGTTTGTTTAATTTGAGTTCTTGCCCTCTGTAACCTCCTTATTCCTATATTTATAGTATCCCCTGCCCCAAAAGTAGCGAAGTTACACCAACAATTTCCTTACTCAGCACTCTAATAATATATGCCTCCATCTTTATTCCACTCTCTGCAGAATGATCTTTCTTCTTTTTCACTTTGTTTATGCTCTATGTTGCCTTTTTGTAATTCCTTGCTTGAATTTTTTTCAAAGGTATAGTTGTTTAATTAGTTTACCCGCGGAATATCACTTATTCAACTTAGTACATACTCTATATCACATACGCATTGTGGGTGAACAAAATCGAATTATACCACTCGTTATCCCCTCTACTGATTGGTCTGGCTCCTAGTGGGGCAGTGTGCACCTTTAGTTTTCGGTCCCCTCCTGGGGACCCACTGTGGGTTTTGCAGGCTCAATTTATCAAGCCCTATCCTCGTATTTAGTACTTGAACATAATATTCGATATGTATACCAAACGAATGCTCCCTCCGTCTCATTTTGGTAACTCATTTCGGTCTCCAATACAATTTTTTAATTGTTAATAACTTTTCATCTATGATGAACTTTATGTGCAATATGGATCTTATATTATAAATCTCAATTAGTTCTATTATACAAAATTTTTAAAAATATTATAGATTGAAAGATATTATCAATTTAAAATTATATTGGAAACCGAACTGGACTATCAAAAATGGGACGGAAGGAGTATCAACTGTGATGAACTATTTGAATTGTGTGATGGTTTTCATACATTCACGAATTCTTTTGCGAATTCTGAGGTTGTCATCTTGTTTTTGCCAAGGGACAGTAGTAGTGTAGCACATGAACGGTTCATACGTGGGTGCAGCTTCAAGTAATTGGGCATAGGTTTGATCGTTTGGTTAGAAGTACGATCCTGTTTGCTGATGTATTTATGTTTTTGTTTCTTCACGTACTAGCTAGCAAATGTTACATACCTATGTTACCGGGAATGCGGATCGTTCTGATACGAGGAATGGGACACGCCTTAAATTCCGAAACAGCAGGAGTAGGTTTCTATAGCTTACAATCCAAGAATATTCATATTTCAAGAGAAAAAAAAAAAAAAAAAACATCCAAGGAAATGAAGTATGTTTGTCTAATTCTTAATCCATAACACATTTCTAGAACCAATGTTTCTGGAGTATGAATATTTCGAATTCTGCATCTCGGCCATATGAAGTGGAGTTTCACCTTTGATATTCCCACGGCGTAACAACGAGGGGCACGCTTGTAACATCTCTGTCACACATTGTAATTTGCCGAAGGTATCAACTATCCTCTGTAGCCCCTGTCCAAAAAGTACACCAACAATTTCCTTACTCAGCCAACTATGTATACCTTGTTTGGGTTTTTCTTTCTTTTTTCTTCGATCAAAGGTATAATTGTTTCATTAATTTACTGTGTCAACTTTAAACATCCACAGTTTTAATGCTTCAATTCGTATAGTAACATTCATCCTTCAGAACCAACATGTATACCTTGTTTGGGTATTTCTTTCTTTTTTCTTCCATTAAAAATTTTGTTCGTAAACAGTGGGCATGATTTGCTCTGATCATAAACATAATATGTTCGGTAAATACTAATACCTTTATTACTTGGCTATATTGTTTACTAATATCTCACTTCGAAACCTTTTACTTCCAAGTCTGCCGGGGAAATCGAGGGCATCCTCAAGGGCTGAACTACTGTAATAAATATGATGTGTTATTTACGGAGTAGATTGGGACTTAGGATACCCAAGTCTTTGGCGGGATCAGGGTCGCTGGTTCAAGGCCTGCATATTAGCTAGGGCTGTTCATCGGTCGGTTTTTTCGGGTTCGGGTCGGATTTGACCCGACCCGACCAGTGATCGGATTTAGAAAACTAGACCCGTCTCCGACCGAAAGTTCTATCGGGCTCCGACCGAAAGTTAGTCGGGTTGGCCGGATCGGGCCAAACGGGTTGGTCGGATTGATGGTCCTCCATTCCCCAAAAAAAAAAAAAAAAAGAAGAAGAAAAACCCTCCCATTTACAGGAGATCTAGGGGAGGCTGAACAAAATCAAGCTTCAGATGCTGGAGATTCAGAAGCTTCAGAAACACAAAGAAACAAAATCAAGTTTCGAAATTTTCAAAACCCAATCAGATTCCATCTCAGCATCTCTTCAATCAAAACAAACAAATAACTCTCCTCTCTCTGATAGAAGAAAAGCAGATATATCTCTCTCTCGCCAGCCGACCGACCGCCATCTTCAGGAGATCCAGAGGTGGAGAGTTTTTTTCTTTCTTTTTCCTTTTCGTGTTCAACGGAAAATATGTGGAGAGGACTTGAGGGAATAAAGGAGAGAAGAAGTACAGTAACTTTTCTCTCTCTGAGAAGAAAAGCAGGAATTGCTTTGTTATCTGAGTAGCTTATATCTAATATCTAATAAATAAATGCATGACTTGCTTTGGTTGTGTGTGACTTCCCAGTTCCCACTGACTTTGTCCCCCCAACTCTCCTTTTTCTACTTTTTCTATTGCTTTTCTTCTTCTTTACGTTGGAAGCATCACCATCGGTCAGAAGGATCAGAACCAGTAAATGAGTTGTCGCCTGTCAACCATTACTCAATCGGTCGGATCGGGTTCACCCGGAATAAATTACCCCAACCCGGGACCCGACCGAATGATAAATTATTTCTCACATTTGGATCCGACTCCGACCGAATAGCTGGTCGGATTAAGTTCGGGTCGGGTTTTTTCGGTCGGATCGGGTCGGGTGGTCGGACGGGCGGGCCACATGAACAGCCCTGATATTAGCAACGCCCCTGAACCCTGGAGCGGTGGCCTTACAACTCAACTAGCAGATCTCTTGATAGTAGGGCCAGCCTTGACTTTTGGGTTGTCCAAATCTAACTCTAATTTTGATTGCCCACTTATTATTAAGTAAAAAAAAAAGGTTACATTGTACTTTTTTAGCTTGAACATCAAAAAAATCACAATCAAAGTGTAACCCTAGCTATAATGCTTTATGATGAGCACAATCCGATTAAAAAGAACTTATTGCATTTTTTAAACACTACAAGAAAGTATACTATAAGCTACCAAGGTATTTGCGTTGGGGAGTTTAGCCGTCGCAAAATGACGTTTTAAGTGTCCGGAAATTTTGGCGACAAAATTTTAACTTTTGGCAGGCAATATTTGCGAAAAACTAACGAAAAAATAATTCCCAGACAAAAGGAGAAAAAGTGTTCGCGCCTTCGCGGGTAATTTTTCCCTCCCAGACTTCACGAATAGACAAAGACCAATATCTCTGATACCGCATTCAGCAGCCCTCTCTCTTTCCCCATGACTTCGATCTCTATCCGTGAACTGACTCTCTCTCTCCATGAACCATGAACCGACTCTCTTTCTCTCTCTCTGTAAATTGTCGTCTCTCTCTCTCTCTCTGTCTCTGCGCTCCATCCACCATCATGGCCTGTAGTTCCTGTCTTCCAGATGAAGACCTCCAAAACTCAGCCCAGAAAACCTAGATCTGATGAGTCAATCCCGTGTGCCGGTCTTGCACGCAGAACGCCTCTCCATTCTTGTGTCAAAGCGATCGAAGGTGCGTAAAAGAAACCCTAGATCTGAAAGGTAAAAACCCAATGTTCTGAAATGGGGCGGCATCTGGTTTGAAGTAAGCGATCGTCCAATCTCTTTTGAAAATGCTCTGATTGTGGATACACGTAGGACTTGTACTTTTTTATTATGAATTCTAATTCCAGTACGTGGTAAGACTAGAAATTTATTAGGATGGGCGAAAAAAAGAAGAGCCATGGGATAAAGTTGGGTTTTGAATTTGTCGACCATAATTTTTGCACACAAACTATTTGACGAAATGTGTCTTTAAGTTCTTATGACTTATAGATGGTTTGGTGAGGACCATTTGAAGGCGTAGTACATAATACAATATACTCTGGGTGTTACTAGCATAAAGGCCGGGTCATGAAACTCCAATCTATGACCGCTAAAAAAAACTCCGCTCAAGCGTTACTTACGTCACCGGTGGGCGCATATTATGTCTAATTTGGTTACTGTGCACTCCCACATTATTCAGTGTTTTTCTTTTCTCCGAACAACATCACAATGTTTTCTTTTTCCCTCAAGAAATTGTTACTGCTGACTGTGAATCTTGGTTACGGAGATGCTGCGGTATCAATGATTCCTTTCGAATTACTAAAATAGAAAGAAAATGAAAGAATATTGATATCTTGTCATTTAGAATAGGTTTTCACATCAAATCCCAATCGAATGCCATTCACTTTAGGCGTGAATTGTGATCTACCCTCTTTATTCCCTTTTCCAGTAGTTTTTCACTGACATGGCATTTGATATTTTCCAGTCTTGTTCTTTGCTATTAAAGAAAATGGACGAACCACAAGGTTTGGATTGTCTTGGAGAAGATGAAATTGGTTGGCGTCACATTTGACAAAGGAAGAGAGATTTTTTCCAGTCTTGTTCTTTGCTACTGAAGAAAATGGACGAATCACAAGGTTTGCTATTTTTCCCATTCTTGTAAGATTTGTATTCCAATTGCTTTAGTTGTTTGGTGATTGTCTTGGGAAATTAATGGGATGAAATCCCATATCTCGACCCTAGGCTGAGGTATAACTGGTGCAAGTTCTATCAAATTTTAACACTATGATGTTGTCTAATTGTGGTCCTTTTACATTTAGTGGGACTCTATTGGCACAGTTTATGCATTTAAGAGCGGGTTTTTCCCTGTCTTTTTTCTCCTTTGGCATTCCCCTTACTATTTTTTTTTTCTGCTTCCGGGTTATGATGTTTCTTAACCAGGAACCAATTGAAGAGTTGGGGATGTACTTTATTTCGTTCGATAGAGCAAGATATGGAGAAAGCGATCCAAATCCGAAGCGATCAGTTAAGAGTGAAGCATTTCTTGCAGACCCGTTTTGCGTAGTTGGATTGTCCATGGGAGGTTATCCCATTTGGGGTTGCCTCATATACATACCCCACAGGTATCGTACTTACTCGAATGTTGACTTCCTAATTATCGCCTTGTCATCCATAAGAGGTGTGTTGATATTCTTTGCTAGAGAGAAAAGGTTAACAAAAATGATAATTCGTTTTAGTTTTGGTTAACCTCAATGCTGCAAAATTTGTGTCTCATCACCAGCATGAGAGAATACTCAACTATGTTATATGGAATGTTTGGAATGCATGAATTACCTGTATCAAAAAATCAACACTTGGGACACATATCTGACATTTTTAGTTGGTCATTCACCAAAGACGTTTTGAAACCAAGTTTAGATTTATACTTCGAACTGTATTAGTTAGATTGAAGGGAGCAAAGCAAACAAGATCTCTAACAAATAAGAATGAAATGTCCAATCCTTGTGGTTATAGCTGTATTTAGCCTATCTGTTCTAACTTTGCATGATAATTTTAACTTGATAATTGCTTAACTATAGATTAGTAAGTAGCCGTATTTAGGAGTTGTTATGGAAGAAAAATCTTTGTGTTAGCTCATATGATCAATGTCTGGCCGGTTACATACTAAACTTGTTTCCTTGGTTTCTCCCTTGTCACCCTTAAGTAATACCAATCTCATTCTTTTATTCTTAGTTTCAAGCATATTGTTCTCTTGGTTTCAACTAAAATTGCTTCTATATTTTGCAGATGCTCGAGAAAAAGTTTGGCGGAAGAATGCAGTTGATTAAGGCGTATTCTTTTTTCTTTTGGAGACGCAGTTGAATAGGTTTCTCTTGCTTGTTTATCTTTTTTTTTTTGCTTGATCTTATTTTGAGTTCGGTAGCCTATAAACGTGACTCTGTATTGTGAAAGTGGGAATTGTTACTTCTATTCATTGCAAGAACATTTTATCCATATCTCAATTCAAAAGTGTTGTTTTGTTTTGATAATACGGTTCTAATGTTTGGGGAATGGAATATTTTTTTTTCAATTGTTTATTTGCGACGGGATATCCCATTGCAGATGTTTTTTTAAAAAATAAAATTTGATTTTTTGGTGACGGGAATATCCTGTTGCAAATGCTTCATTTTCCCATCGCAAATACTATTCCATTATGCAAAAAGCTTCTGCCACGACCCCATTCCCGTCGCAACCCCGTCGCAAAAGCCCTTTTGCAACGGTGATACACTATTTGCGACGGTTTTTCCCCATCGTAAAAGGCATTAATTCTTAGTGAAAGCGAATTTTTCAATTGAGTCATCGTACTGTTTGGTTCTTTTACTTCTTTGCAATGAAAAAATAATTGTGTGCGAGCGTGCCAGAGAGAGTTTCAATCTCCTCCCTCAGATTAACTTTGGAAAAACCAAATCTAATTAGGCGATTGTGTTTTATTGGTTCAATTACCTCAATCAAGAGGATTTTTCTTAACAAGTGACGAAATGTGAACCAATATACTTAGGAAATCAAAGAACAACAAAGAAACAAGATACTTCAATTGGTAAATCAAAGGTAAACTTACTTCGAAATTGTCTCCAACTTCAAATACAAGAACTTCGAACAAGTGATTGTTATAAGAACAATCGAGATTGATCCTAACTACTTCCTAATCTACTTCCTAATCTACTTCGAACTGAGTTCGAAATCCTAAACTACTTTGCCAATGAACAAACCAAGCATCAGTTTTTTTATAGCTGTTTGTTGAAGATTTGTCCGGGGGTTTCACTTCTTCAATTTCTTCTATTTATAGACGCTGCTTGCAGTTTGAACTTCCCGCCTAATAAATTTAAACTTGGCTTGCTTCAAACTCTAACTTCTACTTTTTCGAGTTGGCAATTTTTTCCCCCCATGCCTGAATTTGAATTCTTCCAATCCTTCCTCCAGAAGCTTCAATTTTGAATCTGCACAGTTACTTAAAATAACTCAAATGATTACGAGTTAAGGAGATAACTGCCTTTCAAAATGTACTCCACGTGTCTTAACTGCTACTTTGCCTTGTTTCACAAGTTTACACGTGGAGTTCATGTATTTAATAGTTGATATCATGGCTTCGAAGTTAATCTTTACATTAGCAATGGTCCGTAACTGCCAATAACTGCTTTTCCGATTTAAGAATCAATACGACATCGTATTCACTTACTTTTGTTTTATTAATCCAGTGTATCTTAATTGACAAAGACTTGCCAACGTTTGGCATTTCAGATTACGTGTCAATTAATTATTGGATTTGTTAATTTTATATGTAAACACGTACCAAGTGCAAGAACTCATTTTTAATTGAGATCATAGCCAACTCATATAATCTCACGTAAGACAAAAGTTTTTTTTTTAATCAACTTCAATTTCGAAAAACTTTTCTCCATTGAAGCAACTATAACCTGCAGTGCTTAACTCATAATATTGGGTCCCCTACGATACAAAAATTCAAACTAAAATATGATACATAGATAGACAAACGCAAAAAGAATGTAAGAGTTTGTTTTGAAAAAATAAGAAAGTTTTGCTTCATATTTTAAATATGATGTGTAAAAATAAAAAAACCATGCTAGCTCGCTCATTTTTTAAAAAAATTCTACCTTTGGGTTTTTTTAAAAAAATCCAATATAAGAAAATTATCACTTCTCCAATTGTATACTATTGTTGTGTTTGATAAATGCAAAGTTTCCTGTAAAGTAATTGAGTAGTGTGGTTTCACAAAATTGTGGATTTGGCGGAAAAAAAAAAAAAAGGTGTCATAAACAAAGAATGGAAGGAAAAAAGAAAAAAGAAAAAAAAAATAGAGAGAGAGAGAGAGAGAGAGAGAGAGAGAGCCTAAAAGGGACTTGGGGTTGCTGTTGTGCAGCCCCCTGCATAGTAGCGTGCTGTGCACCCCATGGCGCAGTCGTGTCGAAATTTTTTCGACGATCGGGGACGTTCACCGCGTAGAGCTCGTTGAGTACTACAAGTGTACCAAAAATCAATTCGATCGGATATGGTTAAGTGCCTCATCGGAACACAAATAACTTGAAAAACATAGGATCAACGGTTTTGTTCTAGTGTTTATCTTCGTTTGTGTTCCATTTTTTTCCGAGGTATTTGTGTTCCGATGAGACACTTAACGATATTAGATCGAGTTGATTTTTGGTACACTTGTAGTACTCGACGAGCTCTACGTGGTGAACGTCTCCGATCGTCGAAAAAATTTCGGCGCGGCCGCGCCATGGGGTGCACAGCACGCTGCTGTGGCTGCACAGCAGCAACCCCAAGTCCGCCTAATATGGCCAAACTGCGAAAAACGATGGATGTGAATGGAACTTGGGTCACGCACAAGGAATGGCAATTATCTACCACAGAACCAAAGAAACACTTCGTACCTTTCCTAGGAACTTTAGTACTCCCTCCGTCCCAATTTAATTGTTCCTTACAGTTATGTGTGTTTTTTTAAAATTCTTGTAGTTTTCATTTTATAATATATTTTATATGCAATATGGATCTTATTTGATAGATCTCAATTAGTTCTAGTAGACAAAATTTTTAAAAACTTTGAAAACATTACAAATAAAAAGATATAGACGTTTGAAAATGACACGGATATTCATATGTAGCATTTAAAATGGGACAGAAAGAGTATATATATTTATATAGTGAGGGTAATTTGGCGACTCCTAAAATCAAACCAAATTTTTAAATCGGCAAAGTTGGAAGCCCTATAGCAGTGTCAACATAGAGTGAGGGTAATTTGGATGCTGAAAATATTTTTTTTTAACATTCACACAAAACTTTGCCACTACTTTAAATGAACGCAGAAGAAAATAGTATATATGTTTTCAGTTTCTTTTCTTGCACCTCACTTTCTTACTTTTATATTCTTATCATTATCATAGATCTTATCAAACACAGCTTTGCTTTAATCTCAAAGCAACTTTAGATTATGTATGATTCACCAAAAATCAATGCTTTTAAACTGAAGAAAATGCTACCAAAAACCAATAGAAAGCTCATTTCATATGAGATGAGCATTAATAACAATTACTCCCTCAGTCCCATAAAGTTTGGTTTCTACGAAACTACGTGCAATTTTTAAACTAAAAAATAATGTATTTACCAAAATAATTTTTGAATTTTTTTTGCACCGTATAAAAGTTCTCGATGAGATCTATCAAACAAGATCCATATTGACTAAAAAATTATTTTTGTAAGCACGTTATTTTTTAGCTTAAAAATTGCACGTAGTTTCGTAGAGACCAAATTTTATGGGACAGAGGGAGTAAATGTGAAAAAATAGCCACAATTCCAACATAAAATGGACAGTTGGCTGAAAATCTCCCATATTTTTTCTTTTTTCAGCTCCAGGACATGCCTTTGGAGCCAAACATAAGGACATGGCGCATTTACCACATTTCTCCGCCTATAAACTAATAAAATGGAGGATGCAACTTGGGAGCAATGAATTATTGATTATCATTCACAATTGAAATGGGGAACGGACCATATATATTGGTGATCAATGGGGGTGCTGTGCTCCCGGGTTCTTTGCACCGTGCTGTATACCCCTCGACCATCCAATCGTGTTTTGGACTGTTCGGATGTGTCTTGATTTTTTACCGATAAAAATAATCAAAATTAAATTAAAATTGCGAACGCATTCAAGCTGTCCAAAACATGATCAGACGGCCGAAGGGTGCACAACACTCCCAAGTCCGTTGCTCTTACAGTGGTAGTAATTGGCATCGCCTGTGTTATGGATCTCATGCGCACTTTAAGCCCTGAACACCACTGCCGGTTCAACTTGTTAGAATTGAGAATAACTTTCATTTACCTGTCATGTGGGTTAACGTATAGTAGTTGAACAAAATTAGTCGACTAATTGTTGAGTAAATGAAAATCCATGCATAAACAGTCGGACTATGGAATTTGAAGTGTCAATGATTAAACGTCTTTACAACGAGATGAAACACAATCTGTTGGTGCATCGGACTGGACAAATGGTGTATTTTTCTTTTCACTATGAGGCCTTCCACAAACACGTACAGCAGCCTAAACAGCCAGTGCTTGACTCGCTCTAGTTTTGGTTACGATCCAGGAAACAAATTTTTTCATCTCGAAAAAATAAACAATAAAGGTGATGCAAGAAATAATACAAGTGGACACGGCAAGCGCTATAGGGTGTGCCAGTACGGCGAAGGCAGCTGCGACGTATGCAATCATCATGGCAAACATGGCAACTAAAATAAGAAGGACTGCTGGTGTAAAACGATTAGCGATACGCATTTCACTGTCTGGTTCATCTGTATAAACCATGGCCATGAAGCATAGGAACATTGAGGTAACGGAGCATACCACTGCTATAGTGTTGGTTACGACAAATGCTTTGAACGCTGCTCTTTTTGCTAGGACTGCCAAACCTTGGTGTCGACCTTGGTTGCCATCATAGCCTCCTGGAATTGCGAAAGCGGCTGCAAAGGTGATGGTGGCTATAAGTGCAGCAACTATAACAATCGTTTGGAAATCTCTTGCGACATCTTCGTCCCTTGCTCTCTCCTCCTCTTTTTTTGTTTTCTCTCTTTGTTTTTCAGCTTCCTTGATGATTTTTCTCCTCTCTTTTACATGTTTACGAGCCCTTCTGAGTTTCGCAATGTGATCGTGAACATTGCTTATGTTTCTCTCAACAAGGTTTTGCGAATCCAAAAGGCGATCCTACATGTTTTTATGCTAGGTGATCAGTTATAAAAAATGACGACCAAAGGAAAAAAAAAAAAACAGTGCTATTATCTATAAATGCCAATATTTTGCAAAAGACTCGATAAATCACACTATGCTAAAAACTGTTGACGTATTCAAAACAGAAGTGCTGAATTTTTTTTCTTTTTTGCACGGGCAATACAGGGTGTTCAGACTCCAAAGCCAGCTTGCACATACTTCAGATTAATTCACACATTCCCTCTCACACCTGTCTCACACAGTCTTACATGCCGGTGTCATGAGTTGACCCAAGAGTTGCTGGCAATGAGAACAATTGGTATAACAAATACCATCATATAACCACACTGATTTCAGTTTAGAGAGAGAGTAGTTATGCAAGAATTAACATTTTGAAATACATACAGTATTTTAGAGAAACTTCGGTGAATTAATAAAATTGGATGAAAGCGTAATAAAAGATTATGGAATGTAACTCTATTCTACGACAAAGTCATAACCTATAAGGAAGCGAATAGCTACAATAGTATGGGTGTATCATATACACTTATTGTATGATTCATATATATTGTGTCAGCTCATAGCAAATCGTAAAATTTTTTAGTGTCTCGTACTTTTTCACCATATGAGTTATGACATTTTCTCATGACATTGCTGTGCGCCTCGTAATTTTTATAAAAAAAAAATCGTAACTTTTTATTCATAAGAGGTAATCGGTTTGTAACATTTTTAGAGGTGCATATGATACACACCAAAATAGGGGTGTGTATTGTAGCTTTACCCGATTCTAACCAAACCACACCAAACCGAGTCTTAAGTCTCAATTGGGGCCGGCTACATGAATCCTGTTTTTCTATTGAGCTCTATCAAGGGCATGTACACTGAGATTTAGAGTACTCATATCCTTGCGTATAAGGGGCCTTTGTCCGTCAAAGCGTGGGTCATTTGAAGTGATGGGCCTTGACTGGATCGTGCCCTTCCCGGTGAGACACTTCTGACAGATTGGCGCAATGTGGATTGAAGCCGAGTGAAATGGTTTGGCCACGCACGTGAATATTGCCTACTTGTATAATTAGTGTGGTGGTTCATCATGTTGCTTTGACATGGTCACAGGTGACGTTTTTTCTTAGGTGTCATTTAATTTTTGCAATTTGTTTCCAAAAATTAACAGAATTTTCTTTTGCTTATTAAAAAAAAAAAAAAGGTCACTGGTGACGTGATCACAAGACAAGACATGCAATGAAAACTGATGTACTTACAACAAATAATGTTTCTGCAGAGGTTGTTATCCTTGCATCTTCAAAAGTGGACCACACTAAATCTGTCGGGGTCATGTTTTCGTTGTTGAAAGCCTGTTGATCTGCTCTATTGTGCTTCCATAACTCATGTACTTCACAATCAGAAGAAGTAAGCAGATGGAGAGGTGTGTTACCTTCATTGTCCTTTTGGTTTATAACATGTCGTAGCCATGGCTTGTTTAATATGAATCTAATCGTGCTTTCATCCTCCATAGCAACAGCAATGTGAAGAACATTTTTCCCTTTACTATTGACCATCTCCCAACAATCTGGATTGCAGGACAAAAGCTCTTCCATTACACTTATATGCCCACGAGCGGTGGCCACATGAAGAGCTGTTTCTAGACCGTCATTTTTCGTAGTAGTAATGTATGCCACCGATTCATCTGTTTGTAGTAGCTGTTTAACTCCCTCTTTATTACCATTGTATGCAGCACAGTGAAGTGGTGTCCACCCACACGTATCTACTTTCTCAATTAGATCTTTCTTCCATTCTAACAACCTTCTTATGCTTTGACCTAGAAGTAAATCAGAGTAAAGTTAACACTGTAGTTGAAGAAATATTTATTCGGCAGTGCCTCAAAATACCCAACTACAACCAAGTAGTTTTTATGGATGTGGTGATATTGGGGAAAAAAAAAAAAAAAAAAACCTATATCCCCAAACAAACATACGAGATATATCGAGGGGAGTTACCATCAAAAGATTGAATAATTGGTCCTTCAGATTCAGCTTACTTAAGTTAGTTACATTGTAAACCTATATCCCAAACAAACACACGAGATATATATAATACCAAATTTTAATTTTTTGATTTGGTCTATGCCAGCAATTAGCATACCTATTTTTCCGTTTCAACTTTGTTATAAGAGCATCACTAGTGGTATACTCAAATATAGATACTCAAATATTGCCACGTCACATTTTGAGTATTCATTTAATGGGTTTGTAAGTTTGAGTTTCTACCCTTCTACAATGGTTCATTTGTGTCCATAATAAAAAAGTATTATTCACTCTATTTTTATTCATAAAATGGGTATTACTTTAAATTTGTTCATATATTTTTTTATAATATTATTACCATTTAAAAGATATTCACAATACGTTTAAAATGAGATCAATCTTGAACATATTTTGGTAAAGATTAAAAATTGATAATTTCAATTTTTGGGAGAAAGTGCAAAAAAATTGAGTTTTGAATTAAGTATTTGAAAAATGGAGAGAGAATGTTGTTACTTTTGATACGGTGTGGTCCCCAAAATTTGGTTATTGAGGTTTGGTTATTGAGAAAGATTGGTAATTTTGAGTATCCAAATGCCAAAAGTTGAGTATTTGTAACAAATGTTGTTAACTTTGAGTATTTATCCAAATACCATTGTGAGCCTCTTTTGTGTATCAAAATACTCATCTTTGAGTATTTTTGTGTTTGAGTATACCACTAGTGATGCTCTGAGCATGGAACTTTATTTTCTTACAGTTTTGATGTGTTTATAAGTCACGTTATTTTACATCTAGCAACAGCAACTAGAAAGAATAGGGGTTTTGAAGCCTTCTTTTACTAACAATTTCAACATCACATAATTAAGCCGGTTGGGACAAACCTGTGAAGTCGTTAAGTGTTGCCGCATGCAATGCCGTTCTACCACTAGGGCCACCGTAAGTTGGCGATGTGCAAGTTTCCAGGAGCATAAATACTAGGGCCACACCATGAAAACCTCGCTCAGCAGCCAGGTATAGTGGAGTTTCGTTAGCATTATTGGCGGGATGTTGAAACTCAGGATCTTCTCTTGTTAATAGTTTGACCACTTCCAAGTACTTGTCCTCTTCCAAGTGGCAATTCCGCACTGCCACGTGCAGAGCCGTGTCTCCGTCCACATTTGTCGCCCTCAACATCTTCTTCGCTGCCCCACCCAAGCCGCTTTCAAGTTCTTGCTCTATCGTTTTGGCACACTCTATGAGCGCTTCGACTATATCGGCATATCCTTCCCTTGCCGCCATATGAAGTGGAGTTTCACCTCTAATATTCTCCCGGCATAACAACGAGGGGCACACTTGCAAGATCTCGTCCACACATTGTGATTGGCCGAATTGGGTTGCCACATGGAGAGCAGTGTTCTTATTGACGGTGGTTTGGATTTCGAGTCGGTCAATGTGTTGCCTTAGGATATCAACTTTGCCTTCACTAGCAGCTTTGTAGAGGGCACGATCCATGGTTATACTTATCTGTTTAATTTGAGTTCTTTCCCTTTGGAAGCCCCTGTACCTATATTTATAGAATCAGCCACCAAGAGCAGAGCCAAAAAATTTCATTAGGGTGGTCAAATTTACCATGGCCAAAAATTTTCATTAGGGTGGTCAAATTTACTATGGGCTAGCTAGTCGGCCTCTAAATAAACTATGGACAATTCGCCACGTCCTAACTCGACTTGGTCAATAGATGAGCTAGGACTCCGGCCTATAGATGAACAAACTCAAGCTCAAGACTCACGTCATGTAACGCATATCCAATTTGTTCTCTCAAAACATCGATAGATGATCATTTGATTGACAAATCATAAAATAGGCCATCCATGCTTCCTTAAAAGTGTGTTTTTAGAGTGTTTGAACAGTATCATGAGCGGTAATTCCAGGCGTACAGAGGTTTTGTGTACAGAAAAGGTACTGATTGGAGTGGGTCCCACAAGAAAGATCCGAGCCGTTCATTCATCTTAGAATGATTTTTTGAGTAGGTCTTTGGATTGAGTTGATTTCTCGCGAGACCCGTCAAAAAATCATTTTAAGATGAATGAACGGCTCAGATCTTTTGTGTGAGACCCACAAGTTGGTTCCCGAGCCGATCAGTACGTTTTCTGTACACAAAACCTACAGTATGTATGTGTAGTCTGGTCCGTTTCACGAGTATAGAAGTCCATGGGTACAAAGAGGATCACGTGGAAATGTTTTGGGTTTTCTAAACTGAGATTGCAAGCCTATTTTGGCCTACTAGACTTCTAAATTGGAAAAACTACACTTTTACAAAGTAGTATAAAATCGAAATAGCTGTTCGACGCAATTTGAATTGAGTCAGTCCGACATCGACATCGTATGAAAAATGTACGCCCAATATACGAAGTGTTGTCTGGGAGCAAAAAGTGGACGTCCAGACCTGAGATCAAGTCCTCAAAACAGTGTATAAATGATACATATTCAAAGTATTTCGAAACTCCAACAATTGTAGGGTTCAAGGCATACTCTTTAGGTGCTGAACATGCTTCAAACTTGCGATAGAACACAAGATAATGCAAGAAATCAACAGCGAAAATGAAGTTTACCTTGGGAAATGTTCGGAACAATTGGAAGAAACTACAGCAGGGCTCCTCTCTCTCTCTCTGTCTCTCTCTCTCTCTGTGTGCATGTGTAATACAGTACGATATATCTTTGGGAACAATATGAAAACAGGGGAAAATGGGTGGGTATATATGCAAGAGGGGAAAGTTAGCTAATGGATGTGGTGATGGATGGACCATGTTGATCTACTAGCCTTGGGGGAACAAGAAAGAAATAGGTGTACAAGTAAAAAACGTACTCCCTCCGTCCCATAAAGTTAGATCACTACGAAACTACGTGCAATTTTCAAGCTAAAAAATAACGTGCTTACGAAAATAATTTTTTAGTCAATATGGATCTTGTTTGAAAGATCTTATCGAGAACTTTTAAATACATTATTTTTTAATTTGAAAATTACACGTAGTTTCGTAGTGATCTAACTTTATGGGCCGGAGGGAGTAGTATGAGATACATTTAGGGAAGCACTTCAGACACTCCTTCCTTCCTTATACTCGACACATTAAAAATTTCTCAATACAAAAAATGATTAAACTCCTGCGCCAAATAAAATCGACTCGATTAATTACTCCGAATTTGGGGTCAGGGTCTCACAATTTCTCTCTTTTTCTCTTTGTTCATGCCCTATGTTGCCTTTTGTAGTTCTCTGCTTGAAGAAATATCAAAGGTATTTAATTCATAAATCATTCATCCTTTAGGGCCAACATGTATGCCTCCAATCCTACCTATAATAAAAGGAAAAACTTTCATCCTCTTTCGGCCTTTCTTTTTGTGGCCTTTTTTGCCCTTCTTTTGTGTTGTTATTTTTGGACGCATCCTTTCAAGTTGTTGGTCTTTATGGGCCACAGCTGTCGGTGGCTACTGGCTATTCTTTTTGAATGCTACTCCCTCCGTTCCTATTTGTTTGTCCCCTACGAAAAGTCGTGCCATTTTTCAAATGAAAAAATAAAGTGTTTTCGCGTATCATTTTTCAAATTTTTTTACACCAAATTAAAGTACTCATCGTGTACTTTAATTCGGTACGAAAAAATTTAAAAAATGGTACACGAAAGTACTTAATTTTTTTATTTGAAAAAAGGCAAGAGAGAGAATGTTGGACAAACAAATAGGAACGGAGGGAGTAATTTCTTCCTTGAGGCCCACCTGGTGAGGACTTGGCCCATGTGTTGCTAAAAGTCAATATTGGGTTCTTAATTTGCTCTCTCATAATGATGCCAAATATAGTCCATATCACGTTCCCCATCTCTCTTCCCCTCATTGTCTGTCACGCCCTCAATTTTAATAACCAAAATATAAACAATATCCATGTCAGATAGATCAAAGTTAAACATAACTCCATTTCAAAGTCAAAGTCAAAGTCAAAAGTACAACTTCCAAAATACAAGTCTATGTGTTACTCATCAAAGGAACCCGAACCCTTATACTTTAGTACCAAAAATACATAAAGTCCTTACATACATCGAATTTATCAAAAGATTTATCAAAAGATTTGGCCCATGTGGAAATGTTTTGGGTTTTCTAAACTGAGATTGCAAGCCTATTTTGGCCTACTAGACTTCTAAATTGGAAAAACTGTGCTTGTACAAAGTAGTATAAAATCGAAATAGCTGTTCGACGCAATTTGAATCGAGTCAATCCGACATCGACGTCGTATGAAAAATGTATGCCCAATATACGAAGTGCTGTCTGGGAGCAAAAAGTGGACGTCCAGACCTGAGATCAAGTCCTCAAAACAGTGTAATATTCAAAGTATTTCGAAACTCCAACAATTGTAGGGTTCAAGGCATACTCTTTACGTGCTAAACATGCTTCAAACTTGCAACAGAACACAAGATAATGCAAGAAATCAACAGCAAAAATGAAGTTTACCTTGGGAAATGTTTATAACAATTGGAAGGAACCACAGCAGGGCTCCTCTCTCTCTCTCTCTCTCTCTCTCTCTCTCTGTAATACAGTACGATATATCTTTGGGAACAATAGGAAACCAGGGGAAATGGGTGGTGGGTATATCATATATTCATATATGCAAGAGGGGAAAGTTAGCTGATGGATGTGGTGAGGGATGGATGGACCACGTTGATCTACAAGCCAAGAAATAGATTAGGCTATCATAGCCATGGAAAAATAAGGACTGATGTACATGTACAAAAAACGTATGAGATACAGCCAAGCCTAAGATTTATCAATCCACCAAAGCCTAAGAAATCCTTAACTTTAAGGCAAAAAAATGATTAAACTCCCGCGCTAAATAAAATCGACTCGATTTCCATTTTAATTACTCTGAATTTGGGGTCGGGGTCTCACAATTTCTCTCTTTTTCTCTTTGTTCATGCCCATTTCTGTTGCTATATATGTTGCCTTTTGTAGTTCTTTGCTTGAAGAAATTTCAAAGGGTACAGGTCTTTAATTAATATACCCGTGTCAGTCTATTAACATTCATCCTTGTTTTAATGCTTGAATTCATAAATCATTCATCCTTCAAAGCCAACATGTATGCCTCCAATTACCAAAAAAAAATACTCCGTAACACATGTATGCCTCCATCTTTGTTTTACTCTCTGCATGCACAAGGATCTTTTTTCTTTTTCGCTTTGTTTATGCTCTATGTTGCCTTTTTGTAATTCTTTGCTTGAAATTTTTTCAAATGTACAGTTGTTTAATTAATTTACCCGTGAAATGAACTAGTTCAACTTGGTAAATAACTGTTTAATTAATTTACCCGTGAAATGAACTTATTCAACTTGGTACATAACTTCATATCACATAGGCATTGTGGGTGAACAAAATCGGACTCCACCACATGCCGTGCCCACACTGGATTTTTGAAGTATTTTTTTTTTATATAGTTCAAGTAATATTTGATTACCTCATAAATGGAAAATAGTTATGTGACTCTAGGACACCATCACATATTGTCTTCACATCGTTCTCCATTACATATTAATGTGAGGCTTAATTCTAAATGTGTGATTTTCCACTAAATATGCAATGAACAAGAATGTTAGGGCACCATGTTAACAGTGCTCTACGACCACCAAAATAACTACTTATGATCAAGCCTTCATTCACTCATCTTTATAACCTCCAAACTAGCTATCACGTATTTACATAATCATAATTACTATCTCCCCTCAAGTGTAAGTGAAGTTGGGCTTTTTCACCTTTTCCCTTCTTTTTCTCGTAGTCTTCTTAAATTTATTATCAACAACTTCTAAGAGAAAATTTACTTATTCTACACGTGAAAATGATTATGGAAATTAAAAATTTGTTTGAAACAGATGAGTTTATTTTTTTTTTTTTCTTTGTAGCTACTTTAAGATAATGTGGAAGTAAAATACTTTTTTTGAAAAAATATCTTGAAGAAATCGCACAAACAAAAATTAATCATGTATTTTAGACTCCTAAAAAGAAATAGATTATTATGGGGTTTTTTAAAAAAAACATGTGTTAGATTTTTTGCCCACATTGATAAAGATTTCTTGCTACGCCACTGACCACGTGCTTGACGCCATAAATCATTCATCCTTCAGATTCAACATGTACAACTTGTTTGGGTTTTTCTTTCTTTTTTCTTCAATCATAAATTCTATTTGTAAATAGTGGGCATGCTTTGCCCTGATCATAAACAAAATAGGTTTGGTAAATCCTATCCTGTGTGTCTCTGATCACTTTGTTAACTTCTTACAAAGTGAGACGAAGGATTTCAATCAGGGTAGAAGGAAAGGAACAAGAAGCCTATTCAAAGCTATTTTTTTCTGCTTACACGTTCTTCCTTACACTTCACATGTACATCATCTAATCATACCTACACTTCTGTAAATCAACAGCATAATCATATATATCATGCACGAAGATTTCTTAATAACCACTTCTTTCGATGCCGGATATCCATCTTCACAAATGCCTTCGCATTTTTCTCATCTTCCAAAAGATCACATGCATCCAAGAAAAGCGCATCATCCATGTCAGGTACAGCTTGAAGTGCATCAACAATACTTTCTATTGAGCTGTAGTTCTGGTCCAATGTGTTACCTTCAACTGCTTCTACAAACTCCTCATTGGTTTTCTGGACTTTTCTCCCACTTGTTGAAGTCAATGTTGCTGCGGATTGGCGTCTTTTTCTCCCTTTGGACACTTCGAAGTCCCTCCTTTGGACACTTCGATATCCCTAACGAGGGACTGTAGAGCTCCAAATATCCCATCCATATCCATATCCGTGGCATTATCATCAATATCAATTTCTGGACACAGATGACTTGAGTTTCCATCACCAAAAATAATCCTCAAATCACTATAATTCTCCAATATCTTATCTTTGCATCCTATGGCATCCGGATGCTCCTGCAAATCATTGTAATTACATACGAGATATCAATTAATAAGGTAAACTCTAACCAATGAAATAGATGTTTTGAAACCCCAAATTTCAGAGAGCAGACATCAGATATCCCAAGAGAGTAGCGAAAAAGTGCCAAAGTGTGCTAGAAATTGAGACCAACGTTTATGTTATCACAAAACGGTGCGGGAATTTAGAGATTGAATGGGGGATCTACTAGAAAAGTAATAATATGAGTTACATTTGTGTAGAAATATAGATACAAACCTCTCTCTCTCTCTCTCTCTCTCTCTCTCTCTCTCTCTCTCTCACACACACACACACACACACATCCTAATTGTATAGCCACAGCTAATCAAGATGAGGACTGGCATTATTTAATGAGCTAGCAACCCACTCAAGTAGTGCATTGGGTGGGAAAAAAAATGCCCTCAACAAGTTAACTGAGGTTATGACTAACAAAATGCACTCTCATGAGATGGCCTAAAGTGATTATTTACCATATGAATAGCAAAAATGAGGGACAGCCTTTTGCCCAGTTCAGTCATACAAGTTTAAGAAACACACCTCAATGTAAGCTTCCCATACATCATCGTCAGTTTTTAGCTTTTGTTGTATTTCATCCCATTCAAAGCCATTCTGGTTGAGAAGAGTGCTGATGTCGTCGTGCTGCCTTATCAAGCTTTGATATCGACTCTCCAACATGCATCTGTTAAACGGACATCCAAACTTTTCACTGAATGACGTGATCATGAAGACCCAAGCTTGGTTATTGAAGGTATTGTCAACTTGATTCCCTTCAAGCACCTGCCCTAACATGAGTTCAATGAAATATCTGTCCATTGGCTTTGTCCAAGCAAAGCTCTGTTTATCACCACTAGAATAGGACAGGTCATCCTCTTGACCTACACATTGATAGATTAATCAGTAATAGCCCAACAAGGGAGAAGCTTTATAGGAGGGCGAAGGCTAGGATATCATGAAGACTAAACATCTGCATGAGTCATAATATGGAACTATTTACAAGTCTCTCTCTCTCTCTCTCTCTCTCTCTCTCTCTCTCTCTCTCTCTCTCTCTCTCTCTCTCTCACACACACACACACACACACACACTTTCTCTCTCTCTCTCTCTCGTACCACCAAAATGTGAAACAAAGGCATAGACAGATTCTCTGAAAAGAAAACCTCCAAGGCCTAAAAATCTGAAGATTCCAAATCCTCTAAAAAAATCCAAAAAAAGCCTCATGCCTTGCTCTACTATGTAGTTCCTTCCAAATGATACATTTTAACATAACCAATCAAACTAGTAGCCCTTGCAAAATAGACTAAGCAATCCGATGCAAGTTCCATGACAAACAATCAGATGAACAAGAGGGACAACAGTAGCTTTTGTGCTTGAAGCAAAAAGGCAGATATAGTCAACAAGTATTCGCATTGTGTGAACACCCCGCGGAGTAGTCCACAGAAAATGGTGGTTGCGATTGATTTGGAAAATCAATTTGATGGATTGACAAGAGTCGCCACCCGGGTTCGAGGGCCGTACCCGAGAAACCAATTGAAAAATGACTCTTTTGCCCTTGGAGTAGAAAATGTTTCACTGGCCTCACAAAACGAGATTTCTCGGGTCCGGGAGCTAGGTTACGAGAGGGGAAGGAATTTAAAGCACCCCTCTCGCCCGGTGTGACCACCGGTCTTTACTAAGTATTTAAGGGATTTTTGGAAAACATCTGTTTCTTGAACTCAAATCACATGAACAAAATAAGAATGTAAAGATTATCACGATGAATCATGTGAAAGTGTATGCTTGTGATTGTGTGGATGACATCAACATGAAAGTATAATGACATAAATATTAGTAACAACAACTACAAATCATGAATAAAGTGAAATAAAAATTTGTTTTGAACCCATTTTGCAAAACCAGATCATCTTTCTTGTTTTCTGTCAAGCACCTGAACGAATATTTCAAACGCCTGAAGCTGAGAGGATTAGGTGCCTGAAAGGGGCTTCAGGCGCCTGAAGCTGCTACTTCAGGTGCCTGAAGCTGCTGCTTCAGGTGCTTACTCAAAATCATTTTTACCACTGTTTTGCCTTTGAAAATGGTAGAATACACTATTTTAGACCCTTTTTGGAAAATACAACCTGATCTTTGAACTTTCCTTCAAGCACCTAAAGATGTGTTTCAAACACCTGAAGATGAGGGGATCAGGTGCCTGAAAAGAGGTTCAGGTGCCTGAAGCTGCTGCTTCAGGTGCCTGAAGCTGCTGCTTCAGGTGCTTACTCAAAATCATTTTCACCACTGTTTTGCCTTTGAAAATGGTAGAAAAATGATGTTAACTCACTGTAATGAGGAAAACAAACTTGAAAGCTTCATTTAAAACCCATTCACACCATAAAACACCATTGATTCTTCATAAAAGGTAAGTTTTTCATCCATTCAAATGGCAAAACAGAGATGTTCTACTCTTGCATGCAAAGAAAATGACCTCCAATAGATATTTTGTGAAAAATACATAATTTTAACTACATTGATGGTCATTTTCCTCCTTAAAAAGTATGATTTTCACCTCTTTGAGTGGAAAATAGAAAGCAAATAGTTTGTCCCTGGGATTTAAACCACCATCATCATAAAAATAGACCAAGAGAAAACATTTTAAGACAAAAAAAATGAAAATGACTTAGGCCTAAAGTTGCTGCTTCAGGTGCCTGAAGCTGCTGCTTCAGGTGCCTGAAGCTGCTGCTTCAGGTGCCTGAAGCTACTGCTTCAGGTGTCGAGCAAAAATGCTCTCTTGATGTGCTTAAGCCATTGTAAGCCCATTATTGGTATCAAGAACCAACATGAGCCTACTGACTTCCCTCAACAAGAACTTTGCTACACTTATTGGGTAGATTCACTACCTTTTGGAGCTTGAAATGGATGATTGAACAATGGGGAAGGGTTTTTGGGTGGATAATGGAGGATTTAGTGAGATTGTACACTGATTTTGGGTGTTTTCTTGAGAGAGAAAGGGCTGTTCTTTTCAGAAAAATGATGGAACCCCTTCAAATGAGGGGTGTGGGGGTATTTATAAGGCTTTCAAAGGTTGTTTTGGCCTCTTAGGGGTCATTTTAGGGGTTCACTTAGGCCATAAAACGCTCCTCCCTTGCAGAATCAGCCAAAATCGCATCATAATCATTACACCCACTCAAAATTTAAACAATCTGGAAATAGCTTCAGGCGCCTGAAGGGATGGCTTCAGGTGCAAGAGATGGGTTCAGGCGCCTGAAGGGAGTGCTTCAGGTGCAAGAGATGGGTTCAGGCACCTGAAGGGATGTGCTTCAGGTGCCTTAAGGATGGTTCAGGCACCTGAAGGGGTGTGCTTCAGGTGCATGGAATAGGTTTAACGGTTTCTTTTAGTTTTGGTTTGGAAGTGTTTGGTAGGGTTTTGGTTAAATTCCAATCATCCTTTCTAAGCTCCAAACGTATTTGAAAGTTCATTTTCATCATCGGGAGAGCTACGGATTTTCGTAGGCCCAAATTGGGGTGTCTACACATTGTCACCGTGAATGACAACTATAAAGTAACTCACAAGTGTTCTTTCTGACTGCTTTATCATTGAGATTGGTACGTCTTGCATGATCACGCCTTCCATTGGTGCTCATATGTCCATATATCAAAAACAAATCAGTCATAGTTTAGGAGAGTTCTACTTCGATATGATTGTGCATCAGGGTGGTCCTGGTTATGCGAGTGTAAATTATTACACAACAAAATTTTACATGTTGTTATGCAACTACACTGAAAATATGTTGATAAAAATAATAAAAAAAATAAAGAAGCATACACTAAAAATATGCACCTTGATATAAGCTTCCCAGATATCATCACTAGAAGTTACCATCTGCTGCTTGTCATCCCATGCAAACCCACTATGATCAATAAGAGTTCTCATACCAAGGAATATATTACTCATATTCTCAAAATTATTTCTAAGAATATCTTCGTGGTGCTGACACCCAAATTTTGCAACAAACTTTGCCACCATATCATCCCAAGCTATATTGTTGAAGTTCTGGTAAACCATATTGACCGTGTCGTACCGTATCAAAAATATATTTATAAAAACAAGGAATTAACCCTTACTCAGAAGAATAGTGGCTAAGTCCGAGTATCGATCCACGGAGACAATTTGGCTAAATTACGTTAACTTTGACTAATTTCTAATTTAATTCAGAAAAAGAGATTTGAGTGATTGGTTTTTTGGAAACTAATTAATTTAAGAACAAGTAATAAAATTGATGAAGAACGAATGGAGGAGAAATCTAGGGTTTCGAATCCACCCCGACCACGTAACTAAATTATGTGAAGGCTAGGTTTATTATTCGAATCACAATTTGTCTAGAAGATAATTATGTACATGTTGTTAACAGGCATGGACTATCCCATAGCACGGACCGTCTCGCTGGCACAACCCGTCTCTTTCACGGACTGTCCAGTGGCACAATCCGTCTTACGAGCATAATCCATCTCAGTTACCCAAGCACAAACGTAGAAAACCATTGTTTAACTAGGTATTTGAGAGTGCACACACAAATACTCAACCAATAGAAAGAATTAAAACGATTTCATCCATGTAATGAAAACATGTTCTAAGCTAAACAATCGATTCGAGTTAATAAACCTAAATCCTACACATAAGCAAAGTTACTTGGACCGGGGCTTCATCTTCCCCCTAGAAGGTGTTTAGCCGGCCATGGAGATGGAGACGAATGCTTGATTTGATGAAGAACTGGATGAACCCATGGAACGGCTCTTGTTTCTCTCTCTAAACTTGCCTTCCAAAATTCTAGAACCCTAAAACGAACAAAGCAATGACCTATTTATAATAAAACCCAAAAAAACGTGGTCAACGCCCTAATCCGCCCTTGACTCGGGTAAAACCGCCCGGGCGGCTTTGATTCCCGCCCGGGCGGAAAATCCAGATTGTAGGCCAAAACTTCGCGGACTCGCCCCGGCTTCATCCGAACTCGAAATGATGCGTTTCTTGGACCGTTGCGAAGCTCTATATGTCTACTTTGTGTTCCATGCATCGTATCAACTCCAATTAGCACTTTTAATTGTTCCGCACTCTCCAAAGCCTACAAACACAATTTAACCAATATAAGTCATCAAGTAACTCTATGATTGGACTATTGAAGTGTTAATTAGAGGGCTAAATGGGTGCTTTTCGGCACCTATCACATATTCCCTTTACGGATATGCTCAAGCATTAAATCAATGAAATACCGGTCCATGGGTGGTGTCCAACAAGATCTCACACAACTGCCATTTAGGGACGGTTGAAAATCCCTTCCTTCCAACAAATTTAAAAAAAAAATCAGATAAAAATAATGCGTGATATCATCAAAACCAACAATTTTTTTTAGAGAAATAACACCACTGTGTTTGGTTGTCAGTTTTGAGGAAAAAAAATTGGAGATATATTTTTGAGACAGTGTTTGTTTTGGTTTTTAGAAATGATTTTTTGGATAATGATTGGATAAATAAATGAGTAATAATTGGAGAGAGGGGTAATAAGTGGCGAGAGAGAGAGAGAGAGAGAGAGAGAGAGAGAGAGAGAGAGAGAGTAATGATTGGAGGGAGGGGTAATGACTAGAAAGAGAAATGTAAGTAATGATTGGAGAGAGGAGTAATGAATGGAGTGAGAAGAAAAGTAGGACAATTGTTTTTGGAAAATTGTTCAAAAATGTAAACCAAACAAGGTGGTTAACGAAATGCATAATGCATAACCCATTTAGAGAATCGAGGCAATTCAAGTTGAAATTCACATAACATGTGTGTCTTGTCAGAATGATGACTAAAGGATAACTGTTAGATCTCATTAGTCGTTATGAAACTTACCATCGCTGTTGAAGCCCCCATGTGGATTTAATTGGTTCCAACTTCCTTCAGAATTCGAGTCCCCATAAACCAAGAATAAATCATTGTAATTCGGCATTGCCTTCGATCTGAAAGATTTTCCTTCCGGGTGCTCCTGCAAATACAATATCAAAGCCACTAACAACTGAAAATCAGATATAAGACTCAGAGGAATGAGATATGCACCTTGGTAAAAGCATCTCATACATCATTAGGCCCCGTAACCATTTGATTTGATTCGTCCCACCAGAATTCACCCAGTTCAAGGAGATTCTTGGTATTAGTGTATAACTTCTTCAAACGTTTATATTGCCTTCTAAAAACACGTTTCCCATGTTCTGATCCAAATCTATCTCTAAACAACGCCACAATATCTATCAGTGCTTGCTTTAAGAACATGTGATTAATCTTGTGCCCTTTATGCACTTGCTTTAGAAGAAGGTCAATGAGATAACGGTCCATTGAAGGTGTCCAATCTTTCTTTGAATAATCACCAGTTGCATTAGATTGAATGTCCCTTCCTTCAAAAAATAAGTGAATCAGTCAATAACACACAACAATAAGACAATTTTGGTTTGAATCAATGACTACATTCATGAACCATACTGCCTATCATACAAGCTAACTTGGTAAGCAAATTGGTAATTCAGCTTAGCTATAATATAAATATGGTTGAGTAACCGGTGTTTGACAAGTACTTTCTGTGGTTGTTGGAAGCTCTGTGCTTTTTTTTCTTTTTGTTATTTTTTTCCAAAACACTCCTACAATACAAGTAGTACGTCCCACATTATTGTATCACGTGTGGAATTAGGGTAGGGTGTTCGGAGAACCCTGTCATCTCACTATTGATTCTTAGAGGCTTTGCTTGTCTCACTGAGAAATAAATTTGGAGTGAATTTGGGTTTTTTTCATTTTTTTATAGGTGTCCGTTGAGAACCGGAACTTCTCTTCCAACTAGGAAAAAAATTACTACGACCAATCTATCTTTATGTTGCATAAGACATGTTGGAGAAGTTTTCAAACAAAAACATATCCATCACCATTAATGAAGATACTGAAGTTCAAGGTAAAATGCATTGGCTAATTTGTATAGGCTACGCAGCCCATTTTTGTAGTGTGCCCAAAGAGCATGCACGCCAAAAGAAATATCCAGCTTGCAATCCAATGAATACAAGTAATTTCCAAACAAACAAACAACCACACAATGGATTTCCAGAAACTATTTTTTCCCCTCAAAAATTGGTGAAAGCAGAGCTAAGGACGATCTTTTTTCCAGATATCTCTTAAATAATGAATCAAGTGTACGGCACGATAAAAAATATGTAACCATCACAAATCCCATTAACTTATTTCACAAACATTTTAATTAGTTCTAAAAAGCACCAGTACCCAATTTGCACCTGCCATGTCATTACATAATTTGAGAATGAGTATGACTAACAAGTTGTCTATTTTTCATGGTGAAAATTACTGTAAGAAGATAGCAATAATAAATAAGGACTTCTCACTCGTGGGGTCTTCCTCGTGAGCTGTCCAGCTAGGTCTTCCATCTAAACTTTCCTCGCCATATACAACACACAACTTTCGGTAGCTAGGGATAGTTTTGCATTTGTATAATTGAGCATCAGGATATTCCTGCAGAGAAATACATAAGCAACAACTATCAAACACAACAAAACTTACTAATGTGAAGGTGGTGAAAGTTGGTGCACCTTTGCGAAAGAGACCCAAACTCTTTCTTTAGCTATAACCATTTCTTTGGTTTCATCCCAATAGAACCCGCTTTGATCAAGAAGAATGTTGACATTGTTATATTGTTGCCTCAAATATTTATACCGACTCTTCAACACCTCTTTTTCGTAATGTGATCCGAATTTGGACTTGAATGACACTATTATTTCATTCCAAGCATGAGTCATTAATGCATGCCCAATTTTATTCCCTTTTAGCACCTGGTCAAATAACAAGTCAATAAGACAACGGTCCATTGGTAGTGTCCAGTACATCCTAGCACAGTTGCTGACAGTAGGAATCAGGTCCTCCTTCACTTCACCTACAAAATAGAAGATCAACGTGTGATTAGCTTTTCATTGGTCATCCTCTTGTTGGAAATAACTATTTTACTGACATGAAATTCATCCATAATGGAAGAGTGGATAGTCAAACTAGCTTTGCAACTTCAAAGTGGATAGTCAAACTAGCTTTGCAACTTCAATTCTTAGTTTAGTCCCCAGTGCACATCTATTCATATAACATGTTCAAACCAATCCCCAGGTCCCCTGAATAGAGCATTAAAAACGAATCACCTAATATAACAAACTAAACCCCTTGATTGACTAGTATTCGGATAGTTTTCCAACCAAAGACGAGTAAAATTGAATGACGGTCACACATGGAAAATTAGTACCTACAGGTTCAATGTTCAAACAAAAAGGCAGAAAATCGTTGTACCAAATTACAATGCAATCAGCACTTGAAAGACCTCAGTTCCATTAAATAGCAAGTTTGTAACTCACTAAACAAATTGGCATATATCACATAGTTGTAGATCATAAGATCTTTCTTTGGGTTGTCTTATTTGAAAAAGTGACCAAATATCTTGCATAATGTCCTCATAGGTATGTATAACCCCATTGCGGAAATAGAAATGAAAGTCAAGCAGGTGCTTGTAATATAAGACTGGTGATTCAATAAGGAGTTCAGAAAGCCCCTTCGGATCTTACTAATAGTTGGAAAGCAGACGGGAACAACAAGTGCTTGTCACAAGTAGAGTCAAAATATCATATATAAAGTAACTAATTGAAAGCGGAGCCTGATGTGAATACGGTATGTTTGCTAGCTTTTGTCTAGCTTGCAATCAGCTATGAAAAGACTATGCAATAATGGATTGCGAAACTGCAAATTAGGTACATTTTCCCTGATAAGATTTTCGACAAGTAATGTGACCTCATTTTTCTTTCCCAAACTGTACTACGCTGACTGGGAATTGAATTTTGTATATTCAGAATGAAAATAATGAGTATGGTGAATAAATAGATGTGCCCATTACCATGGTTGGGGGCCCCAAACCTAATGGACATTTGCCCTTTATGAGAAGACTCCTCGACTTTTTTTCGACCAGTTCAATAGAGACTCTTCATGTATGTTTATGCTTTGACATGATAGAAACTGATCAAATAACAACCCATAAAACATATTTCAATGACAATGACATTTCAACCTTACATGGCTCTTGGTAGGAAAATAGACAAACCATTAGTTAGTCCTTGAATGTCATCATCAAAGTCTATATCATGACTTGAACGACTATATCTTCCATCTGCCTTTGTATACGCATATATCAAACATAAATCGTTGAAGTTAATTACACGTTTATTCCTGTAATATTGAGCATTTGGATGACCCTGCATCCATTGAACTTATATTACCTGCCAATAGGGGAAGATATTAAACTTATAACAAAGAGACAATGTACCTTGATAAAGGTCTCCCAAACATAATCATCAGCTATTACCATTTGTAGCTTATCATCCCAAGAAAATCCACTTTGATCAAGAAGATTCTTTACGTCATTGAATTGTGTCCACAAAGTACTGTAATGACTCTTCAACAAATCTTTATCATGTGGAGACCCAAATTTTGCAGTGAACACAGTAAGCATATCTTCCCATGCTTGTTTGTTGAAAGTATTACCAACTCTGTTGCCCTTGTGGATATGATCTAGCATAAGATCAATAAAGTAGTGATCCATTGTTGGCGTCCAATGTGTCCTCAACCATTCACTGCTGGTGGTGGTTAGGCAACCCATTCCTTGCAAAGAAAATTGAGCCAATCATTGTAAGTGAGATATGGGGCTCACAATATGTCAAGTACGGGTCTAGCCATGAGTCTGAAAGTTGCTCGATGTCGAGCGCTGAGGGGCACCTAGGCCAATTATTCGGCGATAGTCGCTTAGAAATTAGTCGTTTTTTTTATTCTCACAGAAACACTCTCCCCTCCCCAAATTTTAAGAAAGTAGAACAAAACATCAAATAACATCCAAAATGAAAACATCAAATATTCATCCATCTATCAATCCATCAAAACCAAATGCTTTAGTATTTAGTTTCGTCACCCATAAACTATTTTTTAGTCCTCGACTCTTCGTTATCGAACAATTTCATCAAATTTCTGTGGACGGTCGATCCACGCGGCACTTCGGTTTAAAAATAGAAAGTTGATGGAAAATGAGTCGCCACCCGGGATTTACTTAGAAAGCGATTTTGGTACCCGAGAAACCGTTGAAAATAATTGATGACTCTTGTGCCGTTTTGGAAAAGGTTTGATCTGCGAAAAGATTCTTTGGATTTGGAAGCCAAGTTACGATCGGGGAAGGTTTTATTAAAAAGCACCCGCTCGCCCGGGAGATTCCCGGTCTCTACTAAATTTTGTGGGATTTTTGAAAAACATTTTATTGAAAACTTTAACAAATAAACAAGTAAATAAAGGGAATAACAATAAATAAAACCAAACAAATAAGCAAGTAAACAAAAGGGGAAATAACAAATGAAAACATGACGGGAATAAAATTAAACAAAGAGAACTTGATAATAATGACAGTATATTAAAAGGGAAAAAGTGCAATGAACCAAATACCAGAAACGAGAAAAACAGAGCATGAACAGAGGAGAAACAGGGGAAAGATTTTACGCCAGAAGGTTAGCCGCACGGCTAACCTTAGTCGACCGTACGGTTTTCTCTGTTAGCCGCACGGCTAACTTATTCAATTATTTTTCAAAATTTTGTTTCTTGAACAGAAGCTTTGTTTTGTTTAAGAAATTTGATTTTTTTGGTAAAAATAACTTCTGTTAAAGTTGCTTTTTATGCCAAAAGTGAATGGTACAATGAAATGTACTTCTCTTTGAAGATTGTACCTTACGATAACAAGGAATATCGCCTGATACGGACCCGAGAAGTTAAACTTCATTAAAAACGCGACCACCCGAGCCTAGGAATAGTTACTAGAACCATCGTCGACTCGGGTGAATTCCCTCAAAAGATCGAGGTTTTGAATCCGATTAATGGAACGCTATTTATACCTTGCTGGAATCTTGAAATAGACCGAGAAAACTCTGAAAATTTCTGGATGCGAACTTCAGACAGAAATTTATTGAATGGATTATGAGTTACTGATGGTGAAAATAGTGAGAGAGAGAATGGGTTTATAAGTTGCTAGAGGTGAAAGAAAAAAAAAAAAAAAAAAAAAAGAGTGCAAGAGCCTCAGGTGTATTTTGACGGAGTGGTGACTGAGTGTTTTCCGGTGACGTGGCCAGAATGGTGAGATTTCTGCTGTGTCAATGGGAGAGATGGAGGAGGGTTTTATATAGGGGAGGTGAAGGAATAAAAATGATGAGATTCGAAGGAATAAAAATGATGAGATTCCCGCAGGTTCATGATGATATTCCTGAACGTCTGGTTTGCCAAGATTTTGCAGAAGATAATGATACCCACCGTGCGGCTCCCAGGGGGAGCCGTGCGGCTTGTGAAGAAACAAAGGGGGCTGCACGGCTTGAGACAGGAGCCGTGCGGTTTGTGTTGCTAGGTTTCCAAAGTTCCAAACAGCTGTCTAAGCATTTCTTCTTATCATTGGGTACTTATTTTCATAAACCAAACTTAAGTAAAGATTGAGTTTTCTTTACTTTAATTATTTATGAAAATAAGGAAGTACCCCCCTTTCGGAAACAATGGCATTGCCAGAATTTTGATATCCCAATCCAATCAAAATCTCATCCCCCCACTTTTAGTACAAAACCGAAAACGGGCACATTTTTCTCCGAAGAAAATGGGCGAAAGATGACTTTGCCTTACTCAAAAATAACTTCCGATTATACCATTTTGATTAGAAAAATCCAAGGAACAATTACCGGGACTTTTTATTGGCCAAATCAGATCTTCCCAAAAAAAGTTAATTTTCCATACTTAGCCAGATTTTCGAGCAATAGACAGGGGTGACTCGATCAAGAGGCGACCCGATGGTGACATGACCTATGTCATTCGAGTCTCGGATGAGAGACAATGATGAAGGAACACTTGGATTAAAATTGGGGTGTCTACAATTTCCTTGCATTTTATCATAATTTTTAGTTTACCAAAGGTTTGTGGCTTTGCGCTGCTGCAATTTGGGTTTGGGTTTGCGTTTCCGGTTTTGGGGACGTTGATCGTCAAGAGACTCGAAATACATTACATCTAGTTTTGGTAAAATGACACTTGACACCCATGCTTTATACAACTACATATACATATTTAAACCTTCAATTCAAAACAAACGAAACATTTACCCTAGCGGCCTTGTAATTGTCCTGCTGCTATGTTAGGTAACCCTAGTCAAGACAGCGGACCACTGCCTAGCGCCTAGGCTTAGAAACTCTATCAGACTATCACTAACAACTATCACTAACAACCATCACTAACAACCGCGTCCCGTTGCCTAATGTAACACTTAGGTAACCCTAGTCAAGACAGCGGACCACTGCCTAGCGCCAAGGCAAAGAAATTCTATCACTATCAACCATGTAGAATGTGCACATTCACTAATTATACACAAATCTTAGATGATGTGTTGGTCGCCAATGAGAGTGATGATTCTAGATTAAGGAATAGGGTGCTTTACGCAAACTCGACGCTGAGAAAACTTGTGATCACGTATTAAATCGACTGAAAAATGGTATCAAAACTACTGCAACCACATCTAGAGAAGACAAATACGTAGCCCCCAGCAACTGTATGCACATGAGTAACGGTTATATCGCATACATTTATATATACACAGAGAGAGAGAGAGAGAGAGAGAGAGAGAGAGAACGGAAAATGAATAACTGTTAGGGTTTACTACCTGGAGTTCCAACAGCGGTCGTCGAACAGTAACTGGGGAAGACTGGACAAGACGTTCACTGTTTCGTGTCTCCTCTGGGAGTTCTTGGATGATAGCAGAAATTACACTTACATAACTTGTGCTTTTAACTAACTTCAAATACACCCCTCAATTACAAATATGCACATCCGCATTCCCGAAACAATCGTGCGAGCCTGCGATGTGAAACGTTAGTATACGAGAGAGATGCTTTTTGGAACTTTTGTACATGTAAAATGCCTACATAGAGAAAAACTTCACAGAGAATTTCGGCCTGGAAAGCGAAGGTCTCAGCATCATTCTTGTAAATATCATTTCAATGTCGAATTTTTTTTTAAGTTTAACAATTTTACTCGGTAATTATATGGTTGCGAGGGTGAGTTTCCCAAACGATTTTATCAGGATAAAATCAAGATTTGATAATTGATTTTATCAAATGAGGAAGAGATTTGATAAAATAAAAAAAGCTGAGAATTTTATCAAATTTCTTCCACATTTGATAAAATCTTTTGGGGAAATAGGCCTGACATGATATCCGAAGTTTACGTAGGAGAGATTGAAATTTAGGAACTAAAGAAATTGATGCATCCCTTTTTTCGAAAGTTTTCGTAGCATAAATTGAAATTTTAGGATCTAAAGCAATTGGTGCATCACCAGTTTTTTGGGAAGCTGATTAGTTAATTTTTGGTTTGTAATTTCGTTGTTTACTTTACCGATTACTGGTGTTGTATTGTATTTATGGTTTGGGCTGGGAATCCTTGTGGCTTCTTTACCACTTTCATGGATAGGATTCATCATTCCGTCCCCTAGGTGTCGGGTCTGCTTAGGCAAGTGTGTCTACGAGTTTGGCTCAGTTGTCGTTCTCATTTTCATTTGTTAGTGGTTTTGACGTCATTCTTGTTTTTTGATGTAATCGGGTGCCAGATGGCTTTGATATATACTTGACATTTTCAAAAAAAAAAAAAAAAAGAAATTGGTGCATCCCTTTTTTTTTTTCCTTCTCTAAAACCACGTCTTTTATTATACCCATCATATATTGTGACTATATGTACTTACGTGTAGGGGCGCAAGTAGAGGTAGCAAAAGAATGAGTTGGGCTGGGTTTGGACGGATTGATATGTTTTATGGGTTGACTATGAAAGGATTGAATATGGGTCAAAAGTATGCGGGGTGTCGATGGTGTTGTTATTGGACTAGTTAACAATAACAATGGGTTTCGTTTTTCGTCACGACCAAATTATGTGGTTACGAGCCAAGTATTTTGCTCACCCAAACACGACGATCTAAGCTATTATGAAATCATATTGGTCGAGTCGTGTCTTCAGGCACAGGCATGAACTAGTCTTCTATTTCTATTTAATAAAATGGCTCAGTTTTCAAACTTGTGCATAAATTTAACAATCTAGAATTATCCCCAGAATTCCTACGGATGGATCGTTTCCAAAGTTACAAATAAAACCGTTGGCTATGATTATGGTTGGAAAAATATAACAAATGTAGTGAATCTTTATTTAGATTATTTCCAATTATCACTTATGTTTCTAATTTATAAATAAAACCGTTGGCTATGATTATGGTTGGAAAAATATAACAAATGTAGTGAATCTTTGTTTAGATTATTTCCAATTAAGTATCACATATGTTTCTAATTTCAAAGTGCGCTCTCTCTCTCCGATTTCGAAATCAAAATCTCAATCTGGTGGACAATAACATAAATGGTATGTAAGAAAAAAGTGAAGGCAACCTCTATGTTGAGGAAACGAAATACGTAGGGTATGACCGTTTCATTCGTTACATTTTTTTATATGTATTTTATAAATTATTGCTTATGTAACCTCTATGTATTTTTTTGTTTTTGTGTTTTCCATAGATTTAGAGGGTGTTCCATTAACAAAAAAATACTTTTTTTTTTTTTTCAAAAATCAAGGTAAGTCATTCACAATACTTGCAATAAAAAAACGTGAAAAACTAATTTATTTTAAAAAATTGGCCAAGTGGAACAGAAAGGGGAAATCTAACTGGAGGAAATCAAAGGGAGCTAGATTGGATTCATCGAATAGGATTTGATGTCAATTTATGCTATGTTACATTCGCTCGTGCTTGAATCCATGTGTTCATGCATGGGCCTTCACTTGTTTGATAGTAATAAAGTTTTTTCAAGGAACAGGAACATTTATTTACATAAGTTTGATTTTTTATCGGATCACAAAAATCCATTTTCCCAAGATCTCTTCCTTCTCTTCGAGATCGAACATCAATTGCAACGATTCGATAGACGGCTCATTGGGATAGATGTAGATCAGTAATACCCCAGAAAAACTTGGGTGCCAGATCGGTATAACGACCATAGCCGTTGTACATCTCGGCCGTCCAAATCGTGCTCGGCACTACGTTATTCCTACCATGCACGCACCCAAATTCTTCTCCTAGACTACGTCCGGAGTTTGTGGTTTTTAGTTACAACTGTTTGAGCGAAATCTTCGTGAATTCTTCATAAACCATTGCCGGATGGGAAGACGCCAGAGCTTTACGTCTCTGTTTTCTGTAAATTCTGTTTCCCTTGACCTTCTCTCTCCTATCCGCATCATTCCCCTCCGAACCAGCTTCGCCGCCGTTCGGACCAGGTCTCTCTCTCTCTCTCTCTCTCTCTCTCTCTGAGTAACGAAAAATGATCTTCTACCTATGTTTATGATGATCATGGCATTACCCAATTTACTCTGCAAAGCATATGTGGAATGATTATTCTAAGATTTGGCTCACATAATTGTCTATCTTGAAGTATAAATCGTTGAACCGGACAATTGGTCCAATGGTTGTGTAGCGGCTCTTAAAAGGTTGTGGTTCAACTCTCCTGTGGGGAGAGAGTTGAAAGTGATACCTTCTTGATGAGCAGAGCCTGCTCAAGGTATAATTTGTGGAATGATTTGTCTTTTTCATGTTTTAGTTCATGTTGAACAATAAACATGCTTTGGTTCCTACGGCATAGAAGTCTCTTTTGGTCGTCTTTGACACATGTTCAATACATGTTAGCTCCAAATTTTTGCGGTAGAATCATTTTTAGACAACTAAATACTTAAAACACTTTAAAAAGAAAGTGCTAGGACACAATTCGATTTCAAACAAAAAGGGTGGAGTACACTCACCTTACCATTGGACCAAGAAGGGCATTATAAATATTCCTGATTGATGCCCCTTTTTTGGCCCAAAATCCGAGACCCCGAGGCCCAGGCCTGATGATGAGTTGGGTAGGGAATTAGGGATTGGTTAGTATGACAAAATTGTTGAACCGGGCACTTTTTTTTTTCGTCGCCCAATGTAATTGTATTTGGTAAGATTTGAACCCCAAATGCATAGGAGGACGTGGTGCCTACGACTGGGCTACCCTTCCATTTGCTTGAACTGGGTACTTGGTCCAATGGTTGTGGAGTTGCACTTATGCAATGACAGTATGGTTCAACTCTCCTAAGGAGAGAGTCAAAAAACGATTCACTTGTTTATGAGTTGGGTAATGGTTGGTTAGCATAAATTCTTCAAATTAACTTGTGATGATAAAGTGGAAGAAGTATAAATTGCTAATTTATATCACATTTTGACCACAGGAAAAGGGGGAAAAAAGCATGCGTATTATTACCCGACAGTAACAATTGAAGACGAAAAGGCATGCTAATGGAAATCGGTTCTGTTTGTGCTATGATTTTCTCCAGCACCTCCTCCTTTGCTGGTTGGGTATTCCATCTCTCTCTCTCTCTCTTTCTTCCCGTGTCTATCAAAAGCAGAAATCGCAATGCTATGTGTATATTGATTGAATGACAGGACTCATTAGTATAATTATCCTTTAATTTTCTTGGCGACGAAACAAAGGATGTATCAGAATGTTCTCTAATTTACACACTTTATTTTATTGTTCCACATTTTAACAGGAGCAGATAGGTTGCAATGAGACCAAGCTGCATTTAGGCTGTCAATTTTGAAATCAATGTCCTTAGATTAATTCGTTTTTAAGAATGCAACTGCACTGGCCATATGGTTTCTATGTGAAGATTGCCATCTATAGATCAGTCTGAAGTCAAACTGAATTAACTGTTATTGCTGTCCAAAAGAATCTGGGTTTCCTTAGAATGGCATGAGAGTGCTTTTAGAGTTAATCGTCGGGGATACCAGATGAGTTTGGTTACATGATTAAACAGAGTGAAGAACTCAATAACTTAAATTTGAAGGAAGGAATCTAACGCAGAGACAGCCAGAGGAATAGTAAGATGGACTTCATTTGAAACAACTAATTGGGTCCCAAGGGAAGGAGATTTTGGAAGCCACTTCCCAGCAACTATTTGATTGGAGGCAGACAAAAGGCTCCATTTCAAGAATGTGGTGAATTTTTGTTGGCCTTTCCAGTGTGATGATTGATGTGAGGTGGCCTGTGAGTTGTGGGGTTTGATGTTAGCTTGTTTCCGGATGCATTGTGTTCTTCCATAGATTTGTGGCGGCGCTTCTATTTGGTAGGCGGGGAGGAGGGGCGGGGCTTCTATTTGCAGAGTTTGTTGTCATCCATTCTATACAGTCGAGAACCTAGGTCTATATGCCCTAGTTTGAAGCAAATTGCTCATCTTGTAGTTCCTTTTATAGGTGGTTTTGTGGTAGTCTATTCTACCTTGTCACCTTTGTTACAGTCCCGTGTTGTGGAACTATTGTATTTGTAGGTGGTTTAATGTGCATGGACTGCATCAACTTGTATACGTTCACAAACCAAAACTTCAACCAAAAAATAGGATATTTGCTGAATTTGACTCCTTGTGTTCAACAGGTACTCGATCTGCATCCGAATCTGAGAGACGAAATTGTCCCAGTTGGTTTTATCTCGGCTACGACTATACTGACCTGGTTGGTGATAACAATGGTCTTTAGAGTATTGCACAGGTCGCAAGGTCCAGCTTTGTTGGTATGTGGGACCAAGTTATGGGGGAGGGTTGCGTATAGAACGAGCCTTTTAGCTGCACTGGAGAGACCGGTGATGGTTCTAATTACTATCTTTGCTCTTCTAATGATGTCAGTTGAACTTTTCTTCCTATTCATGTTTGCTAGTGGTCATGTGGTTTAACGTTTGTGTTAGATTTTAAGTATCACTATATGCAGTGTATTCAGGGTAGAACCAGCATTAATCAAATCAAGATACACTGGACCGTCTTGGGTGGGAGCTTATTTTGTCTCCGTAATATGGTTTCTGGAACGGTGGAAGAGGAATGTACTTGCGAGAGCTCTGGAGATGAGGAGCATCTCCGTAGCTGAAAGGGAAAATCTATTTACATTTAACAAAGCTTCAACCATATTCTTGTTTTTCAAGGGACTGGTGATGTTGGCTGATTCATTTAAGCTGGTTGTGCCACTTTGGTTTGCTGTCGTATCAATGACGATGACTATTGCCGTGTTAGGTCAGTTCCAGAGAAATTATGAAACAACAAATGATTGACTCAGGACCCAGCTCTGTAGTTGAATCTCGGTTGTTCAACTTGACAATCACTGATTTAGATTAGTTACAGTATCTTACCTGTAAGGATTGTATCTTACTTGTAAGATACAATTGACAAATATGGACCATTAAAAACACTTTGGGACGGTTGCGGTAACTTGGATTGCCCTCTGTTTCCAACTGTGGACTGCAGACAAGCTATAATCATTGACTAAATGAACTAGACGATCTTAGGTTTTGGAAATGGTTGCAATAAAAGAAATGGTCACTCTAGTACATGAATTAAATTTTGTTTTTTTTCATGCTTTTACTTCCTTGGCACTATATCATGCATGGAATTTGAGTTCACCCACTCTAATAGGTTTCACTCCTAAAGAAAAAAAAAGAAAATAGAAAATAAAACGAAGAAATAAATTTCCCGTTGGCTATAAAGTATTTGTTCGTGAGAATTCTTTGCTTTTCATATTACCCTAATTTTTTCACTTCATGTATGATCACTTGGAAGCTAAATCTTACTGTTGTTTTCTAGATTTGCTGACATGAAAACTCCAACAACAAAAATCTAGATGAGATGAATGAAATAGAAGTCATGCATAGTTTGAAAATTTGAATATCCTGATCGGGGCAGGAGACTTCTTTTCTTGGTAATTTGCTCGATAGTTTTCTTGGGGAAGTATGTCAATTTCAGTTATCATGTTGGGCCCTTAGATTAAGATCTTATTATGGAGCGCTTTATGATTTGTGTACATATGATTTCGCCTTGTTTTTGTGCATGGTAGTGCAATATGAAATTAACATGCAACCGCTTTTCATCAACAAAGATAATTTCATTCATCAATAATAAAAAAAAAGGAGGTGAAATTGCTACAAAGGGAAAGAAGTGCATGAGGGAGCTTAGGAGTAACATAGGTTCAATCCCAAAAAAAAATCCAACACCAAAACTAAAAGACCAGTGGTTGAACGGATGTAAGTACATCTGTTGGTAGTAAAGGTACAAATGATTTCCCCTTTGCAAGCATTCATGGCAGGAACATGTTTTGAACCAAGATGCATGTGATTTTGTGATAAAAATAACTCTAAATTTGTTGAAGGAAATGTGTGGAGAATTAAAGCACATTTGTTGCTTCCCTTACTCAGCCACGTACTATGGCGGGATTCTCCATGAGTTAGTCATCTGTTGCATATGATCAGTTCTGCTATAATTAAAACTTCCGCTTCTTCATCTCCATCTATTTTTCAAAATGGGACATGCAAATACAATAGCAAACTCCCTCTAGTACAAAAAGGCTAAATCATGTTTTGACTATTTTTCTAGGTCTTGTTGTATTTTACTATTGGAACTGCCCAAGAATCTCAATTATGCCGTCTACAGGAAATGGTGAGCTAGTTGCTTTGAGTAATAGTCTACAATTTTTAATTAACATTTGGATCCTGTTTGTGGTGTAAAGATTAATGTGTAGAGGAACAGTTCTTCTGTTTTAATTGCAAGAACATAAACAACCATCATAAAAGCTAACAATAGAACTTAAAGGAACAAAATAGAACTTAAAGGTTTGGTATTGTTAAATCTTGTGGAGGCACTGGTAATTACTATTTAACCCCAAGTGGAAACTTGTAGGTTATTATTGAGATATATGCTTTATTCAATCTTTCTTCTCTTTTTTCTTTTGTACGAATATCTCTGTACTCATAACCTTGACAATGTTACCAATTTTTTCAGAAGAAAGTATATTCCTAATTACTCTTCCTTTAGGAGTGAATTCGTGTTTCGTTGTATCTTTTATGCAGGCTTGAATTTGGGTCCTTCTATTGCAGCTAAAGATGTTGTTCGTAATGTTATAAGTGGGGTGAAGTTGTTGATGTTACAGCAACGTTTTGAGGTTGGAAATATGATAAGAGTAAGTGGTATTTTATTTTGTGTTATATACACTTTGAGAATTCCTCCTTTTTACCCTTTTGCTCTATCCATTTTTATTTCATTCAAATGCCATAGACTAATTTCAAGTGCAATTTTTTTTTCCAATACTTTTAAGTAAGAAAACATGCTAAACAGTTGCCTCATTAAGAAAACCTAGGTAACCTGCTTCTAATCCATTTTAGACTGTATTTGACCAGTAGGGAATTACTGCTTGTTTGGAGTTTCGAAGACAGTTATGACTGAAGACTTTCTTTTGACAAACTCTACGAGTTACACCTTTCAGTTAGGTCTTTCTGGTTTACTGATTTGTCATGTTTAGGTCTTTTGATTCTGCTTTGCTTGCAGAAGCAATCATTCTATGTCAAATGTCAATATTTGAATGGAGAACATTCCTTGAGAATGTATATAACGGCAACTAATTAGCCGGCTGTTGACAAGTTTTGAGATGTAAGAACAACACTATTTTGAGATGAGATGGGACAAAGACGATTAGAACAGATTTCCAACTGCAATGACGACAAATGATTGAACAGGACATGTGTTATTAGCGCTTTTGGACCCACCACGGCCACACCATGATGATCCAGTCTCTTTTATTTTGTAGGCTCTGTGGTGTAGATCAAAAGTGGGAAAACTAGATTAATTCTTGAATCATAGCCACAAGAGGAGTGAGTTTATTTTCCAAATATGCTTGTCATTCTTTCTTTTGAAGCTAAATGTTATGAGATTCTTAGGCTACGATTATCAAATCAATTTGATTTTGTCAGGAGTAATCTAAATCAAGGCCTATAAACGGAAGATGGAACTCCACAGTCTAGTACTCTAATTAAAAGGATTTGAGAGAAACTGAATCTCGTTAAATTGATTACGATTGAAGTTCATCTTTGATAGTAAACGTTTAGGTTCCAATAAGAAGACGTTCTTTAGAATTTCTATTTCTGCAGAACTTTGGCATATTTTGTGGCATTGGAGTGCAATTACTTTAAGATGAATTTGAAAAGGTCTATATCTTTTTTAACTTGTCATTGTTGGTCTTACTTGATAACTCACTTTAGAGGGTCTGATTGTCTATGAGAGTTGTGTAGATTGGAAAGTTACATTGGACTTGTAAATGTCTCTTTGTTTATTTGCCTCTTTTGAGAACCTTTGTTCTGCTTGAACCTTTTTCAATTTCCCCCGGTTAGAAAAAAAATTATGGGTGGCTGTTCAAAAGAAAGAAAAATTATATTGGACTTGGGCAGGTTGATGATGTGGATGGTCAAGTTGTCAGCTCCGGACTTGCAACCACTTGCATACTTATGGCTGACACTGCCCCTATCACAGTTCCAAATTCAGTGCTCCTTGAGCTTCTTTATCTTAATCGGGTAGGCATCTTCTCTTTTACTTCACGTCATTGCTTTTCTGGCATCCCCGCGTTTATTATGTGGACTGTAACTATTTGCATGTCACCCCACTATGTTACTGCTAGTCCTTTTGTAGCCCAAGATGGGGTGAAGTATGCCAATGCCATGGTAAAGAGAAAATAAAACATCAATCCATTGTACATGACAAATAAATTGTAATAGTTTGCAATGGAAAAAGGCACACTGAATTTCCAACCAGGGAACAAGTTAAATGATTTCACACATTATATGATCTAAAAAACTTGAATTACTAAGGAGTATCCTAATAAACTTAAGTAACAAAAAACTGGTGGTTTATTAAGTATCTTTACACCTTGTTCCCGAATGTCCATTGGGAAACATAAGAGAAATGTGCCGGTAGATAGTCCATCCTAAAACATGGCCACTCCATAATATCAATTCTGCATTTTGTTAAGAAAGAGAATAAATGGTGGAGTAGTAAAGTCACATTGGATATGCTTTCGAGTGGGCAAAGGCACAAAGCGAAGGTAAAAGAGGAACGATGATTAACATATTGTAACTTTAACAAACAGCCTGAACTTCTATAGATATGTTAGCTCAGTAGCCATTCACAACTTTAATTGCTTGAATGGATGATTACAGTCCCAATTGCTTGCATAGGGCTTACTCTTCTAATGGCAAGAAATTCATTTAAGATCTCATGTAAAATTAAAGTGACCGGATTTGGTTATCTAGTGGGTCTGTTGAAATTTATGTTTTTGGAGGCCCTTTTCTCCTCCAACTTCATGTGGTACACGAATTGTCATCTTGTTTGCCGAATTTTGTTTCTGAGGATTTATGACTACAATTTTTGTTCCATGTGGTTTCTCCCATTTTGGATATCAGGAGATTTGGTTATCTATGAGTGACGTACAATTTTGTAGGTGACGAGACAACACCCACTAATCGACCGCTGGGATGCCATGGTGACAAATATTCCTCTGCGAACCTTTGATATCAATACAATTGACCTGACATCAGTTGAGATAGAGAGGATGCTTGAATCCAGTCCAAAGGTGTTACTGGAAGAGCCCCCATTTTGTTTTTTCTCTCGGACAGAGAGATCGGTTAACTTGACTGTGGGATGCAGTCTGAGAGAGATGGTATATTTTCTTCTGAAATCTCCCGTATCAAGTTGGACTCATCATGTGATTGCATTAGTTTATCAGTCATAATTTCTAGATAACTTTAACCCGTATTTGGTTACTAGTTACTCTGTATGCTAAAGGTCAATAAGTTCCCATAGTGCACCAATGTTCTATACAAACTGAACGGTGTAGATCACAATGAAAAAATCTAGGTTGAGCACACCGAGGCTCCTACACCCTTGTATTCCATTGGCGCACTACTGGGACCCCTTATCCCATGCTAAAACTGACTATCATTCGAGGACAATAGTCACAAGACTCGCAACTTGATTTTCACTTGGGGAGTTCTAAGCTCAGTGTAGAGAAAACTGACTATCATTCGAGGACAATAGTCACAAGACTCGCAACTTGATTTTCACTTGGGGAGTTCTAAGCTCAGTGTAGAGAAATAGTAGTTCCACACCTTCAAATATTTCAGTGCAAGAGATATGGTTTCTTTCTGCCAAGGGGCTGTTCGAGTATGGGCATGTGCTCTGCCCGGTTTTGGAGCCTCTCTTCCTCTACGATGCCAATACAACGACCTTTATGGGACCAGGATTTTCTCCAAGCACCAAATTTGCGAGACCACCCCACCCAAAATGACATAGTTTGCTCTGTCTGCTGCACGCTGTACTAGCATCCACCTATGTACATATGCACATTCCTGTTCTATTTACCTTTTCCTGGTAAATGCCCTGTACTAGAAAGGTACAAGGTCTTCACCTGTATGACACTAGACAATTCTTTTTCTCACCCATGCAAGATCGAGCAGCAATACATAGATGCTGCACGTTTTGTTAACTCTAGAAAGAGTTCTTGATCACACACCCAATGGGCTGACTCATCAATTGGTCTTTTCCGCTAAAATTTGCATCATGAGGTGGCTGATCTTAGCTAATGCCAATAATCTAGTGCTAAATGCATATTGTTCGAGATGATTTGCATTATTTGTCTTCCTTCTGTATTTCCCTCTTGATTTCAACGTGTGCTCGCTAGTCTTTTTCCCCATTCCCTAAAAGATGCTTTTTTCTGATGTGATTGTAGAGCCAAACTGAGTTCAAATCCACAAAGAAAGAGTTTCTTATCCAGTCAATTGAGATAATCACTCAGCATGGTGCAACTTTGGCTTGCACCCTTGAAGATGTGTTGAATTTGTAATTTTATGCCTTTCCAGTTTTGATGTAACAATTGGGTTATTCCTTTGGTTTTTTAGGTGTGCATATTCGGAATTCCCAAACTTCATTACTGCATGCACATTGGTCTATAAAACAAGTTGTCGATAATCAAATTTTGGTTGCACAACTTTTTAGTTGACCGTTTTTTTTTTCCCCGCCCTTTTTCATTCGTCGGCTTATTTGCAATTTTCGTATATACTTGTGTTTCTTGTTTGGTGTCTTCTTTGTAGGATATTTCACATTTGGATATAATTTGCTTCTTACTCCAAGTGTTTGCTGCTTTTGAATTGATCCTGGATTTTGGATAATGCCAAAACCATGTGCCAAAAATCCAGTGCATGAAATGCTTGTACTCATGTGTAGCATACAAACTCTTTATGCATTAGAGTTTTGGCATTATCACTACCTTTGAAATGGGCAAATGATAATTAATGAGGTGATTTTTGGAAAATTGACTTCTTCATGTCTGGAACACATTGAAAGATAAAGTTTGACAATGAAAGATCAATGTTAGCATTATCTGTTGTCACATTGTCATAGATAAAAGAATTTGCTGAAAGTTTACAATGAAATAGGGAAGTAAAAGTAAGATGGCCGTGCAGATAATCTTATCTATATTTCATAAAGGTTGTAAGTAAAGCATAGAAGGCAATGCTGCTTGATATTATTTGTCATTTAACACAAAGAAAAGCTGTCAACTAAAATAAGTAACGAAATTGGAAATTTCGAAACAAAATTTCTCAAAGTAATGTGAGAACAAAAGTGTGGAAACCTGATACTATAACACACTTCCATGCATGTATCAAGAGAGAGATGGAGGGAGAGCAATTGCCATTAACATTTGTTCGTATGGCGAGAGAATCGATTGAAAATAGACGAGAGAGAGAGAGAGAGAGCAACCGGTAAAAACTTAAAATATTTATTTTTATTTGAATTTTATTTTATTTTTTCCCAAAGGCTGAATTTTAGTAACGCATTATTGGAAGCTCACGTCGAGGTTTCACTTCTTCTTCTTCTTTTTTTTATTTTTTATTTTGAATAACGAAACTCATCTATAGGCGCTGACATTACCATCTCATTGATAGACTCCTGAAACTTGGAAGTGCCTATGCATATCTTAATGTTTCACAACAAAGCATGCAGATCAAGAGGTGTAACTTAGATCCCTCTGATGTTCAGCATAATATAACTGTGCAGAAGATAAATTAAAATTCACAGCTAAGATTACGAATACAGGGACAAAAAGAAAAGAGAGAAAAAATTGAAGAGGTAAAATAATTTTCGAGTTCCTCAATAGGTTCCTAGAGCACCAGATCAATTTGATCTCCGAAATTGGCAAATTCACTATAGCAACTGTCTTTGGGGGTATAAGTGAGATCAGGTAACTATTGATCACCGCTACCGCTGCCTTAATGTGATTGTGCTTCAAGGAGGATGCTAGTGGCTGCATTGAGGTCATTCCGGGCATGGATAAGCGCTTGCCTCGCAGAGCTCCTATCAAAACCCATGGAAACCAATGTTGCAATGGACTCCTCCGGAGGCTCTATGGTGGAAGCTGGGGGAGCAGCAGGGTAATTTCCCTGAAATTGGGCAAAAACATACAGCTAAATTGACTGAAAACTGACCAGCAGTCACATTGTATACCTATTTTATTTTATTTAAATTCATGCGAAGTTCATATGATAACATATAAAGCAGAATATTTGCTGAGACGTTCTTGCGCATACTATGCATACTTTGCATACAAGAAAGTAATGTGTTCACAAAGTTCAAATTGAGAATTACTTTGTTCAGGATCCTACATATAATGACTCCGGAAAGAGTGAACTGTTTATTAGTCAGGGACACAGAAGGAAAAATACCCAAACTTAAACCTGCCTCAGACTTGCTGGTTTGGCATTATGAAATCATGCCCCCAGAGTTCAACTGGAAAGGAAGGAAGCTCCAAATGATAATCGTGAGTACCTTCATATCTGCACTATAATGATTTATGATTCCTTCACTATGACTTGTGCAATGTGCACAAGGAACCACTAATTACGACAGACCCCCACTTTTCAGTGGAGAGGCTGATTCACGTGACTTGACCGAGTGGAAAGTATCCACCCATTTCTCGAGGGTCATCACGATGACATCATTCTCCTCAACTGAGGATAGGTAAAACAAATCACTTGACAGTTGACCAAGTATAGAGAGATTCTCAACAGACCCTGAGAGATCCTTCTTCATGGCAAAAAACAAACAGAAAAAAAGAAAATATATCATTCTTACCTAGTTGAGTCCCAAATTACAGACGGTGGTGGAAGTAGGAAGGTGGATGTGATTCAACAAAAATAACTTACCAGGTATGAACACCCCCAAGTTCGTAAAGGACAGGCCCAGCCATAAACGAAAACCAAATAAAGGAAGGGAAAATTACCAAAACAAGGCATTGACCAGGTTATTTTACCACTTCAACAGTGCCAAGTTCTGAAATTACTGAAACCATGGCTTCCTTCAAAACTATTGACCAATACATGGTGAAGCAAGATGAGATGACGATTTTACCCCTACATATATATCAGTAAAAGCCCTAGCCCCTCTAATCCCAACACTTTGAAACCCTCTCTCTCTCTCTCTCTCTCTCTCTCATTCATTTTCCATTCAATGTCATAATGCCCATTGACTTTTTTGGTGTTGATTTAAACAGATTTCAATTGTCATTGTGATTTCAAAACATAGGCGAGCACATAGAAATGCCCAATATTGATATGATGAAGCAAAAGATAAGGTGCAAGTCAACTGTGGGTACAGAGTGACTACAACAAGTTATATCAGAATAAAGATCAAAACACAGTCGAGCATATTGAAAGGCCCAAATTTTGAAGTGATGCCACAGAAAACAAGGTGCAACTCATTCTGTACCGAAAGTAGTCAAGTGTAGGTACAGAGCAAACTATAACCAGGACCGAGTCATTCCAACATAACAACTAGACGAGCATATGTAATGGGCCAAATATCCATGCCATGCCACAGAAGACAAAGTGCAAGTCAATTGCAGGTACAAGGCAACCATAACCTGGGCTGGGACAGAGATAATACGGCATGAGAGGAACAGGAGATGTTTTTAAGGGGTGGAACAATCATTGTTTAAAATCATGAGTTTTTTCACTAGTAGCTTGTATAGTTGGGACAAGGGGATTGTAATCCTTCTCTTGACCAATTCATAGACTGGTTTGATCATTTACATACTAATAGTAGGGTATAGGGCCAGTTTTTGTAATCACCATTTTTTGTACATGGGCGGCATAAAGCATTCCCTTAATGCATTTTTCTAATATATTTATTTACTTACCAAAAAAAAAAAAGGGCTGGAACAAAGTCCTTCCAGAACAAAGATCAAAACATAAGAGGAGCATATGGAAGGGGCCAAATATTCATGTCATGCCACAGAAGATATGCAAGTCAAATGTCGGGACAGAGCAACTATAACTTGGGTGGGACTATGTCATTCTTGAACACCGAGGATATGGAAGGGGCCAAATATTCATGCCATGCCACAGAAAACAGAGTGCAAGTACAAAGCAACTACAACATGGGCTGGGACGAAGTTATTCCAGAATAAAGATCAAAAACCAGACAAGCATATGGAAGGGGCCAAATATTCATCCCCTGGCACATAAGACAAAGTGCAAGTCAACTGTGAGTACATAGCAACTACAACATGGGCTAGGACCAAGTCATTTCAGAACAAAGATCAAAACACAGACGGCGGAGAAATGTAGTTACATTTCCTTATCATTGTTCTCTCCAATCACACTATTCTCTCTCTTTACCTCACAATCAGGTGCGGCGACAGTCCAGGCAGGGGCGGATCCAGTGTAGGCAAAGAGGGGTCACATGATCCCTCTGAAAATTGGCTTCCAAAGGAGGGCCCACAAATCAAAGGAAGTACTACATATTAAATAGTCTGAAATATTACCAACCTGGTGAAGTCTTCCAGTGGTAAAACGCGTGGCATCCCCATCTGTGGCCCAGGTTCGAGTCCTGGCGCCTTCTATGTTGTTTTTGGTGTTTAAATATTTTAAAATAAATCCTAAATAGTCCAAAATCAATCAAAACTGTTGTAGAATTAAAGTGTAATCCAGGTTTGAATCCTGGCACCGGTTTTCTTACTTTTTGTCAAAGCCATAAGAATAACGTTATTCACCACACAAATCAAATATTATAAGTTTCATGTCAAAATACAAAAATATTTATCTTTTTTATAGTTTCATGTCAAAATACAAAAAATATTATAAGTTTCATGTCAAAATAGGAAAAAACCGGGATTATGGAGTGACATCAACATATCCACATTCACTTTCAAGTTTTTAAATTGGAAAATTTAAACTTACAGGAAATACCATACCATATTGATGACAAGTTAATCGATTGATATCTTTACTTCACAGTTCACAACAAGGAATTTTCTCTAAATGAAACAGGGAGCAAGAAGCCTGCCCTTTCAACAAGATTTTTTTATTTATTTTTGGATCTGTTAACAAGAAACTTTAGAACTTCGGATTCAAGCAGATGGCAAGCAAAACTGGCTCGGAATACAATGAACAATTCTACCTGTCCCTTTCCTACTGAATGAATTTTATGCTTATCCACCAAACAGAGGTTAAAAAGCACTCCTTGAATGCAGTAACAAAATGCAATTATTCATTTGCATCAAAGCAAATTCATATTTCATCAAGACATAATTAACTGCTAATGTTTACAAGTTGAGCTAATGAACTGTAATTTGTCCTAGTTAAATATTAGAATTCAGGAACGGAAACTGAAACGGACAATAATACCAAAACCTTTTCTATCTACGAACAGAATTATTGCCTGGATTTTATTTACTCCTTTAGTCTCTCTGACTCATATACAGAAACTAACCCTAGGGGCGTAAACGGTACGGTTTTGTGCGGGTTTACACATTTTTCCAAGTCAAACCTGGCTTTTTGGTTTCGGCATTTTGCAAACCAAACCAAACAAAATATTTAATTTGCGCAAAAAATTAAAACTAGTGGTGATTTAGACTAAAGGCTAAACAAAATTAATTTTTACAATCTAAACATCAACTATCACGGAGCGACAACATTTTTATCTAGGCTAAACAACTTTAAACCACTAAATATGAAGTAAATATAAAAAATCTACAACAATTTTCAGTCCAAACAATACCCTACAATACAGCGAAAAAGTATTAAGCCATTAAATATTGTAGAAAATTAAAAATATCAGGAAGCCAATGGCATTAAAGGTTGATTTGTATATCTAAAAAGATGTAAGGTATATTCCACGAAGAGATTAAGCGAACAATCGAACGGTTAGTACACACTTAGAGAGATAGAACAATATACATAAATAACATGTGTCTGTGTTTGTATCCGGTTCAGTCCAATTTAATTCGGATTAGAATGTGACAAAAAAGTACGGCCAGTTCGTGCCTGTTAGTGAGTGTCTGGTAGTGTAGGAAAAAGGTAGCAATCAATTTTGCATTTTTTTTTTTTAACACAGAGAATCATCCATAATATAAGCCAAAGAAATATATACTTGCCTCCACTTGGCGAGCTGTGTAGGACGGTATATTTCTGGGGACATTTCTACTTGGTGCTGCAGGTGCTGTGCTGCCCATGGATGGCCAAGAAAGGCGCGAAAAGAATGAGGCAATGAAGTCTGGAAACTGAAAACAAGAAAAATAGTTGCAATGTCATAGATGTCTTGGACATACTGATATAAGCAATGTAAAAAAATTGGTCTTCAAAACCCTCATCTAACAGGATATGCTCCCAATGAGTCCCACAGTCCTTAAAAAGCCAGAGTGCCCTCCAGACCATTTCTGAGATACCATAGCTGCATTTCCCCAATATGCTAAAGGAACGTAGTAATTGAATGGAAAAGCCGATAATTTATGTTGTACTAGCAAATAGACATACATCTCCTGTATTTTCCATCATAGCAGATAACTCAGGAGTTGTTATCTAAATTAGAGCAATCTACGACGCAAACACAGCAAACGAATTTCTGAAAGACAACATCCACTTATTGAAACTTCAGTCAACAATATCAGAAGCCTTTAAATTTCCACTTGGACTGCTTTGAAACTCGTTTTTATCTATTCAACAGCTGAGCAGCAAACACAATACTAATGTACACCCCAAATAGATTCAACATGCTCTTAACCAACACAGTTTACAAGGTAAATATGTATATTAGGTCAACAAAATTGGGCATATAGAAAATGATGTAAATAAATTCATGAAAGATACAAAGCAAGTCCTAACCTTCAGCCTGCGGATGTGAAGAACATTTAAACGATACAAGGAACCAGCAAGGATGCCACATATTCCTGGCAAAATAGATCTTTTCCAGGATGACAGAAGAAGCTGCAAGGTACAAGCTAATGTTTGATGCGGGCAACATAACTGGGAGGGGATACAACGAATACTATACACATTATGAAATAGCCCAAGCACCCGAAGCTAGTATTTTGTTTACCTGAAAACCAGCTAAATATATGAAAGACTTGTCTGTGAAGCGGACGCCAAAGACACGAAACCGAGTTGATACTGGAATGTCGAGATAAAAGGGTACAAATGAAGAAAATATTACACCATAGGGACCAGAGGTGAGCACATTCAAAGTGGAATCTGCAAGCATATAACAACAGCCAATGAGTTGAAAATTTATCAGACAAAGAAGCGTTAGTTTATAGACGCACTGACAATAATCATGTTAGGCAGTCAAAATATTCAATTGAATAGGCTGAAGAAGACAAGCCATAGGAAAAGACAACCTAGCATGTAATGCAGTTTGTTAAAGCATCTAGTGAAGAAGTTGTCCAAGCTCATATACTAGCTCAGAGTTGATAGCTAATCAACGTGGACAAGCTCTATCACTCTCCGCAACTTTTGGTGAGAGATTGGTCTAGCAGCTTTTTAGTGAGAGATTGACGAACCAGTTAATCATACAGAGGGAAAAAAGGAATGAGGAGCTTGCATGGCAGTTTTCATGGGCGGATATGGTCTTTGGGCTGTATCAGCAAGGGATTGAGCAAGAAAGTATGATCAAGTAAGTGGCTGGTAGGTAGACGAAGGACTAAGTGCTTTCCGGTTGTGGGATGCTGGCAGAACTATGGAAAAAGCAAGGTGACAGGTAGCAGGTGATGGCAAAACAAGAGACTACTGTGAAGTATAAATGAGGATTTATAATTTACGGTTTCCGTCTGTTAGGGTTTCAGTTAAATTGTTATTTATCTTTTATGTTTGAGGTAGTTTAGTGCTTTTATGTTATTAGGGTTTTGCTAGGGTTTTTAGGCTTAGCCTATCTAATCCATTCACTAGTCTTGTAATTATATACAGCTTTCTAATGCAATAATAGTACGTTTGTTTGGTTTGTAATCCATTCACTAGTCTTGTAATTATATACAGCTTTCTAATGCAATAATAGTACGTTTGTTTGGTTTCGTAGTATATGTTTGTTTCTCTCTTTTCCTTTGAAAGCTATCGTGGTATCAGAGCCATAAGATCTAGGCCTGTGGGATATTCGCTCCCCAGCGAGCAGCTATCCTCGCAGCCGTCCGCCAAGCGCTCATCACAACTGTTCATCGCATTTGTTCATGGAGCACTGTTCATCAAAGGTCACTGTTTACGGGTATTGGTCATCGTCAAAGTTTCTCTCTACTTCCTCCTGTTTGCATTGGCAATTGCCAAACCAAACAAAAGTACTAGAGAGAAACCAAGCAAACATATACTACCAAACCAAACAAACGGGCTATTATTACATTAGAAAGCTGTATATAATTACAAGACTAATTAATGGATTATATAGGCTAAGGCCGCTAAGCCTAAAAACCCTAGCAAAACCCTAATAACATAAAAGGACTAAACTACCCCAATCATAAAAGATAAATAACAATTTAACTGAAACCCTAACAGACGGAAACCCTAAATTATAATTCCTAATTTATACTTCACAAGTACAAGACGAAAAGGTCATATGAGGCATTTCACCATTTACACTAGTTTCTAAGGATTGCAAAGAACAAGATAATCCTCTAACCCTCATCCGTGCACTTTGAGAGAGTGAGCCTATTGGGCGGGTTAGACTCAATTTACAGTAAACATATGGGTACAGACAAGAATGTCCAGAAAATGTACCGTTCGTGTTCGGGGACCCACTTTTGGGTCCCACACGAGTGATCCGAACCGTTCATTATTCTCAGAACATTTTTCCGAAGGGGCCCCACAAAATTTCAGCTCAATCGGATGGTTAGAAGTGCTCGAACCAAAGTCCCACCGTTTCAATTTTTTGTGCATTTTGTTCTGTACAGGTAGTTGGGTCCCTCAATTTACAAGAATAACGGCGTGATTCTGCGGGTCCACTCACACATGCGGACCTAAAATGTAATGAATCATAAATTTTATTCCTTTAACTTCCTCCCATCAGGGGGAGTGAAAATCTATATTAAAGGTGTGTATAACTGGAAGATAAATAACCAGGTTTTCCTGATGTGCTTTAGAAATACCAAACAGACATAATTGATTAAACTAACTATTTCTTAAGAGAAAAGATAAGAGGCACTAATACTTGTACCAACAATTGCACAAACTCTCTCACATGAAATGTGTGGACCCACATATGAATGAGGTCCCCCATATCCTATGTGAGAGAGTTTGTGCAATTGTTGGTACAAGTGTTAGTGCATGTAGCAAACCTGATTTCTTAATGAATCCCTCAACAAAAAACCTTTATACGATTATTTACTTGCCCTTCAAACAAATATATGTTTCTTTGAACAAAATGGGCGGAATGAAAACGTAGGTGAGTGCGAACAAAAAAAAATGTTTTACAGAGGCTAAAATCAAAACCAAAAACAATATAGGATATAAAAATTGAGTAGTACAAGGCAACTATGGGACCTATAATCAGAAAATAAAAGAGCATCAAAAGGATTTTGATGAAAAGTGTATACCTTTTAGAAAGGCTAACGCAAGGACCTCAAGTAGTAAAGATACAATAATAGAGAACATGACAAAAACCTGCACCACATAAACCAGGTACCAGATATGAGATTCCATGCCAATGTTCAAAAGGTAAACAAGAAAGACTAGAGTATCTCCAAATTAGCGAGTTTCCTCAAAAAAATTCTACTTGTAGGAAGAAAGAAGCGTTCATCATTAGAAAAGAATGCCCAAACATTGAAGTATAACTCCGCAACTCTGTAAAAAGTCTGAATAAAGCCAAAAACCCTAGACATATGCTTGATGAGCAACAAGGCTAAGATTTGTAAAGCATCAGAGAGGGGTAGACCCAATCTAGAAGGAGCTTTACCATAGAATATAGTGTATTATGTATATTCTATGACTATTTGGTGGAACAGCTACATGATCCCTGCTACAACACTGTGTGAGCTCATATGGCAATCTATGATACGACTACGACGAAACCGGAAAATCTAAAGAAAGGATACGGGTATGGCAGAATACGTTATACTAAAACACATTGTTTTCGTTTTTTGGTAATGGATTACGGACAATAACAAGAATAGAGTAAGACTATTATATTTTCCTTGTGCACTATCGTTGTGTATAATTCTACTTTGTTACCTATTTAAGTATTGAAATTCAATTTTGTGGAACACAATTATGGCATAATAAAATATTCAAAAACTATCATAAAAGAAGATACTTTTCATTATCTCAGTATGTCTTTGTCTATAGAAAGTGCGTTGACTGCTACAAATCTATCCTTTTCATTATTCCCAACAATTTTACTCCAAGACTATGCAAGAAGCGTTATGGTATTACTTTTGTAAAAGCTAGGATACATGTCCTAGCCTGAAAAGAATCTAATACTCAAAAAATAAAAATAAAAATAATTTTAAATCGTGGATACTTCTCAGTACGTATCCGCAAGTATAGGAGGAGTATCGCATATCCCTTCTATCCATGCTTCATATCAGGTCATATACAGATCCTAGATGGGATATGTAACCATTGAACATGGCACTATGTTTACAAAGAAAGGACTTCATCCAATGGCCAGGATTAGTGTAGCTCAATAGAGCATGACTAGGAAAGAGTTCTAGTCAAAGTGGAAAAACATGAGTGGCCAGGGACGATTGTTTGTCAATACCTCTTTAATGTTTAAGTAACAATTGTTCGACAATACACCATAATCATGTGCATATGAGAACAAGACGACCATTTCTATTGATGTACATCAAAGAGCTCTTCTAGGACTACTAGAGGCGCTCATAGTCTGGACGGTTATGCTGCCAGTAGGAGATTTGTACCAGATATCATATGTGATGTGCTATGTTACTTGATTGTGACTTAATATAGCACTCCTACCCCAAACCTTCACATCCGGTCCCCCTCTCTATTGTCCGGATGATGAGATGATGAAAACAGAATATTGAGAGACGCAAACTTCATGGCCTACCCATGAATGAGTGGAGGTGGAAGATTTGACACACTCAATGCACCAATATGTGGTATTATTACGGCTCACCCCACTCTAATGCTCACCCAACTCTATGCTCACCCTATTCTATGCCATGCAACATGTACTTCCCTTGGGCATTTCTCTTCACTAAGCCACTATAATAGGGCCAAAAGTCCAGTAGGAGGAATATGGAGTGATAAGGTAGATGAAAAAGGGGTTGTCAGAAAGAGTGTACGACGCTCCATACCTCTCTCTAAGCTACCATCAATGAGCCTCAACAAAGAAGGCTCTTGCAGTCATTATTTTGACGGGTTGCTTTGCAAGTAAGTGGGAGGCTCGCAATCAAGTAAGGCGATCCTTTTGGTGATATATTTTCACAAGTGGTATTCCATCAATCCCTTATTTATTTTTCAACACACACTTCAGCAACCCTTCCTTCAATCAAGACCTTCTACCAACATTCTTATCCACCAACCTAAGACGTCTAAAAGAAAAAGAATGTACTCTGCTTTGGTATAGAACATAATAAAATAAGTAATTGTCAACGCGGTGTAATGAAAATTTTCTTTTGAGTTCTAAGATCCCTATTTTTTTGCATCCAATTGCTGATGCACATGAAAATGGTTGACCAACACTATCATCTTCTGCAATCCACTAAGCGAGTAATGTAGATAATGATGATTCCAATCAATGAAAAATTAGTAGAGCAAAGAGCTAAGGATTAGTTATGGCTTGACTGATATGTTAATACTTACCGAGAATTTATTGGAACCAATCTGTCTCTCAAATACCCGGAAGTAGTACAGCAGATATACCCCAAAAATCAGTTCTGGGGTAGATGAAAATGCAAAATTCGAGACAACGAACTTCCAGAGTTGAAGATTCTTGAAAATATCCTGCAATAGGAATCATAAAAAAAATAAAATAAAAATAAAAACCTAGATTGTAACATCATGGGAAACCATACCATACCTTCTATCATGTGACCAAGAAGCAAATAGCATACAATGCAAACAACACAGCATGCAACATCTTTGTAGGTTTATTGTTACAATTCAAGATATTCTTACACTCTGGATAAGCAAACCAAGAAGCACTATTGGAAAGAAATCTGCACACCATATAAGTAAAATAGATTAGAGATATCAACAAACATTTAAATGGTTCAACACTTCAACCCTATCTATTCTACTCCCTCCTATGTTACATAGACTCGGGTACAAGTATCAATTGCGGGTGCATGTCCAAGCGTCACACCTTCCTAGACTTAAATCTTAGGATACTGGGATTTGTCCCACAACGGGGTACATGTATGGGGACCTCCTGAACATTTGTAGTATATATGGAATGACTAGAGCAGGTTATAAATTGTAAGTTATACTTAGTAATGTATTTAAACAAGAAGAGTTAAGAAAAATGTGGTTTTTCTATTTCATGTCCACGTGAAAGTCTAGAAGTATCACTTTTCTAGCTAATTTGGTGTTCTTTTTCTGTAAATATCATACAATTAAAGGATCCAAGTGTCCAAAATGGATACACGCATCGGACACAGGACACAGGTACTTCAGCCAAAATGAAGGATCCATGTACCATAGACTCCCTCCATTCCACAAAGATAGTCCCTACGAAACTACGTGCAATTTTCAACCTATAAAATAATGTAGTTACGGAAATAATTTCTTGAGCAATATGGATCTTATTTGATAGATCTCAAAGAGATCTTTTAAACAGTGCCAAAAAAAAATGAAAAATTATTTTAGTAAATGCATTATTATTTTTAGTTTGAATATGGCACTAGTTTCGTAGGAGACCATCTTTCAGGGATCGAGGGAGTATACCACAGCCCTTTCTTGAAGAACCCCACTACCCTGAAGATTTTCATGTTAAGTTTACAGTTCACTTCCAAGATGTATCCAGGTTCTAAATTGCTTTTTCTTTAATTCTGAAGAAGAAACAGATACGGCAGGTCATTAATCTGAACTTCTATTGAGTAGAAATTAAGCCAGTTCTTGGATGAGTAGACTTTTAAAGATAAATACAAGAGTAATAACCGATACATATAGTATTGATGATTTTCCTAATTTGTCACACTAGTATATCGTTGTTGTGTCACATCCATGCTTCATAAAAATTAAGAGTCAAGAATGAAATGCAATCCTAGTGAAATTAGATTTCACAATTAACCAACTAAACTTGAGTAGGATACTTTAAACATGAAACTTGAGTGCAAACCCCAAAAACGGAGCTGCGGAACTATCTTCTGTCTCTTCTTTTCTTTTCTATCTTTTGGTCAGCAAAAACAGGCGTATCATCTTGGCCTCTGATTGTACTATAAATGTGGCTCTTTCACATCGTTTTTTAACAGAATGGTAAAGTTGATCGCCATTTACATAGAAAAAGGGTGCAACCCACCGCATATTTTCCATTTTCCATCGGAAATGTTTTAATAGAAATTGAATGTCGATGTCTTATTCAAAAATACGTTTCCCTGCAGAGAGCTACAAGCGAAATAGTAAGATTTTCATATTAGGACATTTCTAGATGAAAGAGGGAGGACTGTTGAGGTAAAAGAAAGACCCTTTTAGCTTCACCTTTTGCGGTTTTGTTTGTCTTCTACTCATTCTATTTCCTGTTTCTTTGAACAACAACTAAGTTTGAGGGAGGCATCTATCAACAACATTTTCGAAAGAGAAGCAAGAAAGAAAGGAAGACAACATAGAATATGGTGGGGCCGGGATGTGGGTGGACAGTAGTTAAGTAAGTTGGATGAAAGTGGTAGAGGAAGCAGTGCTTATTGTGATTAAAGTGGTGAAGGTCAATAACCAGTAACCAGTAACAAGAGAGGTATGCATGGATGTAGGTAGAAAGAGGAAAGAATGACAAGAGAATGTAGCAATATTTAGATTGTTTCATTCTCCATTTCGCCATTTTTCTATTGTGCCCTTTACTGGTCGGCTAATGCAAAGGAAGTATTGAATCAAAAACAAAAAATAGAAGGGAAGTTTGTGCATATTGCTAGAAAAAGTAACTGAGTTCAGTCTAATTCCAAAAAATAGGACAAATCAGTGTAGCTTCTTTTTTTCTATTAGTCAGTAAGCATCTTAAATCCTTGAGCTCATATTCAGTCCAAGTTTCATCGTCCACCTATTTCATAGAATTTTATGACATACTGTTATTTTCTGGATAAACTTCTATAATGCAACATAAACTCTGTCCGTCTCCACACGGAAAATAAAAAAACAGATTGGGATGGCATGAGGCTATTTGGCAGGAAAGGTCAGTACTTCAATTTTCTCAATGATTGTGGTCAATCTTGATCCAAATTCTTTTGGTTCTACTTTATTTTGCTAATGTCTTGGATTGATTTAATGAATTTGTATAAGGATTTTCACACTCTTAGCACTGCGATCGCGAAACTTTAGGATTGAAGTGGATGAGAAGCTTCCATTTCCAGTGTTTACAAGTATAGTTGTGAAAATCTGGCTGATATTCGGAGCATAGGAGGTTTTGTCAAATGACCAAGGTTTTGCCTATAGAAAGGTGATAGAAGCTGGCCCTTGGCACATTTCTAGGAAGTTGATGATTCTAAAGCAGTCGAGTAGCATCAGATGAAGCTGGAAAAGGAGCAGTTATGAAAATTTTCTATTTGGGCGCAGGTCTCCAGTGTTGTTTTCGAATTCAGGAAGAGCAAGGACTAAGTTACACTGCTAGTGCTACCGGCATGCCCTCACAAGCGGATTCATCGACAGTCTTGCCTAGGATTTGAATTGAAGCTGAAGCAGGGAAACCTTGCCTGGTATGATAGAGGTGTTCTATGCTAATGATTCTAGTCCTTTGATAGGTGATATTGTGGTTCCAAATGAGGAGGATGTTTGATAATACAAGTCTCACATTGGTTGGTGGTTGGAATGTGTTACATGGTCTTGGGTAGAACTCAACTCCAAAAGCTAGCTCGTGAAGTGAGCATGCCCTCACGCTTATATATTTCATATTACTTTGGTGTCTAGGCGATGTGGGACTTCGCTTCACACACTCCCTCACGCGCAGCGTGCTCACTCTGTAGCACCTACCGCGTGCAGGCAAGAGACACGCACCCTACCCATCTCTGGTACCCAGCTCTGATACCATGTTACACGGTCTTGGGTAGAACTCAACTCCAAAAGCTAGCTCGTGAAGTGAGGATGCCCTCACGCTTATATATTTTATATTACTTTGGTGTCCAGGCGATGTGGGACTTCGCTTCACAGTATGAACAATGCGATCACTGAATATAATGTTGGAACTCTTCCACCTGATAGCTTAAGATTTTGGGTTGAATGAGTGGGGTTCATTCCCTCCCATGTTTAAAAAAAAAAAAAAAACAATTGTCACTCCACCATAATTGACCGAACAAAAAGGCTACATGTGACAGACCTTGAAAACTAGCTACACATGAGGGGTATTAGATAATGCAAGTCCCATATTGATTTAGTATGGAATAGATGATCACTTGATATTCTCCTGGGACTTCTGATTTAATAGCTAAAGCTGTTGGGTTGGATCCAATTATCCAAAGTTTATGTGTGAACCGAGTTCTTCTCCAAAGGAATGTCAAAAAGAGAAATGATCATAAAATGGACTCATAAACCAAAAACTAAGTTCAACATCGTTAGTGGGAAGTATATAAACTAGACCAGACAACAAAACGCTGACATAAAGTAAATCATGCATTTGGGAGTCAAAATGGATGGTTTCTAACTCCTAAGCGTACAATGAATTGACAAAAAATTAAGCTGGAGACATCAAGAGCATCCACTAAGCTAAAAAGAGGTGAAGAAGAACCATGTAGGCATTCATGTGGACAATCTTCAATAAAAAGATGTTCACACACATACAAAAATTAAACACACATACACAAAAAGGAGGGTAGAGTTCCAAATTCTTTCTCAAATGCCTGCCAACCCCACTTTTAAGTTCATCTTAAAGCCTATAATTATCACAAAACACATCATGTGGAGTGTTACAATTCAAATAACGAACTAGGGTTTCCGCCGCCATTCAGCGAAAAATTGAAAACCCCATGACATCCGAGAACAAAATTACTCAACTCAGGTGCCCTTCAAAATATCAAGACAAAAAAGGAATTACATAAATAAAGAATTCACCCACCCTCAGAATTTACCAAAACAGAAGTCAAACTAGGTACAATCAATGCAGCGAAGAGAAATCTACCACATCTACGCATTCTAGTTCACAATATTAACGATTTGCATAGCAAATAAATCGTCAAGAATTACATGCGAAACACCAAAAAGGTAGAATTTAGATAGGGAAAACACCTGATACGATAAACCAAGCTTGTTTGAACGACCTTGGATCCCAAATAAGATGGTGAAGAGGCCACAGGCAATAACTAGCGTTCTTGCAACTGGGGCATTGTCTGTGACACAAACAAAGGAAAGGAAAGAAAAAAATTAGCAGCATATCTAGCAAATTAAACAAGTACCGCAAATAATCAACATCAAAATTGAAATACGTACTAAACCCAGATGGTCCACCGCCGTTCATCTTCGCACAGAACCAACGACCTTCTCCCCTGGACTCCGGTTTCCTCTCTCTCTCTCTCTCCTTCCTTTTTACTTTTCGCTCCTTCTCTCCTTTTTTTTTCTTTTTGTTTTTGTTACTTTCAGGCTAAGGTCGATGCAGGAGGATTCAGGTGAAGAAGATACACGCAAGATGAAACGATTCAGAGAGTGTTTTGGCTTTTGGTAAAAAAAAATAAATAAATATAAGATCATAATTTTTCACTTTTTCTAATTTTTCTCAATTACTTACAAAAATTTGATGCAATACAAACAAGGCTTGGTTTGGCTAAATCTACAAAAATGGTTTTTTAGGTTTTGTCCTTATTCAAATTTTTTTTGCATTTGTTAGTTTTAGGTCAATTTTTTGTGGTTTCTTGGCTTGTCTCGACGATAGGAATCTAAAAAGTATAAAATTATTAGCCAAACTTAAAATTTTGTGAATAAAGACGAAAAATAAACCACAAAACCGGTTTTTTGCAATAATTTTTCGTCTTTATTCACAAAACTTTAAGTTTGGTTAATAATTTTATACTTTTTAGATTCCTCTCGTCGAGACAAGCCAAGAAACCACAAAAAATCGACCGAAAACTAACAAATGCAAAAAAAATTTGAATAAGAACAAAACCCAAAAAACCAAAAAACCATTTTTTGAGATTTAGCCAATCCACCCCCAAATACATTAAAAGACAAATAATAAAAAAAAGTCAAGTAGCTAATTTAGCCAAAACAATCCATCGTGAATTGGGTGAGACCTACACATTTGTAATGAATTTCATTTCAAATAATTACACCAAACCGAGCTTTATGTCTCAATCAATTGGGGTCGACTACATGAATCTTGTTTTTTTATTGAGTTTTATCAAGCGCTGCATATGTGCACAAAAAGGGCTTGAGACCAGAAACATTGAATAATTTTCCTTTATGCACCTTAAAGGATGAGAAGATATTTTATAATTTATTCAGAGCCAATTCCCAGTTTTTTTAAATAAAATACAGAAAAATCGTGAACTAACCGATGCTTCTCAAATTACTTTATGAATATAGCACCAATTGTAAAATGTGAGGATCAGATGACAAAAAATTTCCGAAACCGATCCCGGATTTTCCAATTAAAGTACATCAAATTCGTGAAAAAGTCATACAAGTCAATTATTTATAAAAGAGAAAACATTCTTCCAAATCGATTGCATTATGGCATGTGTCCGTGTTCTACCTTTTGGGACAACTATTTGGACACGCGACGCAATATCATAGATTTGGAAGAAACTTTAATTTACACCGCCGGTGTAAAAAATATTCTCCTTTTTATAAAATGGCAAATCACAATTCTAAAATGCTGAGGATCACAAACTCGCTTTATTTTTGAACTTCTAGTTACTCGATCCATATCTTCGTGTAAACAAATAACACACAATAGGGGTTATTGGACGCGGGGTGTTGGAGTACACATCTGAGCCATTGATTAGGCAAATCTGAGTCGTTGTCAACAATCAACGGCTCAGATTTTTATGTTGACAATGGACGGTTCAGATCTACAAAGTGTCGAGACAAAATTAAGAAAGTTAAAAAAGCATCTGAGTCCGACGACTCAAATGCCGCACACCAAGTCTGCACACATGTTGAGACAAAATTAAGAAAGTTAAAACCGTATCCGACGACTCAAATGCCGCACACCAAGTCTACACACATGGAGTGCACAGGTCCCATTTCGGGGGTGTCACCATAGCAGCTCGATGCCTGCATTTGCAAAACGCAAGGTTAGTGAGAGAATCAAAATAGGGTCGTTATTTGGTCACTTTGTCTCCTCTTTGTCTATGAGTCATCATCCTTTGGGCATTGATTGAATGGAGGATTAATTTCATAGGATAAGTTATAGAGAGGGATAAAATAAAAAAGGGTATTATTTTTAAAGGGTTGGCCAGCGTTGATGTGGTTGTTATGGAAAAGATAAAAAAATAAATGGTTTGGATGCAGGAGGACAAAATATGACTTAGTTTGGATGTTTAATAAAATAAGGAGATAAGAGAGGGTGGATCATAAAATGGATCCGGGAATACTAGTGATCGCCTCCTAGAAATCACCCTAGTGAGCGCTCAAAACGACGTCGTTTTGGGCGCCAAAAGACAACCAAAAAATTGAGCAAAACTACGTCGTTTTAAGTCTTACGAGACTCAAAGAATCAGAGACCTTCCAAAACTTTTTTCACGCCTAACAAGTAACAATTGAAGAGATCGCTTTCTTGTGGCTCTGATAACGGGAATAGACAATTGATAATGGGAATAGACAATTGGAAGCTTGAAGCCAAGCTTGGCGCCTAAGAAACCTAAACAACTCTTGGAAACATGCATAATAAGGATACATGAACAGTAGCCTAAAGTCTGAACAAGAAACACAATTATAAAACCTAGAAAACATAGTAATAATATTTCCTATTATTATTCTAATACATATGATATATGCCCTTCATAATGCACTTAAACAGCAGGATTTTACAATTTTCCAATCTGTAAGTTTAAGGAGCAGATCTCAAGATCAATTGGACCTCCATAGCAGGAACCGGCAAAAGATTTCGAACACATTTGAATGTCCTTGAGGTGAACAATTTTTTGAAGCTAGCTCAGAGTTATGTTTCCCAGACTGTAACAGCCAAGAAAATCTGCCAAGGAAAAAACTGCCAAATCTTTTTCAACCCCTGTATTTCTTTCTACTTGATTCACATCCCAGGTTTCAGATTAATCTTGTCCTCTATTTATCTTTTACACAACACGATTCACCCATGCCCGGTTGTCTAGTCTTCTCAATAAGTCAACCTTCCATATACTACAAACAAACAAACAAACAAAAAAAAAATTAGCACAATTGGCGACTTTCGTCACACAAAAAAATAAGTTGGAGGTCAGGTTTTATCTTCTCAATAAGTCGTAGGCCAGGAGTTAAACTCCTCATTCAATGCGCTAATCTAACAATTCTAACATACTTTTGTCGAGCAAAAAAAAAGAAATCAAATTTCATGATTAATTCCCGCACATTGGAATCGAGCAACTGGTGGCAGTGGACTACCCCTGAGCATTTTAAACTGCCAAATCTTTTGAAGCACTCTTCTAATTTAGATGATGTCTCAAGGATAAGGATGATTGATTTCTCCAATTTAAAAAAGAAAAGAAAATAGATGTTTGCTTTCTTCCCCTCTTTTTCATCTTTTTTCTTTTTGTGAAAGTGTTTTTGGAGAGGAGTCGAAGTGTATAAAGAAGGGCCAAGAGTCGAAATGGAACAAACAAGAAGCAAACTGCTACGAGGTCAGTGTACCGGTGGTACACGAAATGCTTGTACCGGCTGGCACACCTGAAAAATGTAGAAAAGTGCAGAACTGCTGGAAGGTGCTTGTACCATTACATAAAAACATTTAACCACCATTTAATAACACATAGACTATATAGTATATGTACAGAACAAATACAAATAACACATTTAATTTTTGTGTGTGTGTGTGTTTGCATCAAACTATTTGTTTTAATTGAGTTCTCAACATTTTTATTGTCCACCTTTTCAGTTTAATAAACTTAACATTTCGTTTTCAATGCTTAATTTTTTAGCTTTCGACTTAGTTTTTAGCTTTATTAGAGAGCACCTAACAAGCACGCATAAAAATTTGTACCCATAAAATTAAAAGTTTCAAATTCACATACGGCAAAAGTCTCATTGCATGCAGTTGCACCAATAATTTTTAAGAAAAATATTTCTATATGAACAAATGTATGACCTGTCTCGTAGGTCATGAAAGGACAGTAAAAAACAATTTGCTAAGTAAATTTAGATTTTTTATAACCTAAATAAATTTAGATAGATAAGCCAATAACAAACTCAACTTAAATGGGGTCCAATACCCTACAGATGTTCTCGTATAATTTCGAAATTCACCTATCTTACTGTAGTAAAAATTAAAATAAAATGATAAACATAAACAAAACTAGGTACCATTAACTGGTGATACAAAAGTTCACTTCAACTGGAAAAGAGCAGCAGCTAACATGAACAATTTTAGTTCCCAACAAGCCCAAAAAAATGATTCCAAAGAATGAACTAAAATAGCCAACGATGTCATTGAACAAATCCAAAAATGTACAGAACAAATCATCTCAGCCATATAGCAGTCAAATATAAATGGAATAACAACATTAATCAATGTCGTCACCAACAACTTTATTTTTTGCAAAATAAAATAATTAATCAAAACCACTATTTCGATAACAACCGCGCTCTGTACACTCACAACGAAAGCCTTCAAAGATGAAATTAGTAGCTCAGCACAAGGTCAAAACTCTTCCATGGCAAAGAGAATGTCTGAAGTAAAACTCAAAGAGAAGCTTTCATATTCAGCAACGACCTGTTTTTAACGCGAAAATCCAAACTGTTTCTATCCATCGATGAGGTAGATCAGAGCCTATAGTGGTGCGTCAATGAAGAATCTTAGGTGAAATTCCCAGCAGGATTTTCATTCCATGACAAGTAAGATGGATCCCCAATATGCCTAAATGAAGAGAGAAATAAATAATCAACTCAATAACCAAATCAAAGCTAAGCTTACATTTAAACCTAGCAAAAAATTTTGAATGATAAAAGCATTGCCACAATACCACGTACAATTTTGAAACCTATTTGATCTTAATTTTGAGAAACTTAAATGTCATTTGAATTTGCGTTTAGAAGTAAAACTTCCCTATGGATGATAAATTCTTTGAAGGAACCGATAGCTTGGAAAGTAAAGTACCAAGAACAGTACTAACGCTTTTGCCTTCGAAATAAAAACTCCTCAATTCAAATAAAATCAACTGCAACTTCATAGTCTCACTACGGCCTAACTAAAACAATACTGAATTTTGGGCCGTTCAATGCCCTTATATAGCAATTGTAATATCTCTCCACTTGGTGCCAACAGCTTCAAAATGAAAGTGTTGAAGCTTTGTTGCAGGAAGGGCCAAACTTGAAGACGCTCCTCCCCTAGAAACGCAATTCTGCGTTTCTTACTTTAAAATGCAATGGGAGCACGTACCCATGAGACAGGATCACGCTCCAAAGGAACATGGGATGGAGCCTACCGTTTCTTTCCAGTCACATCGTCATTCCTTATAGTCGCCGTCGTCAGTTTGTTCTAGTCAGAGTCAGAGTCAACCTCCAATAAATGTCTCCTTCGCCATTTTGTCTCCAATTGTTAAGTTTAGCCAATCATCTCTGATTTTACCGATGTGTTGGGGTGTGAAAGAGAGGTGGAAGACAAAGACCAGAGGGGAAATGATCGGCTGTATCGTTACTATCTATGTATGTATTTGGGAATTGGATTTAATTATCTCATTCCTAATAATTTTTCTTTTTGGTTGTAATTGAGAGCTCATAATAGTTTCTTTTTGACATTTAACTATATAAAAAACATTAAAAAAATTATAATTTTAATAATTTTTCCTACATGCTCCCGACAGTGCTCGCACACTTTTTTTTATTTTGATCATCCAATCCCCTCCCCCACCTCTGCCCCCGCTCCCACTCCCACTCTTGTTTGCGCTCCCGCTTCATGCAACTAAATGCCGAAGTACTTTAATAACATACTCTCTTTTTTAACCAGAAATGTTATGAAAAGAAATGAACGGATTCAGTCTATCAGAGCATAAATCATGGATTTTATAGTATACATCAGGACTTCAAAAACAATAGACACCCTAAATCCCAAGAGAGACGTGCATATGCAATCATATGGAAAATGAACCTAATCAATTTGACGACGTAATTGAAAAGAAGTTATATCAAGCATCACTTACCTTGGTCTAATGACGTACAAAATTATGAAGCTTATTGCAAGAACTATGCACAATCCACCAACAGCAAGGTATGCTTTACCAAGAAAATCGTTCTTCCCCCCAATCCAACTTGTGGTTGAAAGGACCAGCTTCTTGTTTCCATCGAAGCTATAGGTGTTGTAGTTGTTCTGAATTACAACTGTTATTTTCTGGTTAGCATCAAGATCCTCCTCTAACTTTCCATATAGTTTTCGAAAGTTTGGTAATGCGGCAGTTCTCATCCAAACAATAAGATCTTCTTGCTCACTTAACTATAAGACATAGAATAAAGATGAAAAAATGGAAATAAGCAAGGAAAATATGCAAAGCCAAGCTAAAAAACTAGAAAGGCACAAGAAGGTGAAATAAGTAAAATATATACAAACCGGTATCTTTTCGTTGAGTTTCGCACCCCCAATCACACCACTTTGGAAGTTCTTAGGATACACATCAGACCCAAATTTGTATTGTTTATCACTTTTCCATGTGATACCCTTTTTATTCACTTGTATAGTTATGTTATTGATTGTAAAACCGTACGTGTCATTGAACAAACTCCAAGCAATGAGGCCACAAGGAACAATTTGCTCGCCGCCATACTTGTCTTCAGGTAGACAATTTTCTTCTAATTCTTTGTCAGTAATCTTGCCACTCCGCAACTGCTTGTCGCTTCTATTTTTGACATATCTGCAGCGAAATAACCACAAATTAGATAGAAAAGAACAATCTTTTTATCAGAACGTGACTTCGGAATGAGTATTGGATAACGTACTTTTGACATAGATACTTCGGCAGCAAATAGTTCGTTACAAATTCCATATGCTTTTCAATGTAACTTCTAAGGTTATGGAAACAGAGGATATAGATGTGAGAAGGCTTCCACACTTGGAAGAATGACACGAAAAACTTTTGCAGGTCGAACAAAAACGACGGAACACGTGAAAATGTACAAAGAATGGAAGGGTCCGGATTTCTGTTACAGTTTGATTTTACAAGAAAGCACTATGCATGTGTAGTGGGTAACATGGTCCAAAATCAAGGTATTTTGTATACACTATGAAGCCCATGTGTTACCAAAATAATGACGCAGCTGTGTCCATTAGGAAAAAAAAAAAAACCCCTTTAATATAGAAGAATATGGCCACATGAATTGGTTCCTTAGAATTGAAGAAAGTGCATAACGTACCGGCGATGATTCTGGTAAAAGTTGTCAAGCTGATAGTATATAAAAATCGGTTGTTTCATCTTCTTTGGAACCTAAAAAAGCATTAAAAGGGTTCATCTAAACGCTCGAACTCCCAGAAAGCAAGGTGAAGAACAAGATCAAGCACAAAATGATATGAAGCTATTTGTAAAGGGTATTGCACTGACAGTCAACGTTCTGATACAAGTCTTGTTGGTTTTGGGGCTTTGAATATATGTAACCATGTCATCACTACTTGTGTTATAAGTTGAAGGAATGCAATCCTTATCATAACGATCCACAATTTCCACTATCTGCACGTCAAACAAGGAGATTTATATATAATTTTCAAGAGGCAGACTACAAAACATCACTAATGCAATAGTAAGGGTTATTTGGCATATTGCATTCTCTGATGCAGACAAGGAAGTGAGGCCAATAGGGATATAGATGACTCCGATTAGGAAGAATGTTGCAATGACCTGAGGTAGGAGAGACGAGGAGAGAGAATTATATACAAAAACATTTAGAGACAATATTGATTATGTAAGCTAGATTGAGTTAAATATGCAATCAACCATACCAAACCAGGAGTCAAAATTGGTTTGTAAGCAGGAAGCTCTTGTTGTGTAAACCTAGAATCTGGAATAGATGACAAACATCATTACAAAAGTTCATTCATGACCATAGCACAGAACAAAAATTATTGAAGGCGTATGCGGTTCGTTAGAATTGTGGAAAACTTGCCTCGAGGTAGTTGGTGTAAAGGAAATATGATGCAAGGTAGAATAAAGCCATGGGAAAAAGTGGTGGGTGGTCACACCCTTACGACTTTCAAATATGATATTACAATGTTAGCATTTTTATTTTATTTTATTTTCCCAAACTATAGCTCTGGTAACCCAGTTCAAAATACTGTCGTCTCGTCATAAAAGACTTGTGTACACAACGATTTGAAAACAGAGAAAGTAGCATCCAATCTTATCATTGCATGGCAGTCAGGTCTCTTTGTGATACCTCCATCTTCATGACTTGACCTATGTGCTAGCTAAGATAAATAAGTTGAACTTCAAAACACTAAGGACCGAAGAATTGTCATACGTGAAACTACCATGACTGGACATCATATATTGATCATGGACATCTAATTGCCGAAGAAATTTATCGTTGCATGTATCCTCTATTTGTTTTGGTTATGTCTTATGTTCTTCATTTGTATAATGTTGTTTTCATGCTCTTCATGTATACCAAAAGGTTGTACTATCTTTCTTATGAAACGAAATTCCCACTTTTGCCAAAAAAAAAAAAAAAACACAGGACCTTTTGAGTTTGCGAAAATCCTACACAACTTCCTCTTTGGTGTGCCTTCTAGCACTTCATAATCCTCTATAGAAGCCATGTTTAATTGGTCAAACAACTAATGATGACATGTGTAATATCAGAGGATGAGTGGCCCACCGAACTAATATTGATGGGATTTAACAATTTGACGTCCTTAATGTATTGCATATCTCACATTCATGCTGATTGTTTGATAGATTTGCAATCTCTTATCCAAATGTCACCACAACGCTCCCAAAATGCCATACCATGGGATTTGTTATCCAAACCTACATCTAATCCGGATGATAAAAAAGTACCTAATCATTTGCCACGTTGCAATTTTAGGATCCTAGAAGCATGCATTTCGGATCACAACCATTAAGTGCTAATCCCATTCACGTTTTCTTCATGTGTATTCAGATTACTAAAGATAATACTGCCCTAATTAGGCACACAAAGAATTTTAGCAAAAGAAAACAAACTGTGATGACCCAGTATCATTGTTCCCATTTTGGTGTGGAGGGATTCTAGAAATTACACATGCAATGCGAAATTAATGGATGACCCAATAAAAGATTCATGGTGTTTTGCACAACGAAACAGTAATCACAATGTCAGTAAAATATAAATGCAAATAAATAAATGAAAGCATGAAGGATGATCCAATTGCAACAACTTGGTGAGGGGAAGAAAAAGAAAATGATTAAGTTAAAGGGAAACATACATTTGGGTTGCTTGGAATTCTTCTTGGCAGCTGCTGAGGATGTTCCAAAGGCTCCATCCGAACCCTCTGAGAGCATTTTCAAAATGCCCTATGTAGAGAGAGCGAGAGAGAGTTTATTGCAGGGGTGAGGAGAGATGACACCAAAATGGGAGGAATAGTGAGAAATGGTCCTATTTTTTGGTAGATTTGTTTGTTTGTTCTCTTTCTTGGTAGTTGGAGAGGCGTGATTCACGCGCGTGCGGCTCTTTAGATGGTGAGAAATTGTGAGATAGAAAAGGGTGTTATTTCTCGTCGAATTTTAATCGTTTTTGTTGAGATTGAGTAAGAGAGGGGTGAGTCAAACAAAATATTTTATTTTTATATTTTTCTCATCATTTCTAATCTAAATACTAAATTCAAATGAGTGATTTCGATAAAAACTGAAATATATTTTTTTTTATAATTATTTTCTTACCAAATCCCTCAAAAGGCTAAATGCCTTAAAAAAAAAAATATCACCCTTGTCACCATAGTATGATCATAACTTCCCAAAACGCCGGTCAATGATTTATATGATCAAATGGCCTAAAATGTCAACTTTTAGATGTCACATCCACACTGGACTATTTCCTTTTTTCTCTCAAAAACACCTCCACCCATTCATTACAACAATCTCTCTCTGTTTCCATGTGTAATCTCTCTCCATCTCTTGAAAACCCACATTTTGATTTCACCGGCCGATTCTAGCCATTTCCCTATCCACTATCGATCTCACTCTCTCACCCGAACGGACTAATTTCGGCCACCAATCGGCCTTGTGTGGACGGTCAATCCACGCGGCACTTCGGTTTAAAAATAGAAAGTTGATGGAAAATGAGTCGCCACCCGAGATTTACTTAGAAAGTGATTTTGGTACCCGAGAAACCGTTGAAAATAATTGATGATTCTTGTGCCGTTTTGGAAAAGGTTTGATCTGCGAAAAGATTCTTTGGATTCGGAAGCCAAGTTACGATCGGGGAAGGTTTTATTAAAAAGCACCCCGCTCGCCCGGGAGATTCCCGGTCTCTACTAAATTTTGTGGGACTTTTGGAAAACATTTTATTGAAAACTTTAACAAATAAACAAGTAAATAAAGAGAATAACAATAAATAAAACCAAACAAATAAGCAAGTAAACAAAAGGGGAAATAACAAATGAAAACATGACGGGAATAAAATTAAACCAAGAGAACTTGAAAATAATGACAGTATATTAAAAGGGAAAAAGTGCAATGAACCAAATACCAGAAACGAGAAAAACAGAGCATGAACAGAGGAGAAGCAGGGGAAAGATTTTATGCCAGAAGGTTAGCCGCACGGCTAACCTTAGTCGACCGTACGGTTTTCTCTGTTAGCCGCACGGCTAACTTATTCAATTATTTTTCAAAATTTTGTTTCTTGAACAGAAGCTTTGTTTTGTTTAAGAAATTTGATTTTTTTGGTAAAAAATAACTTCTGTTAAAGTTGCTTTTTATGCCAAAAGTGAATGGTACAATGAAATGTACTTCTCTTTGAAGATTGTACCTTACGATAACAAGGAATATTGCCCGATACGGACCCGAGAAGTTAAACTTTATTAAAAACGCAACCACCCGAGCCTAGGAATAGTTACTGGAACCATCCTCAACTCGGGCGAATTCCCTCAAAAGATTGAGGTTTTGAACCCGATTAATGGAATGCTATTTATACCTTGCTGGAATCTTGAAATAGACCGAGAAAACTCCGAAAATTTTTGGATGCGAACTTCAGACAGAAATTTATTGAATGGATTATGAGTTACTGATGGTGAAAATGGTGAGAGAGAGAATGGGTTTATAAGTTGCTGGAGGTGAAAGTAAAAAAAAAGAGTGCAAGAGCCTCAGGTGTATTTTGACGGAGTGGTGACTGAGTGTTTTCCGGCGACGTGGCCAGAATGGTGAGATTTCTGCTGTGTCCATGGGAGAGATGGAGGAGGGTTTTATATAGGGGAGGTAAAGGAATAAAAATGATGAGATTTGAAGGAATAAAAATGATGAGATTCCCGCAGGTTTATGATGATATTACTAAACATCTGGTTTGCCAAGATTTTGCAGAAGATAATGATACCCACCGTGCGGCTCCCAGGGGGAGCCGTGCGGCTTGTAGGCTGGAACCGTGCAGCTTGTGAAGAAACAAAGGAGGGCCGCACGACTTGAGACAGGAGCCGTGCGGTTTGTGTTGCTAGGTTTCCAAAGTTCCAAACAGCTGTCTGAGCATTCTGAGCATTTCTTCTTATCATTGGGTACTTATTTTCATAAACCAAACTTAAGTAAAGATTATTCTTTACTTTAATTTATTTATGAAAATAAGGAAGTACCCCCCTTTCGGAAACAATGGCATTGCCAGAATTTTGATATCCCAATCCAATCAGACTCTCATCCCCCCACTTTTAGTACAAAACCGAAAACGGACACATTTTTCTCCGAAGAAAATGGGCGAAAGATGACTTTGCCTTACTCAAAAATAACTTCCGATTACACCATTTTGATTAGAAAAATCCAAGGAACAATTACCGGGACTTTTTATTGGCCAAATCAGATCTTCCCAAAAAAAGTTAATTTTCCATACTTAGCCAGATTTTCGAGCTACAGACAGGGGTGACTCGATCAAGAGGCGACCCGATGGTGACATGACCTATGTCATTCGAGTCTCGGATGAGAGACAATGATAAGGAACACTTGGATTAAAATTGGCGTGTCTACAGTTGCCCCTCTTTGACAAGACTTAGTCATCCTTGTATGATGCAAGTTGCGTCAAAGACATAGACGTCCCAATTTTGATCATCCTAGTGCGAAAAACAGATAAACATATAATCAAAATGTGGTCGCGCACGGAGCTTCCTACGTACCCTGTTTGTAGGGATCAGACCGATCGTAGTTCGGGGCTGTCATTAAAAGCTGACACCTCATTTTTCAATGCGGGAAAACAAATGATGTTTGTAAAAGAAATGATTCAGAGGCTCTGGAAGCCGTGAAAAATAATTTGCGAGGCTGTGGAAAGCCGTGAAAAATAATTTACGAGGCTGTGGAAAGCCGTGAAAATAATTTGTGAGGCTGTGGAAAGCCATGAAAAACTGAGTTGTGTGTGAAACCAGCGAGTGAGGTTCCATAGTGTGGCAAACTAGCGAGTGAGGTTCCATGGTGTGTGAAACCAGCGAGTGAGGTTTCGTGAAAAACTGAGTCGTGTGTGAAACTAGCTAGTGAGGTTCCATAGTGTGGGAAACTAGCGAGTGAGGTTTCAAAGTATGCAAAGTGTGCATAGTGTGTGAAACCAGCGAGTGAGGTTTCAAAGTGTGCAAAACCAGTGAGTGGGGGAAACCAGCGAGTGAGGTTCCGTGGTGCAGGAAACCAGCGAGTGAGGTTTCATAGTATGCGAAACCAGCGAGTGAGGTTCCGTGGTGCGGGAAACCAGCGAGTGAGATTTCATAGTATGCGAAACCAGCGAGTGAGGTTTCATAGTGTGCGAAACCAACGAGTGAGGTTCCATAGTGCGGGAAACCAGCGAGTGAGGTTCCGTAGTGTGTGAAACCAGCGAGTGAGGTTCCGTGGTGTGTGAAACCAGCGAGTGAGGTTCCGTGAAAAACTGAGTCGTGTGTGAAACCAACGAGTGAGGTTCCATGAAAAACTGAGTCGTGTCGTTTTTTGTGAGGAATTATATATATATATATATATATATATATATATATATATATATATATATATATATATATATATATATATATATATATATTTTTTTTTTTTCTTCTGAAAAATCACATAAACACTTGACGAATTTTAGAAAACTGAGATATGATTTTGAACCTGAACTTGAACTTGACACTTGAACTTTGAAAAATGAAATTGAGCTTGAATTTGACATTGGAATTTGGAGAATTGATCTTGAAATTGAACTTGAATTTGAATTTTACACTTGAAAATTGATATTTGAATTTGAACCTAACATTGAATTTGAAATTTGATTGTTGAATTTGAACTTGACATTGAACTTTAAAAATTGAAACTTGAACTTGAAAAGTTTGATTTTTGAAATTTTTTTTTATCCTGGACTTGAACTTGGCATTTGAACTTTGAAAAATGAAATCGAGCTTGAGTTTGACATTTAAATTCTGAAAATCAAATCTTTGATTTTGAACTTGGATTTGACATTGAACTTCAAAAAGGAATTTGAAAATTGAACGATGCACGAAAGTACCATGTTTGAAAATGCTTAACACAATGTGCGAAGTTACCGTGCTTTGAAAGTGTTTGAAACAGTGCATGAAGTTATCGTGTGTTCAACTACATGTTTGACATTCAACAAATTTGAAAAAGTTCCTCAATTTGGCACAAATTTGAAAAAGTTCCAAAACTTGACAACTTGACATTCAACAATCTGAATTTTTTTTTTGACAATTCGACAATTTGAAATTCGATAATTTGACAACTTCGGGACAAAATGGTGTTCCAAGAAATGTGCCTCAAAAATTGAGGGTGAGGAAAAAAACCGATTAAAAAGTTGTCCATGAGGACTCTTGCGTGAGACTCAGGTTTTGACACTTGACGACACAATGACAACATTTTTTTTTTTAGAAAGTAGGTGGCACAACAGGGTGTCTCTTTTTGCTTTATTGTCTTTCCTTTTGGACAGGGTCTGGGTTTGAGGTTGCTTCTGATCAGGACTCCGAGCTTTTGGGCTTTCTGGATTTCTGTGAGGTTTGAGTCTTTTTGCTTTCTTGTCCCAAATCTTGAACTCTAGTGTATGTGCTTCTCCCAGTAGATGGCATTGAGCTGACGTGCCCCCGTCTTGGACAAATGTGCCTCAATAGATGACAAGCTTCAGTTTTGAATCCATCGACTTGTTTATTCGAACGTAGGCCTTTCCTTGCATTTGAAATCATCTTCCACGAGTTTAAGAATATCAAGACTACCAAGGGTTGACTAGACAAAAGACCTTGTGTGAATTTGGACAAGGCCCAGACGATACAAGTGACTTTACAAAGATGCCCCTGATTTGGGCGGAGATGACATATTCAAGAGGGGGTAGATTTGGACAAGACTAGACTGACTCAACAGACTCAAAAGAGTGACTTCCCTGAAGGTGCCCCTAACTGGGTGGAGAATGACTACTCATGAATTTGGTAGACGCCGGTTATTTTGACCTTGTGATAAAGGAATGGACTCTGACAAGATTATGTTGACTTGAAAAGACCTTTAAGCGATGACAAACTCGAGAATTTGGGAAATGGCAGAAGGTGCCCCATAATTGATGTTTGAAATTGTCATAAACTTGAGTCTTTTGGTTTTGAAATTGTTTCATTCCATCAAATGATGTTCATTTAAATTGATTATTTTATCAAAACACAAGATTTCTTAGTGTGAACCCTTGCCCTCGGGATGCTGATTCACTGATTTTCCTTTGAGGTGCCCCAGTTTGGACTTTTGCTTCTGGCCGATGCTGGTGTTGTGCAATGCCTTGACGTTTGATCTCATTTTTTTATGATGCTATTCCTACTGGATTCTCGCTATCAAGCTGTGCTTTTCAATCAGAAAGGACTTTATTTAGGTTATAACGGGGCCAAGGCTTTGGGTTTGACAAAGAAAGGATAAAGGCTCAAAAAGTTTCATCTTCTTCTGGGTTAAAGCTAGCAGCTATCTTGAACTCTTTTTGTGTGCCCCTTCTATTTTCTCCAATGTTTTCCTTCGTGCCCCATTTTGGCTTTTGATGGGCACTTTCTTCCTTTCTTAGTGCTTCGCATTTGGTTGTGCCCATGAACTTGACACTTTTCATTCTTTCGAAATTCTGACATGCCATTGGCAACCATGCATTTGGTACTTTTGACATTTCTCTGGGACTTCCATCTGGACATCTTATTGGTAACTTGGCACTTTCGTTTCTCTTAATTCACCCCAGTGTGAGGGATAGCTGCCTAGCTGGGTTCTTCTTCAAAGAAAAATGATTCAGGCTCTAAAGGGCTATCAAGGATATATTTATCTGGGGAATAAAAACAAAGAATGCCTTTCTTCATTTTGAATTGCACAACTTGATAGAAAGAATCTGTATATGCTCTATTTTTGCCTGGTTCTTACTTCAAAGTTTTGATCCAACGAGCTTTTTGTTTGCCTTAACTTTTGCCTAGCTGCCCTTGCGGGTTTTCAACCTAGCAGGCTTTTCTTTTTTTTTTTTTTTATTATCAAAGCATTGCTCATTGATGACGTTGGAGAATGGTGCCTGGAATTCCTTCTTCTTGTGAGAACTGGGGGTTCAATCATCTTGTGTTTTGAAGTGAACATCATGAATCTCAAATGATGGTGGAAAACAATTCCATTTTCAAAGATTAACGCGAAAACTCAAGTTTATTATGACAATTCTAACACAAAAGCGTGACACCAATTTTTGAAAGTCGCGACCGAACCATTGAGGGTTGCCTACATATCCTTTTGCAAGGAATCAGGTCGTGACGTAGTTTGGGACTACAGTGTTGACTCTATTTTTGGTCTTTTTCTTTTTTTTACAACAACAAGACATCACAGACTCGAAAATGAAAACACATAGACGAGGAAAGCGAAAACATAAACAGACTCGAAATACAAACTAACTCAATCGGAAGTGAAAACTTGACTTGACACTTGAAGACTTCCAAGACTCGTGGAAGATTGAATTATTGCATGGCCATTGTTGGTTTATCGACTCGACGTGGTGTTCAGTTTCGCCAGTGGAGCAGAGATAGATCCGTTGTTAATGAGATCTTGAATCTTGTGGCGGAGGCGATGACACTCATCAGTAGCATGACCAGGCATTTGATGGAAGGCACAGAAGGCATTGGGGTTATGGTAAGATGGAAGCTTCTGAGGTAGAGGAGTTGGAGTTAGTGGTTTGACATGGCCAACTTTGAGGAGCTTCTCATAAATCAAGGACAGAGGCTCGAAAAATTGGGAAAGGGTTCTTTGTGGTTTCTGAGAGTTGTTGGTTTGGGCTTTAAGTTCATTGACAGGCATGGCATGGTTGAAATTTTGGTTTGTGGAGCTGGAAGAGGCTTGGGCATAATCATTTTTACTAAACAATGTGTCGGTGTTGCCAGAGTGCACCCATTTGGTTTTGGGAACAGGTTCCTTTTCTCAAAAATGTCAGACTGGATTGCCTCCTCAATGGCAAGGCCTGCCTCATAGAAAGTCTTGAAGTCAGCAGTGGTCTGAAAAACCACCAAGTGCTTGGCAAAGTCCAGCTCCAAATTCCTTGTGATGATTCTCATCTGTTCCTTTTCTGAAGGTCGTTCCATCATCTGATCGAGAGGCTTTCCCTCTCCATCTCTTAATAAAGTCAGCAAAGGACTCATTCTTACCCATCTTGGTTGATTCCAACTCCGGATAGTCATCTCAAGTTGAATGTTGTAGTTTTTTTTTTGAAAGGCAAAAGGAAATTTTATTAATCTTTGGAAAAGAGGTACAAAGATTAAAGGGAAACAAGGTAACGGCATCACAACATGTAGGAGCATCCCAACTAAGTTGGCACCCAACTACATGACAATCATATGCCACCAAAGACCCAAAAAAGACAAGTTGATCAGGGATCAACCAGTGAACAACCAATACAGACAAGGAAATAACACTAGGGGTTACACCAGCTAACAGAACATAGAGCAATAGACCAAGAACAACTAACTCGGCCAGCATAGCAACAGTAAGACATCATCGCTTTAGCATGCATCCAGAATGCTCCTTAGCCTGTAGATGAAGTCGTTGGTCGAGTAATCTGCATGATTCCAGTTTGGTTTAACCCAAAAGGCCTTGTAGTTGTATTGGGCGACAAAGGCTGCCCCAATATCTTCCCACGTCTTCTTCTTGGAGATGTCCAAATTCAAAAACCAGCGGAGTGCGGGCCCAGTTAGGGTTTGCTGGAACATTTGGCCCATTGCATCCTTCCCAACATCATACATGGATAGAGTACCCACATATGTTTGCAAATGAGCTTTTGGGTCACCGCTGCCGTCAAACTTGTCCCAATCTATTGGCTTGAACTTGTCGGGGAGCTTTGCATCCGGAAAAAGGCACAACTTCTCCATATCTATTCCTGTAGTCGCTATCTTCTCTTGTTTCTGAACAGACTCCTCAAGTTTAGCTAGCTTGGTCCATACTGACTCCATGTTTTGACTACTTGATCCTCCTGCTGGTGGAGGGAGTTGAGAAGTTAGTTTCTGAATCATGAGCATCATCTGGGCCATCTGCTTGGCGCTGTTGGTTTCCTGTTCCTCTAAAGCATCCTGAAGAAGCTGGATTTCATCTGTTTCTGCCGACATAGCTGAGCTCCCAGTTGACTGTTCTATTCCTGACTCAGTTCGAACTAATCACTGTTCGGGGATTCGAGTCCAACCTGGTATGAGGTTTTTCTTGCTCTGACCAATCGCTTAAAACTGACAGTAAAGCAAGAACAGACTTAAAAGTGCCACCATTTTTATTTCAAAAAAGGAGAATGTCGTTTTTGGGTCGTGTATGTCACCTTAAGTCTCAACAAGTTTTCAATAGCCATGGGTAGGTCGACTACTCAGTAGGTTAAAGTTCCTGTGTGTTGGAACCAGAGCCAATCAACTTTCGTGACCATCCAAGACAAAGCAATAAGGCTGTTGAAATCTGGATAGAACTGTGATAAAAACACAAGGAGAAGCCGTTCGAGCACCGCTGACACTGGAGGTGTTTCAAACTCCAAAGATTTAAAGTTTCCTAGACTATGAAAAAAAATGGGTCTTAGGAAAAGGCTGCCCCGATCCTCAGTGTTTCTTTTGACAGTGTATCTTTTGTTTAGGATAGCAGGATTCGGGGAAATTAAATCAACTTGGTTCTTGATGATTCCTTTTCAAGGATCTAACTTTGATTTTAGGGACAATTGCCCCAGCTTGGGTCAATTGTTCCTAATTTCGGTTAAGTCATTGTCAAGGAATTATTAAGGATCAAATTGATTTGATTTTCCTAAGTCCTGTTATTCTAAGGACTGAATTAATCTGAACAACGTGCATTAGGATGCACGACTCATCATCGGGCAGGGCAACCTCTCAAGACCGCTGGAAAGGTGATAATCGAGGGTAAATTATACTACTGATGCAAATGTGAGCATGATGACAGGATATGCAGAAAAACAACTAACAGATAAATAGGATATGCAAAAAGCACGATATGTTAGAAGCAGTAAACACATAACAGGATGTAACAGATAATCTTACCGTGCAGGCCCTGTCGTAGGTTGGAAAGTGCTATGGTTTACTATATGCAAAAGGCTGGGTTTTGGTTTGAAGGGGTTCCCTAGACTAGAGCCAATATTTGCCTCCCAGTGCCAAGTGTACTACATGGCAAAGGTCAAACGGCAGGCTGACTCATCATCGTCCGGGGTTTGCCGAGAATCTTGGGATGTCCTAACACCAGTGACCTGGGTAGGGTAACCAAGACGCAGCGGCGGGGCTTATCCAACATCGATGCACGTGCAATGCAAAAATTTCCAAAATAAAATATTTTCAAAAATCCCACAATTATTTTTCAAGTTTGGCTCACCAATAAATTAATTTTTATTTTAAAATTTCACACAAGCAAATTACCGGGAAAGCTCCAGTCCGGATTGGTCGGGCGTAGCCCTGTTATTGCACCATTCCTTTCTCGATCACGCAGTGCGTGTTCATTTTTGTCAAGCTTTCGGGGGTAGTTTTTCATGTGTAAAATACCAAAATAAAAATTAATTTAAAAATCCCCAGCGGAATCGCCATTTTGTGGACGGTCGATCCACGCGGCACTTCGGTTTAAAAATAGAAAGTTGATGGAAAATGAGTCGCCACCCGGGATTTACTTAGAAAGCGATTTTGGTACCCGAGAAACCGTTGAAAATAATTGATGACTCTTGTGCCGTTTTGGAAAAGGTTTGATCTGCGAAAAGATTCTTTGGATTCGGAAGCCAAGTTACGATCGGGGAAGGTTTTATTAAAAAGCACCCCGCTCGCCCGGGAGATTCCCGGTCTCTACTAAATTTTATGGGATTTTTGGAAAACATTTTATTGAAAACTTTAACAAATAAACAAGTAAATAAAGAGAATACCAATAAATAAAACCAAACAAATAAGCAAGTAAACAAAAGGGGAAATAACAAATGAAAACATGACGGGAATAAAATTAAACCAAGAGAACTTGAAAATAATGACAGTATATTAAAAGGGAAAAAGTGCAATGAACCAAATACCAGATACGAGAAAAACAGAGCATGAACAGAGGAGAAGCAGGGGAAAGATTTTACGCCAGAAGGTTAGCCGCACGGCTAACCTTAGTCGACCGTACGGTTTTCTCTATTAGCCGCACGGCTAACTTATTCAATTATTTTTCAAAATTTTGTTTCTTGAACAGAAGCTTTGTTTTGTTTAAGAAATTTGATTTTTTTGGTAAAAAATAACTTCTGTTAAAGTTGCTTTTTATGCCAAAAGTGAATGGTACAATGAAATGTACTTCTTTTGAAGATTGTACCTTACGATAACAAGGAATATCGCCCGATACGGACCCGAGAAGTTAAACTTTATTAAAAACGCGACCACCCGAGCCTAGGAATAGTTACTGGAACCATCCTCGACTCGGGCGAATTCCCTCAAAAGATCGAGGTTTTGAACCCGATTAATGGAATGCTATTTATACCTTGCTGGAATCTTGAAATAGACCGAGAAAACTCCGAAAATTTTTGGATGCGAACTTCAGACAGAAATTTATTGAATGGATTATGAGTTACTGATGGTGAAAATGGTGAGAGAGAGAATAGGTTTATAAGTTGCTGGAGGTGAAAGTAAAAAAAAAAAAAAAAAAAAAGAGTGCAAGAGCCTCAGGTGTATTTTGACGGAGTGGTGACTGAGTGTTTTCCGGCGACGTGGCCAGAATGGTGAGATTTCTGCTGTGTCCATGGGAGAGATGGAGGAGGGTTTTATATAGGGGAGGTAAAGGAATAAAAATGATGAGATTCGAAGGAATAAAAATGATGAGATTCCCGCAGGTTTATGATGATATTACTGAACATCTGGTTTGCCAGGATTTTGCAGAAGATAATGATACCCACCGTGCGGCTCCCAGGGGGAGCCGTGCGGCTTATAGGCTGGAACCGTGCGGCTTGTGAAGAAACAAAGGGGGGCCGCACGGCTTGAGACAGGAGCCGTGCGGTTTGTGTTGCTAGGTTTCCAAAGTTCCAAACAGCTGTCTGAGCATTCTAAGCATTTCTTCTTATCATTGGGTACTTATTTTCATAAACCAAACTTAAGTAAAGATTATTCTTTACTTTAATTTATTTATGAAAATAAGGAAGTACCCCCGTTTCGGAAACAATGGCATTGACAGAATTTTGATATCCCAATCCAATCAAAATCTCATCCCCCCACTTTTAGTACAAAACCGAAAACGGGCACATTTTTCTCCGAAGAAAATGGGCGAAAGATGACTTTGCCTTACTCAAAAATAACTTCCGATTATACCATTTTGATTAGAAAAATCCAAGGAACAATTACCGGGACTTTTTATTGGCCAAATCAAATCTTCCCAAAAAAATTTAATTTTCCATACTTAGCCAGATTTTCGAGCTACAGACAGGGGTGACTCGATCAAGAGGCGACCCAATGGTAACATGACCTATGTCATTCGAGTCTCGGATGAGAGACAATGATGAAGGAACACTTGGATTAAAATTGGGGTGTCTACACCTTGGTGATTATTAAGATTCTTCTAGTAGTTGAGATAACGAAGGACCTGATTAGAATAGACCGTAAGTTCGTTGCGAAGAAGGTAGTGACGCCAATGGTGCAACGCCTGAACTATAGAGATCCGTATCTATTTTAAGTTATTTTCTTTAAATAATGCGGTTACATGTAAATTCAATCTATAGTTTTTGCGAGCCATGAATTTTTTCATGTCCGTATGTGCTTGTACATGTATAATTATGCAACATTGATCGGATCAAAGATTGTGTGTCATGGACTGAGTGGGTGTGACGTATTATGGGAGAATCTTTAGAGTTTACTAGAAAAGAGCAACAACGCATTAATATGACCAATTACAGCTCCCAACAAGCCCAAAAATATGATTCAAAGTGTGAACTAAAATAGCCAATTGTTTAACAAGTCTGAAAATGTACAAAACAAATCATCTCAGCCATATAGCAGTCAGATAGAAATCGAATAACAACAATTAATCAATGTCGTCACCAACAATTTTATTTTTTGCAAAATAAAATAGTAAATCAAAACCACAATTTTGATAACAACTGCGCTCTGCACACTCACAATGAAAGCCTTGAAAGATGAAGTTAGTAGCTCAGCACAAGGTCAAAACTCTTCCATGGAAAAGAGAATGTCCAAAGTGAAACTCAAAGAGAAGCTTTCATATTCAGCAACCTGTTTTAACGTGAAAATCCAAACAGTTTCTATCCATCGATGAGGTAGATCAGCGCCAATAGTGGTGCGTCAATGAAGAAACTTAGGTGAAAGTCCCAGCAGGATTTTTGTTCCATGACAAGTAAGACGGATCCCCAATATGCCTAAATGAAGAGAGAAATAAATAATCAACTCAATAACCAGATCAAAGCTATGCTTAGATTGAAACCTAACAAAAAGTTTTGAATGATAAAAGTTTTGCCACGATGCCACGTACAATTTTGACACCTATTTGATCTTAATTTTGAGAAACTTAGAATGTCATTTGAATTTGCATTCAGAAGTAAAACTTCCCTATGGATGATAAATTCTTTGAAGGAATTGATAGCCTGGAAAGCAAAGTACCAAGAATAGTACTGAGGCTTTTGCCTTCGAAACAAAAACTTCTCAAGTCAAATAAAATCAACTGCAACTTCGTAGTCTCATAAATGGCCTAACTAAAACAATACCGAATTTTGGGCCATTCAATGACTTTATATAGCATTGGTAATATCTCTCCACTTGGTGCCAACAGCTTCAAAATGAAAGTGTTGAAGCTTAGTTGCAGGAAACGCCATCCTTGAAGACGCTCCTCCCAGAGAAATGCGATTCCACGTTTCTTACTCGGAAATGCGATGGGAGCGCGTATCCATGAGACTGGATCGTGCTCCGACAGAAGATGGGAGCTTAGCACTTCTTTCCAGTCACATCGTCGTTCCTTGCAGTCGCTGTCGTCAGTTCATTCTAGTCGCAGTTCCCATCACCCTTCAATATACATCTCTATCTCCGTTTCGTCTCTGGTTGGTGTTCCTTGTCCCAAGCGTCGTCTTGTTCTAGTCGCCAATTTCATCTCTAATTTTACCAACGTGTTGGGGTGTGAAAGAAAGGTGGAAGACGAAGACTAGAGGGTAGATGATTAGTTGTATTGTTACTATCTATGTGATGTATCTGGGAGTAGTGTTTAATTATCTCATTCCTAATAATTTTTCTTTTTGGTTATAGTTGGGAGCTCATAATATATAGTTTATTTTTGACATTTAACTATATAAAAAACATTAAAAAAAAATTGTAATTTTAATAATTTTTCGTACATGCTCCCAACGGTGCTCCCACACTTCTTTGATTTTGATCATCATATCCCCTGTCCGCGCCCCCGCTACCGCTCTTGTTCGCGCTCCCCTTTGTGCAACTAAATGTTGAAGTACTCTAATTGAACCATAAATGTTACGAAAAGAAATAAACGGACTCATTCTATTATAACATAAATGATGGATTTTACAGTACACATCAGGACTTCAAAAACTGTAGACATCCTAAATCCCAAGAGAGACATGCATACGCAATCATATGGAAAATGAACCTCAATCAATTTGACAGCGCAATTGAAAAGAAGTTATATGAAGCATCACTTACCTTGGTCTAACGATGTACAAAATAATGAAGCTTATTGCAAGAGCTATGCACAGTCCACCAACTGTAAGGTACGCTATACCAAGAAAATCGTTCTTCCCCCCAATCCAACTTGCGGTCGAAAGGACCAGCTTCTTGTCTCCATCGAAACTATAGGTGTTGTAGTTGTTTTGAATTACAACTGTTATTTTTTGGTTAGCATCAAGATCCTCCTCTATCTTTCCATATAGCTTTCGAAATCTTGGTAATGCGGCAGTTCTCATCCAAACAATAAGATCTTCTTGCTCACTTAACTATAAGATATAGAATAAAGATGAAAAAAAAGGAAACAAGCTAAAAAAACTAGCAAGACACAAGAAAGTGAAATAAGTAAAATATATACATACCGGTATCTTTTCGTCGAGATTTGCACCCCCAATCAAACCTCTCTGGAAGTTCTTAGGATATACATCAGACCCAAATTTGTATTGTTTATCACTTTTCCATGCGATACCCTTTTTATTCACTTGTATAGTTATGTTATTGATTGTAAAACCATATGTGTCATTGAACAAACTCCAAGCAATGAGGCCACAAGGAACAATTTGCTCGCCACCGTACTTGTCTTCAGGTAGACAATTTTCTTTTAATTCCGTGTCGGTAATCTTGCCACTCCGCAACTGCTTGTCGCTTCTATTTTTGAAATATCTGCAACGAGATAACCACAAATCAGATAGAAAAGAACAATCGTTTTATCAGAAGGTGACTTCGGAATGAGTATTGGATAACATACTTTTGACATAGATACTTCGGCAGCAAATAGTTCGTTACAAATTCCATATACATTTTTAATGTAACTTCTAAGGTTATGGAAATAGAGGATACGACTGTGAGAAGGCTTCCACACTTGGAAGAATGACACAAAAAACTTTTATAGGTCTAACAAAAACAACGAAACATGTGAAAATGTAAGAAGAATGGAAGGGTCCATATTTCTGTTACGGTTTGATTTTACAAGAAAGTACTATGCATGTGTAGTGGGTAACATGGTCCCAAATCATCAAGCTACTTTGTATACACTTTGAAGCCCAAGTGTTACCAAAATAATGACAAAGCTTTGTCCATTAGAAAAGAAAACCTTTTAATACATAAGAATAAGGCCACATGAATCGATTCCATAGAATCAAAGAAACTGCACAACGTACCGGCGATGATTCTGGTAAAACTTGTCAAGTTGATAATAAATAAAAATTGGCTGTTTCATCTTCTTTGGAACCTAAAAAAACATTAAAGGGGTTCATCTAAACGCTATGACTCCTAGAAAACAAGGTAAAGAAAAAGATCAAACACAAAATGATATGAAGCTATTTGTACAAGGGTATTGCACTGACAGTCAACGTTCTGATACAAGTCTTGTTGGTTTTGGGGCTTTTAATATATGTAACCATGTCATCACTAGTTGTGTTATAAGTTGAAGGAATGCAATCCTTATCATAATGGTCCACAATTTCCACCACCTGCACATCAAACAAGGAGATTTATATATAATTTTCAAGGGGCTAACTACAAAACATCACTAATGCAATAGTACATATTATTTGGCATATTACATTCTCTGATGCAAACAAGGAAGAAAGGCCAATAGGGATAAAGATGACTCCTACTAGGAAGAATGTTGCAATGACCTGAATGGCAGGAGAGACGAGGAGAGAGAATTATATACATTTAGAGACAATATCAATTTTGTAAGCTAGATTGAGTTAAATATGTGATCAACCATACCAAACCAGGAGTCAAAATTGGTTTGCAAGCAGGAAGCTCCTGTTGTGTAAACCTAGAATCTGGAATAGATAACAAATATCTGCAGTTCATTAGAATTGTGATACCAAACCAAGAGTCAATTTTGTAAGTTTATTCATGACCATAACACAGAACAAAAATTACTGAAGGCATAAGCAGTTCATTAGAATTGTGGAAAACTTGCCTCTAGGTACGTGGTGTAAAGGAAATATGATGCAAGGTAGAATGGAGCCATGGGAAAAAGTGGTGGGTGGTCGTACTTTTACGACTTTCAAATATGATAGTATAATGCTAGTATTTATTTTATTTCCCCAAACTATAGCTCTGTTAACCCAGTTCAAGGTATTGCCGCCTTGTCATACAAGACTTATGTACTTTTTTTTTTTTGATCCCGAAGACTTATGTACTTGAAAATGGGGAACATAGCAACCAGCCTAATCATTGCATGGCAATCAGGTCTCTTTGTCCTACCTCCATTTTCATGACTTGAACAATTTGCTAGCTAAGATAAATAAGTTGAACTTCAAAATAATGAGGACTGAAGAATTGTCATATGTGGAACTATCGTGACGGCGGGGACTGGACATCATATATTGATCAAGGACATCTAATTGCCGAAGCAATTTATCGTTGTGTGTATCCTTCATTTGTTTAGGTTATGTCTTATGTTCTTCGTCTATATTATGTTGTTTTCATGTTGTTCATGTATACCTGTAGGTTGAATTATCTTGCTTATGCAATGAAATTCTCTTTTCGCCCAATAAGAAAAACACTAAGGACCTTTTGATTTAGGGAAATCGCTACACAACTTTGGTGTGGCTTTTAGCACTTTATAATCTTCTACTAAAGTCATGTTTAATTGGTCAGACAACTAATATGGGATGTGTAATCTCAGAGGATGAGTGGCCCACCGAACTACTATTGATGGGATTTACCAATTTGACGTCCTTAATGTATTGCATATCTCACATTCATGCTGATTGTTCGGTAGATTTGCAATCCCTTGTCCATGGGATTTGTTATCCAAACCTATATCTAATCCGGCTAATTAATCAAAAAATACCTAATCATTTGCCATGTTGCTATTTTAGGATCCTACAAGCATGCATCTCGAATCACAGCCATTAAGTGCTAATCCCATTCATGTTTTCTTCATGTGTATTTCAACAATTCCTGGATTACCATTCAGATTATTGAAGATAATACCGCCCAAATCAGGCACATCAAGAATTTTCGCGAAAGAAAACAAACTGTGATGACCCAGTATCATTGTTCCCGTATTGGCGAGGAGGGATTCTAGCAATTATACATGCAATGCGGAATTAGTGGATGACCAAATAAAAGATTCATGGTGTTTTGCGCAACGAAATGGTAATCGCAATGTTAGTAAAGTATTAAAAAAAAAAAAAAAAAGAGCCATGAAGGATGATACAATTGCAACAACTTGGTGAGGGGGAAGAAAAAGAAAGTGATTAAGTTAAAGGGAAACGTACATGTGGGTTGCTTGGAATGCTTCTTGGCAGCTGCTGAGGACGTTCCAGAGGCTCCATGCGAACCCCCTGCAACCATTTTGAAAAGCCCTGGATAGAAAGCGAGAGAGAGTTTATTGCAGGGGTGAGGAGAGATGACATCAAAATGGGAGGAATAGTGAGATATGGTCCTCTTTTTTTGGTTAGATTTGTTTGTTTGTTTTCTTTTTTGGTAGTTGGAGAGCCCTGATTCGCGCAGTTGCGGCCTTTTGGATGGTGAGAAATTGTGAGATAGAAAACACTAAGGGGGAGTTATTTCTTGTCAAATTCTAATGGTTTTTGTTGTGATTGAGTAAGAGAGGGGTGAGTCAAACAAAATATTTTATTTTATATTTTTCTCGTCATTTCACATCTAAACACTAAATTCAAACGATTGATTTAGATAAAAACTGAAACTTTTTTTTATAATTATTTTCTTGCCAAATCCCCCAAAAGGCTTAATGCCTTAAAAAAAATTAAATCACCCTTGTCACCATAATATGATCGTAACTTCCCAAGAGGCCGGTCAATGATTTACATGATCAAAGGGTCTAAAATGTTGCAAGTGGTGGCTAGCTTATGTGGTAGAGCTTTTGGTGCCCACACTGCATTTTGGGATCGAGTCTCATTCTGCCCTCCCATGTAATAGATTAGGAATAACGAATGACAAAAAAAAGGTAAAAAATACTCCAGATTAAAAATAACGAATGATAAAAAAAAAAGGTAAAAAATGTCAACTTTTAGATGGCATGTCCACATTGGACTATTTCCTCTTTTTCTCTCAAAGTCACATCCACCCATTCATTACAGCAATCTCTCTCTGTTTCCAGTGTAATCTCTCTCCCTCTCTTGAAAGAGCAACACTATATACACACAAAATTTACCCACAAATGACCCAAACACACACACAAGTGTGTGGCCCCCACGCACACTGGACCTCCAGTGTGCGTGGGGGCCACACACTTGTGTGTGTGTTTGGGTCATTTGTGGGTAAATTGTTTGTGTGTATGTATCATTTCTACTCTTGAAAGAGCAACACTATATACACACAAAATTTACCCACAAATGACCCAAACACACAACCACATTTTGATTTCGCCGGTTGATTCCGGCCATTTCCCTACCCACTCTCATTATCGATCTCACTCTCTCAACCGAATGGACTAATTTCGGCCACCAATCGGCCATGGTGATTATTAAGATTCTTTTGGTAGTTAAGATAACGAAGGACCTCATGATTAGAATAGACCATAAGATCGTTGGGGAGAAGGTAGTGACACAAATGGTGCAACGCCCAACTGTAGAGACCCGTATCTATTTTAATTTATTTTCTTTAAATAATGCTATTACATGTAAAATTCAATCTATAGTTTTGGCGAGCCATGAATTTTTTTCATGTCCATATGTGCCTGTACATGTATAATTATGTAAGATTGATCGGATCCAAGATTGTGTATCATAGACTGGGTGGGCGGGACGTATTATGGGCGAATCTTTAGAGTTTAATTACTAGATAGTTCTTTATTTTTTTTAATTGGTAGCCTCGAGGTCTTAATGTGATGGCTTATGACAAATCATGAGGGGGAGTAATAACATGTACTGAGAGGGGCCTAGTGCAGTTTTTGCATCTACATGTTTAGAAGTTTAGAAGGGTCTCGTTAATCTCCACCAAATAGTTGGAGCATAATAACATAAAGACAAATGAGTTTAAATTTCAATACATATTTCACGGTTATTAATATACTTTTCTCAAATACACCTTTTACATATTATCCGCACCTATTGGGTGGAGGTTAGCACTTTCCCCTATATGACTTCATTTTTTATTTTTTGTTTTTTGTTTCTTCGTTATTCTCCCTCTCTCTTTCTCTCCACTTCACCAAATTAACCTTCGTACTTCAAGCCCAAAATCAAAATCTTTCACCTGAGATTCGATGTAAAAGCCAATAAGAAAAGTTGTTCTACGTAGCGAGAGTTTCAAATTCATCCGAACAAAATCACCATTGGAGAACCTTAGATGTTTCCCTCTCTCACTTGGGTTTTTTTTATTCGAGGTAAGGTTCTTGCTAAATGCTTAAATATGGAAAAGTACAATGAGATACACTTAAAATTTAAGTAGACCCTAACATGTCCTACGTGTATGTGATTTATGTATGTTATGTATTGTACATGAGTATAATTTTTTTTTTTTCATGATTAATTACAGGTATTTGATGGATATGGACGTCATTAGGTGTCCTTAGTTACCGGACTTGTTTCAAGGATAGTGTAATTGAATAAATGATAACTGCGCTGGGAGAGCTTTACCCCTTCGGGGGGACCCGGCTCGAACCGGATTTAGTCGGGGTCCAGTGGGCTTCCGGATACCGGAGGTTTAGACCAAAAAAAAAAAAGATAACTTAATATGTGGTTCATTTTACATGTCTATAAGGTATTTGATATCATGTCAAGGAGAAAAATGTGTTCTTATAATTGGAGACCACACGTTACAATTAATGATTGAAATTATTTTTACTTCCTGTTTTGTAATGTCTTGTGACTTGATGATAATTTTATTATTTTAAGCGGAATCTAGATTATGAGTTTGTTGACATTATGATTAAAGTACATGTTTCTTCTCCAAAGTTTTGAATGAGTCCATTTGTTGTGGAAACTCAGTTTATGAGTTTGATACGAGTGATTGATTAATTTTAGAGTTGTAGTACTATTGTGAGCATGGTGGTGGTCAATAGAGATCACAGATGGTGAAAGTCTGGAAATCCGCATGGGGTAGGTGTCCTTATGCCTTTGAGTTAGTAGCCCGAGAAGCAGGTTATGATAATTGAAATACATCTTAGGATGGTTCCTGGGTGTTATAGTATACAACTATATCTTGTGATTTTGGATTATATGAGATAAGTTTAAGTTTTGTTTGATTATGGCTTGGTATTTGAAGATTTGGAGGTTTATTTTCGTATCGGATTGTTTTGTTTCTTTTATTTTATTTCGGTTTAATGCTTGAGTGGTAGAAATTACTATGCATTCAATATTTCAATCTCTCTCTTTTGGGCTTATTAAAACGTAAGTTTTCTTAGAATATTGCGTATACGCACCTACAGTTCGACTTGTTCAATGAAATAGAGAAGAAGAAGAAATTATCTTATGTGTGTATTTTAATTGCGTTCTCTTATCTCCGTATTTAGCACGTTTCCTATTGAGTTTGGACTCATGTTGTATAATCTAACTTTTTTCAGGTAATAATGAGAAGTACAATGGTTGAGAAAGCATATGATGTGTCTACACTTTATGAATAATTTGGGGCCATTACGTGTGTGACATTTTAACTTATTTTGTAGAGATCGTAAAAATTGCAAGTTTTTGAGGATGTGCAACTTATTTTTAGTATGAATCAAGTTCATCTTTTATATCTCGGACATGTAACAAACATTTTGAGACAGTATTATGTTTTGGTATTGAATAGAGCTGCCTCTTTTGCAAATCGAGTCAACTCCATTGTCAACATTTGTTCTTGTATCATTCACCTTTTATTCATTTGTCTTTTGCTGTAGTTGGAGAGGTTGGAAACCTTGTTTTATTTTCATTGAAAAATGTCCAGGTTTTGCTATCGGCTGTGACCACTTTGGAAAGTTCTCAAAATCAACACTACCTTTCAAAAAAAAATTAAAGATCTTATCAAGTATAGACACACTTCAAACTCCCTAAAAAAGCCATCGGATGACGTTCCTGGCTGAAACGCCGCCGATACCAATCCCTGAGGCATCGCAGTCAACTTCAAAAGGTCTGAAGAAATTAGGCACTCGCTTGACCGGGCCCCCTCAGTCATGTTTTAATTTCTTGATGTCGCAGAAAGCTCGAGCAGCAGCACAAAGCTCGGGCAGCAGCACCAGTCCAAATAAAGCAACGCTCGATTCCGGCAAGCCAAACTAGGCGTGATTTTGGGGCTTCTATTGCGGCAACTTTCCAGCCAATCCAGTACTAAATATAAAACCAACTTTAGAACTTTGCCATTTTACAACTAAGTTTCCATCATCATTGGAGCATGAAGTTATATAATAGGTGCCAAATTATACGTACAGAACCAGTTTTGCATCTCCATTGCAGTTGATCGCAACTCCAAAATTTTTGGAATCATGTCAAGAAGTTGTGGTAGCTAATCGCCCCTCCTCCAACCTTTACCAAACAAAAATGAAAAGAAAGATTATTTTTGATAACTTAGAAGTTCGGGTCAACATACGCTTACTTTAATTATTTCTGGAGGACCAATCTTAGTAATCATCGACGACATAAAAAAAAAAAAAACTTTCTTAGAAAAATTCACTCAAATTATTTTAAATCATGCTTTAATTTCCTCTAAAATGTTTACCCTCAGCATAGTCGCGCACTAAAAGAAAAACAAATTAAAACAAAAGAAATACCAACAAGCGAGGAGTCAAAAGTAAAATAGTTACTCCCTCCTTGCTAAATTGCTTGATTCCTCTGAAAAGTTGTGCAATGTTGAGATTAAAAGAAAACCATAAAATATTTTTCTGAATTTTAATGCACCGTATTAAAGAACTCATGAAGTACATTAATTTGGTATAAAATAATTTCAAAAAATAACAAACGTACTGCTTTTTTATTGTACTATTCGCACACGAATTTGAGATGTTATGTGCATTTTTGTGATTTAAAGAGTAATGGGGCTAAAATAATTTTTGAACGCCTAGCAACAAATCCTTCAAGCCACCATTGGGCATTGGATAATTTTTCTGGACAAAGGTTGTCCATGTTTTTCGGTCCTAAATTACTGCTCTATTCAATAAATACTACTATATTAGTCTAATTATTCAGTGCTCCTAAAACACAGTTATGTGATACTATGTGACACTCGAACACCACCTATTAGCTCGGGTCCATGACTAATTGTATAAGCCCTGTATATATGTATGGTGCGTAAGCGTCCAGGAGCACGACGTGTCCGTGATCCAAGACTACTGAATAACTACTCCCTAAGTTACTGTTCTCTTCAATCATAAGACTCATCAAACCCCACGACCACTTTCTTGGGCTTTAGGGCTACCGCCCTCCCGTCCCTTTATACCTTCAACAAAAGTTTACAGGGACGATTGGCATGCGCCCAGGGAAAACCAGAAACAAGAATGGAAAATCTCCCCATTTGTATCCTTGCACTCTTATCCATCCATCACGTCGTCGTCGTACCGGCGATGGGTTTCGACTCGTGGTACGATAGGTTGTACAACAGCGGATTTTACGTCTCGCGGCCACCGCCACCGGCACCACTGCCCGAGGGGGCGGACCCAAAGAGCCGAGTTGTTTCAATCTTAATGATCTGCCTCATATTCTCTTTCATCATCTATTGCTGCGCCGCGCTCTGTCTCCCCCAAAGCTTCGTTGACCGCCACCCATATCTGTTCGTGGTCACCTTTTACACCAAAACCAGCGACCTCGACCAATCGTTGATCGACACGTTCCCAACCTTCGTCTACTCCGAGGTCAGGTTGCTCATGACACGCGGCGTCTCGCTAGAATGCGCCGTGTGCCTAAACGAATTCGGGAGCACCGACACGCTTCGGGTGCTCCCGAATTGCTGCCATGTTTTCCACCCGGATTGCATCCAACCGTGGCTCTCCGCTCACGACACGTGCCCCGTTTGCCGTTCCAACGTCCACCCCAAACCAGACCAGAGACCGGAATCGGCTGGCTCGGGCGGGGGAAATGATCTGATCGTACAGGTCCAACCTCCGGACACGATCAGGCCCGTTCAATTGATGTCTAGAAAGGAGCAAACGAGAATCGAGGGGAAGCAAAAGGGAGAGCATCGCGAGAGGTTTACGACAAAGTTACCGGAGGAGGTACTGAGTCGGTTGGTGAACTCAACGAGTTGTGTGAATTTTCAAAGGGAGAGGAGCGTGAGAAAGGGGTATAGGAGTGGAGGTGAGGGGACTGGTAACAAGGAGAGAGTAAACATGGGGAGCGGTCGCTTCGTAGGCATATATTCAGGGCCGACTCATGTCATAAACTAATAAAGTCATCACTTCACAGGTCCCTCAAAAAATATAAAAAAATAGGGGCTCTAAACATGTATACCTCCTATATATTGTAATGGTTGTTTATTTTTGGATGACTCTATATTCAAATTTGTGTAACGATAAACATTTTGTAATGATTTTCTATTAATATATGTGTTGAAAAATATTTATTATGCATAATACATGGAGGGACTCATCTAAAAAAATTTGTTTCAAGACTCTAAAACAAATGAGCCGGCACCGCATATATTGGATGGTGAAGTATAGGCTGATATGTCTTTATTTTGTTTGGCATTGATCTTAATTAAACCAAAAATGATAAGTGTACAACAATTAGCTCCAACAAGTCTCAAACACATTCACATGGTGCGTGAGGCCCACACACACTTTAGTGTGAAAAGTGTGTGGGATCCACACACCATGTGAGTGTGTTGGAGACTTATTGGAGACTTTTGTTGTACATGTACACGCACACATTAAAACATGAATGCAGGCACAATATTGTATCCCGAGAAATATTTGGATTTCTTGACTCTACTAAACATCCTAAATAGGGGCATTCCTGGCATTATAATTAATGCCGCAAAAAGCCACTATTACGCATTTTAAGAAATGCAAAAAAAGTAATTTTTACTGGCATTTATTTAAAGTAATGCTAGAAAAAGTCTAATTTCCCTCCAAACTATTACTGGCATTTTTGTTAATGCCGGCAAAAGTACTTTTACCCGTATTTTTATGCAAATGCCGGTAAAAATCTTATTTTTTTCACTGTGCATTGTTACACATCATGTAAATATTTTTCATTGTGCATTGTTATATCATGTGGGCTAGCTTAGTTAGTAAACACGTGCATGCGAGGGGCGGCAAAGGTCACGAGTTCGAATCTTAAGAGAAACATTTCTCCTCAAATTTGCTCACCACATGGCATTTTGTTTCTAATACAATAGGCCGCAAATAGTGTCAAGTATTGCCAGCATTTGTGAAGACTTTTCCTGGCATTTGTAGCACCGACACCTATGTAGACGGCATTTGTAATAAATGCCGGTAATACTCAACAAATGCTGGTAATACTTTTTTCCGGCACGTTCCTAGCTGAGAATGCCCCCGATATCAATCCCTGAGGCATCAGCCGCATCACAGTAAACTTGAAAAGGTTTGAAGAAGTTAGGCAGTCGCTTGATCGGGGCCTCAGTCATGTGTTTCTTGATGTCGCACAAAGCTTGGGCAGCAGTACGAGTCCAAATAAAGTCACACCCAGATTCCGGCGAGTCAAACTAGGTGCGATTTCGGCGACTTCTTCTAATTTCAGCAACTTTCCAACCAATGCAGTGCTTCCCGTCCATTTCTTTTCTCAATTGGTGGTTATTTTCATTGGTATGGCTGAGGTGGCAAGGATAGCTAGTTCCAAATATAGAAGCAAATTTAGAACTTTGCCATTTTACAATCTAATTTCCATCGTCATTGGAGCCTTGAAAATCGCCCAAAACGACGTCGTTTTGTGAACCCAAAAGGGTAAAAAAAAAATCACTCAAAATTACGTCATTTTGAGTCCTTGAAGCTATGTAAATTCACAATTGCCTGTTCATAACTGGTACTTGAAATTAAACTACATAAATTCACCTAACAACCATGAACTCGAAAGGGGGAAAAAAAAAAAAACTCATAGTTACTGGTTATGTTTAATCAAATAACCAAAAAATTAATGTTGTACGCCTTTTAATCGATCAAAAAAATTAATCCAGACTCTTCCTGATCACTTAAAATTAAATATACTTCAAACATAACCAACACTATATTTTCGGATGGTTATGTTGATCTTGACTCTATATCTCGACTCTACAAATTTTTTTGATCAAATAAAATCGTGATAGGTAATCGAAGAGACAATTAAAAGGAGTACAACATATTTGCTTGAAGTATATTTGAGGTTGCTTGTTTTGGTCTTCTTCTTGAGTGACTTTTTTTGTAGCCCCTTTTGGCACCCTAAACGACGTCGTTTTGGGCGATTTTCTGGGTGATTTTCAAGCGATGATTTCTAGCACCCCGGATGTATAGAGGGGGTTCTCCATCTCTATTGCAGTTGCTCTCACAGAACTATTGCCATTCTAAAATTTTCGAAATCATATCGAGACTCGAGAAGAAGTTATTGTAGCTAATCGCCCCTCCTTCAACCTTTACCACACAAAAATAATAAAGAAAAATTATATTTACTAACTTAGTTGTTCAGGCTAGCATACGATTACTTCATTATTTCAAGAGGAGTAATTTCACCGACCAACCAACATAAACAAAAAAAAAAAAAAAACCTCTCTCAGAAAAAAATTCACTCAAATTACTTTAAATCATGCTCTTTCACTTAAATGCTTACTCAAAGGAAGACTCAACATATTCGCACTCTAAAAGAAAAAAAAATTAACACAAGAAATACCAACAAGTTAGGAGTCAAAAGTAAAATAGTTACTCCCTCTCTGTACTAAATTGCTTGATTATTCTGAAAAGTCGTGTAATTTTGAGATAAAAAATTCCAAAACCAAATTTTTTGAGTTTTAATGCACCATATTAAAGAACTTAAAAAATACTTTAATGCGGTATAAAACAATTCAAAAAATAACAAACATATATAATGTTTTGTTATTGTAATATTCGTACAAAAACCGGAGATGTCACGTGCGTGTTTTAGATCATGATAGTGTAATAGAGTTTAGATAATTTTTGAACACCTGCAGCAAATCCTTCGACCCGCCATTGAGCATTGGATAATTATTCTCGACAAAGGTTGTCCATGTTTTTGGGTCCTAAATTACTGCTCTCCCCAACAAAAAGACTCCTAAATTAGTCTAAATATTCAGTGCTCCAAAAAACAGTCACGTGGTGTTCCAATACACTCCAACACCACACGTTCTCATTGCTCCACGTCTACCCATATAAATGTATGGTGCTTGAATGTCCCGGAGCACTACGTATCCGTTGTTCGAGACTACTCAATAATTACTCGCTAAATTACGGTTCTCTTAATCGTAAGACTCATTCTACACGACGACCACTTCCTTGGGCGTGCGGGGCTACCGCCCTCCCTTCCCTTCATACCTTCAACAAAAGTTTACAGGACGATTGGCTTCTCTTGCCCATGTATGCGCCAAGGGAAAACCAGAAATAATGATGGAAAATCTCCACCTTTGGATCCTTCTATTCTTATCCATCCATCATGTCGTCGGTGTATCGGCGTCGGGTTTCGACGCATGGTACGACGATGACGGGTATGACGGCGAACTATACGACTCACAGCCGCCGTTGCCGCCGTCCGAAACGCCGTCCACAATGAGCGTAGCTGTTGCATTAGTAATGATCTGCCTCATAGTCTCTTTCATCATCTATTCCTGCGCCTCAATCTGTCCCCCCCAGAGCCTCGACCAATCGCTGATCGACACGTTCCCAACCTTCGTCTACTCCCAGGTCAGGTTGCTCATGACACACGACGTCTCGCTAGAATGCGCCGTGTGCCTAAACGAATTCGGGAGCACCGACTGGCTTCGGCTGCTCCCGAATTGCTGCCACGTGTTCCACCCCGATTGCATCCAACCGTGGCTCTCCGCCCATGACACGTGCCCTGTTTGCCGTTCCAACGTCCGCCCCAAACCCGGCCAGGAACCGGAGGCTTATTCGGGCGGGGGAAATAAGTTGATCGTATGCGTCCATCCTCCGGACATGATCAGGGCCGTTCAATCGATGCCTAGAGAGGAGCGAATGAAAACCAGAGGGAAGAGAAAGGGAGAGCATTGCGAGAGGTTTACGACAAAGTTACCAGAGGAGGTACTGAGTCGGCTGGAGAACTCAACGAGATGTGTGAATTTTCAAAGGGAGAGGAGTGTGAGAAAGGGGTATAGGAATGGAGGTGAGGGGACTGGTAACAAGGAGAGAGTTAACGATGGGGGTAGGCATGGATGGGATGGTGAAGTATAGGTTGATATTTCAGTTAAAAACGTGACGGAATGGGACGACAGGGGTTTTTTTATTGACGGAATATAACGTTCGGGTGTGGTTTTGTTGACAGCTGAAGTTCAAGTGTTTTTTTTGAGAATCGGCTGAAAGTTCAGGAGCTATTTTGAAATTTTTCCTATTTTGTTTGGCATTGATTTTAAGCACTAACAAAAAGTCTATGCACATATTAATAACACGAATGCAGAAACAATTGCCTCTATAACAGTTTAATGCTCTATGCACACATTAATAACACGAATGCAGAAACAATGCGTAGACCCGTTTGTATCGAACGGTTGCGGATACAATTGCATTTGGAATCGTGTTTTGCAGTTGTGTGCTTGGAATTACTATTATCCAAATTCACCTCTTTTTTTTCTTTATTGATTTAGAATACTACAGGACTCTTTCATATACTCCTATTTGTTTACACATTGGAAAAAGATAATGCAATAATTTACATGAATAACAATAAAGTAGAGAGCATGTACTTTAAAACAAAAACTGTGAAGCTCAATTTCCCTCCCTTGACAGCCCAAAACAAGGTGTAGCATTATTATTCCAAACACATGTAGAGTAGACGCCAGCAAAACCTAGATACTCGTGAGACTAGAATAATCCAAATTTTTTGGATTATTGAATTATTTTTATTCACAAAAATTTAAGCTCGGTTATTAATTTTTAACTTTCTAGGTTTCTCTTGTCAAGATGAATCAGTAATCCACAAAAATCCACGCAAAACTAACAAATGCAAATTTTTTTTTTGATAAGGACAACGTGGATTATTTTTGCTAAAGCACCCCTAATAATCATTATCACCGAGAAACATGAAGGATCCACCCCTAAAACCCAACTAAGGAGTCTACCCTTTAGTAAAAGGTGAAAGAATAGCTCGCTTAGTGCTCACCACACGGCTGCGTCTAAGGAGCCTATCCTTAGTTGTCAATCTATCAAAAAAAGTAATCCATTCAATAAAAGCCCATTGAGGGACATTACGAGGAAAACCACACAATTTTTGGGTTTTACAATTTTTCACAATTTTTCTGGAAACTCATCTCCTTAGGATTTGGTAAAGTAAAAAAAAAAATGGACCGTCAGATTTATGGAAACTTTAAGCCACCATAACAATAGGAATGAGGGAATGGAGGATTGGACTTATAAGGTAGATTAAAAAACTGAGCTCCCTTAATATTTGCTTCTGTTGGACCAATGCTCCAAAGCCCTCTCCCACCACACTTGAATTCTACAGACATGGTGTGGGAGATCCTCGGAGAATTGCTCCAGGAGAACCAAATATCTTTCAACCTTCACAAACACTCATCTGCAAATGAGCAAACCCCAAATCCTCCATTTTCCCCAATCGCACCTCATCTCCAGCAGACAAATTTCATTAAACCTTTCCCCAAGTCTGTTGGTACAACCACTGTCGAGCCGTCTGGAATTAAAGATGACTCCAGACGGCGATTGAGAACTACAAGTGCATCTTCATGTGCGAGCGTAAGGAAGGTTGTCAGACATAGAAACCATAAGGGGTAGAAAGAATAGATAACATACCACAGAGAGAGAGAGAGAGAGAGAGAGAGAGAGAGAGTTTTAAAAAAAGCAGGAATACCAAGCATCTTTCCCTGTTTTAACCTTGCTCCTTTGGTTATGAAGCTCTCCGTTACCAAGGGGGGTAAAAAGTTTTGCAGTCATTTTGTCAAGTGTTCGAACAGCGATTTATATTCTAAAATGTGACTGAATTTTCTTTTCCTGATAGAGCTCATAACGAGTTACCACTCGAATGAATAAGTTAGAGAAGTGCTTACGGGACAAAAAGATCCTCATCTATATTCTTCTGGGAAACGGAAACCGGTCATCACTAATTTATCAGCAAACATCTTGCCAGTTTTGGGCATGACATGCCAGTGCAAAGTCAAGTTATATTCTTTACCCCTAAGATTACTTCCCTGCACAAGGGTAGAGGAGGATATAAAACCCAAAAGGTTAGAGAGAAACGAAACGAACAAAGTATACCTCAGACAGAAAAGACTTGCCTGATCATCAAAATGATACTTGTTTGTAGTATGGATTCCGAATTTTGCATATTCTTTGGCAGGTATAATACCATCCCACAGGGACACCTGCCATAAGACAAATATTTTTTGTTAATCACGAAAGTTCCGTCTGAAGAAGAAATCTGAGCAATAAATGCAATACTTGTTACAAGTCAGAGTATATATATACAATTTATGTCATAGTAACCAATTCTTCAAAGTCAACAATTTACTAGAGGTTTAATAAACAATGAAAATAGAATGTCAGCAAACCTCCCAAGCAGTAGCCTATGCATGGGTAACACAACGGACCGCTACATGTGGGATAAAGTCGGTCCATCTGGGACCTTTATTCTTAGTGATCTAGTATATCTCACGTAGACTAATACCGATACACGGGGACCTTTTCCAGAGGTGAAGTTGGATCGCCGCTTATGTGTAGTACCAGATGTTAGGACGAGTATGGGCACTTAAGGGTTCATCAAATAAAACCGGTTAATAGAAAATCAACACCGTCCACCAGTATCGCTTTGACATTTATGCTAAAACATTGTTACAGCACAGATTAAGTAATTAGTAATGCACGTATGCAATGTGCACGTCATATTAATAAGTTTCACATTACAAATACAAGTGTACCTTGCATTACATAAATACAGGGAAGTTTATCACAATCTACAAAGAAAGGAAGTACGCGCATTAGACCTAATCTCTCTTTTGTATCTTATTCACCAGAAGATTTGAGATGTAGGATTCCTAGGATCAAAAATCTAAAGGAGAAGGGTTAACAGGTACTAAAATAGTACTTATTTGTGTTACCATGTGCAGTGCAAGTTGTTTTTTTCAAACTTTTTGTAATTTTTTCCATGCATCCCACTGATGGACACACGTCCTCCAAATGTCTGGTGTGGGCCCAGTTAAAAAAAAAAAACTAGTGCAGATAATTGGATATATCTAGACAGGTGTCAGACACGTGTTTGGGCAGTATCCGACAAGTGATTGCTGGATGTGTCATCTAAGGATATCCTTGTTGGAAATGTCCGTGATATTTAGGTAACCATTATCAGCATTCAGCTCCCAAAATTTAGCAACATAGCACATTGACTTTTCAACGACTTGAGTCTATTAAGAAATTTCACATAAAAAAAAAAGGAGAAAATGGAGGGAAAAAAAACAGGCAACCGTTAAAATTCTCCAACAATTCCAAAATGTCCCATTACTATTGCAAGATTCTTCAATTATTTGAAACAACCCCCGACTAAAAAAATTCTAGAAGAACAAAAATGCAGAAGACATCCATGCCTTGTAATTAGAGGTGTAATCGAGCCGAGCCAAGTCGAGCTCCAATGAGTTCAGGCTCGGATCGACGTAAAATATATTGGCTCGGGCTCGGCACTGGCTCCAAAATATAGGCTTGAGCTCGGCTCACCACTTATTTTCTTGGCTCGAGCTCAGTTTGTGTAGGCTCGAAATTGGCGTTGCAAGCCCAAGTGCAGCTGGAGGTGTACGTAGTGCTCTAGTTATAGCAGTCCCTTCAGAAGAAAATTTTCTAAACTTCCGATGTGGGATAACAACAAAGCAATAGTGGGAAGCTGGGAAAGAAAAAAACCCAACCTCTAACTTGACATTTGCTGGGAAAATTAACATCATCCTCCACTCTTTAAACAAAAAATCATCCATTATAGCTCTGATGTGCTACTAAATTCACATTTACGTACAGGAAACCCAGACTAGATTATTCAAACAAAACAGAAGGTTAGATCAAATCAGGTTGTTAGCTATTGTCAATAGGAAATCGAAGGGAAGGAACTTGCAAAGTTTTCTGGACCATAACTAGGGATACAACTTAAAACGAGGTGGGTAGGGTTTTAGCTAACTGATGTAGAAGCATTAGTGCCTTTGCACGGACACTTCACAAATAGGAGCTTAAGGTTACCCACTTAAACGACTACTATTCAAAGAAATGGAAATAGAATGTTGAGAACGAATAACCAACACCTAAAACACATAACATAGATTACAAACTACGTAAAAAATCTACTCCACAAATTTTACGAATGCTGCTAATGAAAATAATCAAAGATCAAATGTTAATCAGCCACACTGACACACCGAAATCTAGCTAAGAATACATTCGAATCATTTGACCCAGTGTTGGAGGCTGGGAGCTATACTGGGGCCAAATTACCGTCTATTTTCCCCCTTTTCCCGAACAAACTTTTAGCGTTCAGTCCTTGCCTATGCCACTCTAGCCCAATGATCAAGTCTCAGCCGCTGTCAATGACACTAAAATTTCTACCAAGGACCAACAAAAGCACTTGACCTGCAAAATGATTCCTCATCCTTATCTATTACTCCGTCAGTTCTCGTTGTTAGTCCGCTATTCCATTTTGGGAAGTTCCAAAATGTTAGTCCCCCTTAGAAAGTCAAGCATCTAAAATTGGTTAGTTTCTAAAGCACCCCAAGATTGTACTTCAAATGACACTTCAAATGACTTCCAATTAGGGGCAATAAAGGAAATGAATACTTGAGTTTGACATAAAGTGCGATAATTACATGTCTTCTTAAAAAGTTGAAAATCCCAAAAGGAAGGGGACTAACATTAAGGAACTAAAGCCAAATGCCATGATAACATTTGTGAGAACTGGGAGATCCTAGACATTTGTATTGTAAGGACCTTTTGTAATCAGGCTTTGATGTATGTGAGACATTGGAGCAACCACTGAATGTAGACTTGCAGTTCATCAACGACAAACACTAACAATAGGCTCAAAGTACAAACTAAAACAAGCAAAAATTAACAGCAAGTAAAGTTACATGGTCATGCACAAAAGTAGGATGCAAGGAGAGATATCCAGGTGTTGTGTGCATGTTCCTTGTCGGATAGAATCTTTGCTTCTTTCTTGTGATTACTAATCATCAAAATTCTTCTCTTGCTTCCATATTGACTTAATTAGAAATGAACTCCAACAAAGCTAAGGCATATGTTGTTCATGGGAAAATTATCATTACCTGATTCAGGGAATTTTTTGGAGTTTCATACTCCGCAGCTAAAAATACAAAAACCTGAAAACGAAAAATTAGATGCAAATGAAACTCTAAACAAGCTTCAACTATACTTCAAAGGATAGCAACCTGCTTTTCAGGAATTGTTATGGCCCTTATCTTTGCAGAATATATGGCCCTTATCTTTGCAGAATTGTTGCATCATACATGCCACTAGCACAAAAAATGGTGAATCACACAATTGATAGCATTACATAAACACATTCCCTATGTATTAATATCTCTCGATTTATTCCTACAAAAACCCCAGGTAAACCAAGAGGAGGCTAAATCAACATCATGGCATGGGCTATGGAAAGGAAAGCAACTATCATACAAAGTTTGCTGTGTCTCACATCCTAATGAGCTAGAATTATTTCAGCTTATCCGCATGTTTACATCAGTCTCTCAGATATTACTTTCTCGTGGTTGTAGTGGCTTACGACTTGTGTGATTCTGTTCTAAAATATTTGCTTGTGACCAGAAAATTGTTGCCTTATGATTAGGAGAGCTTCTGTAACATCAATCTGCAATACAAATAGCGAATCGTTCTAGGCTCAACACAACCTAAAGTCTATGAGTCACTAAAATTAGGAAGACTGTTGAAGAGTTGCCTCTCTCAAGTGAATGCTTTGGAACTGCACCCTAGTTAATTTCTTGTGCTTCAGTGTATATACTTTTCCCTGTGCATAGGTCAAAGCACAGCAATAACATGAGGTTCTGTCACAGAAGTAACAAGTCGGAACAGCCACTTGCTTATTCCTCTTCCTTGTCATTCCTTTCTCTCTCTTGAATCCTTTAACTTCTAATCTACTAACAATAGCAACAGTCACAGACAAGTACATATGCACCATACTGGAAGATAACATTTCTCAAGTACAAAACCTGCTTTGTATTCCACGTAAACAAGGACTGTAGGTTTGCTGATATATTCAACGTCATGCTGACCTACACACAAAAAAAGGCCATGTCAGCCAAACTTAAACCAGAAGATGGAAGACAAGGGCTTTCTTTTGTTTTACATATTTTCCAACATGGCAATGTCAGAGGGTGGGCAAATGATTTTACAACATTTTGGGCAGATACAACAGCATAGGACAACCAGCATAAGCGGGACAAAGAGATAAGAACGTAAAACAAAAGCTAACATGAGGCTTACGTTTTGATAAGACCCTTTTTGTAGGTTATGGTTTTCCTTTCTCTATATTTTTGTCCTTTTTCTCGTTCGAAGTTACATTGTGTCCAAGTATGCCTCATCATTAATCATGATTCATCCGCTATCAAGGGACAGGAACCAAGATGCAAGCCAAAATTCCCAGTTAGCTAATGGGAACCCAATAAATCTCGTGCGTCAATCAAAACCACCTTAGATGGCGCTTGACATGATTGCTTACTGATACTTGAATAAAAAACAGAATGACAACGCTAACAAGGCTCTAAGAAATTGTCCAAAACATGATGTTCTAGCCGTAAGGTTTGTTATTTATTACTTATAAGATTTCGATAGTTTGATATACATTGTTGGGCCCATTTTCTAACAGTTTAAGCTTTTGGGACAGTTAATAACTTCACTTGGTATCAAAGCTGAGTACCAAAGATGGGTAGGGCACGTGTCTCTAACCAGCATGCGCCGGCGAGTGAGAGCACTGTGCGTGAGGTATGGTGTGAAGCGAAGTTCCACATCGCCTAGGCACCGAAGTCCCACATCGCCTAGGCACCAAAGTAATATAAAGTATATAAGCGTGAGAGCACCCTCACTTCAATAGCTAACTTTTGGGGTTGAGTGCTACCCAAGACCGTGTAACATGGTATTAGAGCTCAAGTTGCAAACAGAGCTCAGGCTGAAAGAGTCTTGGGTTCAAGTTTCTCTGGGTGCATTTGTTCCCTGGTTGCCTTCTGTTTCCTCCCTTAGTATTTTGTTTTGCTCAATCTATGAAAATTTGCATCTCATGTGCAAGGCATAAGTGAACTCGAGCCTAATGAAAATTTGATGAGCCGAGGTCGAGCCGAGGCTTGCCTAAGTTTGAGTCAAACTCGAATTTCTTCAAGAACCTTACCAAGTAAAGAATACAAGATATTTATGCTTTCATACAGGTCTAGAACTTCAAATAAAATTTTTGTACATAAATAAGTTCATACATGTACAAAATTATCAAAACACATTAAAATTTAAGTTCATAGTACTTTTAAAATTTGTATAAATGTACAAGTTATAAATGTACATGTCATAGTTTATACATATTCAAGGTTATATGTGAAATTTTTATGAAATACATATATAATCCAAGTTCGCGAGCCTAATCAAGGCGAATATTGTCAGGTTGGTTCGACTCATTTATTAAATGCGCCTAAAAGTGAGGCTCTAGTTCGGTTCGTTTAGTAACTGAATCGAACTCGAACAAGCCTTTGCCTAGTCGAGCCCTGAACAATTTACAAACAGCTCGGTTCATTGGTAGCCCATTTCCTAACAACTTAAGCTTTTGGGACAATTGGTAACTTAACAATAAGCACTAGTCATGAGGTCTTAAATAGGTTGCTTTTGACCAGGATTACAGATCCTTATTATAATTTCCAAGTCAGTTACATGCTTGTTCAAGATTTTAAGTCTCCTGAAGTAGGTCCAATAACCATCAAAGTCAAACTATGCGACTCTGTACACGTTAACGATGACATTGAACCAACTAGTCTCCCATTTACAGTGGACTTGAAACTTTACAGTAGAATAACATATTTGTAAAATTACCTCATAAAGAACTAAGGGTGTGTTTGGTAACGGTTAGAGTTTCGAGTTTCTTGTTTTTTTAAAATCTAAATAAATGATCTTAGTAATCTTTTCAACTGTAAAACCTCAAACCGCGTCTAGAAAGGTTTTAGAAAGAATTTGAAATAGCAAAATTAAACACGTTTGTTAATTATGTTTAGTCTCCATATTTTTTCTTCCGATGCATTATCTTCCCCTCTACCTCACCCCCACCACCCAGCCACAACCCCAAACCTCCAATCACCCACACCGTAAACCTTGAAAATCCTTCGCAGCTTTTGAAACCTCAACCAACTCCAAACCTTTAATATATTTACTAAAAAGGGAGCAAAAAAACCCTAGCCACAGAAACAGGAAAAGGAGTTTCAGTCTTTTCGAACACATAGTCAGTTAGTTAACTGGCTCAGAAACAGGAAAGGGAGTTACAGTCTTTTTGAACATATTTCTTCGAGCAGTCAGCCAGTTAACTAGCTCAGAAACAGGAAAAAGAGTTAATGTCTTTTCGAACACATCTAAAACTCGAGACTCGGATGATCCAAACAGAAACTTGGGATAGCTGGCCGACATGAGGAATTGACTTAGGCACAATAACCTTATGCGTCACCATGTTCTATGTCATTGAATAAATTTGGTCACAAAAATCTGAATTGAGGTAATCCGGTATCGTGAGATGTCTCGAAGAGGGCCTACCGTGGCCATAAATTTCTTCAGAAATGCTATGCACAAGGAGGCTTACACCGAACCATACATATAATGTGAGTGCTTTTTTAAAAATGTGTTTGAAAAAACGACTTCATGTTCTCACATTACTCACATTCTGTATATGGTTCGGTGTAAGCATCCTTGTGCATAGCACTTCTGAAATTTCTTTGAGGCATATCTATTAATTATTATGTACTAGTACTATAAAAGGAACACCCTTTTATGATATAAACGTCACTTATAAGCCTGGCTCACACTTCTTGTTCCCAAACTACCCGAATTCCCCAAATAAACTGCCAAGAAAATAAATAAAAAACCTGCATCCCGAATTTCTTCTTTCCAATTCTCTCCATTTATATCCCAGATTTTACCTATTCCCCTATAAAGTATTGAGTAGTGTTTGTGTAAACAGCGAGAGTAAGTTAGATGGTAACCCCAGCAAAAGAACTCCAGCCATAAAACACAAACCGATTAAAAAACACAGACATGCAAACAGAATAAGAATAGGAAATACCTCGTCGTTTCCTTGGGAAGACTTTTGGAACCAATTAATGTTCAAAACCTACAATCAAAGGCACAAAACAGAAGCAGTCAGTCAATGAATGATCCATGAGGGAACGATCGGACAGATGGGTTGTTTATTTATATGGGTTTATACAGATCTGGAAGAGGATAGAGAGTTTAGAGAGAGAAAGGGAACCTGGACATGGGCGGAGGGAGAAGGAGAATTAAGGTTGTCGGAGAAAGAAGCCATGGCGCATATTAGGGCAAGGATCGTCAGGGCGAAAGTTAGCAAGGCGTTTGCTCTGTACCCGAACGAATGCATTTTTCCCTCCTCTACTTCTTCTCCTCCTCCTTTGGGTTTTACAGTGCGTCGACTGCTGCGACTAATTGAGGGGTTCTGTAGCGCAACTGAAAGGAGGTCGTTTGGCCGTTTTAAATCGGGAAAATTACAGCCCAGTACAAGTTATGAACAATTATTCCCATAAAGTTTCCATAAAGCCTAGTTTGGATGGCAGTAATTTTAATGAAGAATGAAAATGTGATGCATTCTACCCAGAGTTGCACACCGGCCCGATGACCAATCCAAGCCGCCCAATCCAGCCCGATTTTTTTAGGGTTCGGGATATATATTTAGGCCTATAAAGTTGGGCCGAGTTGATATTTTAAGCCTGATTAGTTAATGGGATGGGTTTGAAAAAATCCTGGAGGGCATGGGATGGGTTTGGAAAATCCTGAAGGCCCAGCCCAAGCTTGGCCCGCCCCGAATATAATTTTTTTGCATGCAAGCTATATGAATGTTGGAGAGTTCCACTTTTTGAACACTTTTATTGTCTTTTCAGTGACAATTTAATTATTAGGGGCATAATGTGTTATGTGATTGTTTTTAATAGTATTGCAATAACGTAAAACTTAAAGTATTATCAGTTGTGAATTCTAATTTGTGATCGTTGTAGTTGATTTATTAACATATCACGCTTTAAAAAAATAAATGGGCTTGTTGGGCGGGTATGAGAAATAAAACTTTAATTGGACTGGGTTTGAGAATATAAAATGAAGCCTGATTTTTAATGGGTCGGGCTTGGGCAAGCATAAGTCTCGTTAGTATCTAGTATATGCCCAGCCCGAGATATGTGCACCCCTAATTCTACGGTTTCTACCCATGATTCCAATGTTTGGAAGAGACAAGAACGAGAATGTGATACCAGGCTTTTCTGATTCCGACATTTGGCAGAGAAAGGAATAGGAGTGTGATTCCTGATGACATATTCAACCAGGAATCACATTCCTAAACTGAGTGGGAATCAAATCCTATTCAATTTTGGATTCAAGGTTGGAGTTACAGAATCAAGAATAAATTGGCAGAATTCATTTTGTTATTCAATGGGGAGGCTCCCCCATTAATCTCGTATTGATGATTTCAGCTCCTCCAAATTGCTATTTAAACACAGCTTTGGGTCATTGTTTGATCATCAGAAATTCGTGCATCACATCATATTCCAGAAATCGTTATTGAGAGAGAGAGGCAGGTGTTAGCTTCAATTAGCCAAGGCAGTCGATAGAAGTGTTCTGTCGGCTGTAGTTCTAGCCGTTGTGTCCTGGGACGAAGACGTCGGTTCATCCTACAACACCCACGGTAAGCGGCGCATCTTTGTTAAGCTTGTTGGAAAAATCACAGTGGCAATTCCGAATTCCAAAGAACAATTTCATTCGACATAATCATACATGAACAGATTACAACGAAACATAAATACATGAATAAAAATAAACTTGACAGAAACTAAATACGAAATACAAACAGTAGATTTAACGTCAAGTCGTGTGTAACCTATGAAGCCAAGGCTAATATGGTGGAGCATGACCAATCTTCGGGAACGAAGAAGCATCATGCTGGCAAACAGTTTGGAAAGCAGAAAAGGAAAGAGGTCAATCTGGGACCTAAAGGTGGCATTGGCAATAAACCGAAGTATCAGTTTCAAGGCAAATGCTACAAATGTGACAAGGTTGGGCACCGAGCGTTAGAGTGCAAGAAACCTCTGAACTCGCGAGCTCAGGCACATTTGGCGGAGATGGAGGCAGTCGCGAGAGATGTCTCTGATCTCGACCTCTCAGCTTGAGGCGGATAGGGTGGCACTCACGAAGGGTGGGATATATGTGGGAAAGAGCTAATTAGTTTATTTTTTGGTTTTTCTTTCCAAGTTTATTTGTAATAACTATGTTTCCCACTATAAATAAAATAGATTTCCCATTTGCTTACCCTATTGCTCCCTCACTCGTGTCATTTGATTTGTGGTGTGTTAATTATGTTGCGTAAATTAATTAACGAGGACCACATATCTGCTTTCCAAATTGATAAGAAATAGCACAAGTGTGAGACTTGTGTCGAAGCAAAGATGCCATGGTTTTCTTTCTAATTGACAAGAAAGAAGCACCGAGTCATTGGACTTAATTCACAACAAAGTGTGAATTGAAGCATGTCCACTCACGAGGCGACAATAAGTATTTTTACACTTTTGTTAATGATAGCACAAGATAATGGTATGTGTACTTGCTGAACAACAAGAATGAGACTATCAACAAAATTGTTTATAAGATTTATGTCGATCAGTTCTAAGATTCATAGAACATGTGGGTGATGCATAAATCTATGATTACCTTCGAATGTGGGGGTATTTGGCGAAAGTAGTTTTGGGTTGCCCTTTGGGCTAGACCATGGGTGTTTGTGCTTATTGTTGTATTTGGTTTGGCTCCTATTGGAGTCTAGGCCTTTAGGTGTATGGGCTTCGGCCCTTTGGGTGTTTCTTGGGTTGGCTTCTTGCTAACCTACGGATTGGGTCTCGGATGGGCTTGATATGTTCTTTGCTTTGCTTAGGATTCGTTGCCATCATTCCTTGCCCCTTTGGTTTTTGTTATATTCCAAAGATTAATAAAAAATTTAGCCTTTCAAAAAAAAAAAAAAAATTGGCGAAAGTAGATTGAATACTTTCGTGAAATTGCGAATCTCCACTTATCCTAGAATGTGGGAGAAGGTGTAGTTAGTTCATTCTCTGATAATTGGGAGTCTGACGAACTTAATGAATTGTTTGAAAAATGTCTTCAAACTTGGTTATGCAGCTGTCTCTTGGGTTGTTTTTCCTATAGTAGACATGCATGAGACAATTGCTCTCGAGTAGGGATTGTCACTGTTGATTGAGTGAAGTCAAATGACAACATTGTGGCCACTAACTGAAACGTTAAAAGAGAGCTAGTTGATGGAAACATCGAAGGGAATGGGGTTAACACCATTACGCTCATAGTTACCGTGGGGGTAGCCAACCTAGTTGACTGGAGATCCCAAGATCTAGGTTCAATGAGACTATCTTTTACGAGTAGCCGAGAACGATCACTGAGGAGACTAGATCTCCTGCCCATTCCTATGGTGTGAAACAGTGATACCTGTAAAGGAAATTAGGTTAAGCGTTGCTTTTAATAACTCTTATGCGTCGGATTACCGAACGGGGTATAGCAGGATACTCTTTATAAGAAGGTCGCCTATGTGAGTATGAAGTGAGGGCCGCTTCTTTGAGAATTTTGGCAACATTCTCAAGAAAATACTTGCAAAACTAGGAAGAGTGTTCACAGCCAAAACGAACACAATAGTGAGAACAGAACTGTGTCAGGTGATGTTCTGTGTGATTCCTATTGTCTCGGTTTACACAAACGGCAGAACAGTTCAAAGCGGGACCGCACACTGGTCAGCTAGAAAATCTGATAGGTCTTCACAAGGGAACGTTCAAGGCCAAAAGCCACCTATCTTATGCGGGATTGATCCATTGTACTCTCTCTCCAGGTCTTTTGAGTCTCCTTTGTTTTCCGTGTTAGTTTCAACCAATTTCATTCATGTGGGGGATTGTTGCAAAATTAGAATTTTTTCATTTAATATTTATGGGTTTTGACCCTAAATAAAGTGGGACCCACACCGCGTGAGGTGGGCCCTTAACAATAATAGACAATCCTATGTTAGAAGTTTAATCTGGTAGAGGAATGAGCAAATTCCAATTAGAGATGAATGAGAAATTGTCTCTCAAAGTGGGTTTAATCGGCCTAAGGGTTGGACTATTTAGAGTACCCAAATTTTCCGAAGGAGGGAACGTGTATACTATGTTGGTATGGGTTTCAACTTAATTACGACACGCGCACTGCCGCCATCGCGGCCTGCCCGGACCGGACCGTGATCGGGACTGTAAGTTCGAGGTCTGTGTCCTTGGCCTAGGTATGAACTTGGCTGGCTAGGCAATTATATGGGCTAGGACCCAACTCGAGACAACAATTACCGACACTGTTTTTAGCACTGATCTTATAAACAATTTTCGTTCTCTTCAGTGATCGTTCTCGGCTACTCAACGTCCTTTGGTCCAGACTTTCTAACTTATTTGTTAGAAAGTGAGCCTCGGACTTACAAGGAAGCTGTTAGCTGTCTTGAAGGTCCTCTGTGGAAAGAGGCTATTAAAAGTGAAATCGACTCCATCCTACAGAACCATAAGTGGGAACTGGTGGATCTACCACCTGGTAGTAAGCCTCTGGGCTATAAATGGATCTTCAAGAGGAAGATGAAAGCAGATGGGTCGATAGATAAGTACAAAGCTAGGCTTGTCATTAAAGGCTATAGGCAAAAAGAAGGCATAAATTACTTTGATACTAATTCGTCGGTCTTAAGGATCAATTCCATTCGGATGATAATCGCTATCGCTTCATTGCGAAATCTTGAGATACATCAGATGGATGTAAAAACAGCTTTCCTAAATGGCGATTTAGAAGAAGAAATCTATATGGAACAACCCGAGGGTTTTTCCGCGCCAGACCAAGAGAGGAAAGTCTGTAAGCTTGTTAGATCTCTGTATGGTCTGAAGCAAGCTCCAAAACAATGGCATGAGAAGTTCAACAATGCAATGTTGTCTAGTGGCTTCCGCATCAATGAATGTGACAAATGTGTTTATGTCAAGGGCACTGATGAAGGATATGTTATTCTATGTCTCTATGTTGATGATATACTCATTGTTGGTAATAATGACAGGGTCATTCGATCTACCAAGGATATGTTGAACTCTAAGTTTGACATGAAGGATATGGGCCTTGCAGATGTGATACTAGGTGTGAAGATCACTAGAACATCTGATGGACTTGCGTTGTCTCAGACACATTACGTTGACAAAATTCTTAAGAAGTTCAACCAGTCTGATACATGCATCGCAAGAACCCCCGTGGACGTAAGTCTCCATTTATCCAAGAATGGGGCGGAAGGGGTGTCCCAATTAGAGTATTCTTGAATAATTGGGAGCCTCATGTACTTGATGAGTTGTACAAGGCCTGATATAGCCTACTCAGTAAGCAGACTGAGCAGATACACGAGTAATCCAGGACACGATCACTGGAAGGCAATAGTCAGAGTACTACATTATTTGAAGTATACTCGTGATCTGGGGTTGCACTATACCAGATATCTAGCGTACTAGAAGGGTACTGTGATGCAAATTAGATATTAGATATGTAGGACTCAAAATCCACGAGTGGATATGTCTTCACACTTGGTGGTGCAGCAGTGGCTTGGAAATCCTCTAAACAAACGTGTATAGCACGGTCTACAATGGATGCTGAATTCATTGCTTTAGATAAAGCAACTGAAGAGGCTGAGTGGCTATGATAGTTCCTGGAGGATATTCTAAGATGGTCGAAACCAATGCCAGCTATTAGTATCCACTATGATAGTCAAGCTGCGATTGGTAGGGCTTTGAGTGCCAATTATAATGGTAAGTCTAGACATATACGTCGAAGACATAACACCATTAAACAACTGCTCTCTCAAGTGGGATTGTCACAATTGACTACGTGAGGTCAAAAGACAATATTGCGGATCCGCTAATCAAAGGGTTATCTCGAGAGCTAGTTGAGAAAGCATCGAAAGGAACGGGGCTAAAGCCACTAAGCTCATAGTTACCGTGGGGGTAGCCAACCTAGTTGACTGGAGATCCCAAAATCTAGGTTCAATGAAACTACCTTTTGCGTGTAATAGAGAACGATCACTGTGGAGATTTGATCTCTTGCCCATTTCTATGATGCGGAACAGTGAAGTCTATAAAGTGGAAGAGGTTAAACGTTGCTTTTAACGACTCTTATACGTCGGAGATGCTAAGCGGGGTATAGCAGGATACCCTTTACAAGAAGGTCACCTATGTGAGTATGAAGTGTGGCCGCTTCTGTGAGAATTCTGGCTAAATTCTCGAGAAAATACTTGCAGAACCAGGAAGGGGGGGTGTCATGGCCGAAATGAACACAACAGTGACAGCAGAACTACGTCAGGAGAAGTCCTGTGTGATGTCTGTTGTCTAAGTTTACACCGGCGACGGAACAGTTCAAAGCGGGTCCGCACACTGGTCTACCAGTAAACTCGATAGGCCATCACAAGGGAAGGTTGAAGGCCAAAAGCTACCTATCCTATGCAAGAATTATCTGTTGCCTCTCTCTCGGGTCAGCTTTGCACTCGCGTCAATGTGCCTGCCAATTTTCATTCATGAGGGGGATTGTTGGAAATTTTTTGAATGAAACCGGGGGCACTCGGAGGGTCTCCCGAGACAACCGAGACCTCCCCACGGATTCAAAACATGTACGGATTAATGCTGGGTAACTCCCCTCATGAATATGGAGATTATGGCAGATTCAAATCCTATTCAATTTCGGATTCAAGGCTGGAGTTACAGAATCAAGAATGAATTGACATAATTCATTTTGTTATTCAATGGGGAGGCTCCCCCATTAATCCCGTATTGATGATTTCAGCTCCTCCAAACTGCTATTTAAACACAGCTTTGGGTCATTGTTTGATCATCAGAAATTCGTGCATCACATCATATTCCAGAAATCGTTATTGAGAGAGAGAGGCAGGCGTTAGCTTCAATTCGCCAAGGCAGTCGATAGAGGTGTTCTGTCGGCCGTGGTTCTAGCTGTTGTATCTTGGGACGAAGACGTCGGTTCATCCTACAACACCCACGGTAGGCGGCGCATCTTTGTTAAGGAGAGTGTGGTTACACACGACTCGGCGGTCAATCTACTGTTTGTATTTCGTATTTAGTTTCTGTCAAGTTTATTTCTGTTCATGTATTTCTGTTTCGTTGTAATATGTTCATGTATGATTGTGTCGAATGAAATTGTTCTTTGGAATTCAGAATTGCCACTGTGATTTTTCCAACAACACACAACCGTGTAAGACTTATGTATCACACATGTGTGTATCACTAAAGAGTATCACATGAGTGTATGACAAGAGTGTATCACATGGGTGCGATACTAACCACCTGGGCTCAAGCCTTCTTTAATCCAGGTAACAAATCAAAGGGTTCTTCCAGGCCGGCCCTCATTTGTGAGGGTGTTACCATTTAGGCCTCGTGTCACATTCTTCCATGTGGGCCCTTTTTTACACATGGGCGTCAGAGGAGACGTACTATAATTTTTCCGCTTTTTACTTTTTTTTTCCGTGCTTTTCTCTATTCTCCCTCTCTCTCCTCTATGCACCCACCTAATCACCTGCACCTATAGTGACTAGTGTACGCTTTGTATTGACAAAAGCAACAAGCAACAGTCCCTCCATTATGACGTTTTGCAGGATTTGCAATTGCTTTTGGGGATAGAAACTAAACATGTACATTCATAACTATGCAATTTCATGTATTGCGTCAAAAACCTCTTTCTCCCTCGCTCGGGTCTCTCTCTCGCTCTCTCTCTCTCTCTCTCACTCATATTTTAAATTTCAAAATTAAATAATTTTTTTTATACACATTTGTTTTTTATAAAAATTATATACTTGAAACCTACTCAACGATATCTTTAAAATAAGACCCACATTGAATATGAAAATATGTACACAATAAAAAAAAGTTATTTACAATCCTTCTCACACAATTCACACCCTCCATAACAAAGAATTCATAGGCCTAATTTAGACAAATACACAATTCACAACCCAAAAATGAAAGAATTTACACCCCTCAAAATATAGAATTCATACCTCCAAAATTAAAAAAAAAATAAAAAATCACCAACACCAAATGCAGAATTCACACATCCTCTACACAATTTACACCCTAAAAAAAACACAATTCACACCCCAAAATGAAAGAATTCACAACCTTAAATGTAGAGCTTCCAAAATGAAAGAATTCACACCTTTAAAATGCATAATTCATGCCCTCCAAAAGAAAAGAATTCACTGCATTTTCGAACAATTCGCACCCTCTAAAAATGAAAGAATTCACACACCTCAAATGCAGATTTCACACACTTCCCGAAATAAAAGAATTCATGCCCTCCAAATAGAAGAATTCACACGCTCCAAAAAAAATTTTTTTTTACATGTATAAAATTTCATATTAACAATAGAACTTGTTTGAAATATCTCATCGAGTAGATTTCAAATATATAATTTTTATGAAAAATAAATTTGTATAATCAAAAGTAATTTTATTTTAAAACTAAAATAGAAAAGAGAGAGAGAGAGAGAGAGAGAGAGAGAGAGAGAGAGAGAGAGAGAAAATGAAGAGAGAGAGAGAAAAGGACAAGAAGAGAGAGAGAGGATTGATGTGACATGCCTTATTGAATGGAAAACCCCTCCCACACGCGTATAGGGTTTATTTAGGAGTAAAAGACAAAATGGGATTTGGATGAAAGCCCCCACAACATTCTTTCTCTACTGACCCGCGTCATTATCACTCTCTCTCTACTGACCGCGTCATCATCATCACGTGCATGGAGTACATATTTGACCGACCTATTCCTGCATCATCATGTCATCCAATCACCACCTTGCTTTCATTATATATATCTACTCCTACATGCAGCTGTTCTCATCAATTATTTAAAACCACTTTTTTATTTTAGACTTTAAAATAAAATAACTTTTGTTGTATACATTTATTTTTTTATAAAAATTACATATTTGAAATCTACTCGATGAGATCTTTGAAACAAGATCTATTTTGAATATGAAATTTTGTACATGTAAAAAAAGTTATTTTATACCGATTAATTAAAATTCACAATCATTCTAAATAATTCACACTCTCCAAAATGAAATAATTCACATCTCACAACTCACTCTCCAAAATACAAAATACACAATTTATAGACCAAGAAAATTCACACCCCTAAAATGTAGGATTCACACCCAACAAACAAAAGAATTCACAACCTTTAAATGCAGAATTCACACGTCCCAACTTACTTCCTAAAATACACAATTCACACCTTCAAATGTATAATTCACACATTCTAAAATGGAAGAATTCAGAACCCTCAAATACAGAATTTACACATCACAACTCACTCTCCAAAATACACAATTCACACAACTCAAATGCAGAATTCACACCCTCCAAATAGAAGAATTCACAGCCTTTAAATGCAGAATTCACACATCCAAATAGCACACAATTAACACCCCTGCAACAATTCACACCCTTAATAGCACACTCTTTTTTTTTTTTTTTGAGTGTGAATTTTTGTATTTTGGAGAGTGACTTATAATGTGTGAATTCAGCATTTCGGGTCTGTGAATTCTTTCTTTTGGGGTGTGAATTGTGTATTTTGGAGAGTGAGTTGTGATATGCGAATTCTCCATTTGAAAGATGTGAGTTCTTTTTTTTGGGAGATGTGAATTATTTAGAAGAGTTATGAATTCTTAATTAATGGGTAGGAAAAACTTTTTTTTACATGTATAAAATTTCATATTCATAGTGGATCTTGTTTGAAAGATCTCATCGAGTAGATTTCAAATATATAATTTTTATAAAAAATAAATGTGTATAACAAAAGTTATTTTATGTTAAATTTAAAATAAAAAGGGAGGGAGGGAGAGAGAGAGAGAGAGAGAGAGAGATTCTGTCACGAAACTTATCACATGCCGTGTAGAGATATTCCCAGGAGAAAGCATGTGACACGCGGCATTGAATGGAAAAAGTAACAGTGTTACACCAAGCACATGCTTACCACACGCATCGGGGCCTATGCGGAAGGGAAATACAAAGATGGGCTCGCATGTGACAAATCAAAAAAAGCGGGACCGACCTGGAACTTCCCGTTAAAACATGTGATCCAATACTAGAAGGCTTAAAAATCATACTGTTATAGCCCATCTTGATCTAATTTACCTGCATGAAAATGATATTAGCCCAATAATAAAGCATAGTTCTAAAAACATTATGGCCCAATTTAGTGAAAGATTAATGCCCCAAAACAATCAAATTGATACTAATATTTTAATCATCATAATTGAAAATCATTCTGATAAAAAATATCATCATCAAAATCAAATCCCTAACAAATCTGTCATGTAATGCATTTGTACATGTTTCCTCGTTATTTCTCATTATAATTACCACAAGAGTCCATGAGTCCATGACCATGAAATGTTTTGATAGGAATTTTTTTGCACTGGGACTTAAATTTCTCAATCATAGGCCATAGCCCATGAATGATTTTGTTTTTGAAATTTTAGATGAAATTAATCTAGTCCCCCTTGCGCTTTGCTAGTGTCAAACCAAGATATCACCCTATTTTTAGTGTGAATAGTCAATTTTTATTATTTTTGCTCTGTACCCAAACGAATGCATTTTTCCCTTTTTGTTTTCTTCTACTTGTTCTTTGGGTTTTAGTATTAGGTTGTCATCAGTATTATAGTGCGTCGACTACTAGGACTAATTAGAGATGGTTCTATAGCGCAATTGTACCATGTGGCCCCAAAACGAAGTCGTTTCATTTTTTGGGCTAGTAAGTTAACCGTTTTAAATTGGGAAAGTTACAGCCCAATACAAGTTATGAGCACTTTTTCCCACACCAAGGATCAACTAAATACTTATTTTTCTACAAGGATTATATTTTGTCCAAATTACCATTTTACCCTTCACATCACCACTTCACCGTGAATTTCCCTTGACATTTTTGTTGTCAAGGAGATAGCATTTGTCAAAAGTGACAGAGATTGGAAATCAAAGGAGCCACCCCATTCTCACTCCCACTCTCTTCCTCACAAACCACCAACAAGCACTCCTCCATTTAAGTCATGGAGTCCGATGACGAAAGGTTGCAAAAAATTCTTCTCAATCAGTTCCTAATTACGATGATAATCGAGGTTTTTAACTTTGATTTTCCTTCTGTTGGTTCTGACTTTAATATTTTGCAAGGTTTTGGTGCCAATTGCAATCGGGACAAAGCCGATTGAGGCGGTTATAATCATCGACGTGCTATGGTGAGGCTTCTGTCGATAAGCTACTGCCCTGTAGAAATTGAATCCGTCTTTTTTATTGCATTATTTTGTACATGTTTATTTCCTTATCTCTTGTTAAAATTAACACAAGAGTCCATGACCATTAAATTTTTGGATAGGAATTATTTTTTGTGTTGGGACTTAAATTTCTCAATCTTAGTCCATAAATACATTTTTTTTTTGAAATTTGAGATGAAATTAATCTACGCCTCCTTACACTTTGCTAGTGCTAGACCGAGGTATCACCTTATTTTTCAATGTGAATAATCAATTTTGATTTTTGTGATCCTAGTTTCTTTTTTATTCATTTTCCAGGTAGACTCATTGAACGGGGTTACATTCGTTGATCTACTTTCAAAATCATTTTCTCTCTTCTCCATCAATTGTTCTTACTTGAGGTTGAGTTTCGAGCTGCTATATACGATGATTGGAGAACAAGGAGAAAGGGAGCTCGGAAGAAGAAGAGAATATAGTACCGCGTTCAATTCCTAAGACTCCGTTTATTTTGGGCGGAAAATATTTTATATTTTCTGGAAAACTTTTTTCGATGGAAAATATTTTACGGCGTTTGATACCAAGGAAAACAAAATTTAACAGAATATTTTTTTTCCAAATTATCAAAATGTGAACCACTAAAGGGGGAAAATGAGATTTCCCGATTTCAAAGGCGGAAAACATTTTCCAGATCCAGAGTCATGCCTCCTCCTCACAACTTGACCCCTGCTATGACTTGATTTTCGTGTCCTTCTCTCGTTTAAACGCGCGCGCGCACACACACACACACACTCTCTCTCTCTCGCATTATATATATTCATCTATCTATCTATATGTAGATCTCTGTGTATATATATTTACATATGCAAGAAGCATCAGATAAAGGCTTAAGATTTAATCGTTAAGTCATTTCTGCTCATAAATACAGATACATATATTCATATACAGTACATATATGTGTGTATAGTCAAGCAAATTTTTATACTCTCTCTATATCAATATACAATATTCTTCAATCTGTTTTGCAGTGAAGATCTTATTGTGTATATACCCTTCTACACACTCAGATTGGTGTTTCTTCAATTCAATAGTCAATCAGTATTTAGGGTCTCATACTTTGGTTTGACCATTGTGTAGACACCCCAATTTGTGACTCGGGAATATTCTTAGGCATTCCCAATAATGAGGAAGTGCTAAAAACATCGTCAAAGCGTCAATAAGTTCCAAAGAATAGCCAACCCTCTCAAACCCTTCAAAACCTACCCAAAAATTCAAAACATTACCAAAAACCCTCAGCAACACCTAAACGCTTAAGTCGTTACAACCTGAGTGCTTAAGTTACCATTTGAGCGCTCAAGTCACCAGGACGGGAAAATTTCTGTAGCTTTTCAAATCATGTGTAATGATAAAGATTCTGATTTTTTGGCCCCCCACCCTCCGAAATACATGTTCTCACATGCCTATTATACCAATTAAGCCTAAACCACTCTCTTACCCAACCCCCCTCCAATCAAACTTTTAAACCCATTCCCTCTATAAAAGCACCATCCTCCTCCATTCTTCAACTCTACAACCCTCCATACTCTCTCTCTACTTCAGACCTCCCTCCTATTGTTTTAACCCAGAAATCCTTAATCATTTTCACCAAAACACTTCAAAAATCTCGTTTTTCCCATAAAAAGCCCAACACCATCAAAACATATGGTCTAGCGATGGTTTAGCTTGATCAGCCCTTCCCAAGTGTTATACCATCACCAAAGCTCATACCCCAGGCTATATTATGCAAAAATTCTTCCAAAAACCCTAGCTAGGCTTTGGTTTTTCTTAGATAATCCATCAAACGTGTTCAAACCTCATAAACAAGCCAAAATCCCACTTACCTAGTCAAAAGTCAATCCTAAATCAGTTCCTAAATCCTAACCCAAGCCTTATCCTTCAAAAAGCTAGTCAAAAAGTCCTTATTTCAAGCCATAAAAGGTAAAAATACCTTGGATCATGTTATTTTTGCACTCCTAAGGGAATTAACAAACTCATATTGGTTCCTCATACCATTTGTGGATTTATCTTATTAAGAAAACAAGTTTTGAGTAGCCAAATTAGTTAATGGCTTGAGGGCTCAATTCTACCACTTGAGTGCTTGAGTCAGCAATTTGAGTGCTCAAGTGCTGTTTAGCACATCTCTTCATTACTATTATTTATATATTCTGATCATGTTTGTTCTCTCCTTTAATGGTTATATTCATCATAGTAAATATGTTCATGGTTTGATCAGTCCAAATAAAAGGGTTTATGATGCTTTTGAAGCATAAAAATACCAAAAAGTTGCATTTAAACCCCTTTATTGGTCTTGAAAGATGTTGATCTTGCTCAAAAACATGATAAAAGGAAGCAACCAAACCTAATTCTCAATAAACCAAGGCAAAAAGGTGGTCATTAAGAGAGAAATCAAGCATGCTTAGAGAACAACTTGAGCGCTAAAGTCCACAACTTGAGTGCTCAAGTCCTTTCCCCTATAGGCTACTTTTTCAATGTTTAATCAATGAGATCTTTTTCTAGTCTTTTATATCAACTGTTTAAAGATGATCTGTTCACAGTCTGATAAACTCATTTCATGGTTAAAATACATTTTGGAGGCTCATTCACTATTTACATGGAGATTTTGATATTCGTTAGCTTCCTAAAAAGGTTTTTTAAGTCTCAAACCATGACAATCAGAAGAGAAAAGGAACATTTTTTAAAGAAGGATCAAGATCAAAAGTGAAAAAGGTTGATGGCTTGAGAACTCAAGTCTTTGACAACCTGAGCACTCAAGTTAGAAACAGTGTGCATATTCCTTTTGATGAAAATAGTCTTCATTTGATTTATCCTATCCAATATACTTTCTGTTTATGGTCATTTCATTATATCCCAACTTGTTCTTGCAGATATCATCATGTAGAATCCATCCATTGGTTATATATCTCATAAAGTAATTCATGTCTATTGTTAGTTTAAGCCAAATAATATCATATTTTAATGATCATTGCCTTCTCGTAACCAAGCTCCTGAACCTAAGATATTATGGTGAGACGGACTGGTTTTAAAACCTTATCCTAAAAATGAGGCATGAGTCATTCGAGTTCAGTTCCTCGGGAACAATATTCTGTCAAAACCCAGGTGGTGACTCTGAATTGAATTCCTTGGAGGGGTGTTCACACAATATTGGTGACCATTGCCTTAAAGGAAAAGCATTTAGAAAACCATTCAGAAAAGCCATCAGGTCATTTGTTCCAATGCAAGCTTATCCATTCAAGACATTTGTGACTCAATGAATGTAAGAGTAAGGTATTGTGTATCCTATTTTATCACATTAATGGATTACTTCATGCGCTATGGTCACGTCTAATTCTTTTCTCACAAGTCACAAGCATTGGATTGCTTTAGACTCTATTTTTATGAGGTTGAGAATCAATTAAACAAAAGCATTAAAGCTCTTAGACTTGGTCGCAGATGCGAGTATCTATGAGCTATATAAGGTGCTCTATGAGGAAAAGTGGACAGTTGTAACATGGGCAGATGGAAAAGAGACTTGATGAAACTTGTCATGCCCATGCATGGACAAGTGGTAGATGTTGGAATATGGGGCCGGGTTCGAGACCAAATCGGGTCGCCCATGTGGGCAAGACCTGTTGACCTATTTATTATAGAGTCTTATCTTATCTTGCAGATAAGATTGAAGAGGTTGGAGTGATCTTATTATTTTAAGATTGTAAGGCTTCTAAAGCATCTAGAATGCTTCCTTTATATAATTCCTACAGCATATTCATAATTTATGCATACAAGATTAGTCATGCATTGAGTTCTACGAACTCTCTCCCTAGTTTTCTCTCTCTACCATTAAAGAGAGATTCGAAACTTTTGCACCATGGAATAGAGGGTGATACTCAAATCTCATAATATATATATATATATATATATATATATATATATATATATATATATATATCACTCCATCGTAAGAGATTGTTGCTATTCTAGTACGTGATCTGGAGTATGTAATCCATACACCAAAAGATCCGGTTCGGTAAAAGTTCGCTAAAGGTAATCTGAATCACTCGTTTCCGCATTCGTTATTGAAAGTTAACAAGTTTGATTGAATTGAGGCTTCCGATTTCAATTCACTAACTTGGATCATGAATTTTCAGGTCTTGGTTTGTACTTGATCATTATATTTTTTTGTTATTATGTAGAATCGTTATACTCGAATTTCGTATATCCGTGTCCGATCCACGCCGTTACGGTCAATACTTGACCATTACGGGTTATTTAAGTAATTTAAAATTATTTTTGTCAAAAATAATCTTTCAAAATTAGTGAATGCTACACGAAAATTCACCTTCTTTGTGGAGCGGTATACCAGAAGAAAGAAGAGAATTCCGCATTGATTGAAGATGAAGAAAGAAGAGAATTCCGCATTGATTGAAGATGAAGAACAACCGAAATCGAGGAAGGAAAGAGAGCTGAAAGAGCAAGTTTGTGTAGGTAGATGTTGCCTGATAGGGCAAATAGTAGTAGACTTTCAAGTAAGACCAGTGTCCGACGTATCGCATCCCATTATGTATCTCGAAACTGTAATATAAAACCTTTGACATTGTACTATTTTCATTTTTACAACATGACATATTTCGGTTAGTTTGTTAATTAGTGATTTTCCATTTCAACCAAGCAATAGAAAAAATTTTCCAGAAAATATTTTCATACTACAACCAAACACCAAAAAACGTTTTATTTTCAAGATTTTTTTTTTTCACGGAAGACGTTTTAGAAAAAAGTTTTCCACCCGAAAGGAACAGAGGCATTAGAACTCCTATTCTGATTCACTCAGTAGGATGGCCCTGAACGGGGAACAAGGAGATGATAATCTCTATTCTCGTGTTTTTATTGTCCTTATTCTAAAAAAAAGTCGCATTTGTTAATTTTGCATTTAATTTTTTGTGGATTATTGCTTCATCTCTATGAGAGCAATCTAATGAGTAAAAAAATTACAATGAACCAAACTAAAATTTTTGTGAATAAGGAAAAAAGAAATCCAATAGTCCACCAAAATTTGGATGATTTTTGTTTTCAGTGAACTTTTTTTAAAAAATTATTATCATAATTTTTTACTCTTAGATTCCTTGAACCAATAAGTTTACAAAAAATGGACACAAAACTAACAAAGATGGAACTTTTTTGAACAAGGAGCAGAAAATTTTCTTGGCTTATTTTTGCCAAAACACCTATTTATTATTGTATTTGAAAGAACTATGTAGCTAGTTTTTTACATATTAGTATATATAGTTTTAGTTGATGTGCTAAAATTTGGAACAAAGAAACGTAGGTTATCTTGTATAGTATTACAAATTACATTTAGTAAGAAGGACCGTGAACACGACAAGTGGCACCGTATTTAACTCTTTAAAAATTCGAAAATATTATTATTTTTTAACCAGATATTAGATATGTATGAACTTGATAAGGATATATAGTGATATGTTCTTTCCAATTGTCATCACTATAGCTATTTCCAAAATCTGGGAGTCCAAAGAGTAAATCCATACCTATCCTAATCGAAGCCAATCAGATTCTAACTTCGGGACTGTTTGATAAAACTGAAAATTGAAAGCTGAAAGCTAAAAATTAAGTACTGAAAACTGAATGCTGGATTTGTTAAGCTGAAAAGCTGTTTGATAAAACATATTAAGCACTGAATTAAAAAAAAAAAATTTTGGTTCTAATTCTCTTAATTTTGCTAATGGTCATCATGTATTTGTGGTAGTGGTGGAGTGGTGGTTGGGAGGTGGTGGAGGGTGGTGGCGGGGTGGCAGTGGCAGTGGAGTAATGGTGGTTGCGGAATGATGGTGAGTTATGGTGGCAGTAGAGTAATAGTAGTGCAATGGTGGTGGTGTAGTGGTGGTAGTGTGATGGTTATGGTGTGGTAGTGGTGGTGGTGGGTTGGGTGGAATGCTAGTGGCATCGGCGATGGCGATGGCGGTGGTGGTGGAGGAGTGGTGGTGGTGAAGTGATGGCGGTGGCATGGCAATAATGCTGTTGATATATGGGCAACGGTGATAGTGGTGGTGGTGGCGGTGTGGCAGTGTGGTGGTGGTAGTTGTGGTGGTAGCAGTGTGGCTGCGGCGGCGGTGGTGCAATGGTGGTGGTTGTGGTGGTGGCAGCAGCGTGGTGGTGGTTGTGGTTGTGGTAGTGGTGGTGGTGGTGGTGGAATGGTGGTGGTGGTGACAGCGGCGGCGTGATGGTTGATTGTAAGCAAATAGGAATTCAGCCAGAATTAAGTAGCTCAAAACTACTTAATTTTTATCAATTTTTTAGCGTACATATTAATTAGCACTTAATCTGTTAAGTAACATAAAATGTGGTTATCAAATCTACTTAATGACTTATTACTTAATTGATTCAGTTTTAAGTGCTGAATTTGTGTTATCAAACAAGCCCGATTCCATATTAAAACTAATCAATATCAAACTGATATACCTAATCTAAACCAAATATTAGTATTTAATTTCGGTTCCATATTTTAAACTGACTGTTACATAATGCTTGGCAAAACTGAAAAAGGTGAAACTGGAAAGAAAACCCATAAAATAGACATGAAAAGGCAGCTAACGGCTATGATTCACCCGGTGTACTATGCGCACTCACAGCCATAAGTTGCCTTTTCATTTCTATTTTATGGATTTTCTTTTCTTTTTTTTTTACCATCTCTCTTGAAAACACTCCTCCTTCGGCTTTGAAGAAAAACTACAAGGATTTCTTTTTAGTCCTCTAGTTTCCTCTTCGACTGCGGCAAAGGTATTTAAATGCAAAAAATTGTTCCTTTGGCTTTTCATGCATGTGTAGCTTATGTTTTTTCGTTTATATCTTTATTTTTTCTCAAATCTTCTTCTTTACTTTCCATTAAGTAGAACATTTCATTAGTGTGGTTTATTATACAAATTTTTTTAATAGATCATGAGAATATTAATCCGAATGTCAATCGGGCCCATAGAAAAAGAGTGATACATGAATGTCGAAATAAGCCAATTTTGTAAAAGTAAAGTAATTTGTGCAAGTTTTCGTAGCTACTATAGTGACCCTCTTGCTGCGGATCCCTATACTGATGGGGGTGATATTTTGGCTCCATTGTTTTAGCTTAACTTTTTGTTTTTCCTTCCTTTCCAGTATTCCACTGGAATTTCTCTTTTGCCTTTGCCTTCATGTGTTTGGTATTGGCTTTTTCTACCCTCAATGTACCCTTTTGTTGAGTTTTTAATTTTTTTTGTCATCGACCAAAATAGAAAAAGTTTTCGTAGCTACTGGAAAAGAAAATGAAATATTAGGGGTGCACACGGTCCGGATTGGACCGGTTCTCTAGAAATTCAGTAACCGGACCATTTCGACCGGTTCTAGAAAATCAAGAACCAAAACCTAACCAATACACATGTAGAACCTGTCTAGATCCAATCCACAAGATCGGACCGGTTTTGATTCGGTTCCGGTTCTACCCAATTAAGAAACACTTTATCACAACACATGAATTCAAAAAAATAGGAAGAAGATCAAGATTAGAGAATAAGAGAATTGGGTATTTGAGTTTTCCTTTGAGTAAGCAGTAGCAATCTCGTGAAATTAGGGTGAAACATAAAGAATTGAAATTGGTATTATTAGGTTGTAGTTATATATATTGTAAAACTTCTTAAAAAAATAGATTTTTACGGCAACATTCTATACGGTTGTTTTCCTATTAAAGCATGATGCATACAACATAGGAAAAAATAAAAAAAAAACACGGTCAATAATCAATTTTAGCAAGTCATACCTACTAAGTAATGTATTAGCCGGTTATTATAGTAGCCGATAAAAAAAAAAGTACGTTATAATATTATATATTGAAAACTTCTTAAAAAATACGAGTAGTTTTTTACTTTAAGTACACATAAAGAAAACTGGATTACTAGAAAAAAAAATTATTTACTTACCAAATCAAGATACATGATTTGTAAATGTAAAATTAATATTATACGGTCCGGTTCGGTTCTAACCGTGGTTCTTATATTGAGAACCAGTAACCGAACCATAATTACCGGTTCTTAGTTTTTTAGAACCATAACCAGACCAATGAACCATAGAACCTAACCAAATAGACCGGTTCGGTCCGGTTCGGATCGGTTTGGCGGTTTTATCGGTTTTCTTGTGCACCCCTAAGAAATATCACTGATTTCGGTTCCATATTCTAAACTGACTGTTTCATTAGTGTGGTTAATTACATAAATATTTTTAATAAATTGCGAGAATATTGATCCAAATGTCAATTGGACCCACAGAAAAAGAATGATGCATGAATGTCGAAACGAGCACGATGATCGATCAACTGGAAAACAAACCAATGTTATAGAAGTTGTAATGCCCCGCATTTTTGGGATACGTTATGGATTAATATTACAATTTAAAGTCGGTCTTAAACAGTAATAATAATAACCAAAAATACATATAGATGATCTATCCTTCACAGATTACAAAAAGGTAGACTGGGTGGGTTCTACGGCTCCGCAAATCTCTCCGCCTGGTGGATCTCCATCTCGGCAGCTCCTCCGGCTCCGTGTTCTCCGTAGAGGTTCACCTGTCCATCGTGATAATCTAGCATAATACGTCAGAGTCGCGAAGCAACATCGTGGTATTATGCCAGGGCAACACCGTGAGCGAGGACGCTCAATAGATACCCTACCTTAATCTTAAACTAGCAATTCTAGAACAATATTGTAGGTGGCAGGTAAATAGTTGAAAATCATTTATCAAAACAGTAAGTTCATGCGTGTCAATACATCAATATCAAATCAGATCAAATCAGAGTGCAGCTTTAATAAAATCAGTATCTCGTTTCTTTTAAGAAAAATCAGAGTACAGTATCAGTATCTCGTTTCTTTCAACAAAATCAGAGTATAGTATCAGTATCTCGTATCACTTTCTCTTAACAACATTCTTCTTCAAATTTCAACCATGTCGACATCTCACATCTCTCGAAAGTTATTGGCCCGTTCTACAACCCCGTTCTAACGGTCACCAACCTTTCCGTTCGAAGGTTCGGCCACCCATATACTGTCTCCTGCAGTATGAGTTCCGCTAACTCCGTGTCACACACGACATAGTCCCGGCTACCCATATCAGTGAATCCCCACCAGTTTGTTTATGAGGTCCGCTTGCTATGTGTTGTACTGAGTAAGTTCTAACCGTCAAATTCGCCCGCGGAATTTGAGGAGAAACTCCAAACAGCACTACCGTATAGTTCCATTGAGCTTTGGCCACCAGTTCACCCCGGGGAACTGAGGCGGGACTCTAATGGCAGTATTGTCTAAATTTTAATTACAGCATCATTTTCATTCTCATCTCTAACTCTTCCATTTAAAAACAATCGATCACTTTCTCGAAAAACGTGTCGTGTCGTACCGTCTCGGAAAACGTGTACATGCCATAATTTCATAAAACAAAACCTTCCGTTTAGGATCGTTCATGATGAACCTTCCGCTCGTAAACCATCTTACGAAAAACCATGTTACTTAACGACAAAAATTCTTTCTTCCGGGAATTAAAACATAAGGATTTATTCTCGTTCTTGGATTTGCTGGCGTGTTTTAAGATTCGTACGTCGAATCGCCACTTGGTTTGTCTAAACCAAGAAATTACCCTACTAGAAAACTCTAGTAGTTGAATCCGTTTGGCGTGTTTTAAGATTCGTTCGTCGAATCGCCACTTGGTTTGGGCTAAACCAAGAAAAAGCCTGACTAGACATGCTAGTCATAGATTCTATTTGTTAGTCTGAATAGATTAAGAATATTTATTCAATAATCCTGGAAAATCTCATTTCACTTGAAAAGCTCTTTTGTTCAGAAAATCGGTCGGGCATTATAACTGCGTAAATTTGAAAAGTCGATTTTCATTCGGGCATTACAACTGGGTAATTTAGTTTTTCAAAAGCCCATCGAACATTATAACGGTGCATTTTGATAGTCAATTTTAAATCGTGCATAGTAACGACTAAGTGTGATTTTCAAAGTCTAATTGTTCATAAAATCACTAATCACCAACATAATCACATTTAATCATATTTAGGCATGTTTAAGAAAAATAATAACATCATTAATATGAACTAGTAAATACTAATCTAAAGTTAAGATAAAGTATCTACCTTAATTCCGATGATTAGTCGGAAGCCGATAAGCTAGTTGAATTCCGGCGGCGTAACGAATAGTCGACCTCCGCTCAAACGCTTTCTAGCTAACTTATTCTACCTTTCTAAGATCTAGGGGTGGTCGAGAGTGGTGGAGTGTGGTGGTTTTAGGATGAGTTTCAAGAAGAACACTCAAGAACTCATTCAAGAACACTAGAAAGCACAAAGTGGAGAAGTTGGGAGATTTTGGTGTGAGAAAATGAAGTAAGGTGAGGGAGCTATTTATAGAAGATTGTAATTAGGTAAGTAGCCTAACTTGTTAGGTGGCCAAACTTGTTAGGTAGTCAAATTTTCTTTCTTCTCATTAACTCACAAAAATACAAATTAGGTTTAGTAAAAGTAAAGTCAAAATTGGTAGAAAAGTCAAATTGAGCACATGCCTAATTATGGTTTTTTCCAAAATAGAAATAGGCTAGTCATAATAGGACAAAATAGGAGTTGGGGGAATTAGTAGGTCTTCCGGACGCGATGTAGTGAAATACTCGGTGTGCACGCGTTGATTTTACTGCGCGGAAAAATAAATAAAAGGAAATAAACAAACTAGATCCAGTTTCATTCAAATTATTTAAACTAAATAATAAATTATTTTATTTAGCGATATTAAAAATAACTAATCGAATTAATAAATCGAAATTTTTATTTACGAAATTTCGGGTTATTACAATCTATCCCCCTTAACAAATTTCGTCCTCGAAATTCGAATTACTCAATGGATGGAAACAATTGTGGATAGTTGGCTCTCATGGCTTCTTCTCGTTCCCAAGGTTTTTCCTCTATTTCTCGATCTTTCCATAATACTCGTACTAACTGAATGGTTCTGTTGCGGATACGCTTCTCCATGCTGTCCCGAATTTCAATTGGTTCTTCCTCAAAAGTTGCGTCCTCTTCTATGTCGGGATATTCCTAATTTAACACGTGTTTTGGCAAGGCGAGATACTTCCTTAACATAAAGTCGTGAAAAATGTTATGCACTCGGTATCTGTGGTGGGAGTGCTAATCGATAGGCCACTTGTTCGATTTTCTCCAAAATCTCCAATAGGCCGATATATCGCGGAGAAAGCTTCCCTTTCTTCCGGAATCTAATTACTCCTCTTCGGGGCCGAATTTTTAGAAACACGTGGTTTCCCTCTTTGAACGACAAAGGTCTGTTTCTTCGATTCGCATAACTCTTCTGTCGGCTCTGCGCAGTAAGCAGTCTCTGTTGGATAGGCTTAATCTTCTCGTCGTGTCTCTAACCATTTCAGGTTCTAGCAATCCCGTTTCTCCGGCGTCAGTCCAACAAACCGGTGATCGACAAGGGCGGCCGTACAGAGCTTCGTAGGGTGCCATCTCTATGCTAGCCTGATAACTGTTATTGTAAGCGAATTCTACCAATGGTAGATGTCGTTCCCAATACCCTGTGAAATCGAAGGCACAAGCCCTAAGCATATCTTCCAAGGTCTGGGTTGTCCTCTCCGTCTGTCCATCAGTCTGCAGATGAAAAGCAGTACTGAGACGAATGTCAGTCCCTAGTGCCCTCTGCAGTCCTTTCCAGAACTGTGAGACAAATCTAGGTTCTCTGTCTGACACGATTGACACTGGTACTCCATGAAGTCGCACGATCTCCTGGATATAGAGCATTCCCAATGCTTCCATGTTTTCCGTCATTTTCACTGGCAAGAAGTGTGTTGACTTAGTGAGATGGTCAACAATTATCCACACAGCGGTGTTTGACTTTAATGATCTCGGAAGTCCAGTCACAAAATCCATCGAAATATGCTCCCATTTCCACTATGGAATTGGTAGCGGCTGCAACACTTCTCCAGGTCTCCTTCATGCTCCACTCTATTGGCTGAGTATATCAATATATCATCAATGAACACCACCACAAATCTATCCAGATAGGGTTGGAATATCTTGTTCATGAGACACATGAATATTGTCGGAGCATTCATCAATCCCAACGACATGACCACGAACTTGTAGTGTCTGTATCTTGTCCTGAATGCAGTCTTCGAGATGTCCTCATCTCGTACTCTCAACTGATAATATCCTGATCTTAGATCAATTTTCAAGAAACAAGTTGCTCCCCTCAACTGATCAAGCAGGTCATTTATTCTAGGCAGTGGATAACGATTCTTGATCGTGACTTGGTTCAGCTACCTATAGTCAATGCACAGTCGTAAGGTTCCTTCTTTCTTCTTCACGAACAGTGCAGGTGCTCCCCATGGTGAAGTACTCGGTTTGATGTATCATTTCTCTGACGACTCTTGTAGTTGGGTCTTCAATTCCTTCAGTTCTGTCGGCGCTATATGGTATGGGGCTATCGAAATTAGGGTTGTTCCAGGTTGAAGCTTGATGGTAAAATTGATCTATCTTTGTGGCGGTTAATCCAGGTAGATTGTCAGGAAACACGTCAGTATAGTCACAGATGATGTGTGGCAGTCCTAACTCTTCTCGATCAGATTCTTCCAACTGGAGGCTAACTAGCCATCCAAACAGTTGATTCTGCCATTACGAGCGTCGAGTCGCCGGATTCACAACCTGTCTATCCCCCTTAAAATGGAAACATGTCCTATCAGGGGTGAAAGCTGTTACTATCTTTTGATGGCAATCAACGACAGCTCGATGAGTTGACAACCGATCCATCCCCATAATTAAGCAGAAGTCAGCCATCTCGATCACGCGTAAGTCACAGGTTAGTCGGATATTACTTACTTCTAACTAGCAGCCTCTACAGATTAGATTAACTGGTAATCTATCACCAAAAGGTGATGTTATTGTCATCTTATTCTTTAGGGGTTCTGTGTCTAATCCTAGTGCAGATACGCATGCATCTGATATAAACGAACACGATGCTCCAGTGTCAAATAAAGTTTGAACGCAGGTACTAAACAGTAGTAGGATAGAGTCTAGCGTATGGTCCTGGAGAAGGTACCGGTAGTGATGGCTGTGCGGCAGTCGAGGTGGTAGCGTGCCAGGACGGTGGAAAAGACGGCTCATCGGCATAGTCATATAAGCTAAGAGAAAGCAAGTCCTTGTGTGAATTGTGTTGTGGTGTTAAGTGAAAACGTGAGAATGGTGCTAAAGGAAGTACAACAAGGTTTACTAAATACTTGCTTAATTGATACAACCGACAGACTTGTAAGTTTGCTTACAACCGAGGTTTACTTATAATACAGCAAAAAGTTAACCTCTCATACTAGAAGTGAAAACAACATTTTATTTAAAAACCTAACTATGGCTAGGTTCCAATCTTCTCAGTCATCTGGTCAACTTCATTCGGAGCATTCAAGGGAAATACATTCTCGGCATGCTTTCTTTTCTGGCCTAGTATTCTGTTGTATAGGTTGCTTCCCAAAGCTCGGATTGGCAAAGTCAATCTGTTGATATTGCTGGGGCTGCTGATATCCATAATCCATGGGTCCTACTGTCCTAGGACAATTACGGCTGATATGCCCAAAGGCTTGGCAGTTAAAGCATCGGATTGTTGGGTTGTCGTGTGCTGATCTCGACGGTCCTTGCCTTCGGTCACCCCTTTTCCAAGGCTGGGTGTTAATCTGAGCAGGGTTAAGTTTGGCTGGGTAGGGCCCACGATTGTTGTTGTTATGCACAGTCTTGATAGGTCCTCCCGAACTATTTCCTTGGCGTATCACTTTGGTGTTAGTCTCCTCCTTCCTCGGGTGGGGGCAGTTACGATTGAAATGTCCAATACTTGAGCAATTATAGCATCAGACTATTGTGCTACCTCGTCCAGAAGTTTTGGATGATCCTTGTTTGGAATCATTCCTCCTCCAGTGCTGGTTGTTTGGTGGGGGTCGGTTCGCGTTGAGTGCAGCAATGAAGGCTTGCACGAGTTGTGTGAAGTCAGGGTTACCGTTGGTTCCGTTGGACGAGCCCTCACCATTGTTACGCATAATCGCCATTCTAGAGTTGGAAATTCGTAGGGAAATTCAGTCTAGAATACCCTTTTTGAAAATAATAGCACAACACTACGGCTAAAATCTACATTCGGAAAGGATTTACTGCTGCTAAACGTTATCTTGGAGCACATATTTATACTGGAACTGACATGTGAGCAGGACACATGACACAAACAGTCAAATCCTAAGTGTTCTCACGTTTCGCTTCCCTACGCTTGGTAATGGCGCATATATGCCTATAACTACACCGTTCGCAAATAGGATATTTTTAGAGTAGCAAAAGTACAAAGTACGGACATTTATTCAGGTTACGCTCTCAGAAAGTGATCTACCCATTCTACCCAAGGCCGAGTGTTTGAACCTAGGGCTCTGATACCACTTGTAACGCCCCGCATTTTTGGGATACGTTATGGATTAATATTACAATTTAAAGTCGGTCTTAAACAGTAATAATAATAACCAAAAATACATATAGATGATCTATCCTTCACAGATTACAAAAAGGTAGACTGGGTGGGTTCTACGGCTCCGCAAATCTCTCCGCCTGGTGGATCTCCATCTCGGCAGCTCCTCCGGCTCCGTGTTCTCCGTAGAGGTTCACCTGTCCATCGTGATAATCTAGCATAATACGTCAGAGTCGTGAAGCAACATCGTGGTATTATGCCAGGGCAACACCGTGAGCGAGGACGCTCAATAGATACCCTACCTTAATCTTAAACTAGCAATTCTAGAACAATATTGTAGGTGGCAGGTAAATAGTTGAAAATCATTTATCAAAACAGTAAGTTCATGCGTGTCAATACATCAATATCAAATCAGATCAAATCAGAGTGCAGCTTTAATAAAATCAGTATCTCGTTTCTTTTAAGAAAAATCAGAGTACAGTATCAGTATCTCGTTTCTTTCAACAAAATCAGAGTATAGTATCAGTATCTCGTATCACTTTCTCTTAACAACATTCTTCTTCAAATTTCAACCATGTCGACATCTCACATCTCTCGAAAGTTATTGGCCCGTTCTACAACCCCGTTCTAACGGTCACCAACCTTTCCGTTCGAAGGTTCGGCCACCCATATACTGTCTCCTGCAGTATGAGTTCCGCTAACTCCGTGTCACACACGACATAGTCCCGGCTACCCATATCAGTGAATCCCCACCAGTTTGTTTATGAGGTCCGCTTGCTATGTGTTGTACTGAGTAAGTTCTAACCGTCAAATTCGCCCGCGGAATTTGAGGAGAAACTCCAAACAGCACTACCGTATAGTTCCATTGAGCTTTGGCCACCAGTTCACCCCGGGGAACTGAGGCGGGACTCTAATGGCAGTATTGTCTAAATTTTAATTACAGCATCATTTTCATTCTCATCTCTAACTCTTCCATTTAAAAACAATCGATCACTTTCTCGAAAAACGTGTCGTGTCGTACCGTCTCGGAAAACGTGTACATGCCATAATTTCATAAAACAAAACCTTCCGTTTAGGATCGTTCATGATGAACCTTCCGCTCGTAAACCATCTTACGAAAAACCATGTTACTTAACGACAAAAATTCTTTCTTCCGGGAATTAAAACATAAGGATTTATTCTCGTTCTTGGATTTGCTGGCGTGTTTTAAGATTCGTACGTCGAATCGCCACTTGGTTTGTCTAAACCAAGAAATTACCCTACTAGAAAACTCTAGTAGTTGAATCCGTTTGGCGTGTTTTAAGATTCGTTCGTCGAATCGCCACTTGGTTTGGGCTAAACCAAGAAAAAGCCTGACTAGACATGCTAGTCATAGATTCTATTTGTTAGTCTGAATAGATTAAGAATATTTATTCAATAATCCTGGAAAATCTCATTTCACTTGAAAAGCTCTTTTGTTCAGAAAATCGGTCGGGCATTATAACTGCGTAAATTTGAAAAGTCGATTTTCATTCGGGCATTACAACTGGGTAATTTAGTTTTTCAAAAGCCCATCGAACATTATAACGGTGCATTTTGATAGTCAATTTTAAATCGTGCATAGTAACGACTAAGTGTGATTTTCAAAGTCTAATTGTTCATAAAATCACTAATCACCAACATAATCACATTTAATCATATTTAGGCATGTTTAAGAAAAATAATAACATCATTAATATGAACTAGTAAATACTAATCTAAAGTTAAGATAAAGTATCTACCTTAATTCCGATGATTAGTCGGAAGCCGATAAGCTAGTTGAATTCCGGCGGCGTAACGAATAGTCGACCTCCGCTCAAACGCTTTCTAGCTAACTTATTCTACCTTTCTAAGATCTAGGGGTGGTCGAGAGTGGTGGAGTGTGGTGGTTTTAGGATGAGTTTCAAGAAGAACACTCAAGAACTCATTCAAGAACACTAGAAAGCACAAAGTGGAGAAGTTGGGAGATTTTGGTGTGAGAAAATGAAGTAAGGTGAGGGAGCTATTTATAGAAGATTGTAATTAGGTAAGTAGCCTAACTTGTTAGGTGGCCAAACTTGTTAGGTAGTCAAATTTTCTTTCTTCTCATTAACTCACAAAAATACAAATTAGGTTTAGTAAAAGTAAAGTCAAAATTGGTAGAAAAGTCAAATTGAGCACATGCCTAATTATGGTTTTTTCCAAAATAGAAATAGGCTAGTCATAATAGGACAAAATAGGAGTTGGGGGAATTAGTAGGTCTTCCGGACGCGATGTAGTGAAATACTCGGTGTGCACGCGTTGATTTTACTGCGCGGAAAAATAAATAAAAGGAAATAAACAAACTAGATCCAGTTTCATTCAAATTATTTAAACTAAATAATAAATTATTTTATTTAGCGATATTAAAAATAACTAATCGAATTAATAAATCGAAATTTTTATTTACGAAATTTCGGGTTATTACAGAAGTAAAGTAGTTTGTGCAAGTCTTTCGTAGCAACTGGACGTCCAAATGAAGAAATTGAACACTCAAAACGCAAATCATAAATTGGTCCATAAATTTCGAGGAACATAAAACATAATATCATTGATTCAACTAGTCATTAACAAAAACTTCAATAGACTCCAAACTACTTAGCAAAACCCTACATTATAATTTCATATAATCCAAACAGTTGATTGCCGAGTCGACGGCCGTGATTACTCACTACACAGGTGTAGTGAGCTTCCACTACAAGCCCCCAAATCCAGCCCGGAACAAACCGAGAACAAACAAAACGCATATGATCATATACCAGTGTCCATAAATTAGAAAGATCATTCAATAGAAGAACGCAAATTCCGCCACCAAAACCGCCATCGTCCCCTTAAGCAGTTGACATTCAAATCGCCCCAGAACCAAGAAAAGCCCGACAACCCCATTAATGAACCCAAAACTCGCCAGATTCAGGAGCACAAGCGACGACGACTTCAATCGGTTCCTACCAATCAGCAACGAGTGGCACTTGTCGATCACGGCGAAGGCGTAAACGGGTTCAAGCAACGTAACCTTGCTAGCCAGGTAGCACAACGACCCATCGTCGACAAGAATCAGACGGAACATCGCGACTGCGGCGAGAACCGGCAGAGCCGAGTAATGGGTACGGAGTGGGACCGAGAGGAGGACGAAAATTAACCCGAGGAATACGGCATTGTAAAGGACCATAATGATATAAACCCAGAGGTAGGTGACGGCGAGGCGGTTGAAGACGGTGCTGGAATGTATGACTGCAACGCGGGCCGCCGAGGGCCTCGATTGGGAGAAAGAGATGGCTGTGGCGGAGAGGAGAGCGAAAGATATGGCGACCAAGAGGTACCAGGATAGGAAGTCGACGAGTTTAGTGGATTGGGAGGAAGAAGAATGGGGTCGGAAGCATGGGAAAAGAATGGGATCGATTAGGGAGAAGACGGGGTCTAAGACATAATAGGTGAGCATTCCGCAGACGAGAGAGAACGCTAGGAGGTCTCTGCACATGTAGGTGGTTTTCTGGGATCGTCTTGGGATTGAAGTTGATTCGTCCAGGATGGTGTTTGTTTGGGTTAGGAATTCCTCGAGTTCTTCCAGTGGTTCTTCTGGTAAGTCTGGACCTGGTGGATCCATGGAGAGAGAGAGAGAGAGAGAGAGAGAGAGAGAGAGAGAATTTGTGTAACCTGCGTTTGAGACAAATTGGGTCACACATGTGGGCATGACTTGGTGACCTATTTATTATAGAGTCTTAGCTTATCTTGAAGATAAGATTGAAGAGGTTGAAGTGATTCTATTCTTTTAAGATTGTAGGACTTCTAAAGCATCTAGAATGCTCCATTTATATGATTCCTGCAGCATATTCATAATATATGCATACAAGATTATCAGTCAAGTATTGAGTTCTACAAAACTCACTCCCTAGTTTTTTTCTCTCTACCATTAAAGAGCGATTCAAAGATTTTGTATCATAGAATAGAGGGTGATATTTGAATCTTATAATATATATCACTCCATTGCAGGAGATTGTTACTATTCTAGTATGGGATATAGAGTATGTAATCCATAAACCAAAAGATTCGGTTCGGTAAAAGTTCGCTAAAGGTAATCTGAATCACCCGTTTCCGTATTCGTTATTGAAAGTTATCAAGTTTGATTGAATTGAGGCTTTCGATTTCAATTCACTAACTTGGATCACAACTTTCAAGTTTTGGTTGGTACTTTATCATTATATATTTTTATTATTTATGTAGAATCGTTATAATCGGATTTCGTATATCTGTGTCAGATTCACGCAGTTACAGCCAATATTTGACCATTACAGGTGATTAATTTAAGAAATTTAAAATTATTTTTTGTCAAAATAATCTTTCAAAATCTATGAATGCTACACTTGATTCCCATTATGTATCTCAAAACCGTAATATAAAACCTTTGACAGTGTACTATTTTCATTTTTACAACATGAATTAGTGATTTTCCATGTCAACCAAACAATAGAAATATTTTCCAGAAAATGTTCTCATATTACAACCAAACACAACCTGAAAACATTTTATTTTCAAGAAAAGTTTTTCACGGAAAATATTTTTAGAAAATGTTTTCCACCCAAAAGAAACGGAGGCATTAGAACTCCTATTCTGATTCACTCAGTAGAATGGCCCTGAACGGGGAACGAGGAGATTAATCATCTCTTGTCCCATTTTTTTTTGTCCTTATTCTAAACAAATCGCATTCGTTAATTTTGCATTTATTTTTTTAAGGATTATTGCTTCATTTCTATGAGAACAATCTAATGAGTAAAAAATTACAATGAACCAAACTAACAAAGAAAAAAGAAATCCAATAGTCCACCAAAATTAGGATGATTTTTATTTTTAGTGAACTTTTTTTAAAATTATAATCATAAATTTTTTACTCATTAGATTCATCGAACAAAATGGACGCAAAACTAATGAAGCCCGAAATTTTTTTGAGTAAGGACCAGAAAATTTTCTTGGATTATTTTTGCCAAAACACCTAATTATTATTGTATTCGAAAGAACTATGTAGCCACTTTTTTACATATTAGTATATACTGTATAGTTTTCGTTGATGTGCTAAAAATTTGGAACAAAGAAACATAGGTTATCTTATCTTATATAGTATTACAAAATTATATTTCGTAAGAAGGACCGTGAACGCGACAAGTGGCACCGTATTTAACTCTTTAAAAATTTGAAAATATTATTATTTTTAACCAGATATTAGATAATAGATATGTATGAACTTGACAAGGATATATAGTGATATGTTCTTTCCAATTATCATCACTATAGCTATTTCCCAAATTTGGGAGTCCAAAGAGTAAACCCTATACCTATCCTAATCGAAGCCAATCAGATTCTAACTTCGGTGCCATATTAAAACTAATCAATATCAAACTGATATACCTAATCTAAACCAAATATTAGTATTTAATTTCGGTTCCATATTTTAAACTGACTGTTACATAATGCTTGGCAAAACGGAAAAAGGTAAGAAAGAGAAAAGAAAACCCATAAAATAGACATGAAAAGGCAGCTAACGGCTGTGATTCACCCGGTATACTGTGCGGTGTACTGTGCACGTACAGTACACCGGGTGAATCACAGCCATTAATTGCTTGGATTTTCTTTTCTTTTTTGTACCATCTCTCTTGGAAAAACACTTCTCATTCGGCTTTGAAGAAAAACTACAAGGATTTCTTTTTAGTCCTCTGGTTTCCTCTTCGGCTGCGGCGAAGTTTAAATGCAAAAAATTGTTCCTCTGGCTTTTCATGCCTGTGTAGCTTATGTCTTTTCTTTTATATTTCCAATTTTCTCAAATCTTCTTCTCTATTTTCCATTAAGTCAGAATATTTCATTAGCGTGGTTTATTATATAAATTTTTATAATAGATCATGAGAATATTGATCCGGACGTCAATCGGGCCCATAAAAAAGAGTGATACATGAATGTCGAAATGAGAATGATAATCGATGAATTAGAAAACAAACCAATGTTGTAAAAATAAGTAGTTTGTGCAAGTTTTCGTAGCTACTATAGTGACCCTCTTGTTGTGGATCGCTATACTGATGGGGTGATGCAAAGATTTAAATATCGGCCGATGCGTATCGGTTTTTCAAGGGACCGATCGATGCCGATATTGACCGATATACGATCCGACATAGGTCGATATTTGACTGTATCACCGATACCGTTACGTATCCCTATCCGGTGATGAGCTTTGGTGATATTTTGGCTCCATTGTTTTGGCTTAGCTTTTTGTTTTTCCTTTCTTTCCAATATTCCGTTGGAATTTTATCTTTTGCCATTGCCTTTGCTTTACACGTGTTTGGTATTGGCTTTTTCTACCCTCGATGTACCCTTTTGTTGAGTTTTAATAAATTTTTTCATTAATTAAAAAAGAAAAAGTTTTCATAGCTACTCGAAAAAAAAATTATTAGTATCTAATTTGGGTGCCATATTTTAAGCTGACTGTTTCATTAGTGTGATTTATTATATAAATATTTTTAATAGATCATGAGAATATTGATCCGAATGTCAAGTCGCACCCATAGAAAAAGAGTGATGCATGATGATTGATCAACTAGAAAACAAATCAATGCTAAAAAAGTAAAGTAGTTTGTGCAAGTTTTTCGTAGCGACTAGACGTCCAAATGAATAAACTGAACACTTGAAACGCAAATCATAAATTGGTCCATAAATTTCGAGGAACATAAAACAAAATATTATTGATTCAACTAGTCATTAACAAAAACTTAAATAGACTCCAAACTACGCAGCGAAACCCTACATAATAATTTCATTTAATCCGGATGTTGATTGCCGAGTCGACGACCGTGATTACTCACTACACAGGTGTAGTGAGCCCCCCAAAATCCAGCCCGGAATAAACCGAGAACAAACAAAACGCATATGATCATATACCAGTGTCCATAAATTGGAATGATCATTCAATAGAAGAACGCAAATTCCGTCACCAAACCCGCCATCGTCCCCTTAAGCAGTTGACATTCAAATCGCCCCTGAATCAAGAAAAGCCCGACAACCCCATTAATGAACCCAAAACTCGCCAGATTCAGGAGCACAAGCGACGACGACCTCAATCGGTTCCTACCAATCAACAACGAGTGGCACTTGTCGATCGCAGCGAAGGCGTAAACGGGTTCAAGCATCGTAACCTTGCTAGCCAGGTAGCACAACGACCCATCGTCGACAAGAATCAGACGGAACATCGCGACTGCGGCGAGAACCGGGAGAGCCGAGTAATGAGTACGGAGTGGGACCGAGAGGAGGACGAAAATTAACCCGAGGAATACAGCATTGTAAAGGACCATAATGATATAAACCCAGAGGTAGGTGACGGCGAGGCGGTTGAAGACGGTGCTGGAATGTATGACTGCAACGCGGGCCGCCGAGGGCCTCGATTGGGAGAAAGAGATGGCTGTGGCGGAGAGGAGAGCGAAAGATATGGCGACCAAGAGGTACCAGGATAGGAAGTCGACGAGTTTTTTGGATTGGGAGGAAGAAGAATGGGGTCGGAAGCATGGGCAAAGAAAGGGATCGATTAGGGAGAAGACGGGGTCTAAGACATAGTAGGCGAGTATTCCGCAGACGAGAGAGTACGCTAGGAGGTCTCTGCACATGTAGGTGGTTTTCTGGGATCGTCTTGGGATTGAAGTTGATTCGTCCAGGATGGTGTTTGTTTGGGCTAGGAATTCCTCGAGTTCTTCTAGTGGTTCTTCTGGTAAGTCTGGACCTGGTGGATCCATGGAGAGAGAGAGAGAGAGAGGGAGAGAGAATTTGTGTAACCTGCGTTGCGAGCTCTTCTGGTGGATAGAGTTTATATAACCTGCGCTATTGGTGCATCGATCCATGGTGATGGTAGGGAAAAAAATTTGTGTACCGAATGGGTACCATGTGGTCATGCTGAGCACGATCTCAGCTTTGCAAAAATGTTTTGGATGACCGAGATTGATTCTCTCTCCCTCCTCTCACCCAACCACTCTCTATCCTCTTTTTCTCTCTGTGGGATTGCGTTTTGAACGGCTAAGATTGCCAAGCAGGAACCACGTGGGTAATACCCACACGAAACTGAAAATTTCTCGATGGTAGGATGAAAATGGGTCAAAAATCAGTTAAGTTTTGTGCGAAATTTCTGCCGAATTTTCCCTACAAATCACACGTCCTTCTTTCCTTTATCTCTCCTCCTATAATTCTATCTTATCTTACATATTTTGATCTACGTTTCGTTCTTTCCTTTATCTCTCTCCTTCTATAATTCTATCTTATCTTATATATTTCGAACTACATATTTTGTAAGGAGGGCTGTGGGTGTAACAAATGGGATTCGAAGGGTCTGTAGTGAGTAAGCGTACTACATCTATGTAGTAACCAATTACAGTCATCCGTTCGGCAATTAACGGTCCTGATTAAATGTAATTATTTTACGTGTAAGACACTTATCTTTTATGAAAGATAATCGGGACCGTTGATTGCTAAACGGACGGCTGTGATTGCTCACTACAAAAGTGTATTGAGCTTACTCACTACACCGTAACAAATGTCCCCGATTTTTGACTCCCCTATTTAATACATAAAAAGCAATAAAATATCAAATATTAATCTTTTTAAAACTGGAATATACATAATATTAGAGCATATAGGATTATACTTCTATTAGATATATAACATATGTGAACTTGATAGTATTAGATATATATTAACTTCGGTTCAAGAAGGATACCATTACCTACCCTAATCCAATTAGATTTAAACTGATCTAAGCCAATCTGATCATCAGTTCTTTTTTTCTTTTCTTTTTTTCTAATTCTTCTAAGTAGATTATTCTTCTGTCTTCTTCTTCGGCAGTTCAAAAGCAAAAAAAAAAAGTATTCCAAATGCAAAAAATTGTTGGTCTCGTGCTTTTCATGCTTGTATAGCTACTTTTTTTTTTTGACATATCCACAATTCTTCTTCTTTATTTTCCATTAATGTCACCTTTTCTGGTTTTCCAAAAAGGTTCTAAGCAAGATACTCTTACATGGAGCCAAAGAGGACCAGTAGAGACGGTCGCCCTAACAAAAAAAAAAACTCATTGTATTATGTAGGGAAAAAAAAATTCCCTATGAATTTTACAGGCCCGCCCTTATAAAATATTTTGAAAAAAAATTCGCCTCTACATTATAAAATTCTTGGTTCTGAGTTGAATGTGATGTGTTTGTTGTTTGCTTGTGGTTATAAGTCGTTCCCAGACATCAATGAGTTTGTACCTTTAAGTATATATATATATACACACACCAAGCTTCCAATCCAAACTCCCGCATTCTGTTAAGTTACGGACCTCCACCTTTCCAATTTTTTTTTGAAAATCCGAACCGTTGGATGTGTTTAAAATGTGTTTTCAAGGTCCAACGCGAAGATTTGGCAAAAAAAAATACCCGGAAAGGCTTGATCGGAGCTGTTTTTCACAAAAACGCTAATATACGGTTCGGATCGTCGAAATTTGGTCCGAAAAGTCGAAAATACCCCTAGGTCCGTAACTTAACTAAGTTAAGGGAGTTTGGATAGGAAGGGGACTCTCTCTCTCTCTCTCTCTCTCTCTCTCTCTCTCTCTCTCTCTCTCTCTCTCTCTATATATATATATATATATATATATATATATATATATACACACAATAGGCTTCTAATGAGGACTCCCTCATATGGGGAGAAATGAGGACCAAGCACCACAGCCCTTGGATGAGATCCAAGGGCTCAGATTTAAAAAGCCAATTCGTGGGTTAAAACCACTCAAATCACAGGTCAAATACCATATCTGGGTCATCTAAGGGCCATCCAGGTTAAATCAAGAGTACGCTGTACTCTTCCCCTCCCCTCATTCGACAGAAAACGTTACAGAGAGCTAGAGAGAGAGAGAGAGAGAGAGAGAGAGAGAGAGAGAGAGATCGATTGAAGAAGAAGACGTCCATACAAGGAGAAGACGACCATCATGGTTTCGATCTCTGTCCCTCGCGCTCGTTTTCTGTCTGTGTGTTTGCTGGGCTCTCAAAAAACTAGGGTTTTCAAGATCGATTTTGAAGAAAAAACCCAAATCGACGAAGAAGAGGAGCTACGATTTCGATCTCTGTCTCTCGCGCTCGTTTTCTGTCTGTGTGTTTGTTGGGCTCTCAAAAAACTAGGGTTTTCAAGATCGATTTTGAAGAAAAAACCCAAATCGACGAAGAAGAGGAGCTACGGTTTCGAACCAAGGTATTGTTGGCTTTCAGTTTCAATTTGTTGTTGAAATACAGTGTACATTACATTGCCTGCACGAAGTTTGGAAATATCACAGCAACAAAGCTGTCTCAAAATACAATGGAGCATTCCTTGCAGATTAGTGTGTTGTGGTTCTGTGTTATGCTATCCAAATAGTGAGGTACTTACTCCTGCTATTCTACATGTTGACCCTATGTTGAGGGTCTGTTTTTTACTTACTGTGTATTGTTAGCTTCAGTTTGTTGTTGAAATACAGACATTGTTTACTGTTTTTTTCCCTTTTCCGATCCAGATCGAAGAACCGCGACGAAGAAGAAACCCTACCGACGAAGCGGACAACCAGGTCTCTTGCTCCATTTTCTTTCAATTTACTCTGAAAGGTGACTCCACTACTAAACAAAACATTGGCTAACAAGCCAGATTACACCACTGCTAAACACAATACTAAACAAAAAAATTGGCAAGAGGGTTGTGCTTCATAAACTCTGCCTCAGCTTCTGACCCCGTCTCTCTCACTTCCTTTTGCCATCTTTCAAATTCATCATCGTCGTGGGAAGGCACTGCAATACGCACCTCACATTCAAACCACAAATCAAGAAGCAGAACTAGAAAAGGATAATTGTCACCCAAATCATGCAAGCTGTACCCGTTTTAGAAATTTGAGTCATCAACTCAGGAATTGAAGACAAAGCCTGCCAATCACTCCTTACTTCAGACCATAGTAGTGTACTTTCAGTGAGGTACCCATTCAGAAAGTGTTCTGTCCAGGTGAAGTAAAGAAGCTTAAGTAGATGGTTCAATAGCTCGTAAGACCATTTGAACACAATATGGATGGAAAAAGAACTGAAATTCAAGAAACGAGAAAATAAAAATCTAAAGGCATTTGAGAATTCAAGGACAACAATAAATAACCAGAAAAAACACCATGTATTAACAAAATGGAAGGACAGACATTCTTCTCAGGCATATCCATTAACAAAATGGAAGAAACACATCAAGAGAGTCGAACAGCGACAAAGTCGAACGAACAAGTATTTGAAAATAGATCGAACAAAATAAGATGTACATAACACGAGTTAAGTAATTCGAAATGGGAATCAAAAACCCTTGTTTTTGCTGCTACCTTAAACATCATCTCCAAAATCGAAATCAAAATGGAAATCAAAGCCCTAGTTTTTCGAAACTGAAGCTTTCAATCGAAGCCCTAGTTTTTCAAATCACAACCCGAAACTTAGAGAGAGAGAGAGAGGCCGACCTTGGTGATGGTAGTCTTCTTCTTGTTCGATCTGGATCGCTTCACTCGTCTTCTTCGTTCGTCTCCAGAGGCTCTCTGAAAATGGCGTGATTTGGGGAAAGGAAGGGAAGCTGGTGCTTATGACCCGGATTTGAGTTTGACCCGCGAAGTGGGTTTCAACCCCGTTTTGACCCGCGAATGGGCATTTTAAAATCTGAGCCCTTGGATCTCATCCAAGGGCTGTGAGCTAAGGTCCTCATTTAGCCTAAAATGAGGGAGTCCTCATGTGAAGTGGATTGTGTATATATATATATATACGTACATGAATATTAATATACGAAAAACTTCCAATCCACACCTCCCGGAAATAAGAAAAAATTGATTTTTTTTGTGTTGCAAATTATTTTTGGAAAATCCAAGCCGTCCAATGTGTTCAGAAAGTGTTTTCAAGGGTCCACGCGAGAAATCTTCAAAAAAACATACCGGGAAGGGCTTGACATTGTTTGCAAAAATTGCTTTGATCAAGCCCTTCCCGGTATGTTTTTTTGAAGATTTCCGCTTGAATCCTTGAAAACATCTTTTGAACACATTGAACTGCTCGGATCGTCAAAAAAAATATTTGGATCATGGAGGTCCGGAAACGGGAATCCCGTTTTAGAAGCTTTACCCATTAATATATATGCACTTTCTACTTAATATGCAGATAATCACAAACAAGTTCGGATATTAATGCATATTTCGCAGATATTAATATATACTTTCACGGATATTAACATACTTCTTTCAAATATATATGCACTTTCTATTTATTATCCTCCACTTATTGGTTGAAGGTTAGCCTTTTTCCTTCTTTCATTTATTATTATTATTATTTTGTCTTTTACTTCACAAAACACAAGTTTGGACCAGTAAAAAACAAGTGCCAGAAAAAAAAAATTTTGTTTTTGTTTTTTTATTTTTTTCCAAACTTTTGTTTTGTGAAGTAAAAAAAAAAAAAAAACTTGTTTTCCAAACAAGTGCCAGTAAAAGACAATGGAGACTACTATCTTGTGTGGGGCCCACCTGGCCAGCCTCATGGTCTACCACCTACACTTAGTCTCAGCCGTTGGTTTTAGTGGGACCACCTGTAGGATGGGCCAATGTCAATTTTGATTACCCTAAACATGGCCCTGGTCATTTTTGAGGCACCCAAAGTAAATCAAAAGCTTTTTCTTCTGTTGGCAAATAGTATTGGTTCCCTAGGACAAATTGATGAAACTTGAAAGGGACCAGAACCAGTTTTGCATAAGAAGAATGTCCTATTCATTGCTAATATGGAGCGAGGGTTTGAAACAAATAGGAAACATTTTATCTTCTTCTACCTTTACTCTTTTCATAAAAAAGGTTAAAATTTTCGCCAATCAGAATCACATATTTTTTTTCCTGGCTTCAAATTTCCCTTTTTAGCTATGCAGTGAGGAAAACAGGACTCCTTACCAAGATCTGTAATGCACCGATTTTCGGACACATTATTTAAATCATTTGATATAAAAATATTCATTTATATAAAAGATTTATCTTAGCAAACCGCAGAATCAAGTAACATAAAAGGGAAGAAATTTAGTTTGGTACAACATAAGAAGATAATTGATGCTGATTTAAATTACATAAACCCAATACAAAAGTGAAGTGGTTAACAAAGCCATCTCCTATTGTAGGTTTAGGTCTCAATCTTCAGTTGATTCTGCATTTGCGACCAAATCCTCAAACTGATATTATGGCTCGCCATCTCTTTCTTCAGTACCTGGCATGGCACGCCAGGGCACATAGTAATAGAAGAACAAAATCCCAAACACAGTGGATTGCGTTCTCTCTCACAAGGTGGGTTTATAAGTGGTGTGATTCAATCCCTCTAAGTAAGAGTGATTTTACAAGTGTAGGCTCACGCACACAGAAAGTATAGAAATCTATAGTGAAAAACTCTGAGAAGATAATATATAGTGTATATCTCAGACTCATACTTTTTTTTTGTATTTGGACACGAATGATCTTCTTGAAGCTTGATTATGATCTCTACAAGAAAAGGTCTTCTCTTTAAATATCCATGACAGAATCCACAAGTCTTCCTTTTAGTGGTCCAATATTCAACTCATTAATACTCATGTTTTCTCCTTTACGGCTACGATCACTATGATGAATGCTTTGATCAATTTTGTGCTACAAAGTCAATAAAGCATAAAACATATATGTGAAGAAAAATATACATCAGTACACAATCATCATAATCAGGAAACATTTGAATAATCCACAATGTGTATTTGCATTTACTGCAAATCCTCTTTATATAGATTTCCAAATCAGGAAAACTGCTATTTCAAATTGGGCTGCAAAATTCAAATTAGGAGAGGCAAAATATATACACAAGAAAGAAAATATAATTTGTATAAATTAATTGGAGAAATTCCCAAGGATATAGCGTGGTCCCATAAATCAATCTAGAGAGAGAAAGAAGAACAGAGTGTTCTGTTTTGAAATAGAGCCTGAGATCCTTGAAACACTTGTTACACACAGCCGTGCAAGACTTATGTGTTACACATGTGTGTATGACATGAGCGTATGACAAGAGCGTATCAAAGGGCTTCTTCTTCCAAGCCGGCCCTCTTTTGTGAGAGTGTTCTCATTTAGGCCTTGCACATGTCACATCCTACCTGTTTAGGTCCTTTCCCACGCGCGCAACCCCATTGGATAATAATCTGTGCGCTGTCATCATCAGCGCAGCCGCGAAGGGAATGCGAAGCACCGAATCAAGCCTAATTACCACCTGGGCTCAAGCCTTCTTTAAATCTGGATAACAAATCATTGGATCAAAAGTCCAAAATAAGGCCCAATTAAAACATGTGATCCAATATTGGAAGGCTTAAAAATCATGCTATTATAGCCCATCTTGATCTAATTTGCCTACATGAAAATGATATTAGCCCAATAATAAAGCATGGGTCTAAAAACATTATGCCCCAATTTAGTGAAACATTAATGCCCAAAAATAATCAAATTGATACCAACATTTTAATCATCATAATTGAAAAACATTCTAAAAAAACATCATCATCAAAATTAAATCCCCAACAAATATGTCACGTATTGCATTTGTACAAGTTTCTTCGTTATTTCTCTTTATAATTACCACAAGAGTCCATGACCATGAAATTTTTGGATAGGAAATTTTTTGCACTGGGACTTAAATTTCTCAATCATAGCCCATGAATGAATTTTTTAAAAATTTTAGATGAAATTAATCTAATTCCCCTTGCACTTTGCTAGTGCCAGACCAAGATGTCACTCTATTTTTTAGTGTGAACAGTCAATTTTTATTATTTTTGCTCTGTACCTGAACTAATGCATTTTTCCCTCCTTGTTTTCTTCTACTTCTTCTTTGGGTTTTAGTATTAGGTTGTTATCAATATTATAGTGCGTCGACTGCTAGGACTAATTAGAGAGGGTTATATAGCGCAATTGTACCGTGTGGCCCCAAAACAAAGTGGTTTTGGTTTTTTGGGTTAGTCAATGAATCGTTTTAAATTGGGAAAGTTACAGCCCAATATAACTTATGAGCACTCATTCCCACACTAAGGATCAACTAAATACTTATTTACCTACAAGAATTAGATTTTTTCCCAAATTACCATTTACCTTCACACCACCACTTCACCGTGAATTTCCCTCAACATTTTTGTTGTCAAGGAGATAGCGTTCGCCAAAAGCGACAGAGATTGGAAACTGATGGAGCCACCCCACTCTCATTCCCACTCTCTTCCTCTCAAACCACGAACAAACACTCCTCCATTTTAGTCATGGCGTCTGATGACGAAAGGTTACAAAATATTCTTCTCGATCAGTTCCTAATTACGATGATAATTGAGGCTTTTAACTTTGATTTTCCTTCTGTTGGTTGTGACTTTGATAATTTGCAAGGTTTTGGTGCCGATTGCAATCGAGACGAAGCCGATTGAGGCGGTTCTAATCATCGACGTGTTGTGGTGAGGCTTCTGTCGAGAAGCTGTTGCCCTGTAGTGTATTAATATCTCTACTTAGAAATTGAATCTGTCCCTTTTATTACATTATTTTGTACATGTTTCTTTCATTATTTCTTGTTAAAATTAACACAAGATTCCATGACCATTAAATTTTTGGATAGGGAATTTTTTGCATTGGGACTTAAATTTCTCAATTGTAGTCCATAAATAATTTTTTTTTTTTTGAAATTTGAGATGAAATTAATCTATGTCTCCTTACACTTTGCTAGTGCTAGACCGATGTATCACCCTATTTTTCAGTGTGAACAGTCAATTTTGATTTTTGTGATCCTAGTTTCTTTTTTATTCATTTTTCAGGTAGACTCATTGAATGGGGTTGCATTCGTTGATCTATTTTCAAAATCATTTTCTCTCTTCTCCATCTGTTGTGCTTACTTGAGGTTGAGTTTCGAGCTGCTATATACGATGATTAGAGAACAAGGAGAAAGGGAACTCAGAAGAATAAGATAATACAGCGCTGAGTTCAATTCCTAAGACTCCATTTGTTTTGGGCAGAAAATATTTTTTGGAAAATTTTTTTCGGTGGAAAATCTTTTCCGGCGTTTGGTTCCAAAGAAAACAAAATTTAACGGAATACGTTTTTCCAAATTATCAAAATGTAAACCACTAGAGGAGGAAAATGACATTTACTGATTTTAAAGACGGAAAACATTTTTCAGATTCAGAGTCATGCCTCTTCCTCACAATCGGACCCTGCTACGACTCGACTTTCGTCTCTTTCTCATATACATACATATATACATTCTCGCATAATATATATTGGTATATCTATCTATATATGTACATCTCCGCGTATATATATTTACATACGCAAGAAGCATCAGATAAAGGCTTCATATTTCCATATAGGTATGTACATAGATACATATATTCATATACAGTACACATATGTGTGTATCATCAAGCAAATTTTTGTATTCTCTCTCTATATTAGTATACAATATTCTTCAATTTGTTTCGTAGTGAAGATCTTATTGTGTGTACACCCTTCTACACACTTAGATTGGTGTTTCTTTGATTCAGTCATCAATCAATATTTGGGTTCTCATACTTTGGTTTGACCATTGTGTAGACACCCCAACTTGTGACTCGGGAATATTCTTAGGCATTCCTGATGACAAGGAAGTGCTAAAAACATCATATCAAAGCTTGAACAGGGTCCAAAAGCTAGCCAAACCTCTCAAACCCTTCAAAACCTACCCAAAAGACCAAAACATTACCAAAAGCCCTTGACAACACCTAAGCGCTCAAGTGGTTACAACCTGAGTGCTCAAGTCCCCCATTTGAGCGCTCAAGTGATCACCTGGGTGGGAATTTTTTTTTCGGCTTTTCAAATCATGTGTAATGATGAAGAAGTCATCATGTGGAATCCATTAAGCCTAAACCACTCTCTTACCCCTTAATCAAACTTTTAAACCCATTTTCCCCCAAAATCCCTCTATAAATGCGCCCCTTCTCCTCCATTCTTCAACTCAACAACCCTCCATACTCTCTCTCTACAATCAGACCTCCCTCCTACTATTTTAACCCAGAAATCCTTAATCATCTTCACAAAAACACTTCAAAAATCTCATTTTCCCATAAAAAGCCCAAAAAACACCATCAAAACTCATGTTCTAGTGATGGTTTAGCTTGATCAGCCCTTCCCAAGTGTATACCATCATCAAAGCTCATACCCTAGGCTAATATTCCACAAAAATCCTTCCAAAAACCCTAGCTACGCTTCGGTTTTTCTTAGATAATAAATCAAACATGTTCAAACCTCATAAACATGTCAAGATCCCACTTACCTAGCCCAAAGTCAGTCCTAAATCAGTCCCTAAATCCTAACCCAAGCCTTATCCTTCAAAAACCTAGTCAGAAAGTCCTTATTTCAAGCCATAAAAGATGGAAATACCTTGAGATCATGTTATTTTTGCACTCCTGAGGGAATCAACAAACTCATATTGGTTCCTCATACCATTTGTGGATTTATCTTATTAAGAAAATAAGTTTTGAACAGCAAGATTAGTTAATGGCTTGAGGGCTCAAGTCAGCAATTTGAGTGCTCAAGTGTCGTTTAGAACATCTCTTCTTTCTATTATTTATATATTCTGATCATGTTTGTTCTCTCCCTTAATGGTTATATTCATCATAGAACACATGTTCATGGTCTGATCAGTCCAAATAAAAGAGTTTATTATGCTTTTGAAGGGTAAAAACACCAAAAAGTTGCATTTAAACCCCTTTATTGGTCTTGAAAATTGTTGATCTTGCTTAAACACATGATAAAAGGAAGCAACCAGACCTATTCTCAACAGACCAAGGCAAAAAAGAGGTCATTAAGGGAGAAATCAAGCAGGTGCAAAAACAATTAAGTGCTCAAGTCCTTCCCCTATAGTCTGTTTTGTCAATGTTTAATCAATGAGATCTTATATCTAGTCTTTTATATCAATTTTTTGCATCAAAGATGATCTCACTACAAGAGAAAACACATTTGGCGACCAAATCTGGCGACCAAATCAATTTTTGTCGCTGATTGTAGCACCTTCAGCGACCAAATTCTATTTGTCGCCATATGCAATACTTTGGGCGACCAACAAACATTTGTCGCCTATGCAATGCCTTTGGCAACCAAATAAATTTTGGTCGCCGTATGCAATGCCTTTGGCGACCAAATTTTTTTTTGTCGCCTATGCGATGCCTTTGGCGACCAAATTTTTTTTTGTCGCCCAAATTTTTTTTTGTCGCCTATGCAATGCCTTTGGCGACCAATTTTTTTTTTTTGTCGCCTATGCAATGCCTTTGGCGACCAAACATCGGCTTTGGTCGTGGAGACATATGGCGACCAAAAATTTTAGTCGTCGATGGTATATTTCGATAAAATTAAATAATATAATAAAATAAAATAAAATACTTTTCAAAAAAATATATATAATAAAATATAGTGCAATACATACTCCCTCCGTCCCTTTTTAAATGTGTACAATGGGAAACGTGTATTTTTGTGGACATTAAAAAATGTACTTTCGTATAATATTTTTAAATTTTTTTTGCACCAAATTAAAGTACTCAATGAGCACTTTAATTTGGTATAAAAAGAATTAAAAAATTAAATAGGGAAATATGTTTTTTAGGAGTTTGAAATTACACGTATTCCCAGGGTACGCACTTAAAAAGGGACGGAGGGAGTAATTTATTATAAATAATGTTATACATTTGGTAATGTAAAAAGGAATATACGAAAGGATAATACATATATATTGTTTCTAACAAATGGAACATAAATGCATAGGTAGCCCAGTGGTTAGGTGTTGGGTAAAGAAGTGGGAGGTCGTGGGTTCAATTCCTGGCAGGCGCATGCGGAACATTAAATTTTTTTTTTCGTATGAACTTTCGGCGACAAAATATTGGTCGCCGTATGGCTCCCCTTTGGCGACAAACGGTTTTGGTCGCTGTATGGCTCCCCTTTGGCGACAAAATTTTTTGGTCGCCGTATGGCTCCCCTTTGGCGACAAAATATTTTGGTCGCCGTATGCCTCCCCTTTGGCGACCAACCTGATTTTTAGTCGGCATATACATTCCCAGACCATCTTTCGGCGACAAACTGGGCGACTAAAATATTGGTTGCCAAAGTATTAGGGCGACTAAAAACAACCCTTTGACGACAAATTTTTTGGTCGCGGAAAGCGATTTCTCTTGTAGTGTCTGTTCATAATCTGATCAACTCATTTCATGTTTAAAATACATTTTCGAGGCTCATTCACCATTTAAATGGAGATTTTGATATTCATTAGCTCCCTAAAAAGGTCTATTAAGTCTTAAACCATGATAATCAGAAGAGAAAATGAACATTTTTGAAAGAAAGATCAAAATCAGAAGCAAAAAGGTTGATGGCTTGAGAGCTCAAGTCTTTGACCTGAGCACTCAAGTCCTCTACTTGATCGCTCAAGTTAGAAATAGTGAGCAGATTCCTTTTGATGAAACTAGTCTTCATTTGATTTATCCTATCCAATATACCTTTTGTTTATGGTCAATTCATTATAACTCAACTTGTTGTTGCAGAGGTCATCATGTGGAATCCATCCATTGGTTTATATATACCTCATAAAGTAATTCATGTCTATTGTTAGTTTAAGTCGAATAATATCATGTTTTGCATATTTCATGTACCTCATGCTATCCAACGCATCTCATTCATCAAAAACACTCACTTCGTACACATCTCACAAGCATCCACTGCCATTTCATGAGTATTGTGTCTATAATCTCATTTACTTGTTTCCCATTTTCCATCCCATTGTATGTGAATAAAGTTGAATCATAAACATTTTTCAAATCCCACAAATACTAAGTAGAGACCGACCCTCAAGTCGAGCGAGAGGGGTGCCATAAAATCCTTCCATTCTTGTAACCAAGCTCTTGAACCTAAGATATTATAGTGAAGACGGAGTGGTTTTAAAACTGTGGACACCTCGCCAAAATTTCACAATATGTGGTTTGGGAAAACGGTTTCGATTGATTGGATGGAGTCGCCACCCGGGTTTGAGGACCGTACCCGAGAAACCAGTTTATAAAATGACTTTTTTCCCCTTAAGATAGAAAATATTTCACTGGTTTGTTTTTATTGAGATTTCTCGGGTCTAGAAGCTAGGTTACGAGAGAGGAAGGAACTTAAAGCACCCCTCTCGTCCGGTGCGACCACCAGTCTCTACTCAATGCACAAAGGATTTTGGAAAATGCTATTTTATACGGACTTTATTCACAAAATCATGCGGGAACACGTGAATGCATTTACAATACCAAAATGATGTGCATGGATACGTGTGCTTTGTGTCATGAGTGTGAAATAACAGTGTATGATGAACTAGACTACCCCAAACATGCTCAAATAATGCAGAAAAATCTCAAAATACACTCGTGAACTCTATACAAACTGCACCTGGACTGCAATTTGGGCACCCGTACTAGCAAGTTCAGGCACCTAGAATAGGTGTAGGCACCTAGATTAGGTAAGTCCAGGCACCTAGACTAAGTGTAGGCACCTGGATTAGGTGAGTCTAGGCACCTGGATTAAATGAATCCAAGTGCTTGAATTAGGTGTAAGCGCCCAGAATAATGAAGTTCAGGCGCCTGGAATGCAATGTAGACTGATTTCCTTTCAAGTCCAGGTACATTCACAAACATCAGATTGGATCTCTATGCTCTCTCCTAACATGTTTAAAATGACAGAATGTAAGGACCCATATGAAAAAAATCACTTTTGGAGAAGTTTCAATTTGGCCGATAAAAAGTCCCGGTAATTGTTCCTTGAATTTTTCTAATCACAACGGTATAATTGGAAGTTATTTTTGAGTAAGGCAAAGTCATCTTTCGCCCATTTTCTTTGGAGAAAAATGTGTCGTTTTCGGTTTTGTACTAAAAGTGGGGGGATAAGATTTTGATGTGATTAAAATTTCAAAATTCTGGAAATGTCACAGTTTCCAAATGGGGGGTACTTCCTTATTTTCATAAATAAATTAAAGTAAGTCTTTACTTAAGTTTGATTTCTAAAAATAAGTATTGTGCTAGAACATGCCTTGCTAGCATAGTGTGTAAGGGCCCGTAATTTTACATAATTTTTCTGGAATAATGTTGGGTAAATGTGATGAATTAAATTTTGACTAAGAGGGGTCAATGTGATGGTAGTGGATTGCATTTGGGTCTTTTTAAAATACATTTGGAAGTTGAGGGGTGTTAGTTTATAAGGGTGTGTGTATATACACATGTGTTAGTCTTTTTTTGTAGACACAAATCACTCCCCTCTCTCTCTTCCACCCGACCCTTCCCTCTGTCCTCTTCCTCTCAAAATTTCTCCATCTTCTCTCTAAAAATTCACTCCCCTCACTCAATCTCTTCAAGAACCAAGTTCAAAACCTTCATCTACGCGTCAATTGGAGTCGGGTTCACCGTGGTTCTTCGTGGAGATCAAGCATTTCGGTTTGGGAGCTTCATAACCTAGGGTTTTGTATTTTCTACACATTTGAATCTTCAATCTTGAGGTGGGAAACAGTTACTATCTTCTCTAGTTATATACTTGTGATTTGTTGTACATACTTTGTTCTTGGTTTCAATTCCTTTGAAAATCATGTTTTCCCTCTTTGTGTGGGTTTTCCTCACTTTGATTTTGTGATCTACTAAATTAGTTGTTACTTGATGAAATTGGGAGTGGAATTATTCTCCCTCCATGTTTAATTGTTGCCTAGCATCTCTACTTTGGGCCTATACTATCACATTTGCATTTGGGTTGAAATTCCACACCTCTATGGTGAAAATCTGCACTGCTGCCCCTGTTTTTAGCTGCTGCCCCTGTTTTCCAGCACCTGCCCCAATTTCCTGCGGGTTTCCGGCCACCCTTTGACGTCCATTTGGCCTTCAATCGTTTGTATCTTCGCATACTCGACATATAGCAACGTAGTAACCCCAAAAACCATTTTGAAATCATTAAACTACGTTATTTGACACGTGATTATGTTGGACAATTCGTTATACGTATCGGATACAAAGCATGTTGAATTGGTTGGCCCATTGGGCGAAAATTGTGATATTTTGAAAGAAAGGGGATACATATAAATGTTTTGAAGAACTAAATATTTTGAGATGATAAAAATGGTTTAATGATTCTAGGGATCACCCGTTTGGTGTCCCTAGCCATGGGTGTACGGAGCCCACGAAATCTGGCAGGGGTGCACGGAGCCCACGAAATCCAGCAGGGGTGCACGAAGCTCACGAAATTCGGCAGAGGGATTCATTCCCTATTAAATTTAATGGTTGATTGTATGACAAAGTTGTAAATGAAAATGTTTTGGGATACATATAGTATTTTGATGAACATTGGATACTTGGATATGATTTTTGAACACGTGCTACACTTGTTGGTGATTTTGACAAACTTAATGTATTTGGGTATCTTGGGACACCTTGAAATCATTTTGGACACTTTGATATTACTTTGGACACGTGGGTACTTTTTGGACACGTATCGTTTGTTTTAGCTTCCGTTGTGTTCCTTTGATCATATCTTCTCGTGACAACTCATATCATATGCACTTATCATATTTATATGCCTAGCGGTTGTAGTATGGTTTTTCCCTACGAGCTAGTGTGCTCACCCTATCGTTTTAGGTACATGGCATGGAGCATGAGTTGGATGTTTGATGCGTGGTTGTATTGCATGGAGATTACTGATCATGAAGTCATTTTTCTTTTTCATCTCCATTATCAAGAGTTTTATAAGATGATATTGTAACTTGATCTTTCTCCAATCTTTTTGGCGATAAATGAGACATGTAATAACTTTGAGATTATTGATATTATGCATGGGATTATGGGTACCCTTAGTTGGAGATTGTTGAGCTTGGTTATGGAAAAGTGAATTTGACTTGGACTTTTCAACGGAGTTTAGTTTGACTTTGATTTATCCCATGTGGATTATATTTGTATTTTGGTTATTTAAAAATGAGGGTGTGACAACTTGGTATCAGAGCATTAGGTTCGAAAATCTAGAGACCGTGGCGTGACTTAGAGTTTCAGGGCTTAAACCATCGCATAGTTTAATTCCCATGAAAATCATGTTTCCTCATTCATTGTGTGCTTGTTTGTGCATAGCATTCATTCATCTACGTGACATTGCATTTATGTTTACGTAAAGTGGCGTAGTGTTGTTGACCTTTGTTGGAGGAAGTTGGAGGCCTTGACATCATATTAGTTGTTGTGGCGGCGCTTGTTGTTATTGTCGTCATTTTCGTTTGTAGCTTACTTTTGTGGTAAGATGCCTTCTAAACGTGATGTTAGGCGGGGTAAAACCGGAAATAAAGGTGGTTGTGTTCGTGCGTAGTGGTTATGCCGATGTGTAAAAGTTGATGTCTGTAAATATGTAATAAAGATGTTTGAGTACTAATATGACTAGCGAGTATAATGCTTGAAGTGTTCTCTTTAGTTGAATTATATCGATTGCGTGTTTCTTTATTTACTACAATGGTTGTTAAGTGTTCTGTAAGAGTGTGTGGTGGAACTTCGCGAGAACTATGACATGGTCCATAGACTAACTAGAAATCTAAACCAATCTGATCATCAATTCTTTTTTTTTTTTTTTTGGTAAAACTAATTCTTCTAAGTAAAGTATTCTTCTGGCTCCTTGTTTGGCTGTTTCAAGAAAAGGTATTCCAAATGCAAAAAATTGTTCTTCTTGTGCTTTTCATGCTTGTATAGCTCCTTTTTATTTTTTTTTTTCCTTTTGATATATCCACAATTCTTCTTCTTTATTTTCCATTAATGTTACCTTTTTCTGGTTTTCCAAAATGATTCTAAGCATCATACTCTTAAATGGAGCAAAAGGGGGCCAGTAGAGACAATTGCCTTTGCAAAAAAAAAATTCTCATATTATGGGGGGAAAAGAACTTTTCCTATAAAATTTATAGGCTCACTTTTACGAAGTATTTTGAGAAAAAAATTCATCCCTGCATAATAAAATTCCTAGTTCCGATCGAGTTACATGTGATGTGTTCGATGTTTGCCTGTGGTTATAAGTTCCTGAACATCAATGAGTTTTGTACCTTTACACAATCGCCATACTTGAGAATGATAAAGAATGAAAGGTGGACATGTTAGCTATGATTTTGAACTGTAATTTGGACTAATCCATTTTCAAGATGATCATACTTTTATAGCAATGCTTAATTGGACGGCTGTCCTCACATTATCTAAACCTCCAAACAATCCACAAAAATCTTTCCAAACAATCGGACCCATAGAAAAAGTGTGATGCATGAATGTCGAAACGAGCACGATGGTCGATCAACTGGAAAACAAACCAATGTTATAAAGGTAAAGTAGTTTGTACAAGTTTTTCGTAGCGACTGGATGTCCAAATGAAGAAACTGAACACTCAAAACGCAAATCATAAATTGGTCCATAAATTTTCGAGGAACATAAAACATAATATCATTGATTCAACCAGTCGTTAACAAAAACTTCAGTAGACACCAAACTAAATTAGAAAGATCGTTCAATATTATCAGCTTAACAGAAATTACCAAGAAAATAAACTTCACCAACATATTGACTGTTGAAACCATAATTATTAAAAACCATACTTCCATTTCACCTTAACACAAACCTAGGTGGTTTGAAGTCTAATTTGGTGTATTGAGGTAAACCAGAAATTCCGTCACCAAAGCCGCCATCATCCCAATAAGCACTTGATATTCAAATCGCCCCTGAACCAAGAAAAACCCGACAACCCCATTAACGAACCCAAAACTCATCACATTCCTGTGCACAATCGACGACGTCTTCAATCGGTTCCTACTAATCAACAACGAGTGGCACTTGTCGATCGCAGCGAAGGCGTAAACGGGTTCAAGCAACGTAACCTTGCTAGCCAGGTAGCACAACGACCCATCGTCGACAAGAATCAGACGGAACATCGCGACTGCGGCGAGAACCGGCAGAGCCGAGTAATGGGTACGGAGTGGGACCGAGAGGAGGACGAAAATTAACCCGAGGAATACGGCATTGTAAAGGACCATGATGATATAAACCCAGCTGTAGGTGACCGCCAGGCGGTCGAAGACGGTGCTGAAAACTATGACTGTGACGCGGGTGGGCGTGAGCCTCGATGGGGAGAAAGAGATGGCTGCGGCGGAGAGGAGAGCGAAAGAGAGGGCGACCGAGAGGTACCAGGACAGGAAGGCGATGAGTTTAGTCGATTGGGAGGAAGACGTATCGGGTCGAAAAAATGGGAAAAGAATGGGGTCGATTCGGGAGAAGACGGGGTCTACGACATAGTAGGCGAGCATTCCGCAGACGAGAGAGAACGCTAGGAGGTTCCTGCACATGTAGGTGGTTTTCTGGGATCGTCTTGGGATTGAAGTTGATTCGTCCAGGATGGTGTTTGTTTGGGTTAGGAATTCCCTGAGTTCTTCTGGTAATTCATGATCTTCTAATGGATCCATGTAGAGAGAGAGAGAGAGAGAGAGAGAGAGAGAGAGAGAGTTTGTATAACCTGCGTTGCGAGCTTTCCTGGTGGATAGAGTTTATATAACCTGCTCCACTGGTGCGTCCATGGTGATGGTAGGAGGAGAATGGAGAAATTTTTCAATGCGGAGTGGGTATTGCCTATGTGGTGCTTGTTCGGTAATCTCAGTCGTCCAAAACGTAATCTGACGGTCCGGAAAAAGATAGAGAAAAAGAAGAGAGAGAGTGATCAGGTGAGAGGAGAGAGAGTGAATCAATCAGGGCCGTCCAAAACACTTTTGGACGGCCGAGATTGTGCTCGGCATGGACAGACATACCCATTCGGCACCCAATGATTTTCAGGAAAATTAGTCAAAAATCAGTTAAGTTTTGCGCGAAATTTCTGCCGAATTTTCCCTGCAAATCGCACGTCCTTCTTTCCTTTATCTCCCCTTCTATCTTATCTTATATATTTCGAACTACATTTTGTGAGGAGGGCACAAATGGGATTTGGGGGCTTGTAGTGACCAATTATAGTCGTCCGTTCGACAATTAATGGTCCCGATTAAATGTAATTATTTTATATGTAAGACACTTATCTTTTATGGAAGATAATATACAGCCGATTGCCGTACAGATGGCCGAGATTGCTCACTACAGATGTGTAATGAACTTACTCACTACACCGTAACAAATGTCCCCTATTTTGACTCCCTATTTAAAAGTAATAAAATATCAAATGTTAATCTTTTAAAAAATAGAATATACATAATATTAGAGCATATATAAGGATTACACACATACCCCCAATTATTGGGGACTAAATGGGTTATGTTATTGTTGTTGTTGTTGTTGTATATAAGGATTACACTCCTATTAGATATATAACATATGTGAACTTCATAGTATTAGATATATATTAAAACTTCGGCTCAAAAAGGATACCATTACCTACCCTAATGCAATTAGATTTAAACTGATCTAAACCAATCTGATCATCAGTTCTTTTTTTTTTTTTTTTGAAAAAACCAATTCTTTTAAGTAAATTATTCTCCTGGCTTCTTCTTCGGCTGTTTAAAAAAAAAGGGTATTCCAAATGCAAAAATTTGTTCTTCTTGTGCTTTTCATGCTTGTATAGCTTTTTTTTTTCTTTCTTTTCTTTTTTGATATATCCACAATATATTGTTCTTCCTTATTTCCCATTAATGTTAGTACCTTTTTTTCTGGTTTTCCAAAACGATTCTAAGCATCATACTCTTACATGGAGCCAGAGGGGCTAGTAGAAACGGTCGCCATTGCACACAAAAAAAAAAAAAAAAACTTCTCGTATTATGTAGGGAAAAAAATTATGCGGCAATATCTTGGGAGTAGTGATCTGTCAAAATCTGGACGGCAAAGGATTTCCAATAAATTTTATAGACTTGTCCTTGCAAAATATTTTGAAAAAAAAATTCGCCCCTGCATAATAAAATTTCTGGTTCCGAGTTACATAGATGATGTGTTTGTTGTTTGCCGGTGAGTTTTGTACCTTTAAACAGTCGCCATATTTGAGAATGGCAAAGATTGAAAGGTGGTCATGTTGCTATGATTTTGAACTCTAATTTGGACTAATCCTTTTCAAGATGATCATACTTTAGAGCAATGCTTAATTGGACGACTGTCCTCACATTGTCTAAAGGAGGGCCAATAGGAGCGATCATCCCTGCAAGGGGGGGAAAAAAAATCTTTAGTATTATATAGAAAAAAAATAAAATTTTCCGATGAATTATTTAAACTCGCCCCTGTAAAATATTTTGGGAGAAAAAATTCAACCGTCGTAGTGAAATTTTTGACTCCACCCCTGCTCCGAACAACCCACAAAAACTTGTTTCCCACATGTACCAGTAAAAAGCTTTGGGGACTACTATCTTGTGTGGGGCCCACCTGACCAGCCTCATATGATCTACCTACGCTGTCAGCCGTTAGTTTCAGTGGGACCACCTGTAGGATGGGCCAATGTCAATTTTGATTACCCTAAACATGGCCCTGGTTGTTTTCCAAGCACGTAAAGTAAATAAAAAGAGAACCCTTCTACCTGCACCGATGGGGTGCATCTATTTTTTAATGAAATAGAGTGATTTTGGATCGAGCTCATAGAGCCGTCTAATTGCCTTAATTTTGGCGCGGGTCCATTCGGAATTTGATTTTGAGAAGGATGAACGGCTCAGATCAATTGGTTGGGACCCACAACGGCGTCCCCGACGCCGTCGGTACGTGGTCTGTGCACCCTGTCGGTGCAGAAGGAATTATCGAATAAAAAGCTTTTTCTTTTGTTGGCAAATACTCAGTATTGGTTCCCTAGGACAAATTGATGAAACTTGAAACTGACCAGAACCAGTTTTGCATAAGAAGAATGTCCTATTCATTGATCATATGGAGCGAGGGTTTGAAACAACAGAAAATTGGTCAATAGTCCAAGAGTAGGGGTGTTATGGGCGCTTAGTCCAAGCTAACTTTTTATAAGGTTTCGGGTCCATGAACTTACAATTGCTGCTATGTAGGGTCTACTAACGGACAAAAGTGCCCCGACGGTTATAGTGAACCAACAAATGCCCGTCATTCACTCACTCTCTCTCTCTCTCTCTCTCTCGTGCGCGTGCGTGGGTCTTGGGTGGGACAAAATTAATTTTGTCTCTTTAATTATGGGATTGTGTTCAATTTTGGGGTTCAATTTTAGGGGGGTTAGACACTTTGGGGTAGGTTATAATGGGTTTAGGTATTTTGGGTTTAGGCACTTATGGTGAACTTTCTAATTATAGGATTTTAGTGGTTTAGATACTTTCATATGGTACCCTAGGGTTTTAAGCACTTTCATAAGGTACCCTAGTGTTTAGGTTTAGGGTGCACTTTCCAATTATAGGGTTTTAGTGGTTTAGGCATTTTCATATGGTATTCTAGGATTTTAGGCACTTTCATAGGGTACCTTAGGGGTTTAGGTTTAGGTACTTTCATTAGGTTTGAGGTTTAGGCACTTTCATTAGGTTTGGGGGTTTAGACACCTTCATAGGGTTTGAGGGGTTTAGGCGCTTTCGTGGGCTAGCGAGGGCATTTTTAGAATGTATAGGTGATTTGTCCTCTTGGCATTAAGAAATTAGTTTGTGTCCTATTTCCATTATTAACTCCTATACCATATCATTGTCGAAGAAAGACTCTTGAAACAAATAGGGTAGTGATAATGCCAAAACTGTTTTTGATTATGCCAAAACTCCAATGCATAAATAGTTTGTAATTTATGCATGAGTACAAGCATTTCATGCACTTGAGTTTTGGCACAAACAAAATGAGTTTTGGCAATAACACTACCCATTAAAAAAGGTTAAAATTTTCGTGAATCATAATCACATTTTTTTCCCTTGGCTTCAAATTTCCCTTTTTAGCAAAAGATGCAATGAGAAAAACAAGACTCCGTACCCAAACTTGTAACACCTGGTTTTTCGGACACATTATTTAAATCTTTTCATATAAAAATATTCATTTGAATCAAAGATTTATCTTAATAAACCGCAGAATAAAGTAACATAAAAGAAATTTAGTTTGGTACAACATAAGAAGATAGTTGACATTGGTTTAAATTAAATAAACCCAATACAAAAGTGAAGTGGTTAAAAGAGCTTTCTCCTATTGTAGATTTAGGTCTCAATCTTCAGTTAGATTCCGGATTTGCGACCAAATCGTCATTCTGATAGTACGGCTCGCCATCTCCTTGTTCGGTAACTGGCATGAAATGCCAAGGGACATAGAACCATGAGTTTTGACACTCAGTAGCCATCACCTCTATATCCATTAACCCTTACGTTACATATAATCAATAGTTTATATCAAGGAGTACATAAATATATAACAAGTATTTGGTTTCTTTATCTAGCCTTTAACTTGCATTAATTTTCAAAATTTCTACTTAGGGTTCTTCTCTCCCACAACTACTCTCTCTGTTCCATCTCGCGACATAATAGTGGGCCCCTATTAGTGCCCATTTCAAGGAGCAGGCCCCTATTAGCCCCCATTTCAACAACCGAGGCCCCCTGTTAGCACCCATATCATAGTATTTGGGCCCCTATTAGCACACCCATGTAAGACATTAGGCCCTTGTTAGCACCCTTGAAGACACTAGGCTCCTATTAGCATCCATGTCAGACAATGGGCACCTGTTAGCACCCACATAAAAAACTAGGCCCCTTTTAGCACCCATGTCACAACACCATCCTCACGTGCACCTCAAAGTTGTTTTCCAATTATCCTTTTACTTATCAGCATCTATATTTCCACTCATGTACGACCACGAAGCTGGGAATTTAATTGTCCATTGTACATTCCAATAATTTCATAGTAACCGAACACAATAAGTGAACCAAAGTGATAACGATATTTCAAGGGCACACTCAATCACAAATTAATTCCATAACAACCTGTACGACTTTCGGTGTTCACGCAGAAATACGCTATTCATAAATGATAGGTAATTGAAGTAAAAAGGTTTAAGTGTAAATAATGAACCAAAAGGGTCGATAATGTAATTTACACAAAATAGTGTCGATGTCGTATTTTATTGAAGTATAATGACAACATAGTCATTTAATAAGTCTAGGGGCGTTTTAGTAATTTTACTAATCTATGGACTTTTTGTTAATAAAACTAAGTACAAGGGCGTTTTGGTAATATTGACACAGTTGAGGGTAATTTGGTAAAATGCCATAGTTCAAAGTTATGAATAAAATCTTTTCACTATAACATGATTAGGATGATTTTAATATGCATCGGCATATGATATGCATTATGAATCATTTACGGGTGCAATAGTAATTTAATATCTCGGAGGACATTTTAATATTTTACTACTAGGATAAATATTAGCAGCATGTAGTTCACAAAATATCTTGGTGTGTATAAAGAATAACCCAAAAGATTATTGCTATTAATATTGACATTCATAATATAAATCAAAATTCTTCAATCAAATGTATTTATTAATGATTAAATATATTTTCGCACATAACAATGGAGTATTATTATCTCATAATAAAGTCCTAATACTGATCCTAACAATTAATAATGCCGAACAAAATAAGTTCGGAATCGAAGTGCACAATATTAAACAGGAAAAATTTCAAAAAAACCACCAAACTTTGACCTCAATATAAAAAATTCTCCCACACTTACAATTTTTTCAATCATACTCCCAAGCTTCAATTCCGTTATAAAAAATACTCCCACCGTCTGGTTCTGTTACCTCACTAACGGAAAATGATGAGTTGGAGCTTAACAGAGCTCCAAAACTGTTAAGTGGCCCAAAACGACGTCGTTTTGGGCTTGTTTTTAAATTTTTTTGAAAAATAAAAAACCTTTCTTCTTCCTTCTCTAATTCTCACAAGGGAGAGAGAGAGAGATTCCGCCCCTCCGGCCACCGTCCACCCCCCCCCCCCCCCCCCCCCAAACCTCCGGCATCCTACCACTGCCTCACCACAACCGTCCACCCCACCCCAAACCCTCGACGAAACCGAAAACCCCCTCCTCCAAACCCTCCTCCCCATCCTCCTCCAAACCCCCCACCGCGTCCTATCCCTCTCCGCCTAATGCTCCCTCACTGCTGAGAATCATTGAGTCTGGAGGATTTGGCGGTGGCGGTGGCGGTGACGGCGACGGCGAAGGATTTGATGGATATACGTGGGCTGCTAGAGGTGGTGGTCGCCGGAGGTGGCTCCACTCCTCTCTCTCCTCCTTTCTCTTCCTTGTGAGGAGGTGGTGGATGTGTTGGGGTTTGATCTTAGACCGGAGATGGTGGAGAGGATCGGGAAACTAATCTCTCTCTTTCTGTGTGTGTGTGTGTGTTAGCTGTGAATTTTGGGGCGGAAGGAGATAGATTTAGGGCAAGAAGAAGAAGAAAGGTCTAAAACGACGTCGTTTTGGGCCACTTAACGGTTTTGGGGCTCCGTTAAGCTCCAACTCAGCATTTTTCGTTAGTGAGGTAACAGAACCAGATGGTAGGAGTATTTTTTTATAACGGAATTGAAGTTTGGGAGTACGATTTGTAAGTTTGGGAGTATTTTTTACATTGAGGTCAAAGTTTGGGGGGGTTTTTTGAAATTTTCCCATATAAACATGTTTAACGGTCAAAACCATAGGAGGTAACAAGTAGAGTGGCCTTAGTGTAATAACAAGTTTCAGAATCTGGAGTGCAGCAATCTAGACTAGAATTTTAGAAAAACAGAAAATAGAGTTTTGAGCCGATTTCGTTCGATTTTTGCGAAACCCTCAACATGGGGGCATATCCATTGGCCCATAAACAAATTTTAGGGTACTTTATAACACATAGTATACTTAGAATTAATGGGCAAGAGTTTCTACCTTTGATCTGAACAAAAAGCTCGGTGGTGGAGTCCAGTGGTGTTTTGATTGGCGATGAAAAATCCCATTTCGAACAGAAACTTTGGGTTGCGCTATTGGGTCAGCTGTTCCAAGTGATTCTTGTGTCCAAAACAAAGCTCTTGAAGTTCTCTAGAACCTTCGGGAAGAAACCTAAACCTGAAGTCTGCTTTAACAAGGACCAAAATGGCAATTTTGGCGGGCAATTGGAAGTACAGAACTACGACGAGGGATATCTCAATCGTTTCTCAACCTTTTTGGGTGGTTCTTATGTTGAAATCAAAGGCCTCGACGCCTTCTACACTTTTGTTTAGAAATCAAAAGCTAGAAAACCACTCTAACTATGACAAAAATGGCTGTCTATAGAGGTATGTGATATAAATGATAAATGAAAAGTGTGGATGATCTTCGGGAGGGAGTAAAGAGTGGGTGGAGGTGATGGGTGGAGTGCAAGAGTGGAGAAATGATGTAGAGGTGTGGGTATATTTGTGTGTATGTGTAACGATGTATACAATGGGTATTATATGGGGTTTCAGGATTAGGGAAAAACAATGGTCTAATGCGCAATTAGGGCTTATAAAGTAATTAATGAGAAAAAAATAATTTTACCATAAAAAGATAAAAATAATCCTAATTTTTGTTTAAAAATTCAGATTATTACAAGATCAATACACAATAATCAACCACAACTCCTTATGTATATTTGGGTTTAACATACATTTATCAGTGTGGGCCCCATGTATATGCGAGAGGTTATGGTTGGTTTTTTGTGGTCCTTATTGACCAAGAAATACAATTGACTACTCCAGTCATTGCTCTCTTTTTTTAAATCTCTTCTCAAATCCAATTTATTTTTCAAACTTGAGATTAATCTTATTTGATGGACATCTAGTCCACTGAAATGAGATTTGCCTCTTTTTTTTTTATTATTAATCTTCATTGTCACTAATTATCTTTTCAATATGTATAGCACACGTTCTAAAACTCTATTGCTCCAAGGTTTCTAACAAAATGGTTGGTATGTAAGAAATGACTAATTATCTCTTTAAGATGTGTTATACATTTTAAAACTCTGTTGCTCCAAGATTTCTAACAAAAAATGATTAGTATGTAGGAAATGATAATGAATGGATGAATGAAGAGTAAAATTGATTGCATGAATAGCTGAAAATTAAGTGCCACTAATTTATGCAAATTATCAATACAAAGGCAAAATGAGAGATTTGGTAAGACTTTTTTCATTCTCTTCTCTACTTCGTGTATATATATATATATAGCACCATTTATGGCTTATATGGAGTTTTATTAATAATTTTCCTTGCATCAAAATGTGCTTTGGCATAGTTGTCACTTCCACTTTTAGTTTGTGGAACCAAAACACTGGGCTATTTACTATTCTATGAAAGTTGTTGCATAATTTGCAAGCATAAAGATGCTTATATTTAAGTAGCTTTTCTAGGGGTGTTGACTTCAATTATTTTGTTGAAAAGTCACATACATTGATTTTGATTTTATAGCCGATTTAATCACAATGAGAAACTAGAGTCAAGATGAGCAGATATGGATAGAATTGTTATACTCTTTTAATTTAACTGATACAATAATTCAATACACTTTGTTGTTGAAAATACAATTTTTTTAGCCGATTTAAAAAAGGAAAAACACATCATTTATTTCATATCTTCGTGCATTGCATAGGTTCATACTAGTATAGTAGTATTGCATACCAATTGCAAGTGGAGTGGTAGCCAAGTTGGTGGCCACCATATACCCTTGTGCATGAGTTGCGGGGTTCAAGTCCCACTCTCTCCCTAACACTAGCTTCTAACCACTAACATTGTACTCTCCTCTTACCCACCCTTAGGTTGCACTCAAAATTTAATGGGGAGCTGTGGCAATGGGTTGCTTTGGTACTTCCCTTATTGGTTTACATTACGTGGATAGGTCCAATGGTTCCTATGATACATACAAACACACACACACACACACACACACACACAAGAAGTTTCCTATGAGGATTCCCTCACAAAAAAAAAGTACAGGAAAACAGCCGTTGGATCGCGTGAAGGGCATAGAATCCAACGGCGCACAACCGTTTTCCCGCACTTTTTTTCGTGAGGGAACCCTCATAGGAAACTTATATATATTCCACTTCATATATATTCCACTTCTAGTTAGAGATCCCTGACTTTGCTTAAAGTCAGGACCTCACCTATCCCGATTGAATTTTAATGGTCAGAGTCGTTCAATGTGTTTAGAACATTTTTTAAGGGTCTCTACGAGGAATCATAAAAAAAAAAATGACTGGGAAGGGCTTTATTTGAGCAACTTTTTATACAAACCACAGATAAATATTTTATGAAAAACTGCTCAGATGAAGCCCTTGCCGGTCATTTTTCTTGATGATTCCTCGTGAGAAGCCTTAAAAACATGTTCTTAACACATTGGATGGTTTGGATCATCGAAATTCAATTGAAAAATGTGAGGTCCTGACTTTAAGCAATGTCAGGGATCCTTGAGTAGAACAAAAAATTCCGCACCATAGCCTAAATAAGGGAGCCCTTACTAGAAATGCCGCTTACACACACACACACACACACACACACACACATATAAGGGCTCCCTTATATAGGCTTACTAGAAATGCCGCTTACACACACACACACACACACACACACACACATGTATATATAAGGGCTCCCTTATATAGGCTATGGTGCGGAATTTTTTTGTTCGGGATCGAATTTCACAGATTCAAACCGTTAGATGTGTTTAAAACGCAACGGAATTCACGAGAGACTAGTTAACATACTAGTCCAACGAGATAGGTTCTCCAATCCATGAAATGTTCTTGAATCCACAAGGAAAAGAGAGAAAATATCAAAGTTGTTTATTAGTTGGAAGATGAATAATGCTGTAGGCTTACACACTTATCTATAGTAGTAAGATCTTAACTAAAAGGAAGTTATTTAGAGTGGCGACCAAGCAAAACATTACTTGGAAACCTAGACTATTAGTTAAAAGGAAATAAAATAAAATCTAATCAAAACTAAATTAGGAATGTGTGAAACAGGTAGCACAAATAAAATCTTTTAAGAATAGTCGTAAATAAAAATTATTACAAAAATAATGTTTCCATAAGTGGTAGGGCTGTATATATTGTCATGCATCACTTCTGGGCAAGAATGGAGCCAGAGGGGGACAAGTGGTGGCGGTCACGACCACAAAGTTTTCAAAAAATGCAATTATTATATAGAAAATAAAAATTTATTCTTGAATCATATAGGCCTTGTTCATTTCATAGGTTTAGCTTAATTTTAGTTTTGTTTTTGTAATCATTACACTTATTTCTCTTTCTATCTCTCTCCACTCATTACACCTTTTTCCAAAACTAAACTAAACTAAAACTACTAAACGAACAAGGCCATAGATTCCCCCACCACTAAATTTTTTAAGTATATATATTTTCGTCACCACAAAAGTAAAATTTTGTTTGGCTCCGCCCTTGCTTCTGGGCAATATGAAAACACAGAAATCAGGAAGTTTTCTCTGATACTAGCTTTGTTGCCCGTCCTGCATATAAGCCCGTCATGCATACAAAATGAGATAAGACAATGCTGCCTGATTTAAAAAGGCGTCAACTTTTTCTTCTCGTGTGCCCATAAATCAAGGGATTCTTGTGGAAAATTCTAATATGTTATTGTCAAGCCGTATTCAACTAGAGATTAAGTTATTTTCACCGCCGGTGAAAACAAAAATTTCTTTCAAATCAATTGAATTGCGTTGTGTCCAAATAGTGGTCCCAAATAGTAGAACATAGACATGTGACGCAATGCAATCGATTTGGAGGAAACGTTTGTTGCCACCGGCGGTGGAAATAATTTAAATAATTTAAACTCAATCGAGTAAGTTTTATACCCTTCGATGATGACTAATCTTCATGTGAATGGTACTTGGAAGGAGGGAAACCTTGGAGTGGTTTGTTGTTTTTTTCTAGCCATCCTGATGGTTCTATGGCCGATAATTATTCAAGTTCTTGCTGTAGCTTGATGTTATAAAATGCCCCTTAGGGGCAGCATGGGTGTTGTCCTCCCAAAACTACGTAGTTTTGGGACATTTTGCTAGAAGGAGAAGGGAGTTGTTTGGCCCTCTATTTTTTCTTGTTTCTCCTTAATTCAACCTACCAAAATGACATCGTTTTGGTGTTTTAAACAAAAACCCAGCCATGATCCGAATGTAAAGCTACTGCTTCATTACATTCCAAAATCATCTTCAAATCTACTGCCACGTATAAAGGGAGAACGGAAAATAATACTAGGCATAAGAATACAAAGCTACACTTGGCTGTTAAAAAAATGTAACTTAAAATTTATTGCCACATACAAAAATTATCTTCAAGCAAAACCAATATGATGTCCATGAACCCTTCGAGGTTAATGTTTTAGACAATAATTCTAGGCTTGCCGGCAAATGCAAAATAAAATATATATAACAAAAACAAAAACAGGGTTTTGGTGGGTTAAATTAATGAGAAACAAAAGCAAACGCGTCGAGATGTATTTGGGGGAAATAGAGTTTTTGTCTGGGCCACCAAAACGACGTCGTTTTGGTGGGTTAAATTAGTGAGAAACAAGGGAAAAACTTACCCAAACACATCCCTTCTCCCTCTAGCAAAATGTCCCAAAACTATGCTGCCCCTAAAGGGGCAGCATCACCCCCGAATCCATTATAAAATGGTTTATTCATCACAATTATACTTGTGCTTATATCTTTATTGATTGTTTAAATTCTGTAAAGCAGATAGGATGACAAAATGAGTGCCGCTTTGCAGACTAGAGAGGGATACACGGAACCCTCAAAGCCGCATTGAAGCGGTAAATACAAAGACAACTGGTTGGGGGAGAACAAATTGCAATCCCATGGTAAACAACTTTGCACTCATAGCCACATGATGGTAGATCACAATCCCTGTGATTCAGAACGACTTTGCACAGCTTAACCGGAGCCCCTTGAGCCACCACCATCATAACTGCCATAGGGAGAGGAAAAAAGAAATGGAAATTAGTGTTACCAAGGCCCAAGAGAAAAGAAAGTTGCACGTTTATGAAAAGGAATTACGTGTTTACGAGAAATTACCTTTGTGGATTTTGAGATTCTGGCTTTTCAAAACCATTTCGTAAGACTGTTTACCAAAAATTCTGGATAATAGAGTTTTGAATTCTACTGATTTTGATAATCTAAAAGGAAAGGAATGAAATCCTGAAAAATCCCAAAGCCTGAGTTTGGTAGCTTTTGAAGCTTTTCGGATCAGATTTTAGGTTTCAAGATTTATAAAGCTGATTTTCAGCTTTTTGTAGTAATTACAATTTCACAGCTATAGTAAACATATTTATTTGCTTCTATATAAAATTTAAAATCTTGGATTTTTTTTTCTCAAGTGAACTTTTTAAATATCTTGATCATAATTTTTTACTTTTTAGATTTCTTTTGTCAAAACAAACCAATATTTCAAAAAAAAAATTATGCGAAACTAACAAATGCAAAATAATTTGAATTAAAAGCCAAAGAAGATCATTCTCTCTTGTTTATCTGGATGATGCACAACAGCAACCCCAAATCCTAGAAATACTCACATGTCATAAATAAGCATCATATTTATCTAAGTACGGGTAAACATGAGAAAATGATCGTACCGAAGACAACAATCGCAAGGAGGTAAAATCGAGGACAATAATCCTTAGCCATGTTGCGGACAACCTAATATATGCCGGTCCTTTCTTGTTTTGATATTGTAAGTGATGATACATCCCACAATCCTAGCTAGAAACCGTTTATTTATAGGGGTATTTGTAGGGTGGAGAGGATTCATAATTTTATTTACAAAATAACCCATCTTTGAAAACCAATATTTAAGCATTTATAGTTGGCAATTTTTGGAAGATTTTGTTAATAAAACTAAAATCACATTAAGATCTCAAAAATATTTTTTTACATCGGATATGGTAGAAAATCACCTCACGGACAATCAGAAAAGATATGAGTACATAAGTTTTGCACATAACATGAACAAATGTTTGTATTTGGGCCCACTCTAGGTCCCATGTGGATGATCGGAGCCGTTCATGTTTTTAAAATAATATTTTGCTTATACTCTGTAAAAAGTCAGCTCAATCAGATACTAGCAAATGCTCCATCTGTTTGTCTAGTTTTTTTATCAAAACAAAAAATTGAATAAATGAATGGAGCCTTTACCGATATTCGATTGGCTTATGACCAACTTCCGATCTCTGCCAAGTTTGTCCAATCCTCTTTGGTAGGTAGCAATCCTCCTTGTGTCTGTGTCTCCCCTATAACATCAAATAGATGTGCGAATCACCTACTTTTTTCTTTCTCTGTGTATGCTCTTCAATATGACCCCTAAGGGATTGGATTATTGGTCTGAATATTTCGGCGACTGATAAAGAGCATTTCTATGAGTTCATTGCCTTCTGGTTCTGGGTAATATGAAAACACATAAATCAGGAAGTTTTCTCCAATATCAGCTTTGTTGCTTGTCCTGCATATAAAATGAGAAAAGACAATGCCGCCTGATTTAAAAAGGCGTCAACCTTGTCTTCTCGAGTGCCCATAAATCAAGGGATTCCTTGTTCAAAATTCTAATCTTTTTTATTGTCAAGCCATATTCAACTAACTTTTATACCATTCAAGAATGACCAATCTTCATGTGAATGGTACTTGGAAGGAGGGAAACCTTGGAGTGGTTTGGTGTTTTTGCTAGCCATTCTGATGGTTCTATGGCCCATAATTATTCAAGTTCTTGCTATAGCTTGAGTCCTCTGCAAACAAAATTCTTAGCAATCCTCCATGATGTTATAAAATGGTCTATTCATCACAATTATACTTGTGCTTATATATTTACAGATTGTTTAAACTCTGTAAAGCAGATAGGATGGCATAATGAGCGCCACTGTGCATATTTATTTTGCTGCGCAGCCATGAAACAAGAGATCTCTAAACGATCTTTTTGTTGGATTTCAAAAGTTGAGTGCAAAGACATTCATCAAACCCATTGTCTTGCTAAAGGGCCCTGACATCTTTTATTCTGTCTCTAGTTACAAGTGAACAACACCTTTTGTAAAGAGCAAAGGAAAAGGAAAAGGAAAAGGAAAAGGAAACGGAAATTAGAGTTGCCAAGAGAAAAAAAGAAAGTTGCAGGTTTACGAAAAGATTATTAGGTGTTTACGAGAAATTACTTTTGTGGATTTTGAGATTCTAACTTTTCAAAATCAGTTTGTAAGAGTGTTTAACAAAAATTCTAGATAACAGATTTTTGAATGCTATTAATTTTGAAAATCTCAGAAAGGAATGAAATCCTTAAAAATTCCAAAGCTTGAGTTTTGGTAGCTTTTGAAGCTTTTCGGATCAGATTTTAGGTATTAAGATTTAGAAAGCTGATTTTTTCAATTTTTTTGAAGTAATCACAATTTAACAACTAGAGAATTTTAATTAGGCATCCTATCTAAAAATCTTATTTATGTTCTCATCCCTGATGTCATCGCTAGCTATGTTTACATCTTGAAATTGTATAGTTTGACCATTGTGCCCTTATTAACTCTCCCTAAACACCATTTAATAAATATTATTGATACCATTTATCGATTTTCCTTGTTTATATAGGATGCCATGTTTATCATTTCCTATACACATGTGTGAGAATCTCCACAAAATCAGGGGACGTGTATATCATTTCCTATCCTATATACATGTTTCCAATTCCCATGATTAATGGGGTTAGTCATTTAGGCCTTCATCTCATCTTATACCTTTTTCTCTCTTTGCCCAGTCATCTTCCTATGATGGCGATTTGAAGGCCGCCGCCCAATCGTTCACCTTGAAGGCCTACCCCACCTCCATGAAGGCCGCCGCCCAATCGTTCACAGCCGTTCATCGCCATCAATCTCCACAATCGTTCATCGCCGCCGATCTCCATAGCCGTTCCCCAAAATTGTTCAAGTTTTCCTCATTTTGGATTGTTAAAAAAAGGTTTATAACGTTCAGACTTCGTCAAATCTATTTGGTCATATTGTTGAAAGAATAAAAAACAAATGCATGAATAGATCTCATGGTTTTTCTAGAAATCTTTGCTTTCCTATATAACATTGAATATGGTTTATTGATTTAGTATTTTGGTGATTTGGTGCAATAAAAATGGTAAATCTGTTAACCACGTTCACTGTATGAAATTTAATGGTGATTTGGTTTGGTACAATAAAAGTGGTAAATCAGTAAACCATGTTCACTGTATGAAATTTAATGGTGATTTAGTTCTGTGTGATTTTATGATGCATTAATCTACCATATGTTCATGTTTTTGTTTTGTTTTTTTGTGGTGCATTAATATACCATGTTTTTGTGGTTTTTTTGTATATGTAATCTTACTTTTATCATTGGACTACATGTACCTATTTTTTGCGGTCCATTAATGTATCATGTTTCTTAGTTCATTTTATTTACACTTTTATTTATTTAGAAATTTATCATTTTTTCCATAGTTAATTTAGTTATGGAAATCGTGAAGTGATTTTCATGGTACATAAATCTATCATGGTAAAAAATATGGTGGATTACTACAAAAGTGCATGAAATCAATATCTCATGACTCATGTTTTTAGTATAAAATATCATGATTATTTAGTTGCAATTTTATTTTTTTTTTAGATTTTAGGTGTGAGAAGATTAGGAGAGAATTATAAGATTAGGAAATGGAGAGATTTTTCAAGATAGGAGAGAGAGAGAGAGAGAGAGAGAGAGAGAGAGATAAATTAGGGAAGATTAGGAAATTAGGAGAGATAAATATTACGAAAATCAGGAGAGAAATATTAGGAAAATCCGGAGAGAGAAAGGGTATTTTGGGGTTTATTTGAATTTTGAGATGGAATCATAAAGATTCAAATCTCATATGATGGAATCATAATGATTTTTTTTTTCTACAGGATGCCTAATTAACTCTCCCTAACAACTATACTAAACATATTTATTTGCCTCGTACTAAAATTCAAAATCTTGGATTTTTTGTTTTCTCTTGAGTGAACTTTTTAAATATCTTGATCACAATTTTTTTTACGTTTTAGATTTCTCTTGTCAAAACAAATCAATAAGAATCATATTATCAAAGTACGGGTAAACATGAGAAAATGAACATACCAAAGATAACAATCGCAAGGAGGTAAAATTGAGAACAAGAATCCTTAGCCGTCTTTCGGACAACCTAATATATGTCGGTCCGTCCTTATTTTGATATTGTAAGGGCATCCATAGTGGGCTCCCTAAAAATTACTCCTAAGTTGTATCCTAAGGTGTACACATAAGCGTAATTGGGGTCCACTTTTCACTCCTAGAGCTTGTTAAATTTAGAGAGGATGTGTGCACTCAATGGGCTAGCAATAGGATTCTCTATTTTGTGAAAAAAGAAAAAATTAAAAGCGACATTTTCAAAAATTTCATATTAAAAAAAATTTATAAACCTTGGCCCCACTTAGAATTAGCTAGAAGGCTACCTAAATTTAACTATTGTGCTAGAAGCCAAGCTTAGGAGTCGCCCTTAAGAGTTTGTATGGGGAGTCCATTGAAGGCAATACTTGAGCACATGGCTAGGTAAATGTTAGGAGCATCACTTAGGAGCCATTTTGAGAGTCCATTGTGGATGCCCTAAGTGATATCCCTCAATCGTTGCTTGATACAGTTTATTTAGGGGTATTTGTAGGGTGGAGAGGATTCATAATTTTATTTCCTAAATAACCCTATCTTTATAAACCAATATGTAAGCATTTATAGTTGGCAGTTTGTAGAAGATTTTGTTAATAAAAATAAAATCACATTAAGATCTCACGAATTTACATCGGATATGGTAGAAAATCAGTAATTTGACAATGTATTTATGGGAGATTCGGTGAGAGGCCATATAATTAGGAAAAAAAAATTACTACAAATATATCATATCATAAACATTCTATTTAAATTTAATATTATACCTATTATATCATTCTTCTTTTAGGTTTACTCAGGCACTAATACTTATTCCAACAATTGCACAAACTTTATCACATGAGATATGTGGGACCTACCACTCATGTGGGTCCCACATATCAAATTAAGATTATCTCAATCATTCCTATTATCAATATCATTTACTTATTTTACCCGACGCGGGGAGGCTACTGTGCAGCCTATGCACAGCCGTTCACAGGTGTTTTCAATGGTTTGGATTCAAAACAAGCTATTCGTGCGAATAGTTTGTTTGAAATCTGGGCCGTCTATTCAAGTAACGGACGACCCGGATTCTGCACAGCACCTGTTGTGCACAAGTTGCACGGTAGCCTCCCCGTGTCCGATTTACCATTATGATGGATAGGTCATTACAAATATGTACTATAGGGTAACTCCGTATATTTTTTTCAGAGCTATAAGACCAAAATTCAACAAAAACTTCTTGGACTCATTGAAGAATGAAAATAGAAGGATACGTGATGAAATTTAATAATGACCAAGTTATCAAAAATACACGCTCATCGAAATGATATGTTCAAAATTAAAAGGACAAGTCAAATGCATGGTGAATTTTTTAGCAAGCATAAATTTATCAACTCTAATAAAATTTCGTACAAAATCTAAAAGCTTAGAAAGGATTAAGATATAATGTACTATGATAAATGCTTTGGAATGACAAAATAAGCAACATACACCCAAAAGGATATACGTTGAATTCCCCATAAGGGAAATATCATATCTACGATTGATAATCGTGCTATAGGTTTGACGATACATATGGATCTATAGCCTTCCATCCCAATTTGATAGTCTATTACGAAACTATGAGCAATTTTCAAACTAAAAAATAATATACTTACTAAAATAAATTTTGAACTTTTTTGTACCGTATTAAAGTTTTCAATGGGATCTATCAAACAATTAAAATCTATATTGACAAAAAAATTATTTTTGTAGGTTCATTATTTTTTAGTTTGAAAAATTTATATGGTTTCGCAGTGGACTATGGGGACAACCACTGCTGAAATCTGAAGAAACAGGGTGGATACTGGATAATGATGCAAAGGTGTATGTAGATGACACTGGAGTGGTGAGGTGTATTATGATGAAGTACAAGAGTAAATTGGGTCCCAATGGTGATGGTGTGCTTTTTTTATTGCACGATTTCATTTCAAATAAGCACCCCTTGCAGAGTTCTTAGTGCCGTTTCTTGCGCCTCCACCGGTCGACCTTCGTTCTGTCTTCTGATGCAGTAAATCGACTTCTTCTACAGCCGGCTCTTGAGTTCACCGACGTGGGTGTTGGGTTTAGCTGGGTCTGGTCTCTTGTTGCCCTGGTTCAGCCCCTCAGATCTGGCCTCGTCGCCCCGGTTCAGCCTTGGTTCATTCCCAGTTGGCCCCATCTCAGATCTGGCCGTTTCAAGCCCTGCTGCGGCGGTCCAGCCGTGCTCCATTCCTGGGGCTCGCTTATTCTTTAATCAACACATATCCTCCGGCCCGTACCTCCACCACGTTAGTTTAGATCTATGTTTTGGATCTACCACATTCAACAACTACGCCTCTGGCCCGTACCTCTGCCGCCGTTTTCTTCTACGCATACTCGGCCTCCCCCTTGGTGTTTTTTTAAAATTGCAAAACTGTTTTCGACAAATGGTTTTTTCCCCTTCCTTGGCCGAGTTTGCTATTTGCATGTGTTCTATTACTGTATTTTTCAAGTTTGAGCAGCGGATGGGAGTAAGGTAAAAGTTGTGTTTGTTTGAGCAGCAGATGGGAGTAAGGTAAATGTCGTGATTCGTGGAATTTATGTCTTCTGGTGTGGCTGCAAGGCTTCAAGTGGAGGAGGTGGCAAGAGTCCTTGATAGAGGCAGCTTTGCTTGGCTTTGGTGTTAGTTGTTTATGTTGTTTAATTTCGTTGTTGTTTGTTTATGCTGTGGTGGCTGATTGTTTATGTTGTGGTGGCTACAGAGCTAGTTTTAGTTCAGTGTGTTTTGTTTGTGTAGGCTGGATGTAATGGCGTTACAGGTCTCCCTACGTTTTGATCGGTTGCATCCTTTAGGTCTACTGTATCGGCATTACGCAGTGATTAATGAAATTTTCTCTCTATTCTCAAAAAAAAAAAAAAAAAAAACACGCCTCCAATTAGGTTTTTCATTCTCCACTGATCAAAGATGGAGTAAAAGGGGGGGAATGGAGACCATATATGAGGTCTGATAGGGAATATGAAAACAAACCCAGAAAATAAGCCAAAAAGTGTATTCGACGGGTGAGATTCATCCTAGTATACTGGATGAATCTCACTCGTTGGATTCATTTTATGGGTTGTTTTATGGATTTCCTTTCCTGTTTCCACCCATTTCTCGGCCATATATAGAAACAATTTTTGTTGTTCTCCTTTGCTCCGACTAGGGATGGCAATTTCCCCATATCCAGCCCCGCCCATATGGAGGCGGGGTTTATCCAAAAAAATTTCCAATAGTAGCGGTTATGGTGGGATTTAAAAAATACCCGCTCAGATATGGAGCGGGTATGGTTTTGTTATCTCCGCCCCCGAATTCCCGTACCCAATTATATGTACTATATAAATTATACATATGCATATAGGTAAAAAGAATCTTGAGTAATATTTACTTATACAAGTAATTACTTATAGAACAAATCATGTCGATTACTACCTATTATAAACTACATAATTTATTAAGAATATCATTACATATTCTAGTTCCTAAAATAATGTCCTTGCTATATTTTGTTCTTTCATTTTATTTTTTAAAATTTTATTGGTTTGTCGCTCTATGAAACTTAGAAATTGATGTTTGCTTTGATTGTTTTTTTATTGGACCACTATTATTTTTGATACATTAGTGGTTAAAATAAGATAATTTGAAATTTTTTACTTTATATTTTTTGTTGGTTTGAATTATCAGGCTTGCATTTTGGTTTCATTATTGACTTGTTATATATTTTGGTTTGGATATGGGTGTCACGCCCTCATTTTTAACAATCAAAATTCAAATATAATCCACGTGGAATTGGTCAAAAGTCATTCATAACGCCTTTGAAAAGCCAAGTCAATAGTACATATCCAAGTCAAATTACACATGTCTCTCTCCAAAGGGTACCCATACCCAAATACATAAGTACCAAAAAGATTTAAAGTTATTACACATTTTGAATATTGTTCAAAGATTAAGAAAATTAAAGTTACATGATCATCTCCCTAAAATATGCTAAGTATGAGGAGGATAAAGTAACTTCATGATCAAAGTAAGCTTCATGTTATGCATCCACACACCAAGCATTCCAATTATGTGCCTTGCCGAGTACCTGAAAATGATAGAGTGAGCTCACTAGCTCGTAGGGAAAACCATACTACAACCACTAGGTACATAAATATGATAGGTGCACATGATATGGGTTGACATGAGAAGAAAAGCTCGAAGAAACTTAACGGAAGCAAAAACAATCGGTACATGTCCAAAAAGTACCCACGCGTCCAAAGTAACATCAAAGTGCCCAAAATGATTTCAAGGTGTCTCAAGATATCCAAATACATTAAGTTCGTCAAAAACACCAACAAGTGTAGCACGTGTCCGAAAATTGTATCAAAGTATCCAATGTTCACCAATATGCCATATGTATCTCAACACATTTTCATTTCCAACTTTGTTATACAATTCCAAGTTCACACGTCGAGTTTCGATAAAACACAATGGATAATCTAAAAATCTCAATTTTCATTTCTGTTATTGAAGAAAACCATCATCAATGTACTAGAGATTTACTCCCTCTACCGAATTTCATAGGCTCCGCGTGCCTCTGCTGGATTCTGTAGGCTCCGCGTACCTCTGCCGGGTTCTGTGGGCCCCACGAGCCCCCTGCCGGATTCCATAGGCTTCGCGTGCCTCTGTCAAAATTTCACTAAATGATGACATTGGTTTAAAACACCTCATTATCACAAATATTTCATTAAAATTTTCGTAACAAGTCCATTTCCCCAATTTCCTTTCACTAAAGCACCCCCTTTTCGATAAAAAAGAGTTACGCACACATTTACGCACGCTTTCCAAAATCCATCAAATTTTTGTGTATCGTTAGATGACATATTCAATTATGATTTTACAACCCTTGGATCAAAACATATATGAAAACGATGCCAAGGGTCAAATACGCGAAGAAATGAGCATTCGGGGACCAAACGGACGTCAAAGGGAGTCCAAAAACCACCCCAAGGGCAAGGGCAGCTGCTGGAAAAACAGGGGCAATAGCTATTTGGGCAGTAACAATGCAAATTTTCACCTCTAAGGTATGGAATTTCAACCCAATTACCAATGAGATAGTTTAGGCTCAAACTAGAGATGCTAGGCAACAATTAAACATGGAGGGGGTCAATTCCACTCCCAATTTCATCAATCAACAACTAATTTCATAGATCAAATAATCAAAGTGAGGAAAACCCATACAAAGAGGAAAAACATGATTCATGAAGAAATTGAAGCCAAGAACAAGATATATGCCACAAATCAGAAGTATATAACTAGAAGAGGTAGTAATTGTTTCCCTACCTCAAGGTTTTGCTTGACAATGGTGGAAAAAAGAAACCCTAGGTAGAGAGAACTTCAAATCCCGAAACTTGAGCTCCCGGTGTGAATCCAAGGTGACCCAAGCTCCACACGGTGCGTAGAACACGAAAATGGCCTTAGTTCTTGAAGTGGTTGGGTGAGTAGGGAGAGTTTTGAGCTTGGAGGTGCCAAAAATGGAGGAGAAGAAAGAGAGAGAGAGAGAGAGAGAGAGAGGGAGGGTCGCTGTTTGGGGAAGAAAGGAGTGTGCTTTGTTTCAAAATTTTACACTACACACACTCATATACACACGTTCATGCACTTGCACGCCCCTTATCTTCAAATGCATTTTAAAAAGACCCAAATGCAATCCACTTCCATCACATTGACCCCTATAAGTCAAAATTTAATTCCTCACATTATCCCAATGTTATTCCTAAAAAATTGTAAGAAATTGCGGGTCCTTACACACTGTGCTAGCAAGGCATGTTGCAGCACAATACTTATTTTTATAAACCAAATTTAAGTAATCTTTACTTTAATTTATTTATGAAAATAAGGAAGTACCTCCTATTTGGAAACAATGTCATTTCTAAAATTTTAAAATTCTAATCACATCAAAATCTCATCCCCCCACTTTTAGTACAAAATCGAAAAATGACACATTTTTCTCAGAAGAAAATGGGCAAAAGATGACTTTGCCTTACTAAAAAATAACTTCCAGTTATACCATTGTGATTAGAAAAATCGAAGGAACAATTACCGGGACTTTTTATCGGCCAAATCGAAACTTCTCCAAAAAGTGATTTTTCATACGGATCCTTACATCACACTCAAATGTCCTTTGTGTATATATAAATAAAAAAAATGTGACCCCATCTCACTAATTTTCAATTCAACACTACTCAGTAAACATTTTACAACATTCCTCACAAAACCCCAACTTTTATTTTCAAAAAGTAATTAAATTTTTCCGAGTCTTTACAATGAGCATATTTGGGGAAACCCCAATATCCAACGGGATGTTGGTTTGGTGCTTTATCTAATATCCCCAGTGGAGATTAGAGCGGGGATGGTAAAAGACTCCCCAATTGGGGATGAGAGATAGAATAGGGTTTCCCAATCCATACCCTACCGTTGCCATTCCTAGCTCCGACTAAGCTGGAATTTATGAAAATTTTGAGATTTCAGCTTTTTAAAATCAGTTTGGAGCATTTATAAAAAATTCCAGTAGCACATTCGCAGATTTTACAGATTTTGAAAAGCTAAAAGATGAAAGAAATTATGAAAATCTCAAAGCTGGGTAAGGAAAGCTTTTGGAGCGTTTCTGATTGATTTTAGGTTTTAAGTTTTATTAGCTGAATTTTGATCTTTTTGTGGTAAACAATACCAGCTTTTACTATTGCTTAACCTTTTTTTTTTTGTCATTCGTTAATCATAATCTACTCTATCCTAGGGGACTTGGGGAGGGGGATAGGTGCTTACGGGAATCGAACCCTGCCCACATGCATGAGAGTATAAAGGAGGCACCAATGCACTTCACTCCACTTGCTACTATTGCTTAACTTGAAGAGGCAAACCCAGATAAAGAATCGAAAATGGCGGGATGAGGGGTCGGCAATGGTGAGATAGCCAACCACGGTACGTGGGTGGGGTGAAAGGCGTCAATTGCAATATTGGGTGAGATCAAATTTAGGCGGAATGCTAAATAGAGAAGGCGGATTTCAAAAATGGTATCCATATCTCTATGATCATGCATACGACCTTCAGTTCTATATATGTTAGTCACAAAAATCTTTTATGTATATGTATGCCGTATGGTATCACATTATTATAATTTGAGTAAATTTGAGTTTATTCAAATGTTGGGATGGAAAAATACTCATTCAAATTGACAGGGATGAAAACTTACATGATATGTTTATTAATCCAAATTGGTCACATTATGTGAAAATCATCTCAATCACATATAAATAAATAAAAAAAGCGTTTGATCAAAAAGCCGAAAAAAACACGGAAGGCAGAAAATGTAAATGGAGTGGTAGTAGGGCTGCTAAAAAAAACCTGTGAACCGTGAATCCGGTCCGGACCGAACCGATCCGTACCTTTTGGATTTTAACCGTGGATTAATGGTCCAGACACGGATTCAAAAAATAAAAAACCGTGACTTTTGGATCGGACACGGATTTTGATTTTGAAACCGTGGATTAACCGATCCGGATCGTGAGATTTTTATTATATATAATTTTATCACTTTTATAATTATAGTTATATAGATATTGTTAATTTAGCAGACTTACGGTTTGGTTGTACTGTTGTAGGAGTTATGGTGCGAATATTGTTCTCTTTATAAAATCTAGGGGGGTAAAGTGTCATAAGTGCTACTACATATACTCTCTGTTTGTGAGTGAACTGGAAGTAACTATCTGTTATTGTCTTTGTGAGTGAACATGAAGTAACTATCTGTTATCTTTTGTGGTAATATAAGTTTGTGCCTTTGTTTGTTCAGTTATATAACTATCTACCTTACTGCTTTTGTTGTTTTTTTATTGGGATTTCCAACTTTGAACTTTCTATTTAGTGCATTTGCTACTTGCTAGTGCCTTACTGCCTTAGCTTGTTGTTTTTTCCAAATAAGTTAAAAATCCGCGGATTAATCCGGAACCGATCCGTGACTCGCGGTTCGGATTGGAACCGAACCGTGAGACTTTTGGATCGGACACGGATTGTATTTTCAAAAAACCGTGACTCGCGGATTAGGATTGGATTCATGCCAATCCGGACCGATCCGGACCGTGAGCACCCCTAAGTGGTAGTCCAATGGTTGGTATGCATTTCATAGAGTTCAATAAACCTAACTAGCACCAACTAACAACACTATCAACTCTCCGCGAGGGAAAAAAAGGACAAAAAAAAAGAAAAAAAAAAATCGAGTCCCAAAACACAATTAGCCCGTGAATTAATTTAGAAAATTCCAACTAATAGCACATAAATGAAGGCAAGAGTGCAAGTGGTGGCTAGCTCATGCAATAGAGCTCTTTAATGGCCCACACTGCATCCCGGGATTGAGTCTCATTCTTCCTCCCCCTATGTAATAGATTAGAAATGACGGAAAAAAAAAAAAACGAAGGCTAAAGTTTTCAATTAATGCCAGTTAAAACTAGCACAATCTGTCTGCGTCAAGAACAGTGAAGAAGTGAACCCTAACCGGGACGAAACCAAATCAAATTGTATCAAATTATCCTCCAACTGGTACCCTCCAATGATGATAGAAGCCCCCGGATCCGAACCTCCGTCCAAGAAGCCTAGGCAAGTTGTATCATTCCCCACTGGCACCATTGAGTTACTCTCAAAAATCCTCCAAAACACTTTCACATCTTGCAAAACAAGGTCTAAGACCGGGATGGCCGGCCACGATGGATCTCCGTTCCCGTTCTTCGTGCGAAAACAGACATCAAATGGCGATACCGGTGCAACTCTAGTAGCATTCGCGGCCTCAATAAATGCCCGAGTGAGATTTTTGTATACAGAGGATTCCAAGATACTGTAAGGATCAACCGTGCTAATCTTTGTTAACAAAGTCGAATTCAATGGTAAATTTTTCCCATTTACCCTTACGGATTTAACTTTGATAAAGTACTCAAATGAATAAGTACTACTTCTGAGGATAAGGGGAGTGAAAACAAGTAACTTGGAAACGTCAATTCCAGGAGAAAAAGCATAAGGCCCATCCCCGAAAAACAACACACCGGTGGACTCAGTGGAGGGAGAAAGACACATGGCGAATTTCTGACTGAAGTTAAACGCGGCGGCTAGCTGAGCTGGCAACCCTAGCCAGTCGTGGCCAAGCCCGGCTACCCCTTTCGCCCCGGTAGCCAGATCGATCGAGAGAAAATCTTGTGCATGACACAGGAAGAGAAATCGAGGGACCGAGACGATGGAAGTAGGGTGTAACCCATTAGTGGATTGTAGAGACAATATACCCTCATTTAGCTCACCAGCTGAGATAGTTTTGGTGAACCCATTTTTGGAAAGGACAATGCATGTTTTGTTTTTGTGGCAATTCTTGTTGGAATGGGGCAAGGAGCAATGGGGAGAATGGCATTGGACAGATTTAAATGTGGAAGATTTGTGGGATGAGTTACAGCTAAGCCACAAGAAGGGGGCAGTTAGGTCAATGACAAGAGTGAGGGGAGAGGGAGGGGTGCTTTGGGTGAGTTTTGTGGTGTATTGGAGAGTTGAGGGGTGCTTTGAGATTGGAAGAACAAGAGCAGTGGGTGTGGGCTGTTGAGAGAAGGTGTGAGAGATTAGAAAGAAGGAGAGATAGAGAGAGAAAACAAGGGTTTTGGAGTGAGCCATGGAAGAAAATTTGAAGACCTAAGTTGGAAAGGTAGAGAAGAATCTGATTTGGGCTCAATTCTATAGCCCTGTGCAAACCATTTTTGACACAGACACATAATGAGGGGTAGTTTGTCCCGCCAGTGGACAGGGAGATTGGTCTTTCAAAATTAGTCAAAGTGCACGTATACTTGCCCTGTCACCTAAGTTAAACAAAAAAGTGAGCTATTTTGGCTACTTTAATTTCAATTACTCTTGTCTTTTAGTATTTGTTTTAGGTCGACTTTGTTCATTTTGGTTCTCAAGAACCAAACCCTCTCTCTTAGCACGGTTCTCAATAAATTTTCTCTCTAATTATTATTCCCTCCATCCCAAGATTTTTGTCCGGTCTACAAAACAACATCTTAAAATAATGAATCGTCTAAAAGAAAATTTTCAGATTTCTTTCATAAATTAAAAGTACTCGTTGATATCTAGTAAATTGTCAAAAAATATTGAATTTTTCTTAAAAATTTTGTATTATTTTTAAGTTCTCATTTTGTGGGCCGGACAAAATTTTTGGGACGAAAGGAGTACTTTTATTTCAACTTTTACCTCTCGCCACTCATTATCTCAAAAACCTCCCTTGGAAACCAAACTAAACAAAAAAATTTGGCTGGCAGAGTGTGTGGTGTGGGGAAACAATTGTCATGTGAGCGCAGCGGTGATGAGTACTTTTGCAAGAAAACAAAGGGAAGTGTTGCAACATGTGACAACTGACAACTGCTTTAATTAAGGCCGCTGGAACGGATTTGTTGTATTCTCCGAGTTTTCTCTCCCTGTGCTACAACAACATCGTAGTTTTTTTTTCATAACTCAAGCGTTCGGGCTAATTTATACAACTAAGAACATCATAACTATGCTATAATTAACCTCGGTATTGGGGGACGGCCAGCAGTTAATTCTTTCGTACATATTGTACATGTCCATTCTGACTTCATAACTTGTTGGGAAGGATTGCTTGCTCTTACTGGCAAGGATCGAGGCTGCTGCTAGGCCTTAGTTTTGGTGCTCTGGTTTTTCTGTTTGTTTCTCTAGTTTTAGTACTCTGTTTCTAGTTCTTGTGTTGCTTCCTTGTATTGCATATGGAAAAGGAATAAAGAAAACCTTTATAACCATACTCCAGCAGTTGTTGACTAAGATGGATGATAGGGTAGATGAAAAGTTTTTCCGAAATCATCCAATAAAGAGAGAATTTGATTCGTTCATTTCTCTTTTCTAGACGTTTTTTGGGAAACATTTCTTTATCATAGAAAGGGGGTGTTGGGATTTATTTGAATTTCAAGATGGAATTATAAATATTCAAATCTCATAGGATGGAATCATAATGATCTTTTTTGTACAGGATGCCTAATTAACTCTACCTGCATTCTTTCGCCTGTCTCCAAGTTTTTAAACTGATCCGTATACAAATTTTCTGTGAATAATTGGATTTTTTCTCGAGGGACAATAACGGGCTGTTACAGAAAAGTTATTTCACTTCCTTCCTGACTCCAGCCCCAATTCCGAAACAAAACTGCTACATACACAGAAATGGTACCCCGAAATTATCCAGAAAGTGAAAATGAGTGGCTCACACTTTTTAGGTAATTTCGGAATACCATTTCTTGATGGTTAGCATTTCTAATTCTGAAATGTACCACAGGACTGGCTTACCTCTGTAGCACTTATTTTTACCAAACAAAACTTATTTCTTATTTCCAACGTACCAAAAATAATGGAGGCTAAAAATAATGGATAGTTTTGATTATTGTTGTGCGATCAAATTGTACCGAGTTTGATTGCATGCATGCAAACTTCTCTTATACCTCCTCTGTTAATATGAACGGAGGTGGGTGCATCTGCACATTTTTTAAAATAACAAAAGGTGCGGATGTAACAAATTGAATAACATAGGGTGCAGTCGCATATGACCCAAATCACAGGGGTAATATGGACGGAGGTGGGTGCATCTGCACATTTTTTAAAATAACAAAAGCTGCGAATGTAATAATTTGAATAACATAGGGTGCAACCGCACATGACCCAAATCACAGGGGTATAAGTGAAGTTTTCCCTTTTATCCAGTTGAAACTTTGTCAATAAAAAATTATTTAAGGCTAAGGGGAACAAAGCCGCTGCCATCACAGCTTCACAAGCAAACAAATACAGTAGCAACTTATTGTCATTATTGTTATCGACACTACTTATATGTACAACAAATAAAAGTTGAAAGCTCACTGATCTCTCTCCTACTCTCAGTCATATACAAACCTTTTCTCTCCTAAGCGCAGATGTCCGGGCCAACTTACGCGTACTTCGACAATCTCTCTCTTATGTTGTGGCCGTGAAGTTGAAGTTTCCACAACTAGTTCGTCTAAAAAAAAGCGAAGAGCTAAACCCCAACCGCGACCTCCCCAAATCTAGCTCTATCAAATTATCCTCCAACTAATGGGCCCCAATCACAACCGAAGCCTTCGGGTTCACCCCACCATCCACGAACGCCAAGCACGCCACTCCAGGCCTCGCCTGCACCATCGAGTTAGCACCGTAAAAACTCCACGCCACGTTATCGTTACGCATAACGAAGTCAATCGTTGGTACGCCGAGCCCCACACGCGTGCTGGACAGCTTTGTTGAGTCGAAACACACTCCGAACGGCTGCACCACAGGCCTCACCTGAGGCACCGCGGAGAGTTGGGTGGCGAAGAATTGAGTGAATGTTGTGAAAATGGAGTGCTCCAGGGATGTGTACGGCGTGGTTGTGCTGATCATTGTTGTACCTCCTACGCCTTGTTTGGTTGTTGCTGATAAGTTGAGTGGAAGTGGTTTTCCGTTTATTTTTATGGAGCTTACTTGTATGAAATACTCTGCTTGTGGGCTAACTGTCATGGGAGTATAAGATGCCCGGGCCGATATATCGACATTCGGTAGCATTTTGTACGGCCCATTTCCTAAGAAAATGACACCCTTAGAAACGGGAGAGGAAATGAGGCACAAGGCGAATTTTGGGCTAAGCCCAAAGTGAGCTGTTAGTTGAGTCGGTAGAGAAATTGGGGTGTGTCCAAATCCAGCTATTCCTTGGACGTTTTTCGGTAAAGGTCCTTGTAACAAGGAGGAAGGAGCACAAGCAAAGAGGAATTGTTGGAAGTTGACACTCGGGCCGGGGTTTGATCCGGCCCGAGTTGATTGGATTGAGAGGACTTCTTGGGCTAGTTCAGCGATGGCGGTCTGGCGGGTAACTGTGTTCAATGCAACGACCCCGCACGTGTTGTTGTGGCATCCGGGCCAGGATGGTCCAGGGCATTTGTTGCAGTAGTGGGTCATGGCGTGGGTGTACTGGGTTGAGCCACAAAAGGGGGTTTTGTAAGTAGATGAAAAGTAGTGTTGGTCGCAGTTAACCCATAGGAATAGCCCATTCAGATCGACGAGAAAGGGGACCGAAATGAGAGGGGTTCGCGTGTTGATTTGGGCCACATGAAGGCCCGTGGCCGTGTCTTTTTGGACGGGTAAAACTAACGCATCGGGCTTGAATCTGGTTTGGGACACGGATACGGCAATGAGGGAGAAGAGGTAGAAGAAGATGAGAATTAGATTGTGATGGAGAGTAAAAGCCATTAGGGAGGTGAAGGTTTTGGAGAAAAGGATGGTTTAGGTAGAATGTTTGAGGCTATATATAGGGTGGCAAGTTTTGGAATTTATGTGGGGTGCATGCCCATCCTACATATGAGCAATTCCATCAACAATATTGTCACATAAAACACACTTCCATCAATAAGGACAAACTCGAATTTTGGCTCAAACTAGTAATGGCATGCTTCATTCTCGGAAAAGGAGGGGAAAGGAGAACAAACCAAGTGAGTCGCGATCTAGTAAGTTGTTTGTTTCAGAAGTTTTCAACCCTATTAGACTAGTTTGTGGCCAAGTGTTGCAACAGTATAATAGATGTGATTAAAAGTGCGTACAAAACAAAAACTTTATACTTTGTATGTTAGGTTATGGAAAACGATTAGAAATGGTTGTTTGGAACCCGCACGGCCTCACATAATAGCTAGGGACCTTAATCAAAGTAGTCCTATGAGGAAGGAGAGGTCATGTAACTTGTCCTCTATGCTAAATGTACCAAAATAAACCTCGGAAAGCGGGCTACGGAGGTATGGAGGTGTGATCAGAGACGACCGTGGCTGCTATATAGATTCTAGGCTTTTATGGAAGATTGGAGGATTGTTCCAACCTTGAGGCTGAGCTCTGGGGCATTTTCAGAGGATTGAAGCTAGTCCAAAGCCAAAGTATGGAAGCTCTGGAGGTGGATTCAGACTCTACAACAGCCATCACCCTCATAAATGAAGGTGATTCAGCAAATTCCCTTCATGCGGTCCTAATTCAAGAATGCAAAGCGCTGATGCCAAGCACCGATTGCACACTAAAGCACATTCTCAATGAGGGGAACCAAGTTGTAGACAAGCTTGCCAACCTTGGAGTCAATCAAGAGGATAAATGGGTTTCCCATATTTTGCCACCTGAGGACATCATCAGCACCGGCCCTGGGCTAAAGCCCAAGGTGCCCGGGATTTAGGCCCACCAAAATTAACAAATTTTTAGGGCCCCCAATAGGTATTTTGTGTTATGTATATATATACCCAAGCAAAACAGCCCAGCCCACCTTAATTTAAATTTAAAGGCCCAAAAACTTTAACCCAATGAAATAGGCGCAAATCTCAATGGCAGACTTGCAGTTTTTGAATCAAGAAGGCCCCTTTTTTTTAGTTTACACGTATAGACCTTTTTTCACTTTACACGTAAACCATTATACACGTACAAACCTTTTTGTTTCCATTTTAATTAAGCAATCTGGAGACTTCTCGAGGACGAGAAGAACAATGAAGAAGAAGTTGGCGTCAGATTCAATCACGAAGAAAAATAGAGTGGACCGAGTGGCATATTGAAATTAATCAAGGCTCAAGTGTTAAATGATATTCCTGCTCACAAATTTCAAGCTAATTTCTGGTATTGATTTTATTTTTTAGGGTTTTGAAATTAATTGTTTTTTTTGAGGTTTAGAAGCATTGTTTAATTTAACTTGGGCTTGATGACTGACTGAGTAGATTTGTTTATGCTACTGTGGATTTGTTTATGCTATTGGTTGGACCTTAGGGGAATCAAGTGAAAAATTTAATCTCTTTTGGGTTTTTTTAATTGCTTGGGAGTAGTGTTAGACTTTTATATATAATCACGAGATAATGCTGGAATTTTGTAGATTTTTTATTCACCATGGCTCCTAAAAAGTATATGTCTGGATTTGAAATAAGAAAAAGAAAGAAAAAAGCGGATGAATTAGTTCAATCTCAAGCGGGTTCGCACGATAAATTTTTCGGTAGTAAGAAACAAAAGGAGAGTTCTAAGGCGAATATTTTTCAGTAGTATATGTCTGGTTCACTCGATAAATTTTTCGGGAGCAATTCATAAAGGGCCCATTTTTTTTGTTGTCGCTTTAAGCCCTGAAAAACTCAGGGCCGGCCCTGGACATCATCCCCCTCCTCGAAGCAGATATGAGGGGTGTGGCTTTTGAAAGGCAGTAGTTTGTTTCTTTCATTTCCTATGTATCAAAAAAATGTACCAAAATAAAAGGGCAATTCTAGCTCAACCCAAGGGGTTGACTTGGTGGTCAAGATCAGGGACTTAGAACCGAGTTTCCTCTTTCTGAAGGTTTAAAGTTCAAAATCTCTTAAGTGTTATAATTTCCTTTGGGAATAGTCCATCCGAAACTTTACTCCTACTTTAATTAGGGTCCTGCAAGTGGGCTGTAAGATTGAATCTTTATAACGTGGAAGCTGACTTGAGCACCCAAGTTATAAAAAATCAAGTTCTAGCTTAGTCTTACAGAACTTGGCACCCAAAAGAGTTAACAAAGCCAAACAAGCCGTAAATAATGATCGTCATAAAATCTGTATACAAAAATGATAAAGGTAGACCTATCACTTTTGTTCTGTATATAAGATTGGAATGGTGAAAATTAAAAACAATCGCAATTAAAAAGGGAAAAATTCACTTTGACCCCTTGTGGTTTGGGACAGGTGCGATTACACCCCCTCACATTCCGATATCTACACATAATTACCACCATGTGGTTTGTGGACTAAAGTGCAATCAGGCTTTTTTCTCTTTTGCTTTGCGATTACGTCGGAAACTGCGTATCAGATACTTCACGTCAGATTTAATGGAGAGGAAGGCAAGCACGTTAGCCATGAACAACGTCGGGAACGAAAAGACTTCTACATTTTTCTGCGCAGAAATTCCCTGCATAGTTTCTCTTAAAATGCCGCATGAAATGAGGGACGATCCCACCAGGCTTGGTCTTCCGGGCCTTATAGAAGTTAATGCCCCAAACACAGACAACATGCTTCCCAAAATAATCTGTCTTGGTCAAAAACAACAAAACCCAAAAAACAGTAACGCTCAGATTTATAGTAAAAGAAAAGTCTATAAACATGGATTGTATAACTCTAAAGAGTCGGCAAAATGGTATTGTCTTAGAACTTAGAGGTTTACTCTCACATAAGGTTCATAGTTTTAAATAGCGGTATGGGTCACGGTATCGGTGTATGTATCGGTGTATCGGGAGTCAGCATATCGAACGATATATCACTGGAATCGGGTGTACCGGTCATAAATGTTATAATATTTTGGATATATAGGCCGATATGGTACGGTACGTATCGGTATCAGAGCCTCCAAATCCCGAGACGAACCAGCCGATACGGTTTGTATCGGCTGATATTCAAAACTATGCTAAGGTCATATGTTCGATTCTCCTTGCCTGCAAATTCTTGGGGCGACTGGGGGTCATGCCCGATCATTACCCCTAGGGCCCCGGAATTAGTTAGGTGCGCGTAAACTGACCCGGACATCTAGTTATGAAAAAAAACCATGGATTGTAGACACGGATTTGAACACAAATGTGTGTGACACCATCTGATGCAAGTGCTCATGTGAGCATCGGACTGTTCTTGACATGATTGTTGTCTTGATACGACTAAAGTTTGAACGTACGAACCTCGATGCGTTGGACATCGACTTTTTCATCAAGATCCGTCATATTGTAGGCGCGAAGCAGGTCATTGAAGGTCGGGACTCCCGTTCTAAAGACCAGGGATTGGAAAATAGCTCCCGGATACAGAATTGGCTTCACCACAACAGCAGGCCATTTTTGAGAACCTATAAGGTGGCCTGCTGTTACTTGGATTGGCGTGCTGCACGTTCCTCGTTTACACGGTACGCTGAAACAATTCAAGAATCAAGGTATCTCAGATTGATTGGAAATAATTTTGTGAATGATTTTATCAAGAATCAAATTTCGTACGTAATTAACTGGGATCCAAACACAACGTAAAAGAAAGCGAGGTTACGTTGCTTCTGATATCGATGTTTTTGTCCTTCTTACGAAGAAAACTGATTGAATTAGATCATATTTTTTTGGAATGCAATACACAATTTGCAACAGTAATTACCTGAAAAGAGGGATTCCAAGAATAATTAGATAGAAATACAAGCGACCAGCAATGAAGGATATGATGCCTGCCCATTTCTTTGCAAAACCCATTCATTCCACCCACAGCTTCTTCTTGGAAAAATGGTCACAATGTAGAGAGAGAGAGAGAGAGGGAGTGAGAGAGAGAGTTTCACGCATGACCTGATTTCATGGATGGTTTGTTACGTGATTAGTTTAGTTCTTGTTGAATAGCAAACCGAACGGCCTTGTTGGGCCAACCAATAGGCCCACCTCTGTTATATGGACCACTCCGTTTTGTATGAAACGGGCTGGGCGTTGTCTTTTGTTTGTAAATTCATCCAAGCCCAACTAACCTATGAAATGAGATAACTCAATTTATCCCACATCACAAAAGTTCTAAACCGGGTAGGTCAAATGAGTCAAACCTACTCCCGGAGTCTTTTCCCAATACACATTTGTGGAGGAACTACGCATTTTGTATTGGATCCCGTACAAATACGTAGTGAAAAACAGTCTTAAAACATCACGTGACGGTGCTCCGAGAACACCTATATTATTTTTCACACACTATTAACACGCCATATTCATCCTCGCTAGTGGATACACAATTAACCAGAGTTTGCGGAGGAATCAGAGTAGCGGTAATCGTTTACGCCACAGTGAATTAGTGAGTGTAAAATTGGATCCTAGGGGATAATATGTGTAAAATTGGATCCTTTCCCTACTTAATATTCTTAATAGTATGGTAAATAAACAATCTTTCCACCTATACCCCAATTTTACACACTTAAATGCACACACTCAAGTAAGTGTCTGTCTATGCTTCTTTGGCGTTCGAAGACTCCCCGTGGTGGACGTTCCTTTCCGCTTCGGTATGAGTGACCACACCCGACTTTTGGACCCGGGGGAGCCGGATCTGGGGTTCCCAGATCTGGGCTTCTAACGACGACGGCGGCGGCGGCAATGGATGGGTGACAGCTCTGGTGCATGCACCGGCTTCTCTTTTTTGAATTTTTTGTTTTTTGTTTGTTTTTGTGGCCAGCTGTTTTTGGCCGGTGGTTTTGTTGTACCCAGTTTTGGCCGGTGGTTTTGGTATTAATACTATTTTCTATCTCTTCACCCAAAAAAAAAAAAAAAGGTAAGCGTCAGGCCGAGGCTAATTATTCACACTCTGTGGTGTTTGCACTTGGTGCTTCAATAAAAGCTTTAGTGATGAAGTTTATAGCTGAGGCATGATGACTCAGTCTGGCAATTGTTTTTTTTTTTCTTCTTTTTCTATCTTTTTGGAAAACAAAGAAAATACAGCAAGATATCTTGGAGCCAGATAAAGCTTTGGAAAATCTATTACTGTATATGCAAATGTACTTTAATTTGATACTATATTATCTTTCGGATGTTTGATTTCTAAAGGAGAAAAAGAACGTAGGTTAACTATAGTTTCACACTCTCTCCGTTCTTAAATAAGTGTTCCCTACGGAAAGATGTGCAATTTTCAAATCAAAAAATAAAATACTTTTGTGCAAAAAAATTCAATTTATTCACACCAAATTAAAGAAATCTTTAAATTGAAAAATTATACCCATAATTGCTTATATTTTTTATTTGAAAATTACACTTCTTTTCGTAGATGACACTTATTTAGGGACAGAGTCACTAGTATATTTCTTTTGGGTATGAAATCATGATGAGAAAGTAAGGCATCTTTGGAGTTTTGGCAAAATTTTTTTGACAAGACTATTTTCGTATTTTTTGGGAGAAAAAATACAGATCCTTTGGACTAAATTTTTAAGAGTCTTTCGGTGTTTTAAGGAGTTCAAAATATGCATTGTTTGAATCCAAAGTACCCTTTTAACCCCAAGCACCTTGTCTTCAACTTGAAGACAACTTTTTCAAATTAATAAGGAAAAAAACTTCTAAAATTTTCCAAAGGCACCCTTAGTTTGTCCAATGTTAATCTTTTGGAGAGGGAATGAGACTCGATCCCGGGATGCAGTACAAGACATCAAAGAATTCTACCGCATGTGCTAGCCACCACTTGCACTCTTAACATCAGTTAAGGATCCATAGCTATAATATTCCTTATTTCTTCTTCAATCTTCTGCAAAAAGGAAAAAAGAAAATATCCAAAAGCTAAAAAAGTTATATTTGCCCGTTGTAATCTTGGGGAAATACTCCTGAAAGTAATTTTAAAGCTGAACACCATGATTAAAGTGAATTTCTTTCTATTACTTTGTACATAGAAATCTTCCCCTTCAAATACAGAGATTAGACTAAAGTGAAAAATTCTACCATTGGGAAGCTCCTTCCCATTGGCTTAATGATATTTTTATACCGTGAACGATTTAGATCACATTTTGAGCTCGAGACGATGAGTGTTCTGAGCACAGCCACCCTGTTGTGCCGAAGTCCGGGAAACCTTGTCTTGTTATAGGTATGTGTTCTTCAAAGTTATTCTATATCAGAACACCATGATTAAAGTGATTTTTTATGGATTACTTTATGTAACATTGGAATCTTTACCAATCTTCAATTACAGAGCTTAGAATAAAGTGGAAAAATCTTCGAAGGAGGATTGAGGGGCCCAATGGCAATTTTTTGTAAGTAGTCCAGTTCAAACAAATGAATTGGCAATCCCAAGATTCAACAATTACAATTCCCCAAATGTCAGTCTTTGATTCATCTGCACTCTTTCCCAAATTAAATTAAATTATGCCCTTCCTCATATTAACAATAGTTTTTGAAAGCCCCCTAGGTTAATGAAACACCAAAAACAACCCTTTTTCTTTTCTGGGTTCGACAGTCAGGGTGTCCAAGTTAGCTTATGCGCAACTTGACTACGCTCCTTCTTGGTATTGTCAATGGCAAGCCATTCACGCCAAAACTAGGAAGTTGCAAGAAATTACTTTCTTGCGGCGTGACTCCAAGAACAAGGTTCTAAAACTCGCTAGGCGCTCCCAGGGCGGTCGGGCACCTTCTAGCTTCCAAGGCCGGGTACTCGGCACCTAATTGGGCAATTAGTCTGGATAATCAGTCTAATCGGGCTAGTTGGCGAGGGTCCTTCTAGCGCCTAGGCAGCGAGTACTTGGCCTTCTAGACCTTCTTTTGGAACACTGTCCAAGAATCGAACCTTAGTCATGTGTTTGATAATAAACCCACTAACCAACGGATTAAATCAATCGGATTACCTACTTACCATCACATATTCTGGGGTAGAACAAATTACAATCAATTCTAAAATACCGTTAACTGAATCCCATAGTCTACTGAGGAAAACTAGCATTTTCTTTGCAAAGGAAAGGAGAAAAGCAAATGGGCCTGTGGCATTCTCAACTATAAGCTCATTGTGTCCCAACAAATGAAGCACCACTAGAAAGGCACGAACCCAACAAAAGCAAAATCAAACTACACTAAAACTCACATTATACTGCAACTTTCAGTATTCTCATCACTAAAGATGTGAGTGAAATTGTCATTGGCCGCCGGAGGTGCTGCATAAGGACCGTACGGCCCGTAACCCATCGGCTGTTGTGGCCGGGCATACATCATCTGCGGGTACATGTTACCATTGGGCCGGGCTTGGCTCATCATCATTGCCATGTACTGTTGTTGGTTAAGAGCAGGGTTTCCTGGCCCCATAGGTTGACAATAAGCTCCGTTCATCGCGGCGGCCGCCGGTAGTCCCTGCACTGCCTGAGCATTCCCCATATGACCCATTGGATAATTTCCCATTTGACCCATATTGTGGCTCATTGGATAGTTACTCCTGTTGTCCATTTGCCCCATTTGCCCCATCTGACCCATGTGACCCATATTCCCACCACCTAGCCCTTTCTGATTGGCAATAATGTTATTGAACTCATGCTGCATATTGCTCATTACATGGCCCCCATCACTTTTTCCTCCTCCTTTAATACCCCAATTAGGTCCACCACCAACAAAACTGTCATTATTTCCCTTACCATTTTTACCCTCCCCTGTAAACCCCCCACCATTTTTACCAGCCTGATTTTTATTACCTCCCTTGTTATTTCCTCCTCCACCACCACCACCACCATCGCCGCCACCGCCTTTGTTTCCTCCTTTGCCATTCTTCCCATCATTATGCACAGCCATCCCCTTCACTTGAATAGGTAGATCAAAACCACCACTTTTTTTACCACTCCCAGGAAGATTACCCCCACCCTTTTGTCCACTCATAGCATGACCATTAATCATCCCAATTGGCCCATGTGGTCCATGGCCATTACCCATCATCATTGGTATCTTCTTATTGGGTGTTTTCTGTGGGAAATCAAACCCATAATCCTCAACCTCTTCACCAAATTCATCAAAATCATCACAACAAGAATCGTCGTCGTCGTCGTCGTCCTCATCATGATGACCATGAGTCAAATTGAACTTGACAGATTTCTTTTCTTTGGAGGGCTTCTTCTTGAAAAGCTGGGGAAACTTGAAACCTTTAGACTCTTTTGCTTGTGGCTTGAGCTGTTGGTATTGTTTTCCACCCTTTTTCTGGTCCTTCCCACCCTTTTGAGGTTTGATAATGTCTTTTTTACCCTTTGTGCCAAAATCAATCTGCATATTTTGAAACTGGTTGTTGAGCTGATTAATTGAAGCCCTTTGGCCTCCCCATAGCTCTGCATGTTTCCCTGACTTCTCAAGCTTGTTTAGCAGAGTGGCTGGATCCACATTTCCTATCACAGTCACCTTCCCTTGTTCTCCATCTATTCTGATATTTTCCACCCCTATTGAAATAAACAAATACACAAAAATAAATAAATAAACATCCACAGTAGTAGTTGATCAACAAAAAAAAAAAACAAAAAACAAAAACCCATGAAAGTGTTAGACTTAAACTCATAGCAAAATGGGTTTTACACCCTTTTTTTAAAACCAAATGACACATTGAAATTAGTTTACTGAAATGATAACTTCATTTATTTATACCTAATGCTACTCCCAAAGCATTTGGGAATAGATGGTAATCTTATTACCAAATCTCAGTCAAGATTCCTCCATGTCTGACATTTCATAAAGCTTTTATGTAGATTATTTTCTTATCATTTACACAGAAATTCATGAATGGAGATGGTTTAAGCAATTATATAAAGAGAAATCTAAAACAGAAGTGACCAGAAACAAATACAGTCAAATACATATCTAATAGAAGGCAATACCAACATGTTATTGGAAAATGAGATAATTTACCATTGATTTTCTTCAAGGTTTTCCCCACTTTCTGTTTACATCCGTCACAGTGGATGTTCACTCTGAGTACGCAAGCCTGCTGAAAGCCAAAAAATAAGGAGAAAAAAAAAAAAAGGACCCAAATCAGAACAATCAATGGATCAGGTAAGAGTAGAAAGCAATTATACATTTGGGACATCTAATGAGAGAATTCACAGCAAATGTGTAGATTAAGGAAGGTACCTGCTGAGGCTTTCTGAAGTCTTGTTTACTCATTCTTTTCTATGTTGTTATACAGAGAGATATGGGAGCTAGAAAAGAGATCTGAGCTGCAGAATGAAGTGAAGAGGAGAGAGGGGTTGAGTAAAGGATAGCAAACTATGGGAAAAGATATTTTGTTCTTTGCTTTTTGTAGGCTCAGCAACCCAAACAGAGGCTTAAAGAGAGGGAAACTAATCTTTGACTACTACTGAAAAGTAAGGCTTGGTTGAGCTAAATCCAAAAAATTGGTTTTTTGGTTTTTTTTGTTTTGTGCTTATTCAATTTTTTTTTGCATTTGTTAGTTTTCGGTCGATTTTTTGTGATTTCTTGGCTTGTCTGAATGAGAAGAATCTAAAAAGTATAAAATTATTAGTCAAACTTAAAGTTTTGTGAATAAAGACGAAGAATAATCCAAAAAACCAGTTTCTTGGCTAAATTTTTCGTTTTTATTTACAAAACTTGAAGTTTGGCTAATAATTTTATCCTTTTTAGATTCCTCTCGTCGAGGCAAGCCAAGAAACCACAAAAAATCGACCGAAAACTAACAAATGCAAAAAAAATTTGAATAAAGACAAAACAAAAAAAATCCAAAAATCAGTTTTTTTGGATTTAGCCAAACCAAGCCTTAAGGCTAAGATTTTAGGCAATAAGAAGATCTGGGGAGACATGAGTGTGTGTTAAAAGCTCTTTCCATCACTCTTCCTTCTAGTCCCTGACTATGGGATACACTATTGTTTATTACACTATTAATGTACCCCGAGTTTTGTCGGACTTACTTGGATCTCATACAATTGATTTGAGTCGTTTAATTTGTTTAAAATATATTATTAAGGGTCTCTATAAAGAAAAATCAGCTCAAATTAATCAATTAAGCCTTTACAGGTATTCGATGAAATAAATTTTTTTACCGTCTTTAAAAAAATATTTTAAACAAATTTATCGACTCAGCTCATTATTGTGAGATCTCAAGATGGATATGACACAATTCAATGTACGTACATGTACCCAAAATGGTATAAGCATGGTTTCTTTGTTTTTTATTTCTTTTTGAACTGACCCATTGTTTATTTGTTCTTAATCTATATTACAGGATTTTTATAAAGTATGAGTACATGCAGAGAACAAATCAGAGGTGGACCAGCTATTTCAGATCTAGAATGAATGCTTGACATGATATATATGAGGTGGGGTCTAAATATTTATATCAAGCATTTATGTGAATCACATGGTTACACTGACAAGGAGAAAAAATGAATAGATTAATTTTGAATGCTAGTATAAAACTTGAGTGTTGCTGGCATAGCCAACATTTCAATTCACCAGATTCAGCATAAATTGAACATCATTCACGAAAAAATAAAGATTTGGGGGGTTAAGAACATCATATTGTGAGGGTGAGGCTAAGAGCATATTTATCAGGAGCACCAAATTTTACACTAAATTTAACTTCAAAAACACCTTTTACAATTTAGCAAGCTACTTTTACAAAAGTTCACAGAATTAGACTCTCTATTCTAACTTTACTGTATTAAAGTATTCTTTCTTTCTACTCCTAGTCCACAAAAGTAATATTTAAAAAATGAACAGTACGTGAATAGTGCATGAACAGTGTGTGAATAGTGCCCTGGTGAGTAAACAGTGCGCACCAAATTTGGTGCGGTACTGTAGCAAAGTTAGAAGCTTAAGCAATTTGATCAACCATTTGGTGAGCCTGATTTTGGCTTATTTTGGGGGTTTGGCTCTTTATTTTAACTCAAAAGTTAAAGTAGAGAGTCACACACAAGGATGCTCTAACGTTGTATTTTGAGAGAGGGAACTTTTGGTTATGCTAATTTGATTCTGGTTGTACTAATTTGATTCATAGTGAAATGATATGGCTGCTGAGAAGTGAGAACTTTGCCCAACCTCGCATATTTGCATGTTTTGTTTTGGGGAGCCCCTAATGCCACGGCCCCTTTTTTTAGTGCCATGACCTTTTGTCTTGTCTTACAATTTTGCCCTCATTTTATTGAACTTGTCTTTCTGATTGTCCCAGTTTGCCTACGGGTCGCACTTCTCTGTATGCACTATCTCATCTGCACTTTTCTTTCCTCTTTCATACCACTTCTCCCTCTAGGAAGAAGCTGCAAAAATCGTATCCAGAAAATGTTCGATTAAAGAAATCAGATGGGGAAAAAAGGGTTTGTGTTGTAAATTTTTTCTTCTATTGGTTGAGAAAGAGGTTCTGATTTCATTTTTCCAGCAATAGAATGTATTTTAATGCACTTTTTTTGTATAGGTCACTAAGAAAGAACCGCAACAATTGTCGTGGCACTAAAAATAGTGTTGTGGCTTTATCATTTTCCTTGTTTTGTTTTCTTCGTTTTTAATTTTTCTTGTGTGGTTCTATAATTCATAAAATTTCAAGATCTTATTGTGCGAGTTGGATTGAACTCATTGTTAAGTATTCCAATGAGTGGTATCAAAGCCTTGGTTGCGGAGAGGGTGTTTGACAATTTTTTGAGAAGGGAAATCAAAGACAGATAAATTCAAGGGTTTACACTTTTCTTTATGGAAGACGCATATTGAGGACTATCTGTTGTAGAATGATCTTTACTCGCCATTGTTGGGCCAAGGAAAGGAGAAACTGCTTGAATGCAAAGAGGATTGGAACATCCTTGACCGGGATGCAAAGGGACTGATTTGACTGTCACTCGCATAATTTGTCGCCCATAACATATTGAATGAGTTGAATGAGAAGACAACACTCGATCTTATGGTTGCTCTCGTAGAGATGTATGAGCAACCTAACGCAGCAAACAAGTACATCTTAGCCTCTTAGGAAAAAGCTTTCCAAACTAAATAAGTCAAAAGGATGTTTGGTAAAACCACGTCTGAGTAAATTCAACATGATAGTAAATAAGATCGTACATATATTGGTATTAAGTTTGATAACAAGGTTCAAGTCTTATTGACTCCATCTTAATTAATTGCCAAATACCTAGCAAGGTACAGTTATTGTGTAGTTAGTAATTCATCAAAGAATGAGAAGTTGAAATTGATTGAGATTTTGTGAGTTTGATAATAGAGAATCATGGTTGAAAGCTACACATGGCTTCAAGTTTAGGTAGTTCAGGTTCAGCCTTAAGTTCCGAGCAGAGAGGCCAGACTAGAGTTGGTCAGAATCAAGACAAGAATCGGTGAAGTGCACAAGTTATCACAGTTCAGGGTGCTAGTTGTTTAAGTTGATAGTGAAGGGGTAAATTTCCAAAGGTATGATAATTTAAGGGCCAATTAATGTGAAATCAAAACATAATTAATGGAAACATGTTTACTTGGTTTGAAATAACTATGAGAGCTGGAAACAAGTATTGTGAGAGCCTGGAAACAAGTACCTCAAGGTAAACCAAATCTTTTTTTCCAGAAGTGCCCTCTGGTGTGAGGGAAATTTCATTCATGCCATCAGCTTTTGATGTCCATCATGTCTACATCATAAGTAAATATTGGGAATTGTATTATTTGATTCCGTCTTGTATTTTTCGTCCTTCATAGTTAGATTCCTCCTTTACTTCTTGTCTTCACATATCCAATAATTAAGAAAAACAACCTCACAAGCAAGAAACTTAGGGGTGCTTTGGCAAAAAAGAAAAAATTGGTTTGTTGGTTTTTTCGTTTTGTTTTTATTCAAATTTTTTTTTGCATTTGTTAGTTTTACGTCAAATTTTCGTGCTTTATGGATTCGTCTCGACGAGACGAATCCAAAGAGTATAAAATTATAGTCGAAACTAAATTTTTTTTTTAATAAAACCAATATTAAACCAATAAACTGGTTTATTTTGATTTATTTTTCGGCTTTATTAAAAAAATATTATTTTTGAAGGTTAAGGCGCCCTTGAATTTAGGAGTCTGCTTTCTTTTGGTATGTCTTTCGGTTCTAAACTTTGAAGCTGCTATACAATAATTAAGAAAAACCACCTCACAAGCCCAAGAAACTTACTTGATGGTTAAGGTGCCCCTGAATTTAGGAGTATGCTTTCTTTTAGTACGTCTTTAGGTTTTGAACTTTGAAGCTGTTATCGATTCCTAAAAGATCGATTAGTTCATACAAAAATTTCTCCAGCTTGAAATTCACTCCTTACTAGTGAATGGTGAAAAATTAATCCCTCCAATTAGTCGAGTCACACGTTAAACTGAATCGAACATCCTGACTTAAATAAATAGAAAAATAGAACCTCACTATGATGTGTTGAAATAAACTAGGGGTTTTAAGAAGGTGAAACCAGATTGGCGTATGTTTTCTCAGAAAGTCTAGGTACCTAGAATGGGTACCCAGAAAGTGCCCAGAATTTGAAATTCAATGGTCCAGATTTACTCCAAGTAAATCTGGACCATTGAATTTCAAATTCTGGGCACTTTCTAGATATGGGTATGGATTCTGGGTATGTAGCGACGTTTTATCCCTTGTAAAGGGGAGAGACAAGTAATGAGTAAAAATAGGGTGGTTGTCTTTTTTAAAATTGGGACAAGAGTAAGATGGTGGCCATGTGCATGGGAAGTAAGTAATTAATTAATTTTAAACTTATTACATAATACTATTGATTAGAATCTGTAAATCCTATTTATTAACTAATCCCAATATCACAGAATCGACAAACTTTGACTTTGGATTACATTTTGTCAATTCTGTATTAAAAACCCATGTTCTGATCATAATTGTATATGCAAGTCACTAAACCTATATATCTCAAATAATACTATATTATTATTGTATGAGCAAGTTAAGTCGCTAGAACACAAGTATATTAATATACTTGACTTTTAATTACATCTAAACTCAGGGACTCCCTAGAAAGTTCAATAGAGAAGCTTATAGACAAATCTGACAAAAAATAATCATATATAATACTGGCCGGTTCTGCTAATAGTTATCTTGACGCTTAAGTTGACATCTCACATTTCTAGGCCCCATTGTGAAGTTCTGAACTGTTGATCTTGTTTAAATGAGTAAAATAAAAGGTCCTACAAAATTTCAGCTCAATCGGATATCGGTAAGTGTTTGATCCAAACAGTTTAAAAAACACTATTTCCTGTCACAATTTTTGCAAAACTAGTTGGATCAAGCACTTTCCGATATCCGATTGAGCTGAAATTTTGCAGAACCTCCTATTTTACTCATCTAATCAAAATCTATGGTTCGGAACTTCACAATGGGGACTAGATAAAAAGGGTGTGTCAAAATAAGCGTCAAATGTTGTGTTATTTGCTTATGTTTAAAATAGGTTGTAAATAGGACTAAATATAATTTTTAACTTGTAAAAACCATTCATAATATTTCGGTGACGACGGTGAATACGTTACTCTATACAACTACTTGTAAATGATCAGAATAATAAGTAAAACTAACACGTACTATAAAATTAGTAACAAATGAACAAAAAATTCAATAACAAAATCCAACATACTCCTAAAAGTGCACAATTTTGTTATTTTCGTAACTATACTTGAAATAAGGTGACAAGAAGAAAGGGATACTGTTACTCACAATGGCTTTCTTCACATGGGATTCCAGAAATTCACGAGCATACTGATAATTGACAAGCATCACAACCACCTCCTAGTACAACATGACCACAAGAAAGTTACTCAAGCCCAACAACCACAAGGTACTATTCAGAAGAAATTGCACGTACTGTACTAGAGAAATTGTAGTAGTAATTGAACCGTCCGAAATCCTCTGTGCCCAAAACCTCTCTGTGCCGAGGGGTTTTGGGCCGTTGAATTGTGATTTTTTTTTTATGTTTTAATATTTTTGGTTGATCCAGCGACCGGAAAACTCCTCAGCGCAGAGGCACAGAGGATTTCGGCACAAAAGATCTGAGACACGGGAAGAGTTATGTTTAGAGTTAGGTTGCCATGGCCGGAAGGAACTTTTATGTTGCCATATTTTTAAGGTTTTAATATTATGTTTCCTGTTTAGAGCCTAGAGTATTATTCATGTTTCTTAATTAGTCAGCTTTCTTGTTATGCATATTTCCTTGTTTCACCAATCTGTTTTTAGGTTTCCAAATTTATTGAGCTAGATTTATTTTGTTAGGCTACAATATTTAGTTACCAAAATATGATTGGAATTGCTACCACCGCGCACACATACAAAAAACTCAAGTACTGTACATGTGCCCACCCACAATGTGAGTGTATGTAAGGTTTTGTGAATGAGTTTGTGCTTTAGAATTTTTGTTTTCAAATCTGCACAAGTGACCCGGTGTCGCTAATACTAATGAAAATTTAATTTATACAGTATATGTAAACTAAAATATTGTATAGTGTTTTTTGGGTACACATGGCTAAAATGCCCTCATATTTTCGTTTTTTAGATCAAGGACGCGCGCTTTATGCAATCAAACATAAGGATAATGGGCACGACCACTAAAACTAGTAAATGTTCACTAATAACTTAAAATTCATAATTTAGCATAAAATTTTTAAAAATCAGCCAACTACCAATTCTAGTGAACCCCATCTTTAGCTAGCAACCAACTCCGGCAACCCAACTCCAGTCAGCGAACCAAAAAGTTAGTGAATTTTCATTAATATCTGATTTTTTAAAAAAATAGTTCCAAAAGTTAAATAAAACCAAGCAACTATCTATTCTAGCCAACTTTGACGACCTCCACCTCTGGCCGGCGCCCCCCAAAGTTAGTGAAATCTCACTAGTATTGCAATTCATGCATCATTTTTCAAAGAAAACTAGTGAAGCAACACTAATCATCATCAAATATAAAAACGTAATAGAACAAATTCTGCAGAACACAGCAATTCATGAAAATTAGTAAATTTCACAATTATCATAAAACGAGTGAAACATCACTAATCACATTCGACATATAAATGAATATATATAAACACCACATCAAATATTCCAATCCCGATTTCCTAAGTTTAAAACCTCTGAACCATTAATCACTCAATGTCAATCCACCACCATTTACAATAATTGTTCCTTCAAAATCTCATTTCATCCATATGTATTTTAATCCAAGCGTTCGGGACGTTTTCTCCAGAGAGATTTGGGACCTTGTGACCCATGCCTAGCATCACACTAAATCGTGGACCTAGTACCCAACTTCCTTAACTTCTTCATGATTCACATTTCCTTAAATATACACGCACAAATCAAACCACGTATCAACCAATTCCATGCACGCAATAACCAAACAAGCCAATTTTCCAGGCTAGTATCGGTACCACAGAAAACTCGGTAGCAGTACCACCTGGGTTATACCGAATCTCTTCTCAAACACAACCACGTTCTAACAACGTTCTACGATGATCCAACACGTACATATTTGCTAAACATCACCTAGATCAATTAGAAAGAGAAAGAAATCCCTATCAAAAGGGGGTTTCAAGCAAAACCCTAACCCAACACGTCACGATCCAAGCTCCAACAACCGAAAGCAACCTTCCTCCAAGCTTCACTACGAGAGCTAAAGTGTAGATCAACCGAGAACACGTCACAAAAGTGAGGATAGAGGGGGAAAACATGGGGAGAGAGAAAACAATACCACCACGCGAGTTCTTACCTCCTTGAGAAATAAAAATCAAACCCCACACGAGATTGATGTCTCTAGTGTGTAGATCTTGAAATTTTGTGGTGGGTTTGTGTGGAAATCACGGGATTTGTGTAGGATTTGGTAGAGAGGGGAGGAGGGGCGGATTTAAGGGTTAGAAGTCATGTTTTGAGTGAAAAATGGCATAAGGGTCCCTTACATAGATGTCTAGTACTCTGGTTAGCGCACGAATATTTCAAAACTCTGTCATTAGATACCGGTAGTAATAGGGCTATTGATATCCGTATTAAACGCCCTAAAAAGTCCTCTGATCGATGGATACCAGTATCAATAGTATTGATACTGGTAGTAGCTGGAAAAAATTTCACAAAATTTTCTTCTTCAATTGATTGAACCTTCAATCGTTCCTAACACATTCTCAACACCCCAAAACCACGTCATCATCAAAACACATATCCTAACCATCCACCGAATGTGACAGCCTAGAATTTGCATATATTGCCATTTATAAATTTGGGTGTCATAGTCGAGTCCTAATTAATTAATTTGTGTGCATTATAAGTATTCGTGACGTTATTGTAATTTTAGATATTTTGGGGCTGCATTTGCAAATAATTCGTAATCCTCTTATTAGTAGCAAGTGGCTAAAAAACGTGGGTTGTGGTTAGTTTTCTTTCACGATCAGATAATTATAAGTTAGGGCTTTGAGTTGTGGAGATAACGTTTGAGAGAGAGAGAGAGAGAGAGAGAGAGAGAGAATGAGAGATGGAGCTAGCGTGAGCAGCAATATTCGATTTCAGCGGTCTTCCTCGACTACTCAGTGTGGTAAACTTCTTATAGTCTCCCTCCGATGTCATCATCTTTATGAATACTGTTTGAGATCAAGTTCATAGGTGTTGGGTATCAATTTTTGCTTATATAATTGCGTTGATTTTTGGCGACGGGGATTGGTGGATTTGTTCCGAATGTGGTGTGCGGTGGTGATGACTGATGTAATCAAGTTGCAATTGCTAGTATGAGAATTTTGTAAAATGAATTTTGAGTGGAGACATGGCTCTTTATCAAAAATAATGTAATGACAAGGTGTAAGGACGTGGATGAAATAGAATCATGGGACATGGAGTTTAATGTTTTGGTTACAAGGTTGGCTGGTGATTTGGGTTTTGGTTTGCTACAAATGGGTTAGTAATTTAGAGTTAGGTTTTTTTTTTGATCGGCAAAGAAAATTTCATCTCCATAAAGGACAAAATGAAATTAGTACAACAGAAGAGACCCTGCATTGAGATAGTCTTGAAAGGACCATAATCCTCCTACTTCTAGAGCTCGCAGAAGCCTAAACTGCCCTTCACCTCTCAATTATATAAGAAAAAAACACGCCATGTTGGTAAGATACCAACGCGCACCAAATGGCCCAACCCAAAAAAACAACTCCCAAAATAAAAGCTGCACGCTCCTACAACTTCCAACAACACCCAATACGAGCTGTAAAAACAATTAAGTCCATTAAATGCGATCAAGCCCCTTTGCACTTTCACCCAAGCGCCGCAACACTGTCGCCGGAAAAAAAACTCCGATGAATGACCAAATAACGCATCTGCACTTTCACCGCTCCCCGATGGAAACCCAAGACACCTACAGCGCTGCAGGGAATCAAACCTCTTGGTCATCACATTCGCTGTCATCTCCTCTGATCGCCACTCCGCTTCCGCTGCTAGCCGCCATCACCACGCCTTGCTGCTGCTTCACCCGAGAACCCATCGTCTCCCTTGATCGCCACTCTGCTTCGCCGCCCTTCATACACCGAACCTCCAACAAACCCACCCTAAATCCCAACCACAGCGCGCCACAGCCAATACTAAAGCCACCACCTCCGCCATCGGAACCTATCGGAAAACTGATCTGTATCTCCACAACCGCCGCCGCCAACATCGGAAACCTCCCAAGCAACACCATGATCTACCGCCCAAAGCCGCCGTCACCACCAACCTCCCAACCAGAAACCAAAACCACCCCTCCGCAAACCTCCACCCAAGAACCAAACACCACCACCGCCCCACCACTAGCCGTTAGGCCGAGAACCGAAGACATCCAACAGTGAATCAGGCGTCGCACCAGACCGACAAGCCGTTAGGCGAAAAGGGCGCGCATCCAACAATGCAAACCAACATCGGAAAACCGGGAAGAGAGAGAGAGAATGGAACTGGGGAAGGGTAGAGATGGGGAGGATCCGCCAATAGCAGATCCACAGTCGCCGCACCACCTGAAAAAAGAGAGAAGAAAAATGAGAGAGAGAGAGAAAGAGAGAGAGAGAGAGAGAGAGAGAGAGAGAGAGAGAGAGAGAGAGAAATGGTGAGGGGTATAGATCCCTCCCCTCCCGCCGCCAAAGAATGGGTAGTTTAATGATTAAGCGTATTTCCATAGTCACTGTTATATTTGTGTTAGTAAAATATTTGGTATGATCTATTTTTGTACAGGTTAGTCAGTTTGTAATTGTATGTGTCCAAGTGCGTTTCCTTTGGATCCAGGTGAGTGGTTAATCATGTTACGTATTTTCGAACTCGCCGTGTCCCTTGAATTATTCTTTTGGAAAAATTATCATTTGGTTATTAAAAACGTGAATTGTTTATATTTGATCTTTTAATTGGCAAGCGGAAAAATATTCTTTTGGTGAGAACTTGGTGGATATTGATGGGAACATTTATTATTGAAAGTCCAGGGAAATTAATCCTCTGTGTGCGGGTGACTCTGGCCATTAGGGAAGAGACCGTGTCCTGGCCGGTGACCCTAATGCTCAACGGCTGACTTTCGTCGGATCGTTCTTAGGGAAAAGTTCCACGGGCTGCCTACTTGTGGTGACTCTAAGTTTCGATATTGGATCCAATTTTTGAGAGATTTGTTCACTGGCACTTGGTACTAATTGGTATTGGTTGTGGTTCTCCATTGTTGTTGGATATCGGACTGTGATCACCAAAAAGACTTGTTATTGGTAAAAATGATTTGTTGATATAATTTATTGATTTGTTGTACACCTCGCACGCCAAATTATATTTACATTTTTTTATCCCTGTTTTAGAACTTTATTTATTATACATGATTTGTCATTCACTGAGCTTGTCAGCTAACGGATTTTAATCTACCATCATTTTCAGGGAAATCGAGTCGATAGATAAGGACTCTGGTGGCAACTTGGGGATTATTGTGTTGACCTCCATAGGATGTTGCATTCATGCTTTTATTATTTTATTTATTCGCTTCTGCACTTATTAAACCTTTTGATACATCGCATTTTTGTTATCATTGGTTAATAATTTTTATTGATCGGTTCATGGGATGGTATTCCCCATGCTTATGTTGGGACATATTTGATTTGATTTTGTTAATAATAAAAAAAATGATCGTTTAGTGGTCTGTGGCTTATTTTATTTTAGGCTTCGTGCCCACGTGTTAGCCTTGTGGTTCATGGCCGGTCATTTCCCGTTTTGGGGTGTGACACCGAACCCCCGGTACACCAAGATATGCATACATCCGCACCACCAAATCAACAGAACTATAATTCGGTCGAAATTTCATTATATTCACAAAATGAAAGTGATAAAGTTCTAAAATCACGGGCCTTTACAAAATTTGTAAAGAAATGTAGGAAAGGGCTTCACTTGTAATTTTTTATTTTCATTTGGTTTAGTTGTTATGTGTTGATGGACATTATTGTGATTGGTGGAAGTTATATAATTATCTCTTGAGCAGATAATTGAAAAGAAGACATAGGATAATTAGGTTGTTATCCTATAGATACAAATAACAGAGAAGTCTTTTATTTGTTTCCCACAACTGACAGATAAAGATCCCTAAGGATCCCACCTAATTACGAACTCTATTTATGTAAGTCTATTTACAATACATTAGACACAAAAGATTGGCCATCAAATTTTTAAGTATCTACAAAAAGAAAAACACATAGAAATAAGAGAGTAGAATCTAAATCTTTTTTGATTAAAAGTATCTTTCTGCAAACCCAACACATACAACGAAGTACGACCAATACAAAAAATTTCGGATCTGAAATCCAAAGTTCGAAACATCAAACAGAGAGACAAAGAGAGGGAGATAAAAAGAGAGTGAGAGATGTGGTGGATGGTGGTCGAAGACTCGACATGGCAGAGCACATCAGTCGTCTCATCGTTTGGTAGGGACTATACTCCATAGGGTGGGAGGAGAGAGAGGAGGAAGGGTTTGTTTTAGGTTGGGTTGTAAAAAGTGATATATATATATATATATATATATATATATATATATATATATATATATATATATACATATACGAAAATATTCACCTAAGGGATCCCGCACCAAATTTTGGTGCGGACCTCACCATTCCGGATCAAATTTTGACGATCCGAACCGCTCAATGTTTTTAAAATGCATTTTTAAGGGTTCACGCTGAAAATCTTCAAAAAAAAATACCCGGAAGGGCTTGATCCACACAGTTTTCGGTAAAACTGTACATATGTATAGTTTTACCGAAACCTGTGTGGATCAAGCCCTTCCGGGTATTTTTTTTTTGAAGATTTTCCGCGTGGACCCTTAAAAATGCATTTTAAAAACATTGAGCGGTTCGGATCGTCAAAATTTGATCCGGAAAGTTGAAAAATGGTCAAGTCCGCACGGAATTTTGTATGAGGGATCCCTTAGGAGACCGGCTTCCTATATATATATATATATATATACACACAAAACTTCACCTCCAAACTCCCGGACCCTGTTAAGTTCCGGACCTCCACCTTTATTTCATATTCATATATTACCTATATATTCGGGTCGGATCGGTTTTGATGAGTTCAGATTTTTTTAACCGTGACCTAAACCGAAACCCATATTCCTCCCCCCCCCCCCCCCCCCCAAACTCAACCCAATAGAGAAGTTCAAAAATGTCTGAAACCCCTTCAGTTCGGGTTGGGTTAGGTCAGGTCTTTAGGTTCTGGATATTATGTTCACTCCTAGTTGGCGTTGCTTGACCAGTACATAGAGTTTCCTAGGCGCTTCCTTTTTGTTTGCGTGCTTCGAGTGCGCTTCGGAGTGCCTCCTTGGCGCGCGAGGTGCCTCTCTAGTTATGCCTAGTTTTTGAAGGGCGCTTTCAAAGCTCGAGTGCGCTTCGCATCTCTAGCCCTTTTTGCATAGGTGTCGCATTCTTATTGGTCCAATATAGGGCTTCTTTCCTGGCACTATATAAAAGTAATTTTTACTATTTTAGGGTATCACTTTTTGTACCAGCCCGCTTTTAGAGAGAGAAACATCATTTCCTCTTATATTCTTGTGTATTGGTGCATTATTGATGATTTAAACTTTGTATTTGATCATTTTGATTGTCAATTCTTTTTTAAAAAATGTTCATCAACCTTCATAATAATTCATTATCATGAATTGTTTGCATACATTGCTACATGAACCAGATGGTTCCAGTACCATCATGATATGGAGATCGAGGTGGCGATTCTTGTGGAGTTAGGTGTAGCAAAGGGTTTATCGGTAATTCCTGATCCTTGAACTTCTTGTAACCTTTTGAATTATGGAATACAAACAAAAATAGCCGAAGTTTTATCCTTGGGGTATTAGATCCTAAGTGGTTTCAACATAATTCTCGTCTCTTGTCTCTTTTTTTAATTGCTTTTTATTGAGCATATCGAATTGTGTTAATTAGTAGAGAGTTTGGGCGATTAAAATGTGCTTTATTAATTATAGTCCTATTCACCACTTCCAAGATTTTTAGTGCATCTCCGTACTGTGCAAGTGGGTACGCTTTGACCATCCGAAGTAGGTGTGTTACCATTGAGAGATGGAGCGCCGAATTTTGTTCTGGGGTGTGTCGGAATTTGACTTGAAATTTCAGTCGCCTTTCTCATATTTAGGCCAAATTTCAGCTACGGTATTTTTGATATTCTTGCTTGTATTTTCACTGTAAAACGGTATTTTTTTTTCACATACATTACAAAAATATTATTTAGCGAAAACTAAAAAGTACAAACACTTTTTACTATAATGGAAAGATCACAAAAATACCATTTAGCGAAAGCGACCAACACATTTTACTACAATAGGAAGACGGTATTTTACTGGTATCGATCCAATGAAACTAATATTTTTTCTCATGTTAAAATTGGGCCCTCTATCTCTTAATGGTACACTTCTCAACTAAAAGTGTAGTATTATAGTGTGGGCAGGAGACCATATTACCCTTCCAACATCGCACCAATGTGAGCAAATTTGTCTTTTTCTACAATAGGGTAAGCCGTTTGTAAAATTTTTACCCTCAAGAAAAGGAAAAGGAATGGGGGAGCTTTGTTGTGCCTAATGAGCATCGTTCTAAGCTAAAACATGTGATCTCAACTATTTACTATAGCTTTACGCGTAGAATAAATATGTAAAAAATCAAGTTGATTAGATTACAGTAACTTAGTGAACGAATTACATTTTTGGGTAATAAATGCTTGAAAAGTTATATAGAGGAAAAATGTGGTTTGTTTCAGTGTGTTAAGCTATCTGACTGGTTGAATTGTCTATAAATTTGGTCTATGTGTGATGCTCTACATTATGAACGATTTAAATCACAATTTTTGACTTGAGACGATACCCGTTTTTTGGCACAACCATCCTGCCGTGCCTAAGTCACATCAATCCACCGGGTCCAAAGAAAAAGCTATAAAATCATATTGAAGCAAATGAGCAATCCCAGGTCCAGTGTGATACAGAAATGCACTACAAGAAAACAGTAAAAAGGTTGTTGAACACTGACCTTGTCTAGATATGAAACCTTCTTTTGAAAACAAAAGTAAAACGTTTGTCCTCCTCAAAAGCCCAACCCACTGCAAAATAGCTTGTCGTTCTACGGGTCTTTTGATTCGATCTGAAACGTCCCTTTGGCCGTGGAAAGAGGTTTGAATGGTTCACAAAAAGTGATACACCAGTGGGACATATACGCCTGAGTCCCTGACCAATGTATGCTAGTAGTACCTTTCTTGGGGAATTGGTTTGGGCGATAAAATGGCTTTTGGACCAGGATTTCTTGAGTCTCTATTACTTCTTATTTAGGCAGTATTTGGCAACGTTTTTGTTTCTTGTTTTCTATTTTTGTTTTTATTTTTTTTTAAACTAAAAACAAAAATGTGTTTGGTAATTTGCTTTTGTTTTTGTGTTTATAAAAAACTTTTTCAAAATTTCTGAAAATTTTTAAAACACAAAAAAAGTAATTTGCCTTGTTTTTAAAACAGGGTCGTTTAAATTTTTATCACCAAACATGTTTTTTTGTTTTTGTTTTTATAAATAATAAAGATAATTCTGCTTTTAGTTTTTTAGAAACAAAAAATAGAAAACAAAAACATTACCAAACGACCCCTTTTTTTGTTCATCTCACTTTGTCAATATAAGCCAATTTTGACTAAGTCTATCACGTGTTCAGTCGAATAGTTATTTGCTGTGTGTTGGTGAAATGAATATTAAAATCACAAAGGGTTTACCTTTATTTTTCTCACACACTCGAATGTGGTATTTGTCTTTAAGAAAAATCTGGTCGTTTTAGTGAAACTTAGGTCAAGGGTGTGTGTTCTGGAGCAATGCACATAACACGTGATGTGCATCGGTCATGAGACTCACCCTGAGGAAGTCCAGTTATTTGATCAGAACCGAATTTTGTCTCGTCAAGTACTTAGCCCACGTAAAAATTTAGGTTAATCGGACATTGGTAACTATTTGATATGTGAGCATTAAACTTACAGTTTTGTGAAAAAAATCACCTATAACTGTTGCTTTAATTGTTTCTTTTCCAAGAAAAATGAATTCTGATAATCGAGTTATTGATGTTAGAGAAACTTGAATTTGATTTGAATTATATAGTTGACGAGACAAACAAAATAAATGCTACAGATCAAGTAACGGCATCCAGGGTAGGCCCATAACGGGTGCACAACACCCTAGCTTTCTTAGTCCAAAAAATCCTTCTTATGAAAATACTAGCTAGGATTGGCTTAACATGTATACCCTTGTTTTGACATGGATAAGCATTATGTATGGAATTTCGAAAATACCAAGATTTTGGTTACATACATGCCCCAGTGCACAAAAGGATAAGCATTATGAGCGATGTGATGGAACTATATTATTATGTTGAGTGATATGATCTACTTACAAATTCGAGTGGATTTCATTTGTTGTGGCTTTTTAGGATTAATTCAATCTAGACAATATGAAAGAAATATTAAATTCTATGCAATATACAAATTTTTAGAACATTTTTAAACCTACGGGTTCTCTAATGTAAATAATGTGAAAAAAAAAACCAAATTATACGGAAAAAATATACAAAATTTTAGTGTATTTTTCGAACTCAGGAAAGTTTGCTTGAACCCTTGAGACCTAGTGGAGCTGCCCCTGAGACCATCACATGCATTCCGATATGAAGTTGATTGTGAGATCATGCTTTTCAGAATATGTGAAACTCTCTCAATATTTCTATCATTTTTCTTTTCGGGTTTTTTTTTCCCAAAAGGACAAAAATTAGCTCACTCCAAAGTATTACTATCGTTTCTTATTCAATTGTTTTTTAATAGTGCAAGAGCTTCGCAGAGGTTTACCGATGGAAAAGTAAATAAATATTGTGAATTGCGAATTGCATGTATTAATTTGGTTTAAAGAAATTTACAAGGTTAGGGCTTCCTCTGCACGTAGATTTTCCATTTGTAAGGTATGGTCTGCTTTAAAAATTTCTTATGTTCTGTCTTGAAATAATTCCCGAGCAAGGATGGAGCCAGAGGGTGGCTGTCGCCCTTGCTACAATTTGAAAAAATCGTACTATTACATTGAAAAAACATATACATCATCAAATTATAACTCCCCGCCCCTCCTCCCACATATATAGCCTGCTCCAACTACACAAGAATCTTGGCTCCATCTTTGTTCCCCAAGAACAGTATTGGTTTTAGTGCACTTGTCATTTGATTGCAGCCAGTTTCGGTCTTTGTAGATCAGGGGCCTAGCTAACACGTGAAACACTCTGCCTAGAGAGTATGGTCGCAAGACCGAAACTCAAAGGAATTGACGGGGGCCTACACAAGCGGTGGAACATCTAGTTTAATTCAATACAACGCGAAAACCTTATCAATCCTTGACATACGAACAAGCCTTGGCCACAAAGAATCTGACAACAATTATCACATGGTTCATCTTGAAGAGTTCTAAACCCGGGTCGATGGCCTAGTAGTTGCGTAGAAGTATTTTGTACTGTGCGGTTGCAAGTTCAAATCTAATGGAGAAGTACTTAATACCATTGTGATTGGTTGAGATGGGGTTGGGGTAAATATAGGTTCTTCTATCAAATTGACCAAAAAAATAAAATAAAAAAATCTTGTAGAAATTTGATTGAAGAAAAAAATAGATTGTTTGTTAAATTTTCTTGAAGACATATAAGTCTATATATTTGGATCCTTGCGATAAAATTGTATTGCGAATTTACATCAACAATTTCATTTATCGATTGTATAGAATCCAAATCCTAAAAGAATACCTATCTTCATCAATGTGGGATCCATTGTAAATAAATCCAGAATTGATAACTCAAACTTACAATTGGGCTTCCATGTGTTTTGTAAGGCCAAGAATCAATGTCATTATCATTTACAGTATTGGGCTAATGCAGGCAGGCCCATGTGTGCCCAATAAGTGGATACAGGGCCCTCGTTCGGTAAATTAATTACTCCGTATTATGTAGTAATCAAACTAATGGTTGCGTAGGGCTTTTCAAACGTAATTTTGCAGTAAAAGTTCCAGCAAGGATAATTTATTGGTTGTTATGCTCTAAAAACATTCAAGGGCAGGCGTGCCAAAGTCATGACGTGATCTATCTGTCAGTCAGACCGTAAGGTCTAGTTCCAACTTTTATTCAGGGAATTGCATTTACAACCCTTGGAAAGACGGTAAAAAGTTATCCGAATATGCCTTGTACGATAAGGACTTCAAATTCAGTGAATAGCAAAATGAAAATTGAAGGGTAGGACTGTAAATAAACTGGGCCATTCGCGAACTATTTGAGGCTCGGTTCGGTAAAAGCTCATTTGAGTTCGATTCGTCTACTAAACGAACTGAACTTGAACCTCAATATTAGGCTCGTTTCATAAATGAGCCGAACTTGAACCTAAGTGGAATCGGCTCAGTTAGGCTCTCGAACCTGAGGTCAAAATGTAATTAATAATACTTTAGGGGTCTACATATAAATATTTTATAGTTGAGAAACTTTTATGTAATTTGTTATTCTTTTATCCCTAACTAGAGTACTCTCCTACGAACAGATGAGTTTTATCCCTAACTAGAGTACTCTATTTAGTTCTCAATATTTTTTTTATCGTGTTCTTTTTCTTTTAATTTCTTGATTATTGTGGTAGATTTGTTTATTTTTGTTTGATTTCTTGATTATTGTGGTAGATCAACATGTAACATTGTTTTGAAGCATATCTCTTTCCCCTCTCAATTTGTGTTCTAAATTGCTAACGAGCCCTATCGAGCTTGATTCGAGCCTAAATTCGGCTTGGTTCAGCTCGTTTGAGTTTAACGAGCCCTATCGAGCTGAGCCGGAGTTTTGAATATTTTTCATGAGCCGAACTCGAGCCCACTTATCTAGGCTTGAATCGAACCTGAGCCGAACTCGAGTCTGACTCATACCTTAACGAACTAATCCCGAATCTCATAGGGTTCGGCTCGATTTGGCTCGTTTACAGCCCTATTGAAGTGTTACTTATAGAGTGTGAATTGCGAATTGCATGCATTAATTTTGTTTAAAGAAATTTACAAGGTTAGGGCTTCCTCTGCACTTAGATCTTCCATTTGTAAGGTATGGTTTTCCTTTGTGGACCTTGGCTCATAAAGAGTCTCACATCAATTATCACTGAGGTTCATCTTAAAGAGTTCTAAACCCTGGCTATTGGCCTAGTAGTTGTGTAGAAGTGCTTAGAGGGTGTTTGGCCCCCTCTTTTTTGATTTTTTGGTTTCTCTTTTTTGGTTTATGGATGTTTGGCAACCAAGGGGAGAAATAGTTTTTCCAAAAACAGTTTTTCCATTTTGAACAATCTGGGCCAGAAATCAAAAAGAGCTTTGGAGCTCTTTTTTGATTTCTACTTCTCATTTTCCCTTTCCAAAACACATTCTGCACATTTCTCCCAAACACTCCTCTCACATCCAAAACTCATTCTGACCAAAAGCCAAAAAACCAAAAAGTCAAAAATCAAAAGCTAAAAAGTAGGCTCCCAAACACCCCCTTAGTACTGTGAGATTGCAAGTTCAAACCTCATGGAGAAGTACTTAATACGATTGTGATTGGTTGGGATGGGGTTGGGATAAAAATAGGCTCTTCTATCAAATTGACCAAAAAAAAAAAAAAAAAACTTGAATAGTTCTGTAAACAAATCACTCTAAAAAAATATATATTTTTTGTTAAATTTTCTTGAAGACATATAAATATATATTTGGATCGTCACGATAAAATTGTATCGCAAATTTACATCAAATATTTCATTTATCGATTGTATAGAATCCAAATCCTAAAAGAAATATTGTTTAGAAGCAGGGCCGGCCCAGGGGTAAGCCCAGCAAGCCTCCGGGCTTGGGCAACCCCCCGAGTCGGGGCAAAATGAATGGAGCCGCACTGCAACAAATTAATAAACAAATAAACAAATAGACGCACTGCAAGTCCAACATTTGAGAGTTTGTTTGGCTCCCTAAAATGTTGGAGCCGCACTGCAAGTTACAGTTGCTTCAATAGAGAGTAGTTTTCTAAGTTGAAGTTGTTAAAAACTGATCCATGTGCTACCTTATCATGAGAGAGATTAAGTGGATTGACTTTGATCTTACTCAAAAATGAATTCTTGGATAAATTAAAATACAATATCACAATTAAAAATAATTTAAGGTAAAAAGAACAATGTAACCTTAATTCTTTTTTGACTTGTATGTTTTTTCTTTATAATTTAATATTAAGTGGACAACCAAATTGGGAGTTGGGCTTGGGCAGCCCAAATCATAGGGCCGGCCCTGTTTAGAAGTCGTGTCGTAGACAAGTAATCCTTTTTTTTTTTTTTTTTCTCAACAGAGAGTTCGTTGTTTTCTTCCGACTTCGGTGCAAATCTGGTACGGAGATTGACTCTCGACGACGATGGGAATCTCAGAATCTACAGCTTTAATCCGGCCTCGGGTAATCCGGCCTCAGGTCAGTGGGTAATCGGATGGGAAGCAATTCCAGAGCCTTGCACAATCCATGGAACCTGTGGGCCCAACTCTATATGCATAACCGACGGCGTCAACAACACTCCTTCCTGTATCTGCCCGCCTAGATTCCGTCCACTCTCCGACGTCGTCAACGGCGGATGCGAGAGGAATATTCCGTTGACGGAAAACACCAAGTTCATACGTCTGGATTACGTCAACTTTTCCGACAGGTCAAACCCAACGGGCATTGATTCCTACAGTTTCACTGCTTGTCAAGGCCAGTGCTTGTCCGACCCGAAATGCTTAGCGTTCAGTTTCAAGTACGGTTTGGCTAGTGGTTTTGAGCCTGGTTACTGTATGCTACAACTTGAGAGGCTACTAAATGGGTACTGAAATCCGGATATGGAATTAGACATGTTCATTCGGGTGGACAACAAGTCCGAACCCGATGACTCGAGTTTCACGGGCATGATGAACGTGATGGAGACGACATGCCCGGTTTTGATCAGCTTACCGCCCATAGAATCCAATACCACGACCCGGAATATAGTTATAGTGTCTACTCTCTTTGCTGCTGAGCTTATCTCTGGGCTTCTTTTCTTTTGGGCTTTTCTAAACAAGTTCATCAAATATAGGGACATGGCTTGGACCCTCGGGCTTGAGTTTTTGCCCGCAGGCGGGCCCAAGCAATTTAGCTATGCAGAGCTTAAAGATGCTACCGATAATTTCTCTAATATTATCAGTAAAGGTGGGTTTGGGGATGTATATAAAGGAGAGTTGAGTGATCACCGAGTTGTGCGGTTAAATGCTTGAAAAATGTTATGGGCGGTGATGCGGATTTTTGGGCCGACGTTACTATAATAGCCCGGATGCACCATCTTAATTTGGTTCGGTTATGGGGCTTTTGTGCTGAAAAAGGTCAGAGAATACTTGTCTACGAGTACGTACCTAATGGTTCGCTACATAGTTGACGAGACGAACAAAATGAATGGTACATATCAGGTAAAGGCGTCCAGGGTAGGCCCATAACGGGTGCACAACACCCTAGCTTTCATAGTCCAAAAAATCCTTCTTATGAAAATACTAGGATTGTTTTAACATGTAAACCCTTGTTTTGACATGGATAAGCATTATGTATGGAATTTCGAAAATACCAGCAGGATTTTAGTTCCATAGGATGAAGATAGGAAAAAAGGTCGTTAATTACAATGGAACTACAAAAGAATATAAGACAGATAAGTATATGCGAGACAATGTAATGTTTGGGGGGTTGGGGGTTCCAGTGGATATGTCTTGTTGCCTTTGCAATGGCTCTGTGGAGACTCATGACCATTTATTTTTTGCTTGCCCTTTTTCCCACCAAGTTTGGGATCATTTTCTGGGGTTGAATAATGTTAACAGATGTGTTCTTAGTCTTGCTGATGAAAGATCTTGGGCCTGCTCGTAAAAGGTTGGGTAGTCCTTAGAGCATTTGGTATATAGACTCTCTCTTGCTACCTCTTTGTATTGGTTTTGAAGGGAATGGAACTCTTGCATTTTCCAGCATCAAAGCAAGGATATCACAGGGTTGATTTTCCGGATTGAAGGGGATGTTAGGACCTGCATGGCTTCCTGGAGGGGCGTTAAAAAGAATGATTCTAACCGGTTGCTTGCCATTAAATGGAGAGTGTCTATCTCCTAGAATTTTTGTTCCTTAATTAGGCTGGTAGTTTTCATGCTTTCTCTAGCTTTGTGCAGAGATAAATTGTGATCCTTTATTGTTTTGGCTTAGGCCTCTTATTTTCTTTATTTGAGCTTTATAAAATTTACAGATTACCGGGAAAAAAAAATTGTAATGTTTGGTCAACTTCAATTGGAATGTTGTAGTTCTTAACACGAAAACAAAAAGTTCTGATGAATTTCATGAATCATAATACATTTACTTTGAAAATTGAGGAAATGTAAGATTCTCATTTTGAGTACTTGAAAATTTCTCTATCGAGACCATCTAGGGGCGGCTGCAGATTTTAATTGAGCAGTGTAAAAAAAAAAAAAAAAATTTGTATACAAAGCACTATATATAAAATAAAGATATTTATTTCGGTTGGAAATTTGTCGGCCTAGATTACTATATTATGTTGAGCTATATGTTCTACTTACAAATCGAGTGGATTACATTCCATGTGGCTTTTTATGATTAATTCAATCTAAACAATATGAAAGAAATATCAAATTCTACGTAATATACAAAATTTTAGTGCATTTTAAATTTAGGGGTTCGCTAATGTAAATAATGTGCGAATAATATATATGAAATTATACTAAAAAAATATACAAAATTTTACTATATTTTTCGAACTCAAGAGGTTCGCTTGAACCCCTGAAACCTAGTGGAGCCGCCCCTGAGACCATCACATGCATTCCGATATGAAATTGTTGATTGAGACCATGCTTTCGGGGAATATGTGAAACTCTCTCAATATTTCTATAATTTTTTATTTGGATTTTTTTCGAAAAGGAAAAAAATTAGTTCACTCCAAAATATTTCTATCTTTTTTTATTCAATTGTTTTTTATTAGTGAAAGAGCTTCGCAGAGGTTTACCTATGGAAACGGAAATAAATAGAGTGTGAATTGCGAATTGCATGTATTAATTTTGTTTAAGGAAATTTACAAGGTTAGGGCTTCCATTTGTATGGCATGGTTTTCCTTTGTGGGCCAAGGCCCACAAAGAGTCTCACATCAATTATCACTGAGGTTCATCTTGAAGAGTTCTAAACCCGGGCTGTTGGCCTAGTAATTGTGTAGAAGTACTTATTAGTACCATGAGATTGCAAGTTCAAATCTCATGGAGAAGTACTTAATACGGTTGGGATGGGGTTGGGATAAAAATACGTTCTTCTATCAAATTGACCAAAAAAAAAAATCTTGAATAGTTCTGTAAACAAATCACTCGAAAAAAAAAAATAGATTTTTTGTTAATTTTTCTTGAAGACATATAAATACTCCCTCCGCCTGTCTTTATTTGTCCATTTTCGGCATTCGTGCCATGTTTTAAATTGTCTATATCGTTCAATTTATAATGAGTTTCATGATTTTGAAAATTTCGTATAATAGAGCTAATTGAGATCTATCAAACAAGATCCATATTGAATATTTTTAGAGATTCGTATTAGAAACACTGTACGATTTTTTAAGAGGTGTGAAATAGTAAAAATGGACAAACATAGACGGACGGAGGGAGTATATATTTGGATCCTCACGATAAAATTGTATTGCGAATTTACATCAACTATTTCATTCATCGATTGTATAGAATCCAAATCCTAAAAGAAATATGGTGTAGAAGCCCTGTCTTTTTTATACCTATCTTCATCACTGTGGGATCCATTGTAAATAAATCCAGAATTTGATAACACAACCGTACTATTGGGCTTCCATGTGTTATGTAAGGCCAAGAATCAATGTCATTATCATTTACAGTATTGGGCTTATGTAGGCAGGCCCATGTCTAGGCCCACTAAGTAGATACAGGGCCCTCGTTCGCTATATTAAGTGGTAAGCAAACTAATGGTTGCGTAGGGCGATTTTCAAACGTAATTTTACAGGATAATTTGTTGGTTGTTATGCGCTAACAACGTTCAAGGAAGGGCGTGCCAAAATCATGATGTGATCTATCCGTCAACCAGATTGTAAGGTCTAATTCTGACATCTAGGGGAATTGTGTTTACCCTTGGAAAGACAATAATCCGAATATGCCATATACGATAGGGACTTCAAATTCAGTGAATAACAAAATGAAAATTGAAGGGTTACTTATATTTTTGTCAATAAAGTAACAACGTTGTGAATCAAGTGAAAAAGCTTATTAAGTCAGTTTTTTCATCAGTTTGAGGATAATTTAGTTTCTGGAACAATCCCTAAAAAATGATTCCCTTGATGCGATTTGGTATGGCATTTCACTTATTTATTAATTTATTATCTATTTCACTTATTTATTATCTATTTCCCTTATAATTTGATTATAATATGAAGAAGTAGGATTGTATTGTCATATTTACCCAAAAAAAAAAAAGGGATTGTATTGTCATTACTTTTAATGAAACTGTTTTGAAATTTTGTTTTTATATATTATAATAGTACTCCCCATATATTGAGCCTACAATCTCAACAGTTCAAGGCCTATCCTACTAGTGGCGGACCCAGAATTGTATTAGTTGAAGCACAACTTAGTAAGCTTAATCCGTTTGTTTACAAATAATTTTTGTTCTGGGAAAAATAACAAACTGATTGCTATGAGCGTAACTTCATGTTAAAATAATAGAAAGTGATGTATTTGCATAAAAATGGTGTGACAAATATATTTATAAATTTATAGTGCTTTAATTAGAACACAATCATAAATTTATTATGTATAAATGAAATATCTAAACTCAGCAGCTCATTGGATAGCCTCTATGTATAGAGAGAGAAAAATTTTGTTTCATTCGGGTTGTATTCCGCTCGACCTAGAGCAAGTTTTGTTAAAGGATTTGTCCTAATTGTTTATCCATAAATATACAATGAGTTCTTCAAAAAAAAAGAAAATGAAATATCTAAACATATTAAAGTAATTCTATGAATTGATTGCTTATGTGGGGGCACATTGGTCCACCCCGTGCCCCCGCCGTCTGGATAGAAAATTCTTTTTTTTTGCCAAAACGATAAGAGGTGATATCATTAATCAGGGAAAAAAAAAAAACCATTATATTAGGGGGAGACTTCATCCTAGACAAGGGTGAAGAAGTCAAACAAGGAGGGACTCAGTCCAAAGACTATTTACACCGACCCAAATAAACCCTTACTAGCCAAAGTATGGGTTACGCGGTATTGGTAGATGGGAAAAGCGTGGTATTGGTAATAAATATTTGTTTTGTGACCTTAATGGTAATAAACTCTTAGTAGATGGTACGAGCAAAGGAAAATATACAAGATTTAAAGCCTCTACTCAATACCTTCACATCACAAATAATTGTCTTCACTTCTTGGTTGACCACTTGATTGTTGATCATATTGATGATGGCTCGTGAATGCCCTTCCAAAATCACAGAATTTAGTCCTAACTGCTGACCCAACTGAACACCGCTCCGAATTGCCAAAGCCTCTGCAATCACGGGACTAGTACACCGCGGAAGACTTCCATTTGCAGCCGCAACAAAATCTCCATTTCCATTCTTGATTACTATTCCATATGCTCCTTCTCTAGACTCCTTTTTCCACACTCCATCCACATTAATTTTAAGAAAAAGCACCCTGAGGCCATTGCCATAAGTTAGCAGGAGTGCGCACACCCACTACTGCTCATAGTTTTAAATAACAGTATCGGTCGCAGTATTGATTTCGTTGTCGATGTATCGGAAGCCGGAGTATTGAACGATACCTCGCGGTAATTGGGTATAGCGCTCGTGAATTTTTTAACTTTTTGGGCGTATAGGCCGGTACGGTACAGTACTTATCCGTATCGGAGCCTCCAAATCCCAAGCCGAACCGGCCGATACGGTACGTATCGGCCGATATTCCACTACTGCTACAACTGAAAGATTTGCAGCCAAATGTAGAAGTCATCCATCTAACCAATCAATATTCGTACTGTGCTCTCAATATTGATTGGTTGGACAGATGACTTCTACATTTACCTGCAAACTTTTAAATTTTTTTATAACACACATTGGCTGCAAACTTGTTGACAATAGCATAAAAATTGAATGCGCTGGAGTTTGTTTTCTATTGCTCTTGCTAGTATTTTTTTGGTTTTCCAAGAACCAAAAAGCAAATATTCTATTTCGAAACCAAACATCATATTCCGATCGTCTCTTTCGTGTGTGCGTGCGCGCATAACTATTTTTAAAATCGGAAAACCTGGGGGTACCCCATATATTTGCACCGAAAATGCACCCCACGCCTTCAGGGACCCGCTTTTGGGTCCCACATGAGTGATCCGAACCGTTCATTGTTCTTAAAACATTTTTCCGAGGGGGCCCACCAAAAAACAGCTCGATCGGACGGTTAGAAGTGCTTGAATCAAAATCTCACCGTTTCAAATAAAAAACTTTGATTTGAAACGGTGAGATTTTGGTTCAAGCACTTCTAACCGTCCGATCGAGCTGATTTTTGGTGGGCCCCCTCGGAAAAATGTTTTAAGAACAATGAACGGTTCGGATCACTCATGTGGGACCCAAAAGCAGGTCCCCGAAGGCATGGGGTGCATTTTTGGTGCAAAAAATGGGGTACCCCTAACAGGGTTCTTTAGTAATATAAATGAAAAAAAGAATGGATTAATCTACCGTCCGCCCAATGAACAGACAATAAAGTGTGTAGAATCTGAATTTTTACATGTAAGAATTCAAACAGTGAAAACTCTTCCATGTAAGAATTATGATTGTTTTGTGTTTTACCGTCCGCCCAGTGGGCGGATAATAGAAAGATACAAAAAGAAAATACTAGGCATTCGTGATGGCAGGACAACATGAAGTTGTCTAGGCCAAGTATGGAAGCAAGATTCCATCTAGCCAAGTTAATTCTAAACCCACGAGTACTGTCCAATTTAGCCGATTTGTTCTTGTATCTACCCATGTTTTTTTTTTTTTTTTTCAAACGGTAAAAGAAAATATAAGTATGAATTACACCGGACTGGAAACAAAGTCCACAATCACTACAAGTCAAACGCGACTAAAGCCCATTAAGGGAGAAAATACCTAACAAATTGAGAACAAAGTCCATAATAACTATAACTATAAGCCCAACCCAACGATAAACCCACTAAGAGGAGAAATTACCCAATAAATATAAGAGAAATAACACACACAAGTAGGTTGGGAGTTTCGAACTCCTGACCTACTAGTAAAATACAGGAGTTTTGGCCGAATGAGTCAGCCCAGTTAGTTGTACCCACGTCTAATCTGCTGTAAAAATTGGTGTGAAGCTATTTATGTATGAATGGGAAATTTTCTCTAAATATCCCAATATTGAATTGGTTGAAGAATGGTACTAATTGTTTTTGATTAATTTCCATGGACGGACGCGTCATTTCTAAATAATTTTGAGTTCCTTTATATTTATCTCTTGTAAATGGAAAACGAATTTTCCCGTCAAAGTTTTCATTGTTTTTCTTTGCATTCGAGTCCATTCATATAAAAGGATACAAAACACAAGACGATGTGTAGTTAATTTTATCACAGATATTGTTTAACGCAATGTGCATAGATGAATGATTCGAATCACCGTTCAAAGGCCCACGATAGGGCCCAATAAAATTACAGTTGGGAAGATGTTGAAGGATTATAATCAGGGGTGAGCTGAACCCTTTTTGAAAGGGTTGTTGAAGATCACATGATGTAATATCGAAAAAGATGCTTCCAACATGAGAATGGAGATGCATCTTTCGCCAGTTTGGGCTCTGGCCCTACATTTATTCAATTCATGCCCAGTTACACTTCCAATCTGTCCCATTAATAAATGGTTAAGTCCGTGTTGGCCACAGGAATTTTGTGACCTTCTCTCTCCCTGTTTGGTGGGAGATGACTGGCCTAACTCACATGGATTATAAACAGTCACAGACACAGGATTCTTAATACGGGCGACCAATTTATGTTCACAATTTTATTAACTAAATATCATAACTTATATATTAATAGCACAACTTTGAGGAGACATTTCTTCATAATTTTCGCAAACAACGCCTAAAATTAATTTAGTAAAAATTATGAGATAATTGGAAGGCGTGCTGGAACCGGAGCCCTCGCTTGCACCCCTAGATCCGCCCAATTAAGAAAAGTGATCGATGTTCGACTGTTTCTTTTGTGGCACGGTGAAATTTATTATGCAACTATGCAAGGTCACCATCTTGATACAACTGTGGAGAGCGACGTATTTGCCTCCAGATTGATAGCATACACGCAAGAATATGCGCAAATTGATTAAGGCCTACAAATTGATCCGTGAAAATAAGTTGGTCCCCTCTTCTTCTCTTTCATTCGATGACGTCTGGAAAAGAAATTCCATTCTCTTCAAGAATGCTCGTAGCGTGATGGATATTTGGCCTTTGTTGGATATTGAATATAGAGGGAGGAGAAACTATCATTTAAAGAAATTAGTTGAAATGGAGGAGACTGAAATAGCGGAAAGGATTAATGCTTTAGATGATTTGGAGGAGGAGGATGTCTCTTTTTCTCTGGAATTTTAATTCCGAGTTGTAGGTTTTTGGGTTTGTCTTTTGGGTTTTCTTTTGGTCATTTCGGTTTGTTCTTTTGGTTTTCGGTTTGCTTCTTGCGGCTTTTTGTCCCTAGGTGTTTGTTTGATTTTAGGGTGTTTTTGCTTGTTGGTTGTTTGGGTTGCTAGCAGGGACGGATCCCGCATGCTCCCACTTGTTAATGTAAAAAAAGTTAATTTTGGGAAATTATTTGTGTCAGAATTTGGTAACATAACCTGCGTGTGGTCTGGTGGTAAGGCGCATCATCTCTAAGTTGAAGGTTGCATGTTCAAGTCTTACCTCTTCTTTTTTTAAGCCACAAAATTTGAAAGCTCATTCAAATAATAGTGATTGTTGAGGTTTGAACCCTGGATCTTTGGTTCCAAAACCTATCCCTTTCCACTTGTCACTAGACCATCAACATTCATTGTTCAACAACATGGTAGTTTTATTATATATTTTGAACCTATAATGGTAATAATAATTACCCTAAAATTTTTTTCTCGAATTTTAATTTTTTCCCTTTTTTATTTTAAGAAAATGATACAAAATGATGAGAAAATTGTTTAACTTAGATATTTTTTAATTTTAGAGATCTTTTACAATGGTCCCTAACCTTTAATAATTTTTTGTCTGATATTAGGTTTAGAATCAATCTCACAAGATTTCTTGTCCCTAACAAAATCGTTGACTAGGAAAAAAATTGCACGATTACAATTAATAAAATGGCCCCACTGGGTTGGATCTCTCGATCCGTCCCTGGTTGCTAGGAAGTTGTTTGGGCTCTTTAGGTTGGTTACTTACCTTCCTCTGGGTTGGTTCTTGGGTGGTGTTTTGCCAGTGTGCCCGAGATCCTTTTAATCTTTATGTTTTTTAAAAAATTAATAAATATTTGCTGATGAAAAAAAAAATAAAAACAAGAAAATGCTTGAAGGACCAAGTCCAGCCCAGTCTTATGGTGTAGTCTCTGGGTATTGGTTAAGCCCACACAACGCTAATTTTGCACCTTTCCAAACACGGGTGCCCCTAAGGGCCTAACCTTTATGTTATTCATAGAGAACAAATACCGACCACGTATCACATGCTTGGCCTATGCGAGACGAGCGTATTCGCCTTCGTCTCTACAAGAAATCAAGCCTTTTGCTTGAACAAAAATGATTACAGTATGTGGAATGTTCCTCGTAGTAACTCTTTCGTGAGGAAATTTCATTCGTCATCGTTTCCTTGCGAATTCATGAACCCCACAAATATTTTAGCTCCTACAAATGTAGCCAAAATACCATATGCAATTACCATTTTCAAATGCTGCCTATTAATGAAATTGGTTGGATGACATGTGACATTGAGTACTACAATGCTAACATAGAGACCTAGAGAGGATGACGGATAAGTCCTTATATAGATCTAGCCAGGTAGTTTTTGGGGTTTGAGATCTAAACGTTCCCCGGTGAAGTTCAGAATCCTAATTTATTTTTTGAATAGCCAAAAAAATAATTTTATAAATCTTCAAAAATCCATTGCAAAGATTAAAAGGGGTCAAGACAAAAAGCATCATAACACGAGGAGACATCCCAACTAAGATGACACCGCACCCTGTGACAATCATTTGCTGCCATGGACCCAAAAGACAAATGGGAAAAAATAAATGGTTGACAATGGGTTCAACAAATCACAACTAGATCAAAACCCCATGCACCGCCTCCCTCAATGGCCATAGCCGGCCAACTTTTTTCACCCTTACCTATCCCCATCCTATCTCTCCCTCTCCTCTGTTACCCTCTCTCCTACCAACCAAACTCTCCATTGTTGCCTTTCACTCCATCTTTTTCTTTTGCCCACTACTCATTCAACAAAATCCAACATCCAAGACCCTATACCATAGCACATGCAATTCGATTAACCTCTATCCTTTGATAGGACTAGTCTAAAAATGGAGAATGAAAGAGCTTGGAGCCAGTTTGAGCAAGGGAGATGGAGACATAATGTGAACTAGTGGAGAAACTACAGAGGAAGTCAAAATTTAATGGGGGAGGAGATTCTCAACTTCGAATCAATTTCTTCACTCTATTTATGGATAATATTTAAAAAAAACAAGACAAGGCATGGTTGGTAAGTACCTTCTCCAATTATGGCATTGTTAAAGACGTTTTTATCCCAATGAAGAGAAGTAAAAAAGGTAGCCGATTCACTCTTGTTAAGTATGATTGACTAGTTGTAGCTGAGATGGAAATTGTAAAGGGTAATGGCTTGCATTTTGATAACTATAGGCTTATGGTTAAAAAGGCAAGATTCAGTGTGCAAGATAGGGGGAAAGAACTATGGAGACAAACAAATAACTGGAACGAGCAGACAAGAGGAAAAGAGAAATTGCAAACAAAAGGGATAATGGAGTGGGCAAACCATTAGTCAACAAGAGGTGGAGAAATCTGTCAGGATCCGTATTTTTGGATAATTTTCCCAGAATAATGTTGGGTAAATGTGAGGAATTGAATTTTGACTAAAACGTGGTCAATGTGGTGGAAGTGGATTGCATTTGGATCTCTTTAAAATACATTTGAAAGTTGAGGGGTGCAAGTGTAATGGGGTGTAAGTATATAGTGTGTGTTAGTCTTTTTGTGGACAAAAATTACACCTCCCTCTCTCTCACTCCCACCGACCTCTCTCTCCTCCTCTCTCTCAAATTTTTTCCACCTTCTCTCTACAAATTCACCTCTCTCACTCAATCTCTTCAAGAACCAAGTTCAAAACCTTCTTCTACGCGTCAATTGGAGTCGGGTTCACCATGATTCTTCGTGAAGACCAAGCATTTCGGTTTGGGAGCTTCAAAATCTAAGGCTTTGCTTATTCTATCCATTTCAAGCTTCAATCTTGAGGTAGGGGATAAATTTCTACTTCCTCTAGTTATATGTTGTTGATTTGTAGCATATATTTTTACATTGCTCTCAAATTTCTAGTAGAACTTGTTGTTCACCATTGAAATGGTTGTTTGTTGATTAGAACACCTTATTTGAGCTTAAACCATCACATTTAGCTTTGGGTTGAAGTTTCATGCTTTGGAAAAAAATTTGCAGAAAATCTGGGTTTCCCCAAAACAGTCATGCAAAAACCTCCAACCGGTTGGGTGCTTCTAAAAATTTCACTCGAATCTGTCTCTGCCCAACCAGTTGGGAAAAAACCTCCAACCGGTTGGAATTTTTTTTTAAAAAAATTGTTCTTATCTCTGTCTTGGTCCAACCAGTTGGGCAAAAACCTCCAACTAGTTGGGAAATGCTAAAATATTATATTTTCATCTTATATCCTCCCCTTGAATATTCGACACATCGTACATCCCTCCAACTTTATTTTGGCAACATTTTGGTAATGTAAAGAGTCGGTTTGACACTTCGATGCAAATGATAACGATGGGACAAAATGTGATGTTTTGAATCAAAAGTGTTTTATGGATAAATGTGAATACTAGGGCCACCATTCGGTGTGTCCCTACCCATGGGTGCACGGAGCCCACGAAATCTGGTAGGGGTGCACTCGTTTATGCATAGATTACCATTAGTTAAATCGAGTGACGATTAAAAATGAGTATCCGATGCATAGGATTGACGATTTGTTCGACCAACTCCGGGGTACGACTTGCTTTTCGAAGATTGATTTGAGATCCGGGTATCATCAGTTGAGAGTTCGGCGAGAAGACATTCCTAAAATCACTTTTTGTACTCGTTATGGCCATTATGAGTTCGTGGTCATGCCTTTTGGTTTCCCCAATGCTCCCGCTACTTTTATGGATCTCATGAACCGCATCTTTCGTGCCTATCTTGATCGATTTGTGGTTGTGTTTGTTGATGATATTCTTGTCTACTCACCATCCGAGGAGGATCATCAATTTCACCTTTCTATTGTTCTTGAGCTTTTGAAGGAACACTGATTGTATGCTAAGCTTAGCAAGTGCGAGTTTTGGTTATCCGAGGTGAAGTTTTTGGGCCACGTAGTTTAGAAAGATGGGCTGTTCGTTGACCCGAGTAAGATAGAATCTGTTTTGAATTGGGAGCGTCCGAAGAACGTGTTTGAGATTCGAAGCTTCTTGGATTTAGCCGGGTATTACCGTCCATTTGTGCTTGATTTGCACCAATGACCAAATTGACGCGCAAGGGGACAGAGTTCGTTTAGGACAATAAATGTGAAGTGGCATTCGAAGAATTGAAGAAACGGTTGACTAGTGCATCTATTTTAGTTGTGCCCGAGTGTAGAGTTGGTTACTCAGTGTATCGTGATGCCTCGCAAGAAGGTCTTGGGTGCGTGTTGATGCAACGGGGTAAAGTGGTAGCGCATGGGTCGCGGCAACTTAAGACGCACGAACGAAATTATCCTACGCACGATTTGGAGTTAGCGGCCGTGATATTTGCGTTGAAGAGTTGGCGACATTACCTTTATGGTGAGAAGTTTCAGGTATTTTTCGATCACAAGAGTTTGAAGTGCCTATTTTAGAAAAAGGAGCTTAATTTGAGACAACGCCGTTGGATGGTGCACATGGAGGACTATGACTTTGAATTGCAATAGCACCGGGGAAATGCGAATGTGGTAGCGGACGCATTGAGTAGAAAACTGGCAAGTTTAGCGAGTTTGGCGATAGAAGAGTGGAAAATGATGGAGAATTTGTATTTTTATGCTTCACATTGTGAGGAAGTCCGCGAGGGAGTTACCTTGTGCAACCTAACCGTTCACTCAACCTTATCGACTCATGTAGTGGAGGCACAACAAACGGACGAGGAATCGGGAACTTTCCGGACCAAGTTTCTCAACGAAGAGGCAACTATGGGTTGGATGATTCACGCCGATCAAAGTGTTTGTTTCCAAGGCAAGTTGTTTGTACCAATTTCGTGTCGGGATGAGATTTTGCGAGAATTTCATCACTCACTGTTAGCTGTGCATCCGGGTGGAATGAAGATGTATCATGACTTGCGTAGGCAATTTTGTTGGCCGGGAATGAAAAGGGACGTGGTGACTTTCATATCTAAGTGCTTTATGTGTTAACAAGTGAAAACGAAATATCAACGACCGGCGGGAGAGTTGCAACCGTTACCCGTAGCAAATGGTGTCGAAATAATAAGGATAATGATGGATCTTATGATAGCCTCTGTTAGACAAACATGAAGCTAATGGTGTTGGGTTTCTATTAGACCAATATGAAGCCAAACAAAATGTTCCAATCAAAGCTGCTATTAAAGGAATCAAAGGGAAGAAAAATAGGATAACAATTGACGATATTCTGGGACTCTCAAAGGTTACTACACGGAAACAAAAAGGTGGGAGATAGAAACAAAAATGTGTGATTTTCAGATCAGTTGTTGCTGCAGCAACTCTTTCTGTCCCTGTCAATTTAGATGGATTACAAATAGAAATAGGATTCTTCTAAATGAAGCTCAAGTTATATGGGAGGTTAACAAGGAGATAGGTCTTAGCTATGATGGAGATAAAGTAATAAGCAAAATAACTTAGATGGAAGCTCAAAGACAATGAAAGAGCTGCTAGCAAGCAAGAGGTCTTGAGTATTAAGAGGTGAGTTTTAGCAGCTAGCACATCTTGGGATTGCTAGTACTGATGCACATTCAACATGATTTTGGTTGGGGGTTTGGTAGAGTTTTGTGTCATACATTGGGTTTGGATTTTGATCTGTTTATGGCGTTCTTAGATGTTGAATATGGTTATTATTTCTTGCGTTTGTGTCTAGTTTTGGGTTTTGGGGCTGCAGTGAGTGTAAGGTTTTGTGTCTTTGTGCTCTGTGATATCCTTTAGGTTTTGGAATTTATATATTTTATTGTAATTTTAGTGCTACTATCATATCACTCATGGACGGAAAGGTGAGATCCAAGTTTTTGCTGGTATACATACTCGTTGTTGCTGCTATAGGATGCACGCGCGCGCGCGCGCACACACACAGAGAGATGTCATCATGTGCATTTAGGAGCTTTTGGGTTAATTCTAGTTCTGGGCTTGCATTTTGACATATTGCTACATCTACTTTGATGTTAATTCTACAAATGTTGTGACGGTCTGTTCCATTCTATCATGGATATGTAGTTGCTGGTTCATAAAGGGGTTTAAGGAAAGTATACAAATCAATTTAGTGGTTGCACCCACTAAATTTTTTATACTACAACTTAAGTTTGCAATTGAGTTGGGGTGCAATCCTGATGTAGTTTTCGAATCTAATCAAAAGAAAATCACAAGTGAGTTTGTTAAAGTAATTTAGTAGGAAGATGATCATGACTTCATGAAAATGGATGCAGATGGCTCAGTACGAGACATTGTTAGCATATGGGTTCCAAAGGTTTTCCAAATGGAAGTTAGGTTAATTTTAACTAAAGAAAATTTTGGGTGCTTTTATGAGTGTACCCAGAGGTGTTACTGCTGCTGGTTGCTATTTGATGTTTGTGAGGTTTTGCCTGTTGTTTTTTGTTACTATCTTTGATGTTGTCTGCTGCTTTAGTTGATTATGTGGGGATGTTATTGATTGATGAATTGCATTGTATTTTTTTTTAACTCTAGTTGATCTCTTGTCAACCAGTTTGTTTCCTTTCCTTAGGTCTTGAGTGGCATATGATTGTCGAGGGGTTGGGTGTCAACCTAGTAATGCTCTCCCCTTGTAGTGATCCTTTTTCTCTTGTCCTTTTAATCTTGTGTAACTTTTACATTATATTAATAAAATCTCTTTGTTGTCGATTCAAAACAAAATAAAATAAAGGGTCAACGAAAGGAAGACACAGCTCCAAGCTTTTACACTTACAAAAGATCATCATTGACATTTATATAGATCTCAAATTCTGTAACCACACTCCAGCATCCCCAACGAAAACATCCACCAATGCAGCAGCAGAATCAGCAAGACCAGCATAAGTAAGAATATCTACAAATGATACAACAAGAGTTGAAATAATCTAGAGCACGAATAGGACTATATGTAGAAAATTAGTCACTAATTAACACATTCAATCACCCAAAATCCATAATAACAATTATCCTACTTATGTATTTCCATAATCATAGCCCCTTGTGATACCTAGCTCTAATTCTTGATGTAGTACCCTCTACTCCTCTTTGATTCCATGGACTCTACCAAACATACCCGTTTTGATCTCCGAATTAACACGGCACCGGATCTGTCACGCCCTCAATTTTATAACTAAATTACCTCATGATTCCACGCTGGACAAATCAAAAGTCAAACATTTCCCCATTTGAAAAGTCAAGTTCTCAATAGATTTCCATGATGAAATGCCTTTGAAAAGTCAAGTCGATTAAATATTCCAAATTCAAAGTCCTAATTTTGTAGTTTCCGTCCCAAATAATACAATAACCAATACATTAAGTTTCCAATAAATTTGAAATCAATAGTACATGAGTTCATAGATTACATCATAGCATCTCAAATACTAGAGATAAACAAAAAGGGTTAAGTAGCTTGAAATCGTTGGTGCTTCCCAAAAGTCCATGCCATGCATGCACACCAATGCATCCCACACCATGCTCGTCAACGTGTACCTGAAAATGATAGGTTGAGCTAAACTAGCCCAGTAGGAGGACTATTCTACAAACGCTAGGTGTATAAAAATGATACATGCATATGGGGTTTAGTTAGACCAATTGAATGAACAGATATGTATAGTGATGATCAAACAAGTCAAGTGGACATAAGAAATGTTGAAGTGTCCAAGAGAACACCAAGTGTCCAAAATGTAGTTAAGTGTTCCAAAAAGAAAAGTCAATCGAGCGTCCAAACACCAATCACATATCTATTAGTTTTATCAAAATCACGCAAATCATTACCCGTATCCAAAATGTCACCAAAGTGTCCACGATTTTTATTAAAAGTAACCCTTTAGAAATCTAACAAAAAATCAACTAAGTTCATTGCACATAGTGGTAGGAGTGAACCCATTTAGTAAAAGTTTTCAACATCATTCCTACACTTAATACAATTATTGTCTCAATTTAAGTATCCAATCATAGGTAATATATAGTTATCTATCATCTGACTTACCGAGGAATGTTTCCACGCATGACTTGCCATACAAGCACTACACTATAATAGCATTCGTGCACCGTTTTTGCCCTATGGCCCGATACATGGATAATAATATCAACAGAGAGTTTAACCCTTTTCGAATATCACAAGCTCCGTATGCCTTATACAGATTTAAGGACTATTTTCCTCTCATATAACCCAAACATCTCATCTTCATTTCTTTCATTGAAAAATAAACATCATTTTCATTAGTGTTGGGATTTTAATCCCACTGCCGGATTCCATAGGCTCCGCGTGCCTCTGCCGGGTTCTGTAGGTCCCGTGCGCCTCTGTTGGGTTCTGTAGGCCCCGCATCTCTGCTGAGTTCTGTAGGCCTCGCGCGCCTCTGCCGGGTTCTATAGGCCCCGCGCACCTCTACCGGGTTCTGTAGGCCTCGCGCGCCTCACCCGATACACGGGTCATAATAATAACCAACGCTTCCAAGGCGCAATGCTACACAAATGTATAGACTCAAGACCTTCCCTGGTGACGCAGCACGGGTTCAGTTTTCAAAATGAGATTAAGATTCGTTGATTTGTGCCCAAATACTGGAAACTCAACTCCTCAATACCCGAAGGTAGAGGTATCATACACTTCATTGATTCTGTAGAATACCAAAGGTTTTAAAGAAAAGATATCTTCACAAGTTCTCAATACCAAAATACCGCTTTATCACAAGACCTACCCATTCACCACGTAACACATGATGTCCTTTCCGTTCATAAACTCATTCATTCTCTTGAATTATTAAATGTTCCCTCATTTCTATCAAAGACGTGTCTACGAGCCAATCATATTCCCCAACACGACATCACACTAGTATTTATAATCAACGTGCTTACCGACTCACTTCAACATTTTTAGGCATTCGCATACCAATGCGCGCATCCCTTTCTGACTACGTTCGTTCTATAAGCACTCAATACATCCACGTGCTTTAGTCTATCCCCCAAATGCATAAATGAATCTGTAATGTAATTTGTTCCTTTAAAACCTTTACATTTAAACCTCCTTTTAAAGTCAAAACCATTCCAAATTTCCAAGTCCGTTTCACCAATACCTGTCTTTCGACAAATCTTGCCACACGCACGCACACACGCTTTCTAAAACCAACAAACTTTCATGTGAGATAAGATGACATATTTACTTATAAAACCATAGTTCCTGAGTCAAAACATGGTTGAAAGTGATGCCAAAAGTCAATTTTATGAAGGAATAAGCGATCGGGGACCAAACGGACATCAAAGGGTAACCGAAAACCACCCCAAGGACAGGGGCAGTGGCTGGAAATTTTTGGGGCAGCAGAAAATGAACAGTAACTGTGCAGATTTTCACCTCTAAGGTGTGGAATTTCAACCCAATCACAAATAAGATAGTCTAGGCTCAAATTAGAAATGTTAGGATGCATTTAAACATGGAGGAAGACCAATTTCACTCCCAATTTCACAAAACAACAAGCAATTTCATAGATCAAAGAATTTAAGAGGGCAAACCCACACAAATTGGGAAAAACATGAAATTTAAGGAATTTGAAGCCAAGAACAAGATGTGTGCAATAAATCACAAGCATACAACTAGAGAGAGTAGAAATTGTTTTCCTACCTCAAAGATTTGCTCGAAAATGAAGGATGAGTGAAACCCTCGGTGTAGAAAACCCCAAACTCCATGAATGACCTCTACCGAAGCTCCACTACGCGTTCAAGAGATAAGATCAAGTAAAAAACGAGTTACAAGGGAGAGGTTACACCCACAATCAAAGAGAGAGAGAGGAAAAAACGTGAATGGAGAAAGAACAAGACCCAAATCAAGTGTTCTTACCTCCTAGAGTGCAAAACCCGAAATCCAAGGGAGAATCACGAATCCAATGTGTAGATCTTGAAGTTTTGAGGTGGATTGAGGTTAAAATCACAAGATTTGAGGTGAGGGTGAAGAGAGAAGGTAGAGGGGTGATTTTAGGGTTTGTTTCGTGGCTATGGAGTGAAGAAATGAGCCAAGGACCCCTTTTATAGAAGTCTATGTCGGGCTCAAAATTCGCCGAAAAATGCAGCTGGATACCAGTATCAAGAAAAAGCCATACCGGTATCTAGCGTTTCTGATGGCTCGAAATGAAGCTGGATACCGGTATCAAGAAAAACCCATACCGATATCTAGAATTTCTGATGGCTCAAAATGAAGCTGGATACCGATATCAAGAAAAACCCATACCGGTATCTAGAATGAAAATTTCTAAATTTCTACCACCTTCACCAATTCGAACCCCGATCATTTCTAACACATTTTTAACATCTCCAAACACCTACACAACACTGTAATACGTATACGTACCAAGATGTACACACCCATATAATACTTAGAAAGAAACACATTTTAAAACATTAATCCACTCATCCACATTACTTAAAAATGAGTAAAAGATACAAAGAATTTCATGGAAATTCCGGGTCTTTACAGGATCCATCCAGCTCATGTAGGAACTAAGGCAATAAACCATCATATGAATGATATGAAAATGAGTGAAGATTTTTGGATAAAACAATCAATCTCGATGTAATTCATGAAGTACTAGAAGATTAATCTAGATTGACAAAAGTAATGATCAAACACAGTGTTTAAATTATACAATGCATCAAGAATCTATGAGTAATGAAAGACATGATTTTAAGGTTTTTGAAGAAAATAGGCTAGATGTAACCCATGGAGTATTAGAAAGTTAATCTAGATTGACAACGGCAATGATCAAACACAAAGTTTAAATCATCTTTGATGCACAAAAAACTCACAAAGATAAGAGGAAAATCATTTTCTCTCTCTAAAATGAAGTTGTACCCTAAAATGGAGAAAATATAGACGATGACTTGAGTGCAGCCAATGAGAGGACTTGAAATCCGAAGCGCTACAGCGTTTCTGAGACGCTTATCTGGTGCTGAGTGCCGTGGCACTTTCAAAACGCTTACCTAGTGCTATTCAATTATACTTGAATAACGCTTCAGGAGCATTGCGACGCCAATTGAGCGCTTACAAAAATAAGTGTTCTAGATGCGTTGCGGTGCCACCAAAGCGCTTGCCAATGCAAACGTCCTAGATGTGCTGGGGCACCAATGGGGTGCTTCCCTACTACATGCCTTAGTCACAAAAAGATATTTCTAGTAATTCAAAAATTAATTAAAGATACTAAGCTTAATCAAAACATGCATTGCTTAATCATTAAAACTAAATGGCAATACTAAATGCATGATTTATACATTTCATAAACCAAAGTGAGCACAGGCACAAGCACCATCTTTTCCTTAATACTTTAATCCAAGGTTTATAGCATCTAGACACAACCCTAGACGTCTATACCCCCAAACCCTAATGAAATACTTACTCAAATGGTCTGTCAAAATCTAGAAATCGTCAATTACATTTACAAGAGTGGTATCCAATACCGGGAAGAAGTCTTCACAAGTAGAAATAGAGTCCAACCACCAAAAGAAAGATAGATACAATACCAATGTGCAAATTCCTCAATAGCATAAGGCAACTAGAAAGAGCTTCCCAAAAATTACTTTGACAACAAAATGGAATTTCTAACTAAGTCCAAAAATAGAAGAAATTGTAATTGCCAAGAGAAAATCAGAAGTTAAATCCCATCATATTATCTTCCACCTTAATAAAAGACAGTAGCAGCACCCATTAAGCATCACAACAGCAACAGAAGCACTCCAAAGGTAGTCACCCCCCCCCCCGGAGAGAGAGAAATGCAGCAGTATATAAGACCCATTAAGTATCACATCAGCAACATATACCTCCCCAAAAACCCTTTTGAACCATCATAACCAACAATTAGAATTCTAATTTAAGTGTGTTCAACTCATGAATAGAATGATTTGGGGACTTTTTTAGGATCTATTTGGAGGATAAATTAGGGGGTTTGATTGGTTTCTTGCCAACTTTTAGGGTGTTGGATTTGTAATCTCTCTCTTCTTTCTCTTGTAATGTTTTATTGTTATCAATGAAATGTTACTTTCTTTCACTAATAAAAAACATTAGGACCTTGTTCGTTTTGGGTTTTAAGATCCGGTTTCCTCAATTATTATCTAATCATTACTCCTATTTTCAAATATTATTCTCACTTTTCTATCTCTCTCTCTCTCTAATAATTAACCATTATTTTTAGGGAAAATTAGTCAAAAATGCACTATATTTTGCCTTTTTTAAAGGGAAGGACAAGGTACTTTTGCAATTAAACATAAAGACAAGGTTATTTTGCAATTAAACATAAAGACATGGTTTTTATTATTCATTTAACAAAAGGACTAAACACACACTCTCTCTTTATTTTTGACATAAACACCCTTTATGGATTCAAATACATCTAAAACTCTTCGTATCCGGTATCTCTTGAGGCTAACGATTATATGGAGCTGTAAAAGTCCTGTTTTCGTGTATTTCATTGTTGGAAAATTTAAAAGGCTTATTCGTTATTGTTACTTTTCCTAAAAAATGGCAACATTACTAATTTCTGTTGGCATGAATTTCACAAATTTTGCTTCGTCATGCATACCGTCGAATCTGCATTGAAAAACGAGGTGAGTTAAAAATGAATGATCATCATATCTTAAAAGCATGCCAAAATGACACCAAAATATACCAATGCAATAATATTACAGTTTTTTCTTAAGAAAAAAATATTGACAGCATAAAAAAAAATGTAAATTGCTTAGATCTATGGGTGTCAGTGACCAATGAACGAAATCATGCAATAATATTACAGTTTTTAAAAGGAACGAAATCATGCTCTTGAAATGATTATTCCAACTTTTGGTTTGCAATAATTTTTTTTTCCATAACGCGGGATATCAAGGTCAGTTTACATGCACCTCAACTAATCTTGTGAAGTCGATTTTGATTACGAGGTCGATTTTGATTACGTGCACCTCAACTTTTGGTTTGCAATAATTTTTTTTGAATTTTATTTCGAGGTCTCAGAAGTCGATTTTGATTACGAGTTTGATGCTTCTCACTTCTATGATTTCACTCGGCTTGAATCGTCTCTTGAGGCTCAGAACGCCAAGCGCTAGTTTGAATCAGCCTCAAGTTATCTGCCTTCCCATAAGCATTCACAAATGCGTTTGCGCACTTGAGAGAGATCAATAGGAAAAATGATAATCAGGTTAATCTGTTAATGATTAACCAACAACTGTTATAACAAATGAAATTTATTTGACAAGTGAATGAGAAGTTAGTTGACACTGTTTTATTGTTTTTTTTTTTTTTTGAATTTTTGGTACGAAATTAGAACTTTTAAAAATTAGTGACATTTCACTAATTATTTTTTAGCCGAAAGTGATCAGCCGGAGATGGAGTGGTGTTTGGTCAGGAGGCAGGAGTTGATTTTTTTTGAATTTTCTGTACGAAATTAGAACTTTTAAAAATTAGTGACACTTTACTAATTTTTTTGGTCTCCGGAAGTGCTCGGCCAGAGGTGGGGTGGTGGTCGGCCGGAGATGGGGCGTTGATTTTTTTGAATTTTATGTTCGAAATTTGAATTTTTAAAAATTAGTGACACTTCACTAATTTTTTTGGTCACCGAAAGTGGTCGTCCAAAGGTGGGGTGTTGATTTTTTTGAATTTTATGTTCGAAACTTGAATTTTTAAAAATTAGTGACGCTTCACTAATTTTTTGGGTCGCCGAAAGTGCTCGGCTAGAGGTGGGGTCGTAGTCTGCCGGAGGTGGAGTGGTGATTTTTTTTGAATTTTATGTTCGAAATTTGAATTTTTAAAAATTAGTGACACGTCACTAATTTTTTTGGTCGCCGGAAGTGGTCGACTAGAGGTGGGGTGGTGATTTTTTTTAATTTTATGTTCAAAATTTAATTTTTTAAAAATTAGTAACACTTCACTAATTTTTTTTTGTCTTTATGTTTGATTGCAAAAGTCTCTTGTCCTTCCTTTTAAAAATGGCAAATGTTTTTTGTTTTTATGTTCGATTGCAAAAGTTCCTTGTCCTTCTCTTTAAAATTGCTAAATGTTTTGGATTTTTGGCTAAATGGCCCTTATTTTAATTATTATCCTTATTTCTCCTTCCAATCATTACCAAAACCAAAACCCAAAACTCAAACCAAAGGCAACCTAGAAGTCCAAGCTTTACAACGATAATGTATCAAAGTTCGAGGTTTAACGTGCAATTATCCCCCCAAAAGTTAGCCTTTTGTTTTCCTTATACAACTTTTGGTGTTTGGGCGCAGATGGTGCAACTGTGCAACTGTGCAAAACAAGCCAAAATTAGATCTGAATTATAAAAACCCAGTCAAGTCAAGCTTAATTCTAACCTTTTCTGATCAACATCAACTTTTATAATCAATGACTAATTATTGGTTTTCCAGATCTTACCGCATCTTTTTGACTTTCAGACTCAATTATTAACAGTGGTGCTTAGTTCGAGCATGTGCAATATTATTGAATTACAAAATTTCCCATGTACAAGAAAAAAATGATTAAAGGACTGGATTTTAATTCTCCAAAACAGACTTTACGAAGAATCAGCTCAATCATATAACTGTGAATGCTTGATTTAATTTTACAAATTTTCATTCAGAATTTAGTTTAAATTATTTTCATCTCCGGTGAAAACAAAAGTTTCCTCCAAATCGATTGCATTGTTTCATATGTCCATGTTCTACTAGCTATTTGAGACTACTGTTTGGACGCATGACACAATGTAATCGATTTGAAGGAAACTTTTGTTTCTAGCAACGGTAAAAATAACTTAATCTCTTCAGAATTTAGGATCTAGGAATCTGAATGAATTTGAGTCAACTTGAATCATTTGAGGCGGCAATTTTACCTTTTTCAGCTTCCGGTTTAATCAATTTCATGACTCCAAATACAACTAAAAACAAAACTGAGAATGTAAAGGTTTTATATACGGCTAAGCAGAATGATTGTTCAAAATTTTTTTTTTTTTTGGGTAACCAAAAACAAAAAAAAATGTTCAAAGCTTTCATAATTTGGATGTACAGATAAGAAATAGTGCAATAGCTTCTAATTTTTGCAGATGGACAGACAAAGACTCTACCTCATGTAATACAAAATATGGGGCAAAATGTCAGACTAGGCTACCAACCGATCGTGCATAGACGATTCAAAAATCGGTGTGTGAGGCTCACTTCGGAAACTCCATGTAACCAATTTGATTCATTCATTAATTGTTAAATAATTATTTAAGGGAGTTTACGAAGAATCGGCTCAATCATATAGCTGTGAATGCTTGATTTAATCTTACAAATTTTCATTCAGAATTTAGATTCTAGGAATTTGAATGAATTTGAGTCAACTTGGATCGGCACGATTTTACCTTTTTCAGCTTCCCATTTAATCAATTTCATGACTCCAAAGTACAACTAAAACAAACTAAGATGGTAAATTTTTCGTACGGCTATAACAGACTGATTGTTCAAAGACTTTTTTTTTTGGTAACCTAAAACAAAAAAGAATGTTCAAAGGTTTCGTTAATTTGGATGTACAGATAAGAAATAGTGCAATAGCTTCCAATTTTCGCAGATGGACAGACAAAGACTCTACCTCATGTACTACAAAATATGAGACAGAATGTCAGTACAAGTGAACCTTGAGAGAGAGAGAGAGAGAGAGAGAGAGAGAATCATGTGGCTATACAGGCAAAACTGACCTTCCAGGAAGGGAAACACCGAAACGGTCCTTGCAGTGCACAAAGGCATTACCCTTTCGTAGTGTTCAATCTGAGACGTTCGTTGCACTACAAAAGTGTAGTGCCCCGATTCGGGAAACACAACCTCCATCTACTCACATTGCATTGCAATTAATCTTTCCACATTAACATCACTATCTCTCCAACTCAATTTTCATTCTGTGTTCATTGCTTTCTGTGCTCCATGGGAACTAACAGCACTGCAACAAATAACACCATTAACCACCACAACTCGCCTCCTCCTCAAGCAACCCACAACTACCACCACCACCACCACATTCTACCTTCCACCTCCATTCTCACAATCATAATCCCCATTGTGATTGTTCTCTTACTTCTGTCGATACTGCTCATTATCGTCATGCTCAGACGTCTGAAATATGCTAAGAACACATGCGGTAGTAGCAAAAGCGACAACGACGGCATCACCAACAGCCATTGCTTGTTCATTGCTCATAGCAGTATCAATACCAATGCAAGCCCAGGTACAAACATGTTTCAAATTTTCACTTTACATTGTTGTCATATTCTAATCCCTCCTTTCCAAATTGTCCATTTTCACTATTTCAGACGTTTTTGAAAATATGGTCAATATTTTCTAATTAAGTTATTTCTGGTATGACATAGGAAACCTTGTCTCCAAGAACTAATTAAAGGCTTTTTGATTGGTGAAAAAATCATCAAAAATTTTCTCACAAGAATTACATTATTTTTAGATGTGATTATACGACGAAAAAGAACCAGAAAATTGAGATGAATGCAGAATTGTGCATCATTCGTGGCAAAATGAAAAGAACATATATGGAGCAGTTGCAACTATTTTGGGCTCGGGACGGTTCAAAAAAAATATATATTTTTGGTGCTTTGGATCCAATGTACATATGTTGGAAGATTTTGTGATCTGGGTATTTTGAGCTGGTGGCAGAAGTGAAGGGAGGGTGTCTTTACGGAGCGAGTTCGTGCAGAATTCCATCGGAAAAATTCAGGGGTGTCCAAGTATTCACATACAAGGAGCTCGAATTGGCGACGGATAACTTTAGTGAAGCAAATCTGATTGGAAATGGAGGTTTTGGAGTAGTTTACAGAGGGGTTCTAAGAGATGGTACTGTTGCAGCTGTCAAGAAGTTGAACAGAGAAGGAAAGCAAAGGGAACGTGCATTCCGGGTTGAGGTTAGTGAAAGGAATTGTTTCTTTGTTGCTTTTTTTGTCCTCCTTGGTTTTACCGTTACATTAACACTTTCGTGTCCGTATTTGTGTACCATCTGATGTGTCAACAATATTAAAATATGTTCAATCAATGAGGTAGTGGAACGCATTTTACGAATGCACAAGTTGCACGTTATAAGCTACCCAAAATGTGATCTTAATATTGAAATTATAGTGGTCGTGTTTATTTAGGGGAGTTTGGCCTAACTTATCTATCTAGTTTTATTTTTGTCTCTTTTGAATAAAATGTTGTTGCTATTAAATTTCTTTCGATTGTTTGATACTCATCAAAGAAATTGAAGGAGTAAAAAGAAATGTAGATTATTTTTTTAAAAAATTCAGAAAAAGCAAAAGTAATTCGAAAATTAAACTCGTGTGTGTGTTTACCTTATTGTTGTTTTTTTTAACATTAACAAAAATTTGATATTAAGTTCTTCAATTTTAATTTTTTCCCACAAAGACAATAAATTATAAAAAAATAAATAAAACACACTCTTAGCAACCAAACGTTTGATAGTGATTTAAAGTTGGTTTTTGCCTGTTTGGCATATACCCATCCCATGGTTTAAACTTTAAAGTTATCCAGAAGACTAGATAAACTGGGACAAGGGAACATTAATACATTATAGAATGGAATTTTCATTATGCTCCTGATAATTATCCCTGGCCTGACTCTCTTTTTTCCTACTTTCTTTTTAAATAAAAATTAAAATTTTGCAATACACCTTCATATAATGACACTTCTAAAATATTCTTTTACTACCTAGAGTTTAATCCGCACCATTTTTGGTGGACCTACACCATTTCAACTAATCAGAGTGAGAGTTTTGTTCACCCCCTTTTGGTGGGTGAACAAAAATTCTTTCCCGGAGTTGCGGGTAATTAATTTTTGCATTAAAGGATAAATTTAAGAATGTATTTATAAAGAGGATAAGTTGACACCCCCTAAAGTTTGCCTAATGACTGATACTGCCCCTCGTAAGAGAAATAACAATGAAGCTTTGTGTTTTGTATGTCAGTGCAATACTCCTCCATGTATGAGAAATAACAATGAACTTCTATGGCTTCTATGTGCGTTTCACAAACACCCTCAATCGGTAATTGTTTGTCTAAACAAGTGATAAAATGAGTCAAAAGTGACTTAGATTTGAGAATTCACCCATCCTGATATTGAAAGTTATAAAATACTATCAACTTTGACTTATTTTGAATCAAAATAACTTTTTTTACTCATTGTAGGAGCTGTTCTTATAAAAAAGGATAAAACCTAAATTATTAGGATTGATTTTTACTACTCCAAAGAACTATTTTCTATTGTAAAAAGACAAATTTGTTACTCTTGGGTCAAAAATTTGAGAATTGAGACCTTTTCGTTATGTCTTCTACTTTTTTGGCTAATTTTATCACGTGTTTGGTCGAACAGTTGTTGGTTGGGTGTCGGTAAAAAGAACATTGAAACCACGACGGATATAGTCATTTCTTATACATTGAAGGGATATCTGTTATTAAGGCGAATCTCACGAGTGCCATTGAAATTTTCCCTTTTGAAAAAAAAAAAAAAAAGTAGAAAATCATTACCCCTTTTAATTATCTCACATGTCCATCCAATTTTCTTTGGTCGAATCTGTTCTAGAAATGGGCATAGTTGACTTATCTCTTCCTCCCTTTCTTTCATGCACGCACACAGACCCTTCAATCCCGTAAACACGCTGCAAGTCTTCTGCCTATGATCTTCTCACCCCCACCCTATAAAAGAATGAAAAAGAATTACTACTCTAGGAGTAGTATTAAAAAAAAATCTGACAGGAATGTTGACTTGATATCCCATTCATTAATGGTCCAGTCCCTTTTAGTTTTGGGTTATTGTGAGCTCCTCGTGAACCACAACAATGACCAATTCAGATTATTGTTGTGGCTCCGAAAGAAACAATGGTCCAAAACTAAACTGGACACATAAAACATGACTTTTTGCTAAGAAATGTTATGAATTTGAGGACGCATAAAACAAAATACTTTTTTATTAGACGGTTCTCGGAACCTATTTAGTATATATTTTTCGGAACCTATGGATGTTTTGAATTCTCGATACCTATCGACCGTCAAGAATTTTAACTTCGAAATGAAAAAGTTGAGCATTTTATATCAAAAAATTGGTCTTGAATAAGGTTTGGTGAACTTTTTTTCAGAAGGAAACTCCAGGCATTTTTCCAAATAATAAGACATTGAAGACAAACATTACAATATTTCTCTTCTTTTTTGGCAGGTTGATTTACTGAGCCGCCTACACTCTCCTTACTTCGTGCAACTGCTAGGCTATTGTGCAGATCAGCACCACCGCCTGCTTATGTTGGAATTCATGCCCAACGCCACCCTCCACCACCACCTTCACCGCCACCCTCACCCACTGAATTGGGGGGTCCGCTTGCGTGTAGCCCTCGACTGTGCCAAAGCTCTTGAATTCCTTCACGAGCACTCGTTGCCTTCCGTCATCCACCGTGATTTCAAGTCCAGCAACGTCTTCTTGGATCAAAATTTCAGAGCCAAGGTTTCGGATTTTGGACTGGCCAAAACAGGATCGGATAAGATCAACGGTCAGATTTCGACTCGCGTGCTGGGGACCACGGGTTACTTAGCCCCCGAGTGAGTGGCTCTGGGCCTCTGGCCCATCAACTGTCAGGCATCTTTCTTTTTCATTACCGTACCGGCCCAATAAATACTCAATCATCCACATGCCCACATAATAAGGCTGGCTAAGGTCCCCTCTTTCACATTTTTTTTTTCTTGTTACCCCAGCGATAGGATGGTAGATTGATGATAGATTAAACGTCTATCTTTTGTCCATAGGAGTCGAACCTAGACCTCACGCCAAACACCAAGGTAAGATCCCCTGCCTTTCACTTCGCAAGGTGTTACTGATAGATTACTACGACAGTCAATTTTCTGTTCACATGAGTCGAACCTAGACCTCACGCCAAATACCAACGTTAGGTCCCCGCCTTTCACTTTGCAGGGTGTCATTTTCTTGATAAGCCATTAGGTGCTGTTTGGAAACATCCATACTTTCTAATACTCAACAATTTCTTTTCTTGGGCAGTATGCATATTATTTCATCGGAATATGTAAACATTGACCTGGTAATCAAGCTCTAAGATTTTAGTAGATTCAAAACTTCTCAAATGTTCTCTATTCTTATAAGGCCAATTCAGGTGGGAATTTGCTCCAGTTTTAACTGGGCCTTACAGTCATAAACAACATTATCCTAAGAACTAGTCAAAATACGTATAAGCTGCCTCAGTTAACCGAAGATATATATATTCATCTAATATACACGTGAGTTATAACTCACTAAAAAAAGGAGGAAAAAATAAAATAATTTTTGCCTAAATTAATTAACTTGTTTTGGTTTGAATGTAGGTATGCTTCAACAGGTAAACTTACCACGAAATCAGATGTATACAGCTATGGTGTGGTTCTTCTGGAGCTTCTAACGGGCCGAGTACCGGTCGATACCAAGCGGCCACCAGGAGAACACGTACTTGTCTCATGGGTTAGTTCCATAACTTTCACTCACTCCAACACTGAAAACTGAAAAGTTGAATAGACTGCTGTTTCCTCAAATTGGTCTTTTCTCATAACATTGACTGCCTGTCAAGACAAACACTCACTGTGGATGCATATGTACTCCTCTACAAGCTAAAAGATTGAGAAAATATTTTCAGTACTCTATCTTTGTCTTATCCTACAATGCTACAAAGGAGCCCATCACTTCGTTAAAAGAGTTTTCCGTTTTTGCTAAAAGTGTTATATGGACTAAAACTGCTAAAAAAATAATAATTTGATGTGAGGGAACTGACCTGTTTCGAAGTCCGTATTTAGCACTTTCAGCAGTTTAAGCATAAAAGGAAAACTCACTCTAACCTATGTGATATGGTTCATTCATTTTGGCTGAAGTACACGTGTCAATGTGTCCTGACACGTATATCTATTTTGGACACTCGAATCTTCTAATTGTCGTGATATTGCAATGATATTTTAAAAAAAGAATAGAAATTTCTAGTCTCACATGGACAAAAAAAATAATAAAATCATATTTTTCTTCCCCTTGTTTAAATACGTTCTTAAATACATTTTACAATATATAATTGGAAAACATTATGCAATATGTACTACAAACAAATGTTCAAGATGTGTCCCCGTACCTACACCCAATTAGGGGACAAATATCCCAATATATCCTAAGATTTAAGTTTAGAAAGGTCCGACGCTTGAACTCGTGCGGGTACGGGTACGAGTTAAGTTTAGAAAGGTACGACTGCTGTAAAACATAGGTTGTAACTTCACGGGATAAAAACAGTAGTCGGATTCACACAAAAAATGCTCTGTTATTGTCTTTACGACAAAATTAACAGATAAGTGTGTGGACTACCAACGTGGAACCAATCCAAAATAGATACAGTACAATGTGAAAGCACGCATCTGTACTTTTTTCCCCGTTAATTTTGCATTTGAACACCCTTTACAGATAGTATTGGTCAAGAAGTACGAGAACTCAGTTCAAAATTAAAAAAAGTACAAGAACTTGTGACACAATTCAATTTGGTTGTTATGAACTCGATTTGTACTACCCAGAACATCTTTTCCATTGCCCTTCCTCTCTTCTGCAGAGTATTGTAGAGTTATATACTTGCAAAACCAAACAATAAAAAATAAAAGAATTGATGGATACACTTTTATTATTATTACAGTAACTGCTTATGTTCTTAACTATTTGGGGGTCCTCCTTAGGATGAACACTATCTGGAGTCGCCACTGTCTACGAGTAACAATACTCATTCATCAATATCAGAACACTTTTTCAGAAACCGATACACTTTTTGCACATTATTCAGTGCCCTATGAGTTCTGATTAGCATTTTCCAAATCAGTTTACTGAAGCGATAAACCGCTGAAGTATTGTTTCATTTGTAACGTATCTTCAATATCAGGCTCTTCCAAGGCTAACTAACAGAGAAAAAATATTGGAAATGGTTGATCCGTCCCTACAATGCCAGTACTCCAAAAAGGATCTAATCCAGGTCAGTTTTTGCATTTTATCACCACCGTCGTCAACTCACTGAAGCTATAGTGGAAATGGTTACCCTTTTGTCTTTATATATTTTTTCAGGTTGCAGCAATAGCTGCAATGTGTGTGCAACCAGAAGCAGATTACCGGCCTCTAATGACCGACGTCGTGCAGTCCTTAATTCCTCTGGTTAAGAGTCCCTCCTCGTTGTGTCCTTCGAATTCCTTGAGATTCAGCCAAAGAGTAAGTCCCAATCAGTCATAGAGGCATTTGGCAGCGTACCATGCATAATATGAGTACGAATTCTCACCAGCTGGCTTATTCCTCGACATTTCACAGCGCCCCCCCCCCACAAAAAAATGGTCCCTTGTCATAATCACCGGGCCAATTTTATGTCATTCGAGTAGCAGTGCTCTATTAGAGTGTGAATTGTACAAGTTACCAAGAAGGTTGAGATTCTATTTGGAAAAATGGGTCGATTATTCGTTGCTGTGATTGTCGTGGGTCCTTCAGTTTCGTTACATCCATGTGGGTTGCCCCGTAAAATAGTAATATAGCTTCTCTAGACATTTGTAATCTGTCGTCTAATAAGGGATAAAAATTGCAAAGGGTCAAATTCAGGGCAACGAGATTTTTTTCAGATCCAACTCGCATAATGAGTAATCTCGGTATTTTAGAATGTATAATCTCAAAAAAGTGTATCGGCGGAATTGTTTATCCCTCGCTTAACAGATTAGAAATTACTCTATAAATAGTAGGCTAATCTTCCTCAAGAGGTCACATCAACGTGAAGAATTGACACGTTGATGTTGTTTGTTTGACAACCGGACATGCTTCAACTTTCAATGGTTGGACACAATTATAAAATAAAGACTATTTGTCATATAAATTAGTGAAACAAATATTTTGTCATATATATATATATATATATATATATATATATATATATATATATATAGAGAGAGAGAGAGAGAGAGAGAGAGAGAGAGAGAGAGAGAGTCCTTCTAATCCGGACCTCCCGTTTCCGGACCTCCATGATCCAAACATTTTTTTGGCGATCCGATCCGTCCAATGTGTTCAGAAGGTGTTGTCAAGGGTTCACGTAAAAAATCTTAGAAAAAAATACCGGGAAGGGCTTGATCCAAGCAGTTTTTGCAAAAACTTTATATTTATAGTTTTTACAAAAACTGCTTGGATCAAGCCCTTCCCAGTATTATTTTTTGAAGATTTCTTGCGTGAACCCTTGAAAACACCTTCTAAACACATTGGACGGCTCGGATTTTCCAAAAATAATTTGAAACACAAAAAAATTCATTTTTTTCTTATATTCGGGAGGTTTGGACTAGAAAATTTTCCTATATATATATAATATTATGGATATTAGGGAGGGAGAGTATGGGATAAAAAATAAAATCCACCTGATTTCATACCAGGTACAACCCAATATCATCCTTCCTTTTGATTTGCACAACTAAAAAACTATTATAAAATTATAGAAGAAAATAAAAAATACGAGATTCAATTCAAAATTATGAAAAAGAAGAGTTACAATTAAAAGAATGCACAAAATATCAATATAAGAATCGCCTTTGACTTCTTCGGAACTGTGTGTACAAAGTTTACAAAAAGAATTGGTCAAATCCAAGTACGAATCTATTTGACATTCAAAAGATTGCCGAATGAGAATGCAAAAGAGATAGCCATCAAAATTGGTTTGGTTGGATAATTTCAATTTTCCACCCCGCGTTATGCCGATCGAATATTTGTTTCCAATATTGTCTATTAATAAACATACAGTTGACTACGTAAAAATAAATAAGAAAATGGGGTTCTATATTTTTTGTCTGAGCTAACACTTAACCATGGGAAGCTACTCAAAGCATTAGACCACAGCAGGGTGAACTGTGAGATCATGCCACAGCCTTTGACAGCCCAATTGAAATTGGGGATGGATCCTCTCCGGTCTAAATTTTAGACTAGAGGAGACAATCCTGATCAAGACCATTTAGTGGTATATTCAATGGCTCGGTCCATATCTTGAACCTTGATTGCAGGAAAGGAACGGTCTTATTCTCAACCGTCTTGTTCAGTATAAAACATGGGCTGAAGAAACACCGGGCCCATCAAAATTCCCAGCCCCCAGTCCTGAACCTTGTTTGGCAAAATATTAGCAAATAGTGAATACCTCATAAAAGCCTTTATTTAAGCCAAACTTTTGTCGCCCTGATTAGATCAGAACACCAAACAAAAACGTGAACGAAAAACGTTCATTTCACTGTCAGTTTTGTGGGCTCTAAATAATTATAATTAGGATATATTGCGCAACGATTAGATTTGGCTTTTGTGCTGCTTCTTTTTCCTTCTTTTTTTTTTTTTTACTCGACTCTTGTTTGTGTAGACACCCCGATTTTGAACCCGAGATGCGCTCGAGCATTTCCGATGATGAAACGGACCAATCATGACTACCCGGAACTTGTGAGAGTGACTTGAACTTGATCAAAATTAACCAAACAGCAACCAAAACAGCTCAAACCAACCCAAGCAGTGTTGAACCAAGCCAAGCTAACATTTGCCCTCAAGCACCTTGAGCGCTCAAGCTCTTGGCCTTGAGCGCTCAACCCTGGGAAGACACCTTGAGCGCTCAAGCCCGCATCCTTGAGCGCTCAACTCTGAACCAGTTAGGAATCTGCAGAATATCTAATCATGAGATTTTCTGCATGGGAGCATCTAAGGTGATCTTCTACGATCCTTATACGTACTATACAGCCTAAATCTACTCCTAAACTACTCCTAAACTACCCCTAGCCCACTTTCAAAAACCAAAACCCACTTCCTCTCTCTCCTCTCCTCCCTCCCACTCACTGTATAAATCCACCCACTACCCCTGGTTTGAGGGGTAATCAGTTCACACACTCCAGCTCCCAAAATCCTCCAGAAAATCGATCATCTCTCTCTCTCTCTACAAAACCACTCTTTTACCATCAAAGCCACTAGCAAAACCACTCTTTAAATCCAGAAATCTAGTTCTTGATCATCAATCAATCACCTACATTGTCCATTTCGTCCAGAGTATAAACCAAAAACATCCATAATTATCATCCCCAAGCCCAGAATCAAGCTCAAAATTACAAGTCTTTCCAAAAGGTAGTGAAACATGTGATATATTCACTGTTTTGGGTCTTCTGAGGAAGACCAGTGAGTTCAAGCAAGTTCTTTTTACTTGCCTTGAATTCACAGAGGTCTAAACATTGTTCAAAAACATTTTTCAATTCTGCAGTTGCAATGGGGGTTGAGCGCTCAAGCCTCAAGCCTTGAGCGCTCAAGCCCAGTTTTGAATAAGTTTCTGTTTTGCTGATTTTCGTGCTCTCTTGGTTCTGATCATTATTCAGGAAGTTAACTATGTTCATGTAGCCTTCAAAAAAAAAAGAAAAAAACTTATTTCTACTTCAAAATCACATGCATGAACTTTAGTTAACTATATTATGATGATCAAAGATCAATATCTTTGTAAAATGACATTTTGAATGCAAAACAGTGACTGGATCATCTTCTGTTACTCTTGTTTTAAACTTTCAAAATCCTGAGAATCATCGAGCATCTATTTTAAAGCCAGAAATCAGAGAGCCAGAATATGGCTTGAGCGCTCAATGTCGTTAACTTGAGCGCTCAAGCTGTTCTTGAGCAGTTTGTGGATTATTTGTTGATTCGATGATGGATCCTGGTGTAACTTGTTAATTGTGTGTGTGAGTTATTGTGGTCTGGATTTCCCTCCTTTCCTTTATTTTCAAACATTTCCTTGTTGATTCATCGAAATTATGTTCTTTTCATTCTTCTTTATGAGGTCGATCGATTTTCTCTTACCTGTTTCTCCTGAGAAAGTCCTTAACAAGTGATCGATCTCACAAAGAAGTTATAAAAGGGTGTAATTTCATAGAGGCCAGGAACTGGTTTGAGCGCTCAACCTATGGTCCTGAGCGCTCAAACTGGTTTGAAGAGGTTGAGCGCTCAAGTCATGATCCTTGAGCGCTCAATCCCTATCTTGGAATCCAGTGTGCAAAACAGTTTATTTGGACCTCAATGTTTGTATTTTCGTGAAGCGTTGTATAGTTTCCGTATTTTCTCATTTCTTGTAAATATTTGTATGATTCCACTCGTGATCATCATCATCACTCATGAAAAACATCAAGCACAAGCACCCACTTTAGATGTACATTTTATTGTTTATGTGATCCCCGTCCCCAATTCCCGTTTTCGTGAATAGAGTCCAATTTCAAACATTTTCAAAATCCCACAAAAACATTGAGTAGAGACCGGTTCACGGACCGGGCGAGAGGGGTGCCGTAAAACCCTTCCCCTCTCGTAACCAAACCCCCGAATCCGAGAAATCTTTGGTTTTATCAAGATCAGTGAAATCTTTCTCAATGGGCAACGAGTCATATTTTTATCGGTTTCTCGGGTTCGGACCTAAAATCCGGGTGGCGACTCAAATAATCATAATCTTTTTTTTGGAACGCGAATCACACCGAATCTCCGTGGGCCGTCCACAGTTTGTTATTTTAATTCCGGCCTAAAATTGGTGTAATACGGCTCATCTCAACGCGAGTATGTGAATAATAATAAATAAGTCAAATAAGTTCACTAAAAATGAAAAAAGCTAAAAGTAAATTGATTTTTTCTTTGTTTTTTTTTTTTTAAAAAAAAAAATTGACCTGTTAACACATTTGATCAGAATCTGAATCACGTAATATGCTTGCTTGAGGATCAGCAAAAAGTGGAAACGAAGTCGTGAAAGCAATAATAATTCAAATTTTTTATATTAAGATTTTAAATTATTACATTTCTTAATTATACTTAACTATCCATAATCTCTTTTATTACACTAACGACCCCTAAGTTGCTAAACCCACACTGAGGTCCCTAATAATTTTAAATCCTAACATTATAAATTTCTTCTTTATATCTCATCACCAAACATCACCACCCCATCTCTCTCTCTCTCTCTCTCTCTCTCCCCCCATCACCTTGTCCCTCCATTATACAACCAACTACTCCCAACATCATCATCACCCTACCACCCCCTGCTTGCGCCATTGGATTATATTTCCAATATTATTTCCCCAAGCGTAGGGTTTTGGCCGGCGATAGCATCAAAACCAGTAAGACCGGGTCGAATCCACAGGGACCGAACGCACCCGGTGTGAGAGTTGTCTTGCAAGTGTAGGTTTTCGGCTTTGAAACGGCAAACTTAGTTTGTGATTTGATTGGTGAAATTCTCTTAACTTCGAGAATGACTTGGAAAGTCTGAATTAAAACAAGGCTAAGTCTAGGAAGTCATAACCACCATAACTTAGGCTAATTCGTTCCTCTCTTGATGAGATTAGGATTCTTGTAACCATTTGGCAAACATCTAGGTTGACATCGCTCCAAGCATCATACGTGAAAAGGAGAATCAACCCTTAACTACGAGAGATCAAAAAGATTAACAAACATAGACTTTGGTACATAAAATCGATCCTAACTCTTTGAACTAGAAATGGTGTTTGATAAAGTTTAGGGTTCTTGAGCCAATTAGACAAACTTTTAGATTGACATCGCCCAAAGCGTCACCCGTACCTAGGTGAATTAACCCTTGGCCACGAGAGATCAATGAGATTAACAAATCCAAATTTTGATACATAAAGATGAACTCGTGACTTTATTAAACAAGAAGTGTTTGCAATTTGGCGAGAAGAACGAATTAAACCTAAGTCATGGAGTGCTAATCACCCCATGATCGAGCCTATTTAGACTACTTAAACATAACTAAGAAAAACATGACTAATTTTCTAAAGGAATAAAGAACATAACATGTGACTTAATAAATTGATTTTTAGTAAAGTTCTTAAGCTTGCCTACCACTTTAAGCTTTAAGACAATCACAAACAACAATTACTAACTAAGGTTTTCAAGAGAAATAGCTAGAACAATACAAAAATTAAATACTTGATGAAAACGAAAACAAACAAGATTTATATAATGATCTAGACGAGAGGAACAAGTTTAATACATGGTAACTAAACGGAAAATGAAAGCTTACTTGAGTATTCTAGAGATAGAGACTTTAAACTCTCTACAATGGAGGAGAGAGGTGAGAGCAAAAACTAACTAAGAAATAAAAGAGAAAGTGTGTGAGAAGGAGAGAGGAGAGAGCCCCCATATAGTCTTCCATTTCTCTCTCTTACAAATATCCAACAAAGCACACACATCAACACAAAGTTTCCATTAATAGAAAGTACAAAAAGTGCTTGAAAAATGCTCCACGAATTGATGCGGATCGATCCACTATGGGATTGGATTGATCCAGGATGCTTTGGTGGACTTTTGGACTTGAGTGGATCGATCCACTATTGGACTGGTTCGATCCACTATTGGCTGATGCAGAGTTGAGCTTGAGTGGATCAATCCACTCTTAGACTGAATCAATCCACTATTTGCTATTGGGATTTTTGACATGAGTGTATTGATCCACTCCTTCCTATGGATTGATCGATCCACATGTGCCTCATGATGAATTGACTTCTTTCGGTCACTCCTATCGCCTTGCATGCCTCCAGGCCTCTTCCGAAGCTTTTGAATATGTCATGTGGCCCTCGAGGGAGGTGACCTTTGGTCGCGTGGGTACTTGATCACTCCCGAATTCACCGGGAGTCCATGTGAGCGTGCGGCATGGCTTCCAAGCTATCGGCTTGTCTTTGTCACTTTTTGGCTTCTCGGGCCTTAGCCAAATCATCGTTTCTTGGCTCTACGGGGCCCGGTGTTAGCGTGCCATGGGGCACGTGGCCCTCGGTAACGTGGGACGGTTCTCAATGCGCTCCAAATGCGCTTATTTCACGTGTTCGACCGGTAACTTAACAAAAACACCACTACGCGCAAATCAAAAGTTTAAGGCGCGAAATCGCGTGTGTGTGAGAGCAAAATGAGTTAGATAAGCCCCGGATATCTACAATATTAGGGACTTATCACCCCCCACGTTATCCTTTTCAACCATTCACCCTACTCTTCCTATATTATCTCTTCCACCTAACTCATCCTGCCACCATCCCATTAGCATACACTTCTCATAACCATCATCCCATCAGCCATTGCATCACTACACTCACTAGGGGTGAGCATGGACCGAATTGGTTCGGATTTGTAGTAAACCAAGAACCAAACCACTACCTACGGATTATGAATTTGGCGAACCAAACCAACCCACAAAAGGCATCGAACCAAACCAATCCAAACCATTAAAATACGGATCGGATTCGGTTTTGAACCACGGTTTGCTTAAAATTGAGATATTATTTCTGTAAAATATTTAGAGTACTCACAATTTAGGTTTACTATGTTAGGTTTATATATAGAATACGAATAGGTCCTCATAGATAGAAATTTAGGGTAATTAATCATGGTAATGAAGGAAATCATGGAATAGGAACAGGCTATGGCCGAATCATGTATAGAAATTAAAAAAAATTGAAATGTGCCGTGGAATCAAAATTAGAATGGAGAATTTCATCAGCGAATTTATTTGCTATGACTAAACCACTATTGGGTGTATTGGAATTAGGGGAATAAGTTGTGAATCTTAGGCAAAATAAAATCTTGTTAGAGAATGAATAATGAATAAATTAAATTAGAAAGTCAGTGGACTATAGCTTATATAATAATAATAATAATAATAATAATAATAATAATAATAATAATAATAATAATAATAATAATAATAATAATAAATGGTTCGGATCGGATTGAAATCAGAACCATGAACGTAAATCCACAAACCAAACCATTGACTACGGATTCTAATTTTTTTAAACCAAGACCAAACCACGCTACTAAAAATCCGAACCAAACCAATCGGTTTGGATTGGTTTGGACTGGATTCACGGTTTGACGGGTTTTCTGTTCACCCTAACACTCACACCCTCATCACCTTATCCCCTATCATTCCAGTCGCTCTACACCATACACCATCCTTTTCCATACTACTTTACCCTAAACCCAACAAATCACTACCAGCCATCACCTACACTCCCTCATCATCACTCCTTCCACCCTAAATCCCCTAAAAGCTAACTTAGATTCTTTATCCCTATTTATAGCCTTCTCTCACCTTATCCCTTCCACATTTCAGCCACCCATCACATGGGCATGTTCCTTTTTAAAAACTCTTTCCAATGCACCTCCCCTCCACCTATAAATACCCCCCCTCCATCCCTAACCTTCCACACCACAATCGCACTCCCTCTCACTCAAGAAATACAAGGAAAGAAGAGAGAATAAGTGTAACGCCCCGAAAATTGGGTACGTTAATAAATCAATATTGTAATTTATTTAAATAGAAAATCCAATTCATTAAAATTCCACAGAAAAATTTAATAAATTCTTTTTAACGAAAAGCAAAAAGGTTAGTTTTCTTATTACAACTCAGAATAAATAGAACTTTAACATTGTCTGGAAAACTAACATTTATTAAATATTGAACTGAAATGACAAAACAGAGCCATCTAGGTAGAGATCTACTGGTACAACTACGGCTCCGACACTTCATAACCTTCTTGCTGCTCCATTCCCTTGAACTCAGCAAGCGTTTCCTCTTCTCCTTCTGTACCTGGCGTTGGGGACGCCGGGGCCACAAAAGTAGGACTGTGAGTGGTAAAATTACACTCAATAGAACACCAAAACTACCCCTTTACAAAAATATACTCATGCAGCAGTTAAAACACATGGGACATTAATTTAAGACATAAAACAACATTTCTCAACATAATAAATTAGTAGATTTAATACTCCGTCATCAACTCAAGGTTTCACAATTTTTGTTCCCATTCGAATAAATAATTTTCATCAACAACTTCCACCCACAGTATACCTCAGGTGCCCAATCACACAGCAGAGCCACCTCGGGGTATACTGCGCACGGCTCACGATTGATCACCCATTGATCAATCTTCTTCCGACATCGATTCTCACCCACAGTATACTTCCGGCGCCCGATCTCACAGAAAAGTTACCTAAAAGTATAAACTGCACAAAGCTCAAGACTCATACCGGACACGTCCCATTCACCAAATCCAATAAGTGAAACACTAATCTTTTTATTTTATTAATTTAACCATAATAATTAGTTACACAAATTTAATGGTTTAACAAAACGCCAATAACGTCAGTAAACAAACACATGCGTCCAATTATAGCATAAAAGAAAATTTAATGAAGATCGACTATCTCAAGCCCATACATGTTGATTATAATTCCAGCCACTAAAAAGTAGCAAACGGTTTCCAAAAATCACAAAATTTTACAGTAAAATAGTTCATCAAATTTGACACAAGTTCACTGTTTTGATCGAATCCCAAATCCAGTCACAAGCGAAGCGAAATAGTATTTTAAGCTAGACAGTGAATCTGTCCTGAAACTGTTTAGTTTAGCCAACTTCGAAAAATCACAGTTAATTCTACAAACCTCGGATTGGAACGAGTTCTATATGAAAGTTGCTCAACTTTTTGAGATCTGCAACTTCAATGATTTACGTTTTCTCTGATTCCAAACAGAAATATCCGAAAATCAGCAGAACAGAACAGCGCGCAAGAAAGTTGAATTTTGTCTCTTAGGTTCCGTTTTTTACTTACAAATGAAAACACAATTGCAATGAATGATTTCACATCATATTCATGTCACAACTATATTTAGATATACGTGGATACACAGAAACACAAACAAAACAAAAAAAACAATATACTTAAGTAAAAAGTAAGTTTTGATATCTTACTTTTCCTGCGAAGTTATAGCGCACTATGAACGTGATAAGATTTAATGATGTTGATCGGTTGAGTTCTCAAAATATAAATCTATGAAAGAACGATATTATTATTTACGACGGAGTTATGAAAATTAAATGGTAGAGAAAGGAAAATATTTATCGCACAAAAAGAGACAAACCAAGGACGAGGACCCGAGAGAGAGAGTTGATGTGGACGGACAATTGAAATGGGAAATTTTCCACTGCCGAGATTTTGATGTATTGAGGGAAGAAGGGAATGTGGGAGGTGAAGAGAAGAAGAATAGAACAAGGCAAGGGAAATTATAGAACAAAGACAAATAATAAAGGAAATGAGGGAATAATTGGAAGATGGAAAACCATATAGGAAGGAAATGATATATGGAATTGAGATTGATAGAATTTTTTTTTTTTACGGGCAATTATATTATAAGGACAAAAGGCAAGGTTTCCTTCTTACTTAGGAAGCTAATTCTAAAAAGGCAAACTTGATTAAGCAATGTACAATCTAGGAAAATCTAATTTTATGGAAGCAAATAATTGTATAAACGTATAAATGGAAATGCTAGGGAATTAATACATATGGAAACTAGTATACATATATATAGCATGCCAATAAAACATATATGTAGTATATTTAAATAAATAATGTAACTACTAAAATTACGGTCTTTACAATAAGAGAGCTCGACTCCAATAAAATTCTAGAGCAAAACAGGTATTCTTCAAAAGCCCAACCACCCACTAAACCAACTCACACACACTCTGTAAAGACCCTTTATATTCCGTATTTTTCCTTATCCTTGTAAATTCGTGATTATGACGTGTTTTAAAGTACTATGTTGAGAAAATTTGGAAAGTCAACTGTGTGACTTAGCTACTAGAAGGGCTGTTTTCACTTTAAATGTGAAATACCTTACTTTTGAGCTGACACATTGAACCAATGTTTGTGGAAATATTTTTAGAGGATTAAGATAAAACTTTGTGCAAGTTAGGAGGGCCTATGGACTCATATTCGAAAATATACTATTTTAGAGGGCCTATGGGGACTTACTTGTAATGTTTTAAGTAACTTTAAGTAGTAAAGTGTAAGTAAGTAGTGTTGCGTATCGTGTTGTCTGTGTAGCTGCGTAGTGCTGTCTACTAAATCTAGAGCTATCTGGTATTGATAGATACCAGTAAATTTCTAGCAGATTTTTATAAGATTGTGTTTGACATTTCACATCATTTCTTCATACCCACACTTCACTTCAGAGCCTTTTGTCTACATTTTCTCTATGATGTCTTGAGGATATAATCTCCAACCAAGCTAAATCTTCATCTCCTCTCCAAGGGCTTTCTTCTCTCTCCATTGTTTTGCTTGGAGCTTGAGATTGGAAATTTTAGGGTTTTGCTCAAAATCCATTCAAAGTAGGGATATCTCTCCTCTTTCCATATATCTATGTGTTTAGAGATCATCAATCTTTGATTTCTACTTCTAATGTTCAAATGTATTGCAAAAAATCTAAACTTCTTGTGAAATTTCTAGTTTTCCCCATGAACCATTGAAATTGGGCATTTCTCTCGTGATTTGGGTTGTGTATTTAGCTTTCCTAGTATGTTTATCTTCATTGATCATGGATCTAAATGACTTGTGGAAAAACCCATGTTTTAGTTAAAGTTAGGGTTTGTGGATTGAACCGATTTTGCGGCTTTTGTGTTATTCACCATTATGCATCAAATTACTTTCATAATATTGAAATTGGGACATTTACACATGCATTTAGGCATGGAATAATATGGGTACTTAGAGGGGATAACCCATGAGGAAATTGTATAAAAGGTTTTCAAGTAAAGTGTTGTGTTGAGGTGATTGAAATGTTCTCAAAATGGGGTGTGATTCCGGAAACATGGTTGTGGAATTTGATCAAATTATGACTGAGCTTAAGCACATTGATGCTTAGCCTTTGGCCAAAGGGTGATGACGTATTCCTATAGTCACGGAAAATTACTAGTGGATGATGCATTCCTGCAGTAAGTTGAATTATTATATTTTGACAATGTAAAGTTTTGAAGAACTCTCTCTCTCTCTCTCTCTCTCTCTCTCTCTCTCTCTCTCTCTCTCGGCTTTATGAATCATGTGGTGAATATGTGCATTTCACTTATGGGTATTTATTGGAATGTATGGAAATTATGTTAAAAATTCAAGGCGTGACACATCCTCACCAACTCCCTAAGATCACAATTGAACCATTCATTCTGGGCAAATCCAACTGTTGAGCTACCTCCATCGCTGATGCTCCATTTTTGCCAAATCTGCTTTAGCTAAATTTTTCGGAGGAGAAGTAGTGTAAACTCTCCCTCACTCTCCGCGAGTATGTTAGAGACACTAGATGAAGTTTGTAAATATTTAGAATCGAAACAGACTCAATCCAAGCCATACTTTGTTTTCTTGGAAAATCCCATCCAAACTATTAGGGCAATTTCATGCCAAATCAAAATTGTGTTCTCTTATTACACTTACCCCCTAGACTCTGTTTGTGACAATTTTGACCCCGAATTATGTTTCTATTGTGTTTTTTTTTTTTTACCTTGATTTTCAATTTTAGTTAAATTTAGTTTATAAATGTGATAATAGAATTATAATGTCTTTTTGGGAATTATTCATTAACTATTAGGTTATAAAATATTATTATAACTTAAAATAAAAGGAATTTTTTTTTATAAATTGAAAAAACTACGCTAATATTATTATTTTACAATATATTAAGAAACTTTATATTATCATGAATATTTGTCCTTGAAATTACCAAAATTCCCACCATCGTAATAAATTCATTATTTTACCTTCTAAGTTGTATGATATGCCCATATTTATTAGAATTACAAAATCAACTTTGTAATTACTAAAATTACATAAATACCCTTAGAATAAAATGTTTTACCAAAGAACCATTTGCCGTAGCAAAATTACTAAATTACCTTAATCAGTAATTTTACCAAAATGTCTTACATTTAGTTAAATTGCTTAAATAACCCTAGTCTTAATTAAATTATTATTCTACCACCCTACTTATGAAAAATTACTTCACCGAACCTATAACTTTAGAAATTGCCCTTTTGACCCTCAAAGATTTATTTAATTACATGTGCTCCATGTCTTTTAAAAACCTACTTCATGAAATTTTGTGTTAAAATCGAGGAATCCTATGAACTGATTTATGCGTTGTAAATAGATTTTTATGCACCCTTGAAATATTGAAATGACTTTACTCTAGTAATTCAGATATGAAATTGTGAATGTTAGAATGCACAATTAGGTTCGCGGATTAATTTGCGTACATAGAAATCACATAGGCGTTATTAAGTTAAGTAAAGGAAATTGTAAATGATTAAATGTGGAGACGTGATGAGATATAGGGAGGTTATCCCAAGATAGAGATGTGGTATAGAGAGGTTATTCCGAAATTATGATTGGTGGTCAACCAAATGAATTACGGTGGTTATGAGATGAATAGTGGTCAACCGAAGATTATAATGAGACGAATAGTGGTCAACCAAATGAATTATGGTGGTTATGAGATGAATAGTGATCAACCAAAGATTATTATTACAGTGGTTATAAGATATGGTTTTGGGTGATTACTCCTTATGAATTTTGGTATATAAGGTGTCTTGTACTATAGTACCAGGTTACGGTCTATATACTCCCATGGATTCAGTTAGTTCCTCATGGGCCTAGTGGTTTGGTTAGTTCCTAGGAAACTGATCCTTGTGCAGTGCTGAAAAATCCAACTGAGTAGAAAATTTAGCTTGTTTCATTGAGGCTCTTGGTTAAGGCAAGTAAGATGGGACTTAAATCACAAATGATCATAGTTGGGATGGTTAAAATGGGAGGATGCTCTCAAGGTTGAGAACTTTGATGAAACATAAGGATAATGAAATCATCCATATTTTTTCCATATTGTACTGTTTTTCAATCATATATGTGTTGTAGATAATTGTAATGTAGAGGCTATTGGGTGAGAGTTAGTTATTGAGTAAATTATGATAGGTATCGAAGGAGAAGATAGAGTCATATTATCAGCTGCTAGAGGAACAAGCTGGAAATCAGGAGCTACCAGAAGACTGAGGTCTCAACCTGAACAATTAGAGGACCCTACTTTTAATTTTTGTTTTGGATGAACCTAAACTAATTTCCACCCAAGTACTTTATTATTTTGTAATCAAATTATAATCACTATTATATTATGTTATTCTGCTACTTAAAAAATAAATCTTTTTACATTGAATTATTTAAATAATACTTCCAAAAATCAGGGTGTTACAAATGCATCTTTGAAAACATTACTCCCCCCGTCCCAAAAAGTTGGTCCAGTACTCCATTTTGGCTATCCCAAAATGTTAGTCACTTTATGAAAATCAATGTACTTTATTCATTAATTTCCAATTTTACTCTTCTTTTTTCAATGTGACAAGAAGTATTTAAATGCAAAGTTATAATGATTACAATAAATGATACGGCCACACATTCCAAACCACACTCAGCCACACACCGTGCACTGTTCACGTAGGCCCCACCCACTTTACCCTGCCCAAAAAAGAAAAAAGAAAAAACGAAAATTTTGAACATTTCAAAATCCCCAAATTGGGGTTTCAGTCTCATTTGTGCTCCATTTCTCCAGATCTGAAAATCCCAAAGAGTGAGCGAAGAGGAGTAGACGACGCCCACGACTTCTTCCATCGATGCCACAACGACTAGTCAACGCCACCACGAAGACGACGCCACCACCACGACGACGCCCACTCGTGCGACTCAAGACCGTCCATTGCAACCAAGGTCTCTCTCTCTCTCTCTCTCTCTCTCTCTCTCTCTCTCTCTCTGTTGGCATTTTTTGATTAGATAAGTTGATTTTCAAAATTTGAAAACACTAATCTTGAATATCTGTCTATGTCTGGGTGAAGCTCATTTTAATTTTGCAAATGGAGCCACACCGTGTGGTTGAGTGTGGTTGGGAGTGTGAAATCTATATCTTATTTTGGTTCTTTTTTACAGTAGCTAAAAGTGTGTCCATACTTGATCAGTTGATCTGTAGTTGTAATGTAGACATTGACAAAGTAAGAACTAGATGTTCTTTTAGTCGAATTGCAAAGAACTCGTGTTTGATTACAATAAGATTTGTTTCAACTACCCTAACTTGATCCTTTAGAAACTGCAGTCTACTTGTTTGATAAATGGTTTGAAAGAAGAAACATGCAAGTGTTCTCTTCCGCAGTTGTGTGACTTAAAAACCCTTTGTATTGTGCAAATCTTAAGGGTGATGTTGATATAAACAAAAGTGTAGAACCTGGGACACCAACATAAAAATAGAATGCTAACAAAGAAGAAGAAGTTGAATTTTATTTTGTATACAAACAAATGTAAACAAAATATTTGTTCATCTCTGCAGTCCCTGAAAAGGTGCCATGGCAAAGGGAACTCTATATTTCTCTTTAAAATGTGTCCAAGTTTCACCTAAATAATACATTTATTTATCTGAAGGTTTTGCTTGTGAAAGCACACAAGAGAAACAGAAAGCCAGAACAAGAGAAACAACACCAAGCTGTCATCCCATCCTAGATAGAATCTGCTCATGACTAGGTGTACCATTTACTCATTTAGTTCTTGTGGATCACTTTGGATAGAAGAAGATAATCTAATCAAATTTATGCATGTATATAACAAACTAGGGAAAAATTTTGCTTGGACAGCGTACTGTGCCCTTGGTTACTTCATAACATAATTTTTGCGATACAAATTGCTATCAGAAATTCAAGGCAACAGACTTCCAATTCCAAATATTTGGAATAGACAAACATCTATCCTCAATATTGTACATCACTATCCATGCACCTGTCAGGCTTTCACATGCATAATCAAATGCATATTCAAATGGTGGTTTTGCAAGTTTGCTTTCCTAGCCCTTGTCCCATTTATCACTAACTTCATTAACTATTGCTTGTTTATAGCTGACATGGCTTCCACTTCTCCAAACGCCACATCTGGATGGCCTTCAAAAGTTTGTTCTTGCAGGGCTGGTTCGTGCATCCCCACCAAGGCTGGCCCTAATGCAAAAAACCCTGGCCGGTACTACTATAAATGCCCCGTTGGCTCTGTAAGCCTCTCCACTCAACTATTACTTGTTCCAACTATATGTCATTATGTCCTAAAATCTCAGTTGTTTGTTGTGACTAGCCTAGCAGGCAGTGGAATGGTTGGTGCGATAACAACATTCAAGATGTGTCCCATTCGGCAGATGACAGGACACGCCATACAAAATACAACGTCGACCTCAACAACAATTTAAGGGAACTCACCTCAGCCATACGGAATACAGTCCGTATTCTAGTTATCCATTCCCTTATTGGGATTGAAATTTGTGTATTCCTAGTTATCCACCTTATGTGTAGGTAATTTGTTATGTCCAATGTAATATAGTGAGGTACTGGAAAACAGTTATTTTGAAGTCTGTTTCAGACAATGGTTATGTAATGAATGAGAAGACTATGAGAAAGATTGAACTCTATTTTGTACCAATATGTATTGGTGGTTTGGTTATTGGATTATATGAAGTCAAGTTTTGTTCCACAGTCGTATGATTTCTATATACTTTGATGATGCTTTTTGTGTTATTCTATCTCATAGTTTTATATTGTGGATTCCCAGTTGATTAGCGGATGAGACACTTAGACGTCGGGTATGCAACAAAATAGGGGAAATGCTGCCTATTTTTTTTGCAAAAGTAGCAACCTAAACTCAGTTTTATGCACTTTTATAGCAATTTGAGCAACCTGAAGTATAATTTCTGCACTTTCATAGCAGTTTCTGCACTTGTAGACCAGTTTTCAGCAACCTAAAGTGTAATTTCTGCACTTTTATAGCAGTTTTTGCACTCGTAGACCAGTTTTCAGCAACCTAAACTGATTTTTCTGCACATCTAAAGCAGTTTTGGTGACTATTACTCCATTTTTCTGCACTGTAATAGCAATTTGACCAACCTAAATTCAATTTTTTACACTTTCATAGCAGTTTCTGGACTTATAGAGCATTTACAGCAACCTAAAGTCAGTTTCTCTGTGCAATACGGACATGATACAAACCAGACACGATACGGTAAAAATAAGAGCAAAATACATTCCATTATCAATCATGACACGATACAAACAAGACACGATATGGTAAAAATAAGAGCAAAATATATTCCATTATCAATCATGACACGATACAATACAGACACGATACAAACAAGACACGATACGGTAGAAATAAGAGCAAAATACATTCCATTATCAATCACGACATGATACGGTAAAAATAAGAGCAACATACATTCCATTAACCAAGCAAGTGTTGTACTCTGTCTCATTATTCATTCTTTTCACCATTTCCTAAAAACTTGGTTGAACACCTTGCCATTCTTGCAATTGACTTCCCATTATACTTGATTGTGGTCTTCCTGAACCTTGTGGCCCTCCTCTTATTGCACTTTGCATGGTCGACATCAAGTTTGGTGGATTTTCCCAACCTTATGGTCCTCCTCTTATTGCCCTTTGCATGGTCGGCATCAAGTTTGGTGGATTTTGAAAGTTGTGGCCCATCATGTTTGGCCACATTAATGATCCCATGTTTGGCCACATTAATTGTCTTATGTTTGGCCACATTAATGCTCCCACGTAAATCAAGACCAATAAATCAAGAGTGTAATAGGAAAATACCAAGCTAGTTAGTTACTTACACTGATATTTACAACACTCTCTTGTATTGTACCCGCATTGAGAACCGCAATATCTCGGATCTCCTAAAATTAACAAATGATATTACTACGAATCAGTCATTCAATATATCTAAATGCCCATATTAACTAGAAAGAAAAAAATGAACACAAAATTTATACCTTAACTTTTTCGTTGGACACGGCGGCCTTCTCGGCAGTCAAGCTTTTCTTCTTAATTGTTTCCCTTTTCTTCTTAACAGCTTTTTCCACATAACTTTGCTTCCTTTTACACTGCGGTCTCCCTTTTTGAGTAATGCTTTTAGGGTCAAGTATGTTCGTGCTTTGCTTGGAAGCTATTACTCCATCTCCAAATGAGAGAGAATCAACCATATCATCAACCATATTGCTTGCACAAACAACTTGGGTTTCGATCACCTGGGCTTCAATGAACTGCCATTTGAACTCGTGCCCCTGTGCCATCACCCTATTATACTTCTCTTCATTGTCTTCCACCAAGTTCGCAATCTCATTATAGAGATTGCAAACGTTGTCATTCCGGCGCGCTTCAATGGTTTTTGCCGGTTTATCGTAACTTATCCGAACTTTAGCGTGGGCCCTTTTCACATTTTTGCACCATCTTGTCAACACATACTTTTCTGGCACTTTGTGAATTCCCCTAAGCTGGTACACAAACAGTTGATGCTTACACACCATTCCTTTAGACTCAAATAGCCGGCAATTACAATGAGTTTCATTAGTTTCACCATTAAAATGAATTTTAAATGACACACACCTCTGAAATTGGTCTTCTCTTTCTCCAACTGTAATCAACTCTTTCACCTCATATAACGTCACAACATCACCTACTTTTGTTTCACCTAAAGAACATACCATTTTTTCACAATATTGCTCATGAAACTCTCTAACCTTGGTATGAGTGTAAGCACGTTGAAATTGCTTCTCCAACCCATCGCTAGTTATGCAAGGAATGAAAGTGTGCCAACTAGTGTGATCTTTTTTTCATTTTCCACCTTTTTCGTCAATGCATTTTCATATTGCTCAACGAATTGTTTCAAGGTCATCGTTGAACTAATGTAACCATCAAAGTATGCATTCATACTCTCGCTTCGTTGTGTAGATGACATTCCCGTCCAAAACACATCTTTCACAAAAGCCGGCACCCACCGCTCCTTCTCCAAAGACAACCCATGTAACCATGTGTTACTCTGAAGCTCGTACTTTTTTATGAGCTCATCCCAAGCAGTCTCAAATTCTTCTACTGTCAGTGAATCATAAACTGTGGAGCGAAAACGGTGACTAATTTTTTCATAAGGTTCGTACCCTTTCAACTTTTCCGGCACCTTCTTCATAATATGCCATATGCACCATCGATGTCGGGTATTGGGGAATATATTCTCTGTAACATTCTTCATGGCCGCGCATTGATCGGTAATAATTGCATTGGGAGCATGACCCGACATGCATATCAACCAATTCTTAAATAGCCACGAAAATGACTCCGTATCTTCATGGGAGATAAGTCCACATCTCAATAATACCGAGCTACCATGATGATTGACGCCTACGAAAGGAGGAAAAGGCATGTCATACTTGTTGACGAAGTATGTTGTGTCAAATGTCACAACGTCACCAAACTCCTTAAAGATGCCCTACTCCTTGTGTCAGCCCAGAATACATTCCTTAATCGAAATAATTCAAATAATTCCGGCAATCCCTCGGCAAATATGGAACTTTATCAGGTCCACCAGCTTCAATTTGAAGCGAGTCAATACTCTTATTCAACCTGATCCCAGCTTTGTCATTCATCAAAAGAATCCTTTTCACACTAGAATCAGGTACCCTACTGCTCTTAAAAAATTTAAACTTTCCCGGACTTTGATCATGATTGTGCTCCAAGATAACCTGACTTACCCTCCAGTTTCCTTCCTAGGTTAAACAACAATTAAGGTGAGCCGGACATTCAGTTTTTGATTGTGGACGTAACTTGGCAAGGTTGCTTCCTCTAAGCCTTGCCTTTCCACCTTTACAGCATTCAAAAATTACATGCCTCAAGACTCCGTCTTTTCCCTTTGTCGAAGACTTTTTAGCCACTGCAAACCCCTTTTCTTTTGCAAATTTTGAGTAATACAAGTAAGCATCATTGGGGCTGTCAAATTCCATTCCCATCTTCGGATCCTCAATTGTATCTTCAGAATTCTCAATTGCCGCTTTACCATCACCACCCTCCTTTATTGGAGAACCATTCGTAACCTCTTCCACTTCTTCATCCCTTTCAATTTGGGACGATATAGGACACATCACCGATGGATCAGACTCTGGCGAGGGAAAATGAAACATCACCTACAGATTAAAAATAAACAAGACCAAGTGAGTGTAATACGCGGAATATGAAATGAACTCATTAATGTGTAGACTTGGTGATGCAAGACTATGAATCTACGGTGCTGAAGATTCAAACTGTTAATATACTAGATATCTGGCCACTTTGTCTACAAATCATGCAACAATAAAGCTTATTAGTAGGGAGTTCTTTATGGCTAGTGATGGGAGGAAGTTTGAGAAGCTTCACCTAGGAGAATATCAGTGGGAGACTTATGTGGATGCGTTTGATCGTGCTTGCAAATTTGCATCAGGACTGATTAAATTAGGTCATGATGTGAATACTCGTACAGCCATTCTTTACGGTTGTGCTAGGGTTTTTGTCTCCTTCATGCCTTAAACCAGTGTACTTCATATAGATTGCTTATTGCTTGGCAGACAGAAGTGTCAACCCTGATTTGCGATTCCAAGCAATTGAAAAAGATGGCAGCCATAAGTTCTGGTAGCACAGGGCTACCCAAGGTTTGATGCAACTTTTAAGTTTCGCATTCTTCATAATCTGTCATCCGCATTTGTTGAACTGAGTTCAGTCTAAACCCACATGTTTTAGATATTGGCTATTAACGAAAATTTTCCTAGGAAAGCATAACTCAGATGTTTTTCCAGGAAAGCAAACAATGAACAACGAAAATAATGCCCAAATGGTTGAGATTGAAAAAGTTCAAAATCGTTATATTCACAGCTGTTTCTAACAAAAGTAGGGGATTACCTCTTTCTTCTTATTCGTACTTCTGCAGCAGCAATAATGGATCTCAGATGTCAGATGTTTGGTCTCAGATGTTTGATCTTCTTCTTCTTTCTTCTTCTTCATTGATGGCTTCCCCTCTCTCTGTCTATCAGACGCCCGCGAAAAATGAAACCCAGACGAAGACGATTTGGGTCTTAGATGTTTGATCTTCTTCTTCGTTGATGGCTTCCCCTCTCCCTCTCTCTCTATCGTTGATGGCTTCCCCTCGCCCGCAAAAAATGAAACCCAGACGATGGGATTTCAAAATTTTCATTTTTTTTTGGGCGGGGTAAAGTGGGTGGGGCCCACGTGAACAGTGCACGGTGTGTGGCTGAGTGTGGTTTGGAATGTGTGGCCGTATCATTATACTAATGATTATGGGCAAAGTGGAAAAAATGAAAATAAAAAAATGTAATGATTATATCTTGAAAAAAAAAATTAGTTACTCAAAGTGGCCCTAACTTTTTTGGGACGGAGAGAATAACCAAACCAAACCCAGTCTTATGTTCCAATCAATTGGGACGGAGAGAATATAAACTACTATTTAGGGGGTGTTCCACTAACAAAAAACTGTGAAAAATTAATTTTTTTAAAAAACTGGGTTAGTGAAACACCCCCTTAATTTTTGTGAATAAAGCCTGAAAACGGTAGCGAAGAGTCCTACCATGAAAGATTAGGTGACGTATGCGAGAACTTGATGAAAATGGACTTACAAACCTAGGGAAAGAAAAATTACTCCAATAATGATGAAATTGAAGCGAGGACTCGGTGAACATCAACTCAAGACAGGCTTGGATTTTTGGCTTTTATCCCAATCAAAACAATGTGGTTTGAGGTTGGGTTTGTACAATTTAAAAAAAAAATGAATTTAAAAAAAATGGAAGTTGGGTTGCTACAATTCAAAAAAGGAATTAGCTCCTCTCCAGTCTTCTATAGTATCAGATTTTGTGGGCATATACTAGGCCCACACCAATGATTGGAACCATTTACATTGTAGATTTTATCGAGAACTATAACCACACCACAATCATCTTGATCGAAAACTGATCAATGCATGATCGACATCCTTTTATATTAGAAAAGACACACAAATGGGATCAAATCAATGTGCAAGGTATATTATTTTCTATGGAAATGTGTGCAGATCAGTTATTGATCAGTATCAGATTACTCCCTCTGTCCCAAAAAATTAGAGCCGCTCTGGGAATTCAATTTTTTTTTTAAAGACATAATTATTACACTTTTTCATTTTTGTCTTTCCTATTTGCTCATAATCATTACAACTTTGAATTTAAATGGTTCTTGTCAAGTCAAAAAAGGAAGGGTGAAATTGGGAATTTATCAAAAAATACATTAACTATTGTAAAGATAAAATTTTTGTGACAACCCAAAATAGAATACAGTACCATTGATTTTTGGTATTGTAAAAATTCTCGGCAAGATCTAAAAAGTGAATTGTCCAATCATTATTGTGAGCCCGATATATGTCCACAATATCCAAAACTTAGAGATGGCCTTGATTTGGCGGCTTCGAACGATTGTGCAACCACCATGACTTAAGAAAAGGCATGATCAATAATGGAGTTTTTACTGTTTAGTTTATGTTGCAGAAGAAGCACGTGTTTAGGGAAGCCAACAAACGGGGCGCTGTAAATGTCAAAGGATGACCTAACGGATGCAATTATTGAGGAACAAAAATAAATCGATGTACAATTTTTTAGTTTAAGTTCAGTGGATATGTTCTTGCCTTCATTCAATTTTTCAATTTTTTTTTTCCGTATTTGTTGATTTCACGCCATTTTTTTTCTGCATTGTTGATGGCCTTGACAAAAAAAAAAAAAATCAAATTTTAAAACAAAGACAAACAAAAAAAAAAACCAAACCTGACCTTAGTAAGAAAAAAAATGTAGTGGAGGCATATTCTACATAGCCCAACCTACGAGAAAAATTGAGTGTTCGTTGGGTACAACGTGGTACCCAGCATGCATCTCGGCCGTCTAAAAGTATTTTGAACATACTCGATTTTAGAGAGATAAAAAGAGAGAGAAGGAGGGGAGAGAGAGAGAGAGCGAAATTTGAGCCATCCAAAATACTTTTAAACAGCCAAAATACGCGCTTGGGTATCACGTGTGCGGTACGCTATTTGCACCCGAGTTTTTCTCCCAATCTACACCCTACTCATTATGGTGAAGCCGGCTGAAGTGGCTAGTATTTTCAACTTTGGGGTTGTTAAAAATATTAATAGATGTATAAGTAATAATGATACTTTAAGTGGGATTGGTTTGGTAGTTATTTTCAAAATATATCACCTTCGACACTCTAGAGGATAGAATAATTGTTAATTTTATTCCTTACACTGCTCTTGTGGTTGATACTTCCAGACTTAACCGTAGATGATCAAATACATTTAAATTATTATATTTTTTGGGAGTGTAGCTCATACCTCGAAAAGCTATATTTTGTTTTTGACAAGTCGAACTTTAAAAAGTCATTCAAAGGAGCAAAATGCTATCGATTTTAAGCCTTCCTTTGGGATAATTTATTGGGTGTATTTTTTACACAATTTTTTCGGTTTTTTTTTTTTTTAAATTTTTACTTAACTTGGGTTTGTTTGGCTCCACGACAAAAATTTAAAAAGTTAAAGAACATAAAAATTATACTCAAATACCTAATACTTAAAAATTAATAAAAGAAAACAAAAAAAAGGTGGGAAAATTATGCCTGCGGGTACTTACGAAGACAATGGAGTTTGATCTCAACCGTTGATTTAATTTTTCCAGACTATTTCACATACATTTCCATTTTTCCAGACTATTTCACATACATTTCCTGTATCGAAACATTTCCCCAAAGACAATTGGCTAAAAAGAAAAAGAAAAAGAAAAGAATCCCTTTTCCAAAAGAATTCTTATTCGAACTAAACTTTAGCCAAGAAAAGCACAGAACACTGCCGTTTATACAATGGGACATCTTCGTTACAAGAATCTACAGACAGATATGAACAAAAATACTTCTCTTTTTTTATAACCCCTCCTCCAATAGAACAAAATAAATAAAATAAAATAAAAACAAAATTCTTTAAAAAATCTTGCTAAGATAGTGTAGGAAGAAAACTTGAAGCCCTGGTCAAACCTGGGCTGTTTGAACTGGTCCACTTGGAGTGTTCTCAAACTGAGAAAGTGGAAATTCCACCAAGTAATAAAATTCTAGGACGCGGGGTTGCTTTTGTGCACTTCTGTCCGCAGCCGTCAAGTGTTTTTAATGGTTCAAATTGAAAACAAATTGTTCGCGCGAACAATTCTTCTCTTTGTTTAAAATCTAGACCGTATTTCCAAGCAACGGATGACCTGGATTGTGTACAGCAGAAACCCCAGATCCAAAATTCTACTATCTTCCGTTAAATTTGAAAGTTAAACCGGTAAACGAGCCATTTCGGCAGATATTAGACCGGGCTCATGATCTCCCTTCGGCTCCAAACACTTGAACGACGGCAACTTCACCGCCGTCCTTCTCGACGATGTCGACCCATCGCCCATGCCCTTTGGAGACAGAACTGTCGACGACGACCGGGAAAAGAACGGCGGGGCCATAGAAAACACCCACCGGTCCGACCGGCCAGACTTCATCCCCTGGTCTAATCGCCGGAACGACCTTGGCCCTCTGCTACTTCCCTCTCCTAACCCCGGTCTATACCTTTGCGAACTACTACCTTGATCACTTGGCAATACTACCATGCAACTCGTCGTCCGGTCCAACACCCGGCTCTTCATCACCTGTTTCCTCACGTCCTCCGGTAGTCGAAGCGTGAACCGGTCCGTGTTGTCCCCCGGGCTGACCAACGAGTGCCCGGTCGAGTGCGACCGAGGAAACTTTCCAAACATTTTAGACCGGAAGTGGAAGGACCGGGTCCTCGGCGGCCGGTTCTGGTTCACGCTCTTACTCCTGTCCATCACTGGAGGCGGCGTAATAGCACCATCATCACGTTCATCTTCCTCACCCTCACCAACCCGGATCGACACGTCGTCGTTCCGAGGGCTCGGAAATCCGTCTTGATCATCCGAATTTTCAGCTCGGAATTCGGGTACTTCAATCGTCTCGCCCGGTTGTTGAACCAGATTAGCCCGACAAACCGGGCAAGTCACGTGCGAGCCAAGCCAAACATCTATACACTCAGGGTGGAATACATGATCGCACTTCGGAATAAGCCTAAGGGTATCATCGTCTTCGAACTCGTTCAAGCACACGGCGCACTCGAGCGCGCCTTTCCCGATCTTCATCCCTTTCACCGTCGAGTACTCGAACGTCGGGAAGGTCTCGATCACCGCGAGGTCGAGGCCTCGCGCCGCGTTCCGGCGACGCAGGGAGTCACGGATCCCGCCGAGGGGGCGGACGCTGCCGCCGACCCCGGTCGAGTCGGTACAGTGGCGGAGGTAGATGGAGAAAAAACCCATCAAGAAGAGCGCCGCGATTAGGACCACGATTATGATGGCCATGGAAGGGGTGAAGTTGGCATATGGGTATTGGTTGTTTGGTGGGCTCGCATTAGAATCCGACTGCGCCGTGGCCGGAGAGAGTAAGAGTAGGAGTGAGAGATAAATTATCGGACGGATTGCGTCGACGGCCATGACGATCTATTTTACCGTCTCTCTGACAATCTATTTCAATTCGCGAATCAAACGAGTAAATTTTTTTTTTTTTTTTTGGTGTGTTTTTCTGTAGTGGGTTGATATGGGTTCCGAGTTAGAGACGGGGTGGGTGGGAGTGAATGGAGGAGAGGAAGGACAAGTGTTTTTTAAGTTTATGTAGAGAGGGTAAATGGGTTTTAGAGAGAGAAAGTTGGTGGAGAGAGATTGTGAATCCGAGAGGGCGGCGTCGTGTGATTGAAGACAAAGACTATGAGCTCTGACTTTCCGGAGGAGAGTGGAAGGTCGAATTAATCGCACCTTCTTCCTGAATTTTCTAGTCGTTTAGTCCGGTCTTGCGTGCGTCTGCGATGACGCAAACTACTGCTAGGACTCATGAAGATGTCTTTGGAGCACTGTTGGTGTTTTAACACCTTTTTTTTTTTAATGGAAATTATTTTCTTTCACATTACCTTTTTAAAAAAATGCACATATCTTTTTGGTCTTGTAGTGGCTTTTGATGTGTAATTTTGTTGTTAAAAGACAAGAAGATGAGTGTATTTGTAAGTAAGGAACCATCTCCTCTCCGGTCCCTTTCTAGTTTGCAATTTTGTAGGCCTATAAAGGGTTCACAACGATAATCCGAATTGTTCATGTTGTAAAGCTCATCGAGAAATTCAAGCACACCAACTATTATGTTGGTTAGAAATGAGTTGATACTTGATCGACGAACATTTATATTCAAAGGACACTCACAAATGGGTTTGAATCCAGTGTGAATGGAATTTTTTATTCAATATAAATGTATATTGACCAAGGGGTGTTTTGGAAGAAAAAAAAGCAGATCTGGTTTTTTGGTTTAATTTTTCGTTTTGTCTTTACTTAATTTTTTTTGCATTTGTTAGTTTTGCGTCAAGTTTTCGTGGTTTATGGTTTTGTCTCGACGAGAAGAATCCAAAAAGTATAAAATTATAGTCAAAACTAGTATTTTTTTTAATAAAGCCAAAGATAAATCAAAATAAACCATATTATTGGTTTAATTTTGGCTTTATTAAAAAAATTAGTTTCGTGCATAATTTTATACTTTTTGGATTCGTTTTTTTGAGACGAATCTATAAACCACGAAAACTTGACGCAAAACTAACAAATGTAAAAAAATTGAATAAAGACAACAAAAAAAAAAATCAAAAAACCATTTTTTTCTTTTTTACCAAATCACCCCAAAGTATCAATTGATATTCGATCAAACATGATTTTTTATTTGATAACTTGTTCTCGACGAGATTTACAACACGAACAGTTCTGGTCATTGTTTTGGGCCCATTATGAGCTCATAAAATTGCCAACTGGAGTGAAACTGAAGAGAATGACATTGGGGAGGATCTGGTTTTCATAAGAAAATGGGGTGTGAACATCAGTTGATAGGAAAAAAAGAATGAAACAAAAAGATTGTGGGAACTTATTTTCTTAACGTAATGTATGTATATAACGATAGATATGTAAATTGGCTTGATTGATCACCATCGAATAAGGTATTTTGAAAATTTGGGTTCATCTTTGGACCAATTAAATTTGAAATAAACAAAATATTGTATCAAAGTATCTAAAAATTTTAGACTAGGTCATTAATTTGTCGTGTCGAGGTATCTTCTGAAGAAAATGTCCTAGAAAATAAATATGGTTAAAATAGACATCAAAATATTACGTGACGGTGGTGCTGAAAAAGACGTAAAGTATTACGCGGCGTGAACGAGCACCTGCTAACTTTTATTTTGTAACATTGGCAGCGTGCCACGTAGACTTAGAAAACTATTTGCTGTGTTCGGATTGCAACTACAACCAAACTTTCATTTTCCGTACGACCAGTAAATAAGACCGTGGGCAGTTTAAAAATATTACAGTCAAAATTTGGACTGCATGCATTACCAATTCTACCATGAATGGGATCCCACCTAATTGTATTTGAGAGAGAAGGAGGACAATGAATTTGACGTTGGCTTTTGGGTCAAAAGTTAAGAGGGAGGGAGAGAAAGAGGTGGGTGGGGCCTGGGTCCGTACGAAAAATAAAAAATTTTGGTTGAAGTTGCAATCCGAACACAGCCATTGTTTGGGGAGAAAGCATTTGAGCAAACAAGGATGTAAAAGACTCGTTCTTGGTTCGTTAGTATTAATTATTATCACGGCTGGATTGAACTGCTTTTGGGGTTTGGGGGCAAAACGGTAATTTCTTACACCTGGATTTAGCTAATAATGGCGTGTGTAATAATGAGAGAATTTGAGACCCTTGTACGAATTAGCTTTCTCGGAGGAAAAGCAGGTGCCATGGGCGAACCAATCATAGGATAAATGTCACGCCCTCAAATTTAATAAATCAAATACAAATAAAGTCCACGTAGGATAAATCAAAAGTCATACATTTCCTCATTTAAAGTCAAAGTACATTGAGTTTCTCCAAGAGGTACCCATACCCATGCATAAGTAATGAATAGTTAAGAGTTATTACATAATCCAAGATTTGTCAAAAGATTTAAGGAATTAAAGTTACAAGATCATCTCCCAAAATATATATACGACGGAGAGGATAAAATAACTTCATGTCGAATGAGCTTCATGATATGCATCCACACGCCAAGCATTCCAATCACGTGCCTTGCCGAGTACCTGAAAATGATAGGTTGAGCTCACTAGCCCAGTAGGAAACTTTTCTACCAACGCTAAGGGTATAGAAGATGAAACATGCATATGGAGATGTGATACACATGAATGGATAAGCTAAAATAGACCAAAGTAAATCGACTCGATGATAGAGTGCCTAGTAGATGCCCCGAAGATTGTACCAAACCCAAGTGTCCATAGATTTCCTCATCTTCGTTACATTTCACGTCGTAGGTCCAATCCTTTCAAAACATTTCCATTTTCATAAAACATTTCATTTTTTTTTTCACGATAACCACTTATGGAAATAGGGAATGAATCCCTCTGCCGGATTTCGTGGGCTCCGAACACCCCTGCCGGATTTCGTGGGCTCCGAACACCCATGGCTAGGGACGCACCAAATGGTGGCCCTAGAAATAGCAAATCATCCTTTTCAAAAGTTTATTTAACAATCAAGGGTCCAAAAACATCCACGTAATTCATTTAGTTCGAAAGCTCGTAGTGTGTCGGTTGTGGCAAAGTTAACATGTGTCCAAGAACGTGATAAATCATGATAAAACATCATTCATATCATGATAGGCTACCAATGCTTAGATGTCGATTTGAGAAGCTTAGGAAAGGCCAATGGAGGCCCGGAGCAACGGAACACGAAAATGGAGTTATAAACCCCGAGAAAACCCGACACCTTAATAGTAAAAAGCACATTTCTCCCAAAATACAACGGCTATGAATATGAGACCACTTGGGCTTGAAAGTAGACTCATAGAGCTTTCCAACGGTTCAAGAATCACCTCAAACGGAGTTCGGATGAAGCCGGGGCGTGTCCGCGAAGTTGGATCAAAATCTGCCTTACTAACGGATTGGTATCGATACCTATGAGAGGGGTATCGATACCGGGCTACTAAAATCTCAACAGAGCGTTGGGTATCGATACCCAAGAAAGGGGTATCGATACAAAGACCATTACGAGCGAAAATTTGCAGATTTTTCCAAAATGGAGGGGGTTTCAACCCAAGCCAAAAATGAGGTTTCCAACAACAAATAACCATAGAAGAGGGATATATCAACCACTAATTCATGATTTTACCAACTAAACATGTAAAACCCATACTCAATCAAAACCCAAGCTCATTTCCATGGTGATAACAAGTTTAACAAGAGGTTGGGAACAAGAACACCAACAATGCAATCAATCAACAAATATACATTTAGAGGAGGTAGAAGATTGTTTCCTACCTCAAGGATTGAGCTCCAAATGAGAAGGAAATAAACCCTAGACTTTGCTTCCAACTCCAACCGAATTGAGCTTCCCACGACGAACCCAACGGAGACCGGACTTCAAATCACGCGTAGAAGGTGAATATTTGGTTGGATGTTGAAGTATTTGAGTGTGGAGGGTGGATTTTGTGGAGGGTTTTGAAGAAACTTGAGAGAAGAAGAAGAAGAGAGATAGAGATGAGCTTTGAGAGAAGAGAGGAGTGTGATTTTTGACAAAAAATCTGATCCAAATGTGTTTATATACACTCTCACACTAGCACTTACACCCCCCTTGTTTCTTATGTGCTTCACAAATGCCCAAATGCAATTACTAACTTCACATTGACCCCATATTACATTGTTTTCATTTCCCCACACTTCCCCAATATTATTTCCGGAAAATTATTTAAAAACACGAGTCCTTACATTCTACCCCCCTTAGAAAAAATTTTGTCCTCAAAATTTGAAACAACAATGCACTCCAATCCACTACATGCTCATGCATGATATGCAATATGTACTCAACTCACAAACTCATAAAATGCATAACTTAAACATGTACTCACATAGCTTAAACGGAAAATAACTCCGGGTGTTTCTCTCTCATTTCATCCTCCCTTTCCCACGTTGACTCCTCGCTACCAAAATTGTTCCACAAAACCCGCACAAGTTGAATTGTCTTACCCCGTAGCGTTTTCTCCCGTGAATCTATAACTCGTATCGGTTTCTCCCCGTAAGATGCATCGGCTTCAAGCTCAAGTTCGGACCATTCTAGCACATGTGATGGATCCGGTTCGTATTTCTTCAACATAGACACGTGAAACACATCGTGAATACTCGATAGCCTCGGCGGTAATGCTAATCGATACGCAACCTCCCCAATCTTCTCAATGATATCAAATGGCCCAATATAACGTGGAGATAACTTACCCCCTCGCCCAAAACGAGTCAAACCCCGACGCGGTGAAATCTTGAGGAACACGTGATTCCCCACATCAAACGATAACGGTCGTCTACGTCGATCGGCATAGCTCTTTTGGCGACTTTGAGCGGTCAACAAACGTTGGCGAATCACCTTGACCTTCTCGGTCGTTGCCTCTTGCGCGGCTTTAAGCCTCTTGCGAATCAATCCCATCGTCTCGGCAGTTTCGGCTACCAATTCGGGCCCCACTAATGTCGCTTCTCCCAATTCGCTCCAACACACGGGTGATCTACACGGCCTCCCATACAAGGCTTCATATGGAGCCATCTCGATACTCGATTGATAACTATTATTATACGCAAATTCGACTAACGGTAGATGATCTTTCCAACTTCCCCGAAAATCTAACACACAAGCTCGAAGCATATCTTCTAGGATTTGAGTCGTCCTCTCAGATTGACCGTCGGTTTGAGGATGATAAGCGGTACTAAACAACAAGTTCGTGCCAAGCGCGGCTTGCAAACCTTGCCAAAAACGTGCCGTAAAACGCGGATCTCTATCGGACACAATGGACACCGGAATTCCATGCAATCGGATAATCTCACGGATGTACAAACGACTAAGCGCCTCAATCGAATCAGTAACTTGAATCGGTAAAAAGTGCGCGCTCTTCGTCAATCGGTCCACTATAACCCAAATAGCATCGTGCCCCCTCGGCGATCTTGGTAAACCCGTAACAAAATCCATCGTCACATTCTCCCATTTCCACTCGGCTACCGGTAAAGGTTGCAACTCGCCTGCCGGTCGTTGATGTTCTGCTTTCACTTGTTGACATGTTAAGCACTTGGACACGAAAATCGCCACGTCCCTTTTCATTCCCGACCACCAAAATTGCCTACGCAAGTCATGATACATTTTCGTCCCACCCGGATGTACGGCTAACGGTGAATGATGAAATTCTCGTAAAATCTCGCCCTGACACGAATTTGGTACGAATAACTTCCCTTGGAATCTAATACTTTGGTCGGCGTGAATCATCCAACCAATAGGTGCCTCCCCGCTAAGAATTTTGCTTCGAAAAGTACTCGCTTCCCATCCGTTTGTTGTGCTTCCACCACGCGGGTCGATAAAGTTGAACGAACCGTCAAATTGCATAAAGTAACTCCCTCGCGGACCTCCTCGCAATGCAAAGCGTAAAAACCCAACTCGTTCATTATTTTCCATTCATCGATTACCAAACTCGCTAGTTGTGCCGGTTTTCTACTCAATGCATCCGCTACCACGTTTGCCTTGCCCGGATGATATTGAAGTTCGAAATCGTAGTCCTCCATGTGCTCCATCCAACGGCGTTGGCGCAAGTTAAGCTCTTTTTGCGAAAACAAGTACTTCAAACTCTTGTGGTCGGAAAACACCTCAAATTTTTCACCGTATAAGTAGTGCCGCCAACTTTTCAAAGCAAAGACCACGGCTGCTAGCTCTAAATCGTGCGTAGGATAATTTCGTTCATGAGTTTTAAGTTGCCGCGACCCGTACGCTACCACTTTACCCTGTTGCATTAACACGCACCCAAGCCCTTCCCGCGAGGCATCACAATACACGGAGTAGCCAACTCCACGCTCGGGCACAATCAAAACAGGCGCACTAGTCAACCGCTTCTTCAACTCCTCGAATGCCAATTCACATTTATCGTCCCAAACAAACCGTGTCCCCTTTCGTGTCAATCTAGTCATTGGTGCCGCTAAACGTGAGAAATCAAGCACGAACCGACGATAATAACCAGCTAAACCCAAAAAGCTTCGGATCTCAAACACACTCTTCGGACGCTCCCAATTCAAACCGACTCGATCTTACTCGGATCAACGGACACCCCATCCCTCGATACCACGTGACCCAAAAACTTCACCTCGGCCAACCAAAATTCACACTTACTAAGCTTGGCATACAAACGGTGCTCTCTCAAGGTTTCAAGCACAAAGGAAAGATGAAATTGGTGATCTTCCTCGGAAGATGAATAAACAAGGATGTCGTCAACAAAGACCACCACAAACCGATCAAGATAGGCACGAAAAATGCGGTTCATAAGATCCATGAATGTAGCGGGAGCATTGGTTAAGCCAAATGGCATGACCACGAATTCATAATGGCCATATCGGGTACGAAAGGCGGTTTTGGGAATATCTTCTCGCCGGACTCTCAATTGATGGTAGCCGGACCTCAAATCAATCTTAGAAAAGTAAGTGGCACCTCGGAGTTGATCAAACAAATCATCGATCCTAGGCATCGGATACTTATTCTTAATCGTGACCCGATTGAGCTTACGATAATCTATGCACAAACGGAGCGACCCATCCTTCTTTTAAGCAAAAAGAGCCGGAGCTCCCCACGGCGAAGTACTTGGACGAATGAACCCCACGTCTTGCAACTCTTGTAGTTGTTTCTTTAATTCTCTCAACTCGGCCAGTGCGAATCGATAAGGAGGCATAGAGATAGGCGCGGTGCCCGGGACTAAGTCTATGGTAAACTCGACCTCCCGCTCGGGTGGCAAGCCCGGTAACTCCTCCGGAAAGACATCCGGAAAGTCACAAACAACCCGCGGTAACTCCCCACGTGTAGACATATCCTCATCTAGCGTCAAGCTAGCTAAGAGGCATGCGATCGATTCCCTTTCCCGCGGTTCACATAGGTACGGCTCCAACGGTTCCCGACGTTCCCCGAAAAATTCGAAACAATTACCCTCCGGCGGACAAATCCGAACCCGACGCTTAAAACAATCGATAGTAGCGTGAAAGGTCGATAACCAATCCATTCCCAAAATAAGATCGAACCCCGTCATGCCTAAAACTATGAAATCAAACACAAATCGACGATCCCGGATAACCAACTCACAATCCCGACATATACGATCTAACAAAGTTCTACCACCCAATGGCGTGTCAACAAACAACGGCGGACTAAGCTCCTCGGACTCCAACTCTAAAGCACGTACAAATGATGCAGCTATGAAAGAATGCGATGCTCCCGAGTCAAACAAAACTTTTGCAAATGAGTGGAATAAAAGAAATGTACCCCTCACAACCGATGCGTCTGGAGTCTGCGAAGTAGTGTGAGGTGGTGGTGGTGTAGCTGCAGCAACAGTGAAAACCCGGCCTGGCGTAGTCTGCACTGGCGTGGACGAGCTCGCTCCCCGCTCAACCCGTGACCCCTGAATAGAAGTGGTCTAACGAAAGTGTGGCTGGCTCTGACTACCCCTCTGCTGCTGTCGACCAAACCCCTGCCCCTGCCTCGGCTACTGAACCGAGCCGGACTCACTACGCGTACCTCCCTTCTGTGGACAAAACCTCGCTACGTGACCAAATCCGCCACACCCAAAACAAGCACCCGAAGTCTGAACACGCGGTGGTGGAAGGGCTTTAGGCTGAGTGCACTAAGAGCGAATATGACCCGGCTGGCCACATTGATAACAAGTGTTCTGCGGCCTCGACGAATTTCCCCCAAACCCGGAAGAAGTAGGTGCCCTAAAAGTTGAACGATTCGGCATTGATTGGAAAGAATCCCTCATCCTCTTCCTATTTTGGTTCGCATAACCCCCCGTCGGTGCACTCACGGTAGTAGTCGACGGTCTAGACTCCAATCTCCTAGCACTCTTTTGCTCACCCTCCTCGCTCTCCAAACTCCTAGCCAACTCCACAATATCGGAAAACCTCTCAAGCTTGCTGCTCATCACGAACTTCCTAATGTTTGAGTCCAAACCCTTCACAAACCTCTTGCATTTTCTCTCTTCCGTATTCACTAGTTCCAGCGCGAAACGGGATAAAGATTGGAACTTCATGGCATACTCCGAAACGGTCATCGTGCCTTGCTCAAGCCTCTCAAATTGCTCCCTAAGTTGCTCTTTATATGAATTCGGAAAGTATTGGTCCTCGAACTTCACCTCAAACTCGGCCCAAGTTATGCTCTCAACGTCCGGTTCATCAACATTTCGTGCCGCCCTAGCCGCTTTCCTAGCATCCCTCCGCTCCGCAAGAACCGATTGCCACCACTCATTGGCTTCCCCCGTAAGTTGGCAAGCTACAAGACGAACCCTCAGATTATCCTCGGTAATGTCAAGCAAGTCAAACAATTTTCGAATCTCCGATAGCCAATGATTTGCGATCAACGGATCAACATTAAGTCCGTCGAACTTAGGTGGGTCCATGCGACGAAACTCCTTAGCCACCTCCATGGCGCGAGTAGTAGTATTAGCCCTAGCATTTTGAGCCAAAAGGTTGTGCGCCGCAAGCGCCGCCACAAAGTCGGTCATGAATGGATTCGGTGGGTTTTGACCTCCCGGTTGTTGCACCTCTTCCTCACGCCTGTCATCTCGACCCCCTGAACGTTCCCCATGTTGACTAGCCTCATCATTAGCCCGCTCGTTTCTACCCCGTCCAGTATTCCGACCACCCCTAGCGGTCACACCACGTCTAGTACCTCTTCTTGGCGCCATAATTCTAATAGGATTATAAGAAAGAAGAATCATTAAACCCAACATTATCTCAAATGAGGTCAAAGCCTCTACGTCAACCCAACCCGGGTAACAACTCAACATTATGCTCGTTAACTCATATACATCTCGGTATACCAATGTGATGATCATGAATGTCACACAAGCACACAATGAATGAGAAAAATATGATTTTCATGAGAAAACTTATGCAATGGTATAAGCCCTAAGACTCGAAGTCTTCCCCACGGTTCCTAAGTATTCGAACCTATGCTCTGAAACCAAGTTGTCACGCCCTCAAATTTAATAAACCAAATACAAATAAAGTCCACGTAGGATAAATCAAAAGTCATACATTTCCTCATTTAAAGTCAAAGTACATTGAGTTTCTCCAAGAGGTACCCATACCCATGCATAAGTAATGAATAGTTAAGAGTTATTACATAATCCAAGATTTGTCAAAAGATTTAAGGAATTAAAGTTACAAGATCATCTCCCAAAATATATATACGACGGAGAGGATAAAATAACTTCATGTCGAATGAGCTTCATGATATGCATCCACACGCCAAGCATTCCAATCACGTGCCTTGCCGAGTACCTGAAAATGATAGGTTGAGCTCACTAGCCCAGTAGGAAACTTTTCTACCAACGCTAAGGGTATAGAAGATGAAACATGCATATGGAGATGTGATACACATGAATGGATAAGCTAAAATAGACCAAAGTAAATCGACTCGATGATAGAGTGCCTAGTAGATGCCCCGAAGATTGTACCAAACCCAAGTGTCCATAGATTTCCTCATCTTCGTTACATTTCACGTCGTAGGTCCAATCCTTTCAAAACATTTCCATTTTCATAAAACATTTCATTTTTTTTTTTCACGATAACCACTTATGGAAATAGGGAATGAATCCCTCTGCCGGATTTCGTGGGCTCCGAACACCCCTGCCGGATTTCGTGGGCTCCGAACACCCATGGCTAGGGACGCACCAAATGGTGGCCCTAGAAATAGCAAATCATCCTTTTCAAAAGTTTATTTAACAATCAAGGGTCCAAAAACATCCACGTAATTCATTTAGTTCGAAAGCTCGTAGTGTGTCGGTTGTGGCAAAGTTAACATGTGTCCAAGAACGTGATAAATCATGATAAAACATCATTCATATCATGATAGGCTACCAATGCTTAGATGTCGATTTGAGAAGCTTAGGAAAGGCCAATGGAGGCCCGGAGCAACGGAACACGAAAATGGAGTTATAAACCCCGAGAAAACCCGACACCTTAATAGTAAAAAGCACATTTCTCCCAAAATACAACGGCTATGAATATGAGACCAATTGGGCTTGAAAGTAGACTCATAGAGCTTTCCAACGGTTCAAGAATCACCTCAAACGGAGTTCGGATGAAGCCGGGGAGTGTCCGCGAAGTTGGATCAAAATCTGCCTTACTAACGGATTGGTATCGATACCCATGAGAGGGGTATCGATACCGGGCTACTAAAATCTCAACAGAGCGTTGGGTATCGATACCCAAGAAAGGGGTATCGATACAAAGACCATTACGAGCGAAAATTTGCAGATTTTTCCAAAATGGAGGGGGTTTCAACCCAAGCCAAAAATGAGGTTTCCAACAACAAATAACCATAGAAGAGGGATATATCAACCACTAATTCATGATTTTACCAACTAAACATGTAAAACCCATACTCAATCAAAACCCAAGCTCATTTCCATGGTGATAACAAGTTTAACAAGAGGTTGGGAACAAGAACACCAACAATGCAATCAATCAACAAATATACATTTAGAGGAGGTAGAAGATTGTTTCCTACCTCAAGGATTGAGCTCCAAATGAGAAGGAAATAAACCCTAGACTTTGCTTCCAACTCCAACCGAATTGAGCTTCCCACGACGAACCCAACGGAGACCGGACTTCAAATCACGCGTAGAAGGTGAATATTTGGTTGGATGTTGAAGTATTTGAGTGTGGAGGGTGGATTTTGTGGAGGGTTTTGAAGAAACTTGAGAGAAGAAGAAGAAGAGAGATAGAGATGAGCTTTGAGAGAAGAGAGGAGTGTGATTTTTGACAAAAAATCTGATCCAAATGTGTTTATATACACTCTCACACTAGCACTTACACCCCCCTTGTTTCTTATGTGCTTCACAAATGCCCAAATGCAATTACTAACTTCACATTGACCCCATATTACATTGTTTTCATTTCCCCACAC